>JAGPOW010000261.1:218475506-218512411 GCA_030014935.1 Caiman crocodilus | reverse complement strand
GTGGTGCGAAGTAATTTTCTTTTCTGCTCAGCGCTATCACTGCTCATTTTCTTAGGACCCATGATGAGAAAAAAAGTGCAAAAATACACAAAATGACCATAGAAGCTAAGATAAGATCGCAAGGGGATGTGCACAGGGCAAGAGCTACCGCGTGACTAACGCGTGACCCTTTGTTTCCGCTGGAAAGGGTAGCGAGTCATGAGGCAAGCAACACCGACAAGTTCTAGCTTGCGTGTCGAGTACCAAACAAACGACGAGTACCGGGACACAATTTTCACGTCAAAATGTGTCGACTACCAAATTTGATGAGTTTCAAAGCAGTCGAGTACCGAGGTACCACTTTGGCTTTCCTGATTTCATGCTTGTATGCCGGAACAATAGTCTTATATTCATCCCTGGTCATTTTTCCAACTTTACACTTCTTATAAGCTTCCTTTTTATGTTTTAGCTCACTGAAGAGTCCTCTGCTAAGACAAGCTGGTCTTCTGCCATCTTTGATAGCCTTCCTTTGCATTGGGATGGTTTATTCCTGCACCTGCAGTAAGGTTTCTTTAAAATACAACCAGTTCTCCTGCACTACTTCCCCATCAAACTGACCCCTAGGGGATCCTGCCTATCAGTTCCCCAAGTGAGTCAAAGCATGGTTTTCTGAAGTCCAGGGTCCTTATTTTGCTGCCCTACTTCCTTTCTTTCCTCAGGATCCTGAACTCAATCATCTTGTGGTCACTGCTGCCCAAGTTCCTACCCAGTGCTGTGTTTCCCCACTGATTCTGCCCCATTTGTGAACAGCAGATCAAGAAGAGCACAGCCCTTGGTTGGCCTCTTCAACACTTGCACCAGGAAGTTGTCCCTACCAATTAAAAACTTCCTGGATTGCCTGTTCACTGTTGTATTGTCCTCCCAGCAGATGTCCGGGTGATTGAAGTCTCACATGAGAACCAGGGCCAGTGTAAACTGTCAGTAAACTTCTGCTAGCTGTTTAAAGAAAGCCTAATCTACCTCATCCTCCTGACCTGGTGGTCTATAGCAAATACCGATCATGATATTACCCTTGTTGCTCTCCCCTCTGATGTTCTGACTTTCAACAGGCCTATCTCGTTTCATAGAGGAGCTCTGAGCAATCGTACAGCTCTTTTACATAAAGTGCAACTCCTCCTCTTCTGCCCTGCTGTCCTTCTGAACAGTGCCCCAGTTATGTGAGCCACCCAGTCTGCTATTCTAATCATATCATGATTCAACTGGTAATGAATCTGAGATTACTTCAGATAGTTCCTTAAGCAAAATAAGGCTGACTGCCTCAGACTTTTATGACTTGAACACCTCTCTCTTCTCTCTTCTCCCAGTTCTGGTGCCAGGTACTTTCTAGTTCCGGCGCCATAGCCCAGGACGGTCCATGCTCAAAGAAGATGGACTTTTCAGAGTTTCATAGTTAACCTCCAGCCATCTATTGAGCATATGGAAATTGAGGGTAGTTTTGTTTTTAACTGTGGAACCCAGTCAGATTTGGCTGTGTTTTCACTTGGGCAGCAAAAGGCCTATCCTTACCTTTGCTGAACATCTTGGTTCCCCCTGCCCATAACAGATTTCAAGATCCTGTTGCAAAATAAATTGAAGCTAGATCAGGGGCTAGCAATGTTTTTGGCCAGAGTGCCAAAAACATCTGCAACCTCAGTTTGAAAGATATTGGTGTGTTAGGGGCAGATAGAGGGAGAGCCATAAGGAGCCTGATCCTCTTTGTGTCAGTGCAGCCTCAGTCCCTTCCCCACTGTCTGCCCTGAGTCATGTGTGCGAAGCAGAATGCCTTCACTTGATATGCTCTGGCACCCTTGCCGGGGTTTTCCTACCCTTGGGCTAGACCTTCTTAATTAAACATTTGTTTCCCTGGTTTTATTCACAGAAATGGCTGAACTATACTAGCTGAAATAAAAAGTTACCCAAGGCAGACACCCAAACAGAAAATTCTCAGCTCAATGTTACAGTGTGGCACAGTTGTGAACTGTCAAACACAGAGTCTTATTATTTGGGGATTATAAATCCACATTAACCAGGAGCAGCAGTATTACCAGTTCAGTTGAAAATTAAGAGTGTTTCTCTTTATTTGGAAATTATCTTTTGACTATAGTGTATATGTATATTCCCTCTCTATTTCATTTAGGATAGTTAATCTGTCTTCATTTTTCCCACTGCTTTTTCCACTTCAACATCTTTGTTTAACATTGCAGCAAAACATGTATTTTGCTCTCGTTTTCTTACATTGATTCAGATTGGCTAGAAATTCACTTTGAATTCTTGGCAATCTGTCAAACCTTGATTTCAGTAAAGACTTTCTAAGATGTCTGTATTCAGGAGCTGATATTATATCAAATAAAGCTTGTAAAGGTGGTATCTAATAACTGCATTGTATGTAGTTGTTCTCTAGCCAGTGCATGTATTGGATGACATAAAGAAACTTGCATGGTTACAGGGTTGATACTGTATCACTTGGTTCTCATCTGGCATTGCAATCACAGCACTGCAGCCCTGAGAAAGTAGTTTTCAGATCAAGAAAAACAAGGTCATTTAATAAATTGGTAGGAGGATGAAAGGTCCTTTGTGAGCAGTACAGCTAACTTTCATGTTAGTTCTTACAAATGTCAGTTTTGCCTGTCATCTGTCTGCCAGTAAGTGGCAGACTGAGGCAGGGAAACTCCTTAGAGATGCTGGCAGCCTGCATATTCTCATTCCTCTTGTTGGTCAGTGCAAATTATACCATAAGTAATTATGTATTTATTGGTGATTTTCTCCACATTACTCTTCCATGTAATATAATTTTAAATTAGAGCCATTTTTTTCTAAAGAGTATTTTTCTATTCTTGTGGTGAAATCAGGCCAGCTAACAAAGCCAACAAGTTTTTGTTTGCCTGTTTTGCTGTAAAACCATGGAATGTTCAATCTGTTGCAGTGAGCAGTGGTTTTAGTTGAACAGTAGATGAACTAGAAATCTCCCATACCCTGAGAAGCTTGTTTATGGGAGAAATCTTTATTGTATATTAGGATTAGTTGAAGGGACGAATACCTTTGCCATGTCCAATGGCTTTCAAAGGAACTTCTGCTTCTAAATCACTTCAGCTCTTTGAACAATCCTACCCAGTCTAAGGTGTCTGGCAAAAAAAAGAAGCCACACAAAGAAAATAGGCAGGGATATTTTAGTCATTATAAAGTATTTTTATTGATTACCAAGTATTAAATACACACATGGCATTCATGGATCTTTTGCTGACCTGAACAAAAGGACTTGTGGTCCTAATACTCTGTATTTTATGAGGAATAGCTGCAGGTTGAAGTAGCATCTCCTTCCCTTGGCCCAGGTTCTGGGAACAAGTTTAATCTCCCTAGTCCTCATGCCCTAGAGCACTGGTTTCCAACCTGTGATCCACAAATCCCTGGGGGTCCACACACTATGTCTAAGGAGTCCATGAAAGATGACTATGATCAATCAAAAGTATGTAAATACCTACATTTAATTCAAAGCAGTCTGCACCTCCGTTCAGAATTTCCAAAGGGATCCACAAATGAAAAAGTTTAAAAACCACTGCCCTAGAGCCTAGTTTGCAAGGTACGAGAGGCTTCCAGTGTAGCTTAGAATTGATTTAAGCACATATGGATTTGATTTCGTATTTTGTTCTATAATTCTGTCTGATAGCAAGCTCAATGGGATGTGCATTATTTTTTTTCTATTCTGCTTGAAGACTATGCACTTGGTTCACCCCTATGGTACAAGGAGGAGGGCAGCTTTAAATCATGGCACAAGTTCTATAAAGGCTTTGCCAGCTAAGGCTACTTGAGGATGTGCTGTATTATTACAGTGTTTGTCCATTTCATCATGTTATTTGTTCAGTCAGTTCTGCTCATTTTGGTAGCAACATCGCTTGTTAGCTAAGCTTCTGGGAGACTGGTGATTGCAAGGTGCCTCACATCTCCTTAATTTAACTTCCCAACTTTGAGCTGTTTCAAATGTATGATGTTTGAATTACCATATTTGCACAGGACTTTACAAATGGTTGTGTATTTCTTTGTTCATCTAAATCAAAACAGATGAATGGAAGTTTTTTTGATGTTTTTAAACATCACTTGGTCTTCAAGAGAACATGGGAAGAAGAGGTTAAATGAAAGGTCAACATGTGCTTCTGTCTGATGTTTTCTGACTCCAGATGAATACCTACTAAATGTATTCTCTTTTTAAGAAATGTGGAAATTTGCCATTTGTAATTTTTAAATATTATCTACCTGTACACACATTGAGCAGTAGAGGTCAGCCCTATATTATAAGTCCCATATTTGAAAATATGATTAAACTGTTGAAATACGCAAGCCACGTGCATGACCATTTGTGTAGAAGTTGAAAGAATGGATTGTCACAACTGTTTTTCTAGAGTCCTTTTCTAGTTGTTACATATAATAAACAGGGTTGCATGAGTAGTAGACAAATAGCTTTAAGAAATGTTTTTCTTAAGTTGCTATTTTACAAATATTATTCCTCGGTCTGTTTTTCTAGGGAAGAATATATGAGGACCAGGAACAGTTTTGTTCATTCCTTCTTTTTTTGCTATAGGCTTCTAGTCACATTAAGTTTTTAAACGGAAATTTTCCATACGTATTTAGTTTTACTTCCACTATATTTCAGAAAAACCTCTTTCCTTGATTTCCACTGTAACACTTTCCTTTTCTAATCATCAGTGTAATCTTTTCTAATGTGAGGTATTTGTTCCTGAGTTGCTATTTTAAACATGATGAAGTATGTTAGTTATTACCCCCAGGTTGTCTTAAAAATTTAAATGTTCACATGTTCATTGCCTCTTTATTTTGTCTTGGTGTATTATTGAACATTCATAGAAGCTGAAGCAAAGAACATCAATCAGCATTCAGCACATGCCCTGGACCGACACTTTGGCCACATCAGCATGTGCAGTGGCTCCAGCCTTGCTCCTTACATGTAACACACACTGGCCATGACGCAGATCTGGTCTGAGAGCCACAGGTAATACTAGGAGCTGGATTTGGTTTGTAGGCCATATCTTTGACACCTCTGGGATCTAGAATTGGTCTCTCTGTACTTTTTTCATTTAAAAAAAAAAAAAGGTCTTTGTTTCATTCTGATCTGGAAAAAGAAAAAAATGATGGAATGAAAATTGTCATATTTCATATTGTCTAGCACAAGTGGTAGCAACTGAAGTGTTGCATCAACATTAATGGAAAGACTCCCATTGACTCCATTGGACTTGGAGGTCCACCAAGGGGTAGGGGTCAGGCAGTAAGTTATATACTGTGTCTTTGTCCCAGAGTAGTGAACATTGACTGCATCAATTGGCAAGATCATGTAACCACAATGAAAATTGTGGCTTGATTTTGCTCAATTGCTTATAATTCATAATGTTGTAATTTTTTTAGACTGAAAGACATCCAAGGAACTGCAGTGATGCTTAAAGCAGTGGGGTGTAGAGAAGTAAAATGAAGTGTAGCAAGCTGATTGCCTGACTGGTTGCATAGCTTCTGGAGGCACTTGCACTTCATCTGAGGAACTCTGGATTTAATATATAAAAGAAATACTGTTGAAGTTGGGGTAGTTTTCACCTGAAAAAGTATATTAGATAAGACTGTAAATTCACTGGGCAGTATATACCACATTCCAGAAATTGACTGAAATCCAATCAGAACTGAGGTTTCTAACTGTTGATGCATGGGTATATGCCAGACTTTTAAACCTCTTATTTTAAACCATGTTTTACTTGACAATGATTGGCTTTTTGAAAACCACATGGTATTTTTGTAGCTATACTGTAGAGCCCCAAACAGCAAAAAGGTTCATTTTCGTTACTGTTGGGACTTAGACTGTATTTTTCCTGTCACTGAAGGAAATGCAGTGGTAACTGAATGTAAGAAACAAGCACTTAACACATTTTTAAAATAATTTGTTTTTCATCTACTTGCCTTTTTGCATGGTTAGTCAGATTTGAAATCTTACATGCTGAAAATAAATCTGCATCTGTTGTAAAAGCCACCTGTTTGCTTTATTCCATGCAAGACAGAGGATGGTAGATTTTAAACAAATAATTTATAAATATCACTTGCAATATAGGCAAAGACACTTAAAAAAAGAAAATAGTTAAATTTACTAGAAACAAGCTAAAATATTTTGGTTTGTAAGTGGAAAAACATGGATTCATAAGGAAATAAAAAGCAAGTTTATTCCAGGTTTTGAGTAAAAAATAATTAAAATACGAAGACATTAAAACAGGGAATTTGAAGAGATGCATACTGAAATAAATGAGGACACAGAGGCCTCAATCACATTTACAAATTCAAGGAAGGACCCACCTGAATTTGAAATGCGCTTCAGAAGAGAGACTCTGGGAATGCATGAAAAAGAAACTAAAGCAGTTTCCAGTTAAGTTATTTTACGCACTGCTGAATATGGATGTTATACGGAAGGTAATGGAAACATGCTAGTACATGTAATCAGAGAGCATAAATTCTTCCAGCAAAAGTTCTTCATTTAGTTCAGAATACAGTTTTGGCAAATGGTGGCAGGCAGAATCTCACAGATTTACATCTCCTGTCAACTAGTTTTATCAGCTCTAAGTGATAATGTGCTAAACCATCCTTAGGTGTTGTCTCTTGCTGCACTAAGGAGCATGCAGAAATAAAGATGACTTTCTCACTAGAAGTAAATATGATGTCTCACTTCAGCTATTTGAATGAAATATAGCTCATAAAAGGAACCTCACAGTACAAAGGTTGACTGAGTCAAATAGAAAATAAGTCAGCTAAGAGAAAGGAGTCTAAATTTAACTTCCCAGTAGCACATAACTGAATAAACTGAGCATATGTCATTTAAAAATAAGTAGGTATATGAGTACACATTTATTTTTGTGTAAACTGCTTTTTTTGTCCATCTTGTAAAACATTCAATATTTCAGAATACTTTGATTTTCAAAATCCCAGTCTACCTTCAGGGACATCAGCAGAATGTGTTGGCAATTTGTCTTTTATTCAGGTAAGATCATTTTTGCTGCAGGGAGTCATCTTTCCTGTCAGGCTACACTGTATGGTCTTGAAAGAAGAAGCCCATGAGTTCCCAGATAGAATGCAATATTTGTCCATGTATGGGAATATTGCTGAAATTCAAATAGTTCTATAAAATAAAGGTTTGACTCAATCAAGCATTGCAGAGAATATTGGATTCTCCACAGCCAGAGCTATAATTGGGTCTCAGCACTGGCATTTTAAGAGTTCTGTTGTCAGCTCCAAGTACTATTTTATTGTCAGATGGACAAAATTTAATCCCTTCCCATCCATATGTTATCACATTCTTGTAAGCTGTCAAATTTGTATAAGTATTTCTGAAATAGGAATTGCCCTCCTTGAAACCTGAATGCAGTTTTAAAAGCTTTTAACCAGATACCAATTTGAATTCCTTTCCCTGGTGTCATTCTGTTTTCAGTGTATTAAAGGGGTATACTGTGTAGCCTTTGCCTTAGCAAATTGGACCTCAAAACTGGGCAGTCACATCTACTGAAAAGCAATTCTGAGTATTCCACAAAAGTAAATACATTAAGAATTTTGACTTGATTCTTAAAAAACAAAACAAAAAAACCATTTTCTACAAAGAAAAAATATTAGCATTTTTTAAACCAAATTCTGGATCTGGAAAGATTGTGGAATAGTTCTGAGATGAGAAGTCAAAGGCTCCCTGTAATATGTAGAGGGTGCCTTTGACTTCTATTGTGCAATGAACTAGTACTCATCATGCCATAAAAAGCTCCAATGAGCTATAAAGTTAGACATTGAAAATATGTACTAACTTTACAGCTGTCAAGCTTTAATTTGCACATGTAGCAAGGTCTCCCCTTTGGCTGGGAGCCCTGTCAGCTGTCATGAGTGCTTGATGCCCGGCTGGGAGTCCTGCAACTCTAGAAAAAGTGCACAGTTGCTACTCCATCCTTTATGCGTTCTTCTTATCAAAACCAATGGGCTAAATGTAGGCCAGTGTCTGGAGCCATACCTCAACTGCTGAGCATCTGGCAGAGTTAGGCATCTACAGTATGGATTTCTTTTGCTTCTATTTGTCATGAAACCTTTTAGTGCCTAGCAATTTAAAAAATATTGTGATGTTGCCTTGAATAGGAATGTTGTCAGGGCAACCAGGAGAGATCCTGGTGAGCACGTGTCCAAGTGAACGGAACTATGGAAAAACTAAAATTGTTCCTACCTGAGAAACCTGAAAAGGAGGTAGGCAGGATCAAGCCTGTTTTTCCTTTGAGTGGTTGGCTGTGAGTGCGAAGGACAGGACTCTGCTTTCCCTGCTAAGTGGTTGCCTGTGAGTGCAGAGGACAGGACTCAATGGCCTGAAAGTCCCCTTCCGGGACTATTCTCCGAAGTAGCAGATTGTAGCAGAGATTGTAACATATCTTCTTTTTTTAGTTCATCTGATTTTGGTTTTGTGAATGAGAGTTGTCAGGCTTTATTACATGCATGCATCTGCTTCAGGTGCTCCAGGACTTAGTTGGAATAGAGCAAATTGTGTTTAAATTGAAAGTTTTCCTCCTTTTCACTCCTTTCCTTCTTTATATTATTCATGTATCTTGCTGTCACCAGTCGTACCTTCCAGAATTAACTGTTTGGTGAATATTCACCTTAGTGAGCAGAGGAACATTGTACTTTTCTGTTTCTTCTCTTAAAAAATTGACTCCAATCCAGATCTCTGTTTCATTAAAGTATGGGATGAAATAAATGGGTAAAATTAACTCACCCACACAATCAATAAGAGGTCATATATTTCAAGTTATTTATGTATTTTTTACTATTCCCATAACAATTTCTTTAGTTTGAGAACTTACCTATAATGAAGTTGAATATGCAATTTGGTGGGGGTTTTTTAGTGATTTTAAATATTTACTCTATGAAAGGAAAATCCTTGGACAGTGTAAAGAAAACAGTGATGTGCCAGATGGGAGGGCCTACGGCTGGATGACCTTTGTGCACCTTTTTTTCCTCAGGTGTGGGATTAGATTCTTGGGACAATAGCCAACAAATGTCAAAGGCTAAGTACAAACAGTTGAAAAAGCCCAAGGCTGAATCAATTCAATCTTTGCAGGTTAATTTAAACTGCGTAGATTGGACTGAGAAGCAAATGAACAGACATTTCGGAAATGCAGCCACATGCCTGCAGTGACTCAGGTCAGAAGCTGGGAGGCTCTAGAGCAAGACTTCCTTTCCTTTCGGTGGTGGCTGGAAGGCTGGAGGGAAGCTGGGAGAGAAGCCCTCAAGGCTTTTCCCATTCCCTGCATTAGCTGAGGGGGGCATGGCCAGGCCCCAATAGCTTGCTGAGTATGATGGGGAGGGGGGTTAAAGCCCCACCATGGCCTGCGTGGCCCCCAACTAGGGTGTTCCCTGGGGGGAGGGAGGAAGCAGCCCCTGCTAGGCTTTTTCCCTGCTCCCCACTGGAGGGGGGGAGGGGCAGACCCCAGCCCAGGCCAGCATGCTAAGACAGGATAGGGGAGTTTAAGCTCCCTCACCCACACGGGACCCATGCAGGGGTCTGCTTGTTAGAGGTCTGCCAGGCTTTTCCCCACTCCCTGCTCAAGAGGAGGGGCCAGCCCCTGGCCAACATGCTGAAGCAAAGTGGAAGGAGAGGGGGTTTAAACCCCTCTTCCTTCCTCAGCTTGGGTCTGCTTGGCAGGGGCACAGCAGCAGAAGCTCCCCACTCTGGCTCCACGCCCCCTCTGCTCGAGCAGGGAAAAGCCTGGCAGGGGTTGCTGCGCTCCCACAAGGCAGACCTGCGCTGATGGATGAAGAGGGGTTTAAACCCCTCTCTCTCTCTCCTCTGCTTCAGTGTGCCAACCTAGTACCAGTGTCTGGCCATGCCCTTATCCCCTCTGCTCAGGAGGGAAGTGGGGTAAAGCCTGGCAAAGGTTGCTGCACCCCTGCCAGGCAAACCTTGGCTGAAGTCCCAGGTGGAGAGAAGGGGCTTAAAGCTCCCTCTCCTCCTCTGCCTCAGACAGCACAGCCCAACCCAGGGCTGCAAATCGTCTTGGGCTGCTGGGGGAAGGAATTAACTTGAATCAGGAAGGAGTCTGGGACAGAAGTTTCATAAACTGGTTTGACCTGAATTAGTTAAGTTTGATAGTACATTCAAGCAGGTTTATTTTAAACCAGTTTCAGCCATTTTGAAAGTGATTTATGCATCCTTAACTTCTCTTCTGTTATGGGTTTAAATCAGTTTCTGATCACTTAAATTGGTTTATATATAATTTATGTCCCTAGCCCAGGTATAACTTAGAGCATCCATATAAGTCTTGTAAAGATGCAGATGTATGAGATATGATGTGTAGCCTTACTACATAGTGTTTCACTTGAATCCAGGAAAAAAGTTATGCCTTGAAAGATGCGTAGTAGCTTTACGTAGTACTTCTATGTCAGGGTTGCCAGCTTGTGATTTTTTTACTGATGGTCTGCACATATTTTACTGCCATAGAAACATTTTTACTGACATGTTTCCTTGCTGTAGTGTAAGAGTGATATGGTAGCTACGATGGTCCAGAAATTATGTGAGAAGCAAGTATTTCTGAGGATTATATCTTTTATTGGACCAACTATGTAGTTGGGATAAAGTTGGACAAGCTTTTAAACATAAGACATTCTTCCTCAGGTCTCTGGTTAGGGGAGGAGCTGAAAGAAAATTTCAGGTGTTGCAAACACAATTAGCAAAAGAAAAAGAATTGAATACTAGGAGATTGAGGCCTATCAAAAGTGGGAATGGTGGGGAAGGGTGTTCAGTCTTATCTTCCTTGTGTGGAAGGTGTTCAGGTGTGGGATAAATTATAATGGGCCAAAAATCCAATATCATTGTTTAGTCCTTGGTTCTTACTGTCTGCCCAGCTTATGAAGTTTTGTTCCCAAGTTTTCTTTTGAAGGTGTTAGGTAGATTTCCTTTGAGCACAAGGATAGTGAGGTCAGAGATGGAGTGGTGGTTCTGTGAGAAATGTGCTCCTAATAGTGAGCATATGTTTTCGTCCTTTATATTTTTTTCTGTGAAAGTTTGTTCTTTTGCATAGTTGCTGTTTATTTTCACCCATGTAGTTGCCAGGAGGGTATTTGGTGCATTGGAACAGGTAGTTTCCAGTTTGGGAAAGGCATGTGTAGGTATCATGGATTCTGATGGGGTTTTTTTTTGTGGGGTGTCCATTGTAGTGGCAGTGGAGATGTGCTGACAGGGTAAGCATTTTTTGCCAAGGCAAGGCTGTGTTCCACTTTATATTTGCTCAGCAGTGCAGAGTTTGCTTCTGATGATGTTGGGCAAGGTTTGGGGAATGTTTGAAAGCCAGGAGTGGAGGGTTTGGGAATATTTCTCTCATGGTCTGTTCTTTGTCTAGTATGGGTTGTAGTTGTTTGGTGATTCTTCTGATTGGTTCCAGTGTGGGGCGGTAGGTGGCCACTGGGCGTGTGAGGTTACAGGGGGTTTTTTTGTATTGTAGCAGGTTACTGCAGCATATTTGGATGGCTCTTTCAAATGTATGGTCTATTTCTCTACTGGAGTGTTCTTGTATAAAGGCAGATTTTAGGCTGGTCAGGTGGGCATCATGGGTGTTCTCTGAGTGGATACAGGGTATCTAAGGGCCTGGCTGTAGATAACAGCTTTTTGGTGTGCTTGGGTTGATTGCTGGTCCTGTGGACATAGGTATAGTGGTCTTCGAGTTTTTTGTATATACTGCAATCCTGGATGTGGACTGTGCTGTCTAGAAAGTTTGTGTTAGTGGAATAGTATTCCTACATGTGATTAAAAAAACCCCCTTGAGTTGGCAACCCTCTGTGACCTGCAGCAATGGTTTTCTACTCTGTTGCCACCACCATGGAGGTCCCCTATTCACTGCCCACCCTGACACGCCCAACTGCACCCTGCAGCATGCTGCTCCTTTAGCCCACCCCCCAGACTTACCCTCCTGGCCCCACTGCCTTTATCATGGCACAGACCCTTACCCACTGCCTCTTTTCCCCCTCCCCCTGGCCCTTCCCAGCTGCACTACCCTCTTCCCTGTACTGTCAATGTGAGCAGCTGGTAGAGGCACAGGATATGAATAGGGACCCTGTTGCTTGTGGCTGGGCTGGGCTGAGGTCCTTGCTGAAAAAGGTAGGAGTTTGGGGGTGCAGGTTATTAGGGAGAGCAGGGAGTGGGGGGCAGGTGATAGAAGCAGGCACAGACATGGGGTGGGGGTAGGACTGGCAAGATGGCAGGGGATGAGGGAGAGGCATGGAAGGGCATGTGACAAGGGGATAGACGCTGCGGGGGAGCAAAGGGCAGGGCGGCATGCGGCAAGTTGTAGTGGGGGCAGGTGGCAGGGAGGTAGGCACTGGCTTGGGGGTCAGGCAGGGAGGACAGGGAACAAAGGATGGGAGTTTGGGCCCTTGCTCCTGGCTTCCCATGACTAATTCAAATTGATACTCCAGTAATTAGATTTTATACATGGAACATTATAACAAATTTATAATTGTCCATGTATGTAATCTAATTATTGGGGCAGGGTCATCTTAAACTCAGAGTTGTCTTGGATTTCCATAATTATGGTTCTTGCCTTCAGCCCGGGAATGCTATTTTCTTCAGTGTATGCATCAGCAAATATAAAATCACACTAATGTGTTATCTCAGGTCTGGCTTTTTAATTGCTTCTTAAGTTAATATTTTCACACCTAGCTAAGTGTACCAGCAAATGTGTGCTTATGTTTCAACAAGAATTTTTTAAAAAATATATATCGGAGTAAGAGTTTATGCTTTTGAGTACGTGGTGTAATTACTATTCTTCATTGTCTATTTTATTGTGGCAGAACACAAGAGTGCAAGTCACAGACAATTGTCCAGTTGTGCCAGCTACTTCAGAAACATGTATTCATCTGTTCTTAATCTGATTTATTTAAATATAAAAATATTAAGACTAGAGTCATCACTAAATTACTAAAGAGTTTAGCACTGAAATTCTGTAGCTATTTCTGTTTGTCAGTGTTTGCACTGTGGGGGTGACAGTGTGGCTGAAATAAAAGGTGGATGTGTTCGAGAGGTTTTTTTGCCCTGGCTCTTATTAAGTATAATGAGGGTAGTGAGCTGATGCTTGTAGTCTAATACTGTGTTGGATTTGAATGTTGCCTGCTTTTTTGAATGTTATTGTTGCTGATCTTTTTAATGCTTCTCTTGTCTTGGGGAAATATAATTAACAGTCTTAGTTTCTAGGTTAATTTATTTTTGCAAGAATAAATATATACATAAATGCACTCTGACAAAAATAAATCTGAATATATTTTAGAAATGATAGACTTAAGGGGGCCATTGACTCATCCCCAGAATACAGGACAGCCCATTGATAAGAGGTGGGCTCCTCAGCCGGTGAGGGGTGGGGCTGCTGCCTCCTTGGCCAATCAGCAGGAAGGGGCAGGGGTACCATCTGCCTCCGTCCTTCTCTGACTGGCTGGCTGGCTCAGAACCCCTCTCCTGGCTGTGTACTGCCTTATCTCTAGGCACAGCCAATAGAATCATGAGAGAACAAATGATTGATGTCTCGCCACCAATGAACTGAAAAACAGGACTTTTTGCTGTCTATTCCTCATTCAGAAACAGACAGGGGTCAAAGGGTTTAAAAACAGGACTGTATGGTATAAATCAGAACCGGTGGCTACCCTAGATAGACTGCTAAATTGCAGAGACATCGTGCCTGGGACTGCCATCAGCGGGGAGGAGAGGGGCTGAGTGAGGGTATGCTAACTGGGGTGTGGGAGAAGGCTGCTGCTGTTTTTGCTGCTACACCAACAGCAGCAGCTCCAGAATCAGCAGCTCCGTGGCCGGACTCTTTGAAAGCCACTTTTGGTGCCCTGTTTGTTCCTTCCCCACACCCCACAGTTACATGCACATTGGGTGCTGGGTTGTGCCTGCTCTGGAAAAGGGTCCCCAAGGGGTGAAGCTGCATTCTGTTTGCCCCACTTACCTACCATCCCCCTGTCTCCCAGATACGCTGCTTGGCACAGTGCTGCATTGCCCAGCTGTTATGGCTAGCCAGGAGCAGCAGTGTTGCTCTTGCCATGACAAAGATTCACGGGGTGGGGAGTGGGATTCTAGTGCCCCCTCATAGGCAGTGCCCAGGGAGGGGTGTTGGCTCCATCCTAGTGGCACTTCTGTTAAATTCAGACAAGGTCAGATATCTGCACTTGCGATTTATCTGAAAATGCTAGAATTACATGCACAAATACTCACCTTTTGGGTTTGTGCAAACATGTTAGATATGTGAATTTGAATAGACTTAATTTTTGTAAGTGAAACCTGCAGTATCAAACCACATGTAATGTTTCACCAGTGTTTTAGGAGTGCATTAGTCAAACTGATATGTAACAATGCTTCACTTAAGTACGTTTAGTAGCCAAACCAAAAGCAAGCAGTGTTTGTGTAATAGATTTAATTGAAGCATGAAAGAGCACTTTTGGTGTAGTTTGATTTTTGTTTTGTTTTGTTTTTGTTTATGCCTTTGTGCTTCACCTTCAAATGTTCTCTTGCATTAGTGGGATATCTTATGACCTTGTACTAATTACTATATTCCATTTGTAGATTAAAACCTTCCAGACAGTAATATATCATTGGCTTATGTTGCTATGCTTGCCAAAACTGCCAGCCTCCTCTTACTTGAATATTGTAACTTTCACATTATTTGTTCTTGTATCTAGCAGTTGCTTATAGACAGACAGTATTTTCGCAGGAGAACAACATGCCAAAGATTTTTCAAATAGGCATGATCATTTTGACATCTGTAATGGCAAACTGTACCAAAGAAAATTATATATCCACTTGGTAAAACAGTAATTGGTTCTCTTTGGAGTAGAAAATTTTACATCGCCACTGCTTAAAAATAGGTTGGTACTTGTTCATACTTTGCCATTTTTTAAATAGAAATGGCTGGGCGTTCTCTGAGGCTAGATGCAAAGTTAAATATTACATTTTTCTCCTTTACGTAAATGGTAATATAGAGTATAAGTGGTCACATGATATTTTATCAGCCAATAAGACAGAAAGAATATAAAAGTAGAAAATTTGGAGAAGTATTTATACAAACATATATTAGAAGAGTATTGGTTTTGCATTAATGTCTAGAATTTACAGCCTAAATTGACTGACAGAAAGTTACATCAGTTTCAGTATTTTTTTTTCAAAATATGCAAGCAGTTGATCACATGTTAGGAAACTTTCCAAAAACTCAGACAGCAGTGTGGAATGCTTTACAGTAGCTGTGGAATACCTTGAAGAAACTTTAGCACACATCTCAGAATTGGGACTTTAGATTTGAGATAGTTTAAGAATAGTGTATCCAGCATCTGTGCAGTGGTTGATCCAGGTGACCTGGAGGTCCTTTTCAACTCCATGGTTCCAAATAGGGATGCAGCAGCATGATTTTAGGTACTTATATTTGAAAATTTTGACCAGGCACATCTCACTGCAAGGTTTCCAATCTTAGCTGCTTCATGCATTTGTAGTGTTGTTATACAACTAAAAGCCTTACTCATATTTGTTAACTTACGTAGACTTACGGTGGATTCTATCTTGATTCTGGATTATGCCTTTATACTGCATTGTGTGGTAGTTGATAGGGACATTTTAGACAGTTAAAAGTTATTTGGTAAAAACTTGTTTTATTTCCTAAATCAGGGGTGTCAAAAAGGTGACACCCCATTGGGCCCACAGACCTTCCCCATGTGTCAGGTCAGATCCAACCTATGGGGTGGTCATAGCATGCAGCAGTGGTTCTCAACTTTTTTTGTTCCAGGACCCATTTGTAAACATCTGTGGCCTGTCCTGACCCAGTAAATAGTTTAAGTAGAAAACAGCCCCTTAGTCCTGCTGGTGCCCCTCACTCTTGACCTCCCACCCCCAGGCTCTATCCTGGCCTGCCCTAGACAGACCATCTTTGGGCCTCATTTGGACCAGCCCCAGATCCAGTGTGCAGGCACTGCATGTGGCATGTGCCCCAGACTGGCCCTACCCCCTGTGCATCCTGCATCAGAGGGGCTCTGTGCCCTGCATACAGCACATGGGCAAGGGCCAGCTTGCAGTGTGTGTAGATAATATAGCTCTGTGGGCTAGACCAGTCCTCCTGGCTGTGTTTTTGACATCTCTCTCTTGTAATATCATTAGTTCACTAATGTAGAGGTGGGCCAGATCCAGCCCCTTCGCTGTCATCTGGCCCACAGTGCTCCTCACAGGTCTCTGGGGAACCCTGCAGGCCATGGCCCTGCGCATTAAATTGGGCACGCACGGCAGCACACATACCTTGGAGCTTGATTCTGCCTGGTGAACGTGGTACAGAGCCCCTGGCCCAATCCTGGCTGGGCAGAGGTGATGCAGAGCCCAACCTGGCCTGTGGACCAGCTCTGCATTATTCATCTAGCTCATAAGGCCAAAGCTGACAGCACTAATGCTCTAAACTGGGGAGTATGCCACCCTAGGTGCCCCCTGGGGGTGCTAAAGGCTCCTGAGTGCATGTGAATTGTGGTGAAATTGGAGGGAGTTGGCAGTAGCCGCAATTACACTCCCATACTTCAGCTGCCGCTTCCCCAACTGCTGTTTCCCTCTGGGACTGAAGCATGGGAGCATGACAGTGGCTGAGTTTCCTGTGGTGGGAAACAGGAAACACTGCATGAATGATAAAGCTTCTATTAGAGTTCTTTTTGATCTCATTTTCCCACGCCACCTCTGCAGAATAGATACTCAGTAAAATTCATGTTACCTGGAACTTTTATCTGTGCATTTTTTAAAGAAGCATTAATGATTCAACTGTACAATAATGTATTTTAATATACACTTTCAATAACTAATGAAAAACCAGCATTAGAAACTTCATAATTACCAGGTATGGTTCTAGGGCAGATATTCAAGTAGTCCTTGTATGGTGTAAATATTATTCCATTTTATTTTTGAGCATTCTGATTTAGAAATTTTCCCTAGGGGTTCTCTTAGCTTAATGCTATAGTAAATCCTTTATTATAAATTAGAAAAAGAGGTGACAGCAACTTAATTGGAGAATTACTTAAAACATGCAGTTCTAAAAGCTTTGCTTGTGAGCAAAGAGTGAGAGAAGTCATTATTAATATAATCTAATATACCTGCTGAAAGATCCATGTTTGCTGTAGATGGCAAGAGTTTCTCTTGAATTTGTCAAAAAAATAAGAAAATCCTCAAACAATAAACGTCAGCACATATCAATAACTAGAGGAAAAAAGTGATTAAAACAACACTCAAATACTTGATAAATTAGAAAGTTATGAAATTACATGATAAAGTAGACATTAAAAAAAACTTTGCAAGGTATGGAAAGGCACAGTTGAGATCACGCAAACCTTTTTATTTGTTTCATAGTTGGTAGGGACAGAAGGGACCTGAGCAGATCATCAAGTCCGACCCCTTGCCAAGGCAGAAAAGAATGCTGGGGTCAAACGACCCCAGCTAGGTGTCTATCTAGCCTCCTTTTGAAGACCCTCAGGGTAGGAGTGAGCACCCCTTCCCTTGGAAGATCCTAGCCACCCTGACTGTGAAGTAGTGCTTCCTGATATCTAGCCTGAACCTACTCTCAATCAACTTGTGGCCATTATTCCTAGTTATTCCTGGTAGTGCTGGGGGGAACAGGGACTCTCCCATTCCTTGCAGGTCCCGCCCTGGTATGTTTATAGAAGGCCACCAGATCCTCTCTCAGGCTTCTCTTGTGGAGGCTGAACAGGTTCAGGTCCCGTAGCCTCTCTTCTTAGGGATTGTCCTGCTGCCCCCGACCATGTGAGTGGCCCTCCTTTGGACCCTCTCAATGTTGTCCACATCTCTCCTGAAGTGCAGTGCCCAGAACTGGACACATTACTCCAACTGCGGCCTGACCAGTGTCGCATAGAGGGGGAGGATCACCTCCTTGGACCTGCTTGTGATGTATCTGTGGATGCATGACGAGTTGTGGTTAGTCCTACTGACCATGTCCTCACATTAGCGGAACATGTTCATCCTGGCATCAATAATGACACCAAGATCCTTTTTTGCCTCTGTGCTGATGAGAAGGGAGTTTCCCAGCCTGTAGATATGCCGCTACTTCTTTCTTTCTAGGTGCAATACCTTTCACTTGTCAGTATTGAATCCCATCCTGTTCTCATCCACCCACCCCTGTAACCTGTCCAAGCCTAATTGTAGCCTGTCCCTCCCTTCTGTTGTGCCCACCTCCCCCACATCTTAGTGTCATCCATAAATTTGAACAAGGTGCTTTGCACCCCCTCATCCAAGTTGCTGATGAAGATGTTGAACAGTGTGGACCCGAGGACCGAGCCTTGGGGGACCCCACTGCTTGCATCCCTCCAAGTGGAAAATGACCCATCTACCACCACTCTCTGGGAGCAGCCCTCTAGCCAATTTGTGACCCATCTTACTGTGTAGGCATCAATGCCACAGTCATCTAACTCTTTAGTGAGAATGGGGTGAGATACAGTTGTCTCAGCTGGGCAGAGCCGATTGAGGGAAATGCTGATTAATTAAGCAGGTGGGCTGGTGGATGGAGAGCCGAGACACAGCGTATTGGTTGCAAAAATAACTTTTACTTTAGCTTTACTTATGCCTCTGGTGGCCGTGACGCAGGCAGTGAAGTTGCTTACGTAGTTACAGAACGAAGATAACGCAATGAGCTAGTGAGATGTACCAGTAGACGCAACGAGCATGCAGGACAAGGGATATGTTGGGAACAGACGAGGAGATGTTGGTGGGTGATCAGTCTGCCAAGCCTTCTCTGCTGCGTGACAAAGTTCTCCATACTTTACCACATGCTCAGAGTTCTCTGACTTGGGCGGAAACTGCACAGACTTTTATACCTTTAGAGTAGCCAATGATAAACTGCCAAGTAGGAATGCCTAATGAGGCGGAACATGACTAAATTTAGGATGATGCCAATCACTTAGAGGAGCGGTCTATTGTGTTAGGGACACTCACTTGATTTGGGTTGTGACAACAGCGTTGAAGGCCTTCTTAAAGTCCAGAAAGACTACGTCCACCGCAGCACCTGCCGCTAAGGATTTTGTGACCTGGTTGTAAAAGGCAACCAGGTTGGTCTGACAGGACCTGTCCCTAATGAACCCATGCTGGTTGCCCCTCTGCATAATCTCCCCTGCTGGTCCCTTGCAGATGTGCTCCTGGATAATAAAGAGCTTCCCCAGGACCAAGGTAAGACTAACTGGCCTATAGCTTCCTGGGTCCTCCTTGCTCCCTTTTCTGAAAATGGGGACCACATTGGCCCTTTTCCAGTCCTCTGGCACATGGCCAGAGCACCACAAGTGCTCATAAAGCCGTGCCACGGGTCCCGCAATGACCCCTGCCAATTCCCCTCAGCATCCTGGGATGGAGATCATCTGGACCTGCTGATTTAAACACATCCAGCCCCACCAGAAGTTCCCTAAGTAGGTCCTTTCTGACCCTAGATCTGGCGGTGCCTCTCCTGAGTCCGTCTAGAATTTGCTCTAAACATTTTGTCATGAGAACAAATGCAAACTTTTTTGAGTCAACCATTTTTTCATGTTATCAGTGGGCCTCCAAAAATAAGTTCATTTATGGGTGATTATGTTTATTGTTTGAGGATTTCCTTTTTTTTTTTTTTTTTTTCAATACGTTCCAGAAAAACTTGCCATCTGCAGCAAGCATACATCTGTCAGCAGGTATGTTATACTGTGGTTGTGAAGACTTAGTTTCCTGACAGCCATAGATGCTGTGTAGGAAAAGATACACTTTGCCAATATATGAACTGAAAAACAGCATAAAGAAGGTAGTAATTTCCTTTTATTCTTGCTGCTAAGTATAAAGGTGTCATTAGATTGATGGCTTAATATATTTTTGTATACAAACCTATGCTAAGGCTCTAACATTATGCCACTTAACATATAAAGAGAAGAAGCAGTTACTGCAGACATGTATGTATAAGAAATATGCTGTTTTTCCATTCTTGATACTCCATAGTGAAAACTGTACAAGCTTCATTATTATTTTTTCAGGTGTTGATACTGACAATTATGGATTTCTTAAACCTTTTTATAAAGCATCCTTCATCCAAGTGTAAACTTAAAAACTTAATACTTGAGACCATGTTGTCAAAGGGAAAATAGAGAGTTGGCAGCAAGACAGAGCAGAATTAAAATTGCTGGAGAGATCCTAATTGTGCATGTCATATTTGTTTTTCTGAAAACTTTCCCTTAACTTTTCCTGGCTCTTTCCCAATATCGCTGTGCTTACACTTGAGTATTTTTTTAGATTTTTTCTTTAGTTATTCCAGTTATTAAACATTTTTGCTTAGCAATATACAAATGTTTTAGTCATACAGAAAATAGGAAACATGCAGAATGGATCAAAGTTCTGTGGCAGTAAGTAGGCATTCAGGATTTCTCTTGAGGTAGCTTTGGTTATTGGAAAACAGCACTAATTTTATATGGAAAAACACACATTTAAGTAATTAGTCTTACTTGATTTTTCCCCTCTGAGCTCAAAGCAAAGTGCACGCAACACTAGAAAAAATGTTATAAAGGCAGAATTGGGGAGGAAAGGAGAGTTAAATATGCTTCTTAACAAGATTTATTGTATCAGGTTAACAGAGCAACAGGCTTTTCAGTGATAGAGATTTGACATGTATTTGATCTCTGAAAAGAGCTTAAGGGGATTTGAAGGTTTTTTCTAAGGTGCTTTGAAATGACTTAGCCTTACAACACTTTTTTGAATTGCGTAACTGTTGAGACACACATTTAGCATATAAATTAATTTCATTTTCCCTGATTTTCTTTCTCTTTTGAGATATTAATCCCTGCCATTCTCCTCATAATTCTGTGATGCTGCAGCATGTAACAGACATCAAGGGGTGCATCTATACATGCAGGCACATGTGCTTGCAGCAGCTCAAATAAGAGTGGCACAAATTTATTCCAGAGATTTTTGCCTCAGCACACATGCCGGAACATTTGCTGTGGGGCAAGTTGTGCCACTTGGGGCAAGCTGGCCTTGCCCAGCTCTTCTTGGATCTGCAGCCAGAGAGAACTGGAGGCTGGGGCCAACACCTGTGCTGATCCCAGCAGTATAAAAAGCTGCCCTGGCAAGCAGCTTGGGGCTACCTGCTCCCAGGAGCTTCTGGGGCCCAGCCAATTGGTACCTGGGGATACTAGCTGCCACCCTCCCCCGTGTCAGCTGGACTGCTGCAGCAGCCCTGACTTAAAGTGGACCTTGCACCCTCTATCCACAGCAGCAGGCTGGCAATCAGGCAAATCACTTGCAACAGCATCCACCCCCTTGAACCTGCAGCCCCATGGCTTCATTCCTGCCAAACCTGGGTAGGGATTGCTTGGCCTCCTGACCTGGGACGTGGGCATTCTGGCAGAGCCTCCTGAACTTCTGACCAGCTGCTGTTGGGCTGTGGCTGCACAGTTGGCCTTCGTGTGGCAGTACTGCCATGTGTGCCATTGCTCTGCCATCTGCGCATCTATCGCCTAGAAGATGTGCTCAGTGCAGTAGCCTGCTTTGAAATGTCAAAGCATATCTTCCTGGCCCCAAATGGTCAGGAGGTCAGCCACCTCATTTGCCCTCCAGCTGGGTCCCCAATGTCAGCCTTGGACAGGCTTCTGCCTGGGTCCCACCAGTTGCCTCAGGAGCAGGAATCCTGGTGTCCTCTGTTTAAAAATTGCTAATTCTCTGAAAGAAAATCCAAATTCACTCTTTAAAATACCCCCAAATCTGTGTACTTCCATGATTAAAAGGAAGTGCCACTAGATATCTGCTACTGGCCAGTGCAGATGATGTAGTGAGTGGCCTGAGAATGGAGGGGAAGCTTGGTGACAGTGATCACAAATTGATCACTTTCTCCATCCATTGCAAAACTGGCAAATCAGTCAGCAATGCAGAAATCCTCAACTTTAGGAAAGCCAACTTTCACAAGCTCAAGAGGCTGGTTGCCGAAGCCCTGAGCAGCCATGACCTGACAGGGAGAGGAGTCCACAATGAATGGTTGCTCTTTAAGGACACGATCCTTGATGCCCAAGGGAAGTCCATTCCAGCCCATAGGAAAGGTAGCAAGAGGGCTGGGCAACACCCTTGATTAAATAGGGAACTCATGGACCTCCTGATGGAATTCATGTAGCATCACCAAGGAGAAATATTCAGCACTGGCCCACACCCATAGGGACTGAACTAGGAAAGCCAAGACTGAAACCAAACTCAAACTGGCAACAGAAATCAAGGACAATAAAAAGTCTTTCTTCAGATACGTGGGAAGTCAGAAGTAAAACAAGGGCAACATTGGACCCTTGTTAAACCAAATGGGGCAGTTGACAACCGACACCCAGGAAAAAATCAATTTGCTTAATGATTACTTTGTGTCAGTCTTCTACCAGTCCAAGGGGATCATCCTGCCAGACAAGATGCAGGATTACCAGGGTATGGGCAAACTATGCCCATCATTGGTAAAGATTTTGTGAGGGAGGCTGGACATCCACAAATCAGCTGGCCTGGATGGAATGCACCCAAGAGTGCTAAAGGAACTGACTGACATCATAGCATGGCCAATGACAAGGATATTTTAGAACTCGTGGTGCTTGGGAGAGGTTCCTGAAGATTGGAGAGCCCATGTAGTGTCTATCTTCAAGAAAGGGAAGAAGATCCAGGGAACTACAGGTCAATAAGTTGAAACTCAGTCCCTGGTAAGGTCTTGGGAAAAAATCATCAAAGAAACCATTAACAACAGGCTAATGGAAAGCCTCATTCTGAGAGATAACCAAAGTGGCTTTATTGTAAGTAGGTCTTGTCTGACCAGCCTCATTTCCTTCTATGACCAGGTGATGCATCATCTGGACAAAGGAGAAGAGGTTGACATATATTTAGACTTCAAAAAGGTCTTTGACTTGGTCTCCCATGATGTCCTCATGGTAAAATTGGGGAACTGTGGCCTCGACAACTTTACAGTCCAGTGGCTGAGGAACTGTCTTTGTGGTCGGACCTAGAGAGTGATAGTCGATGGAATCATATCAACGTGTAGCATAGTGACAAGTGGTGTCCTCCAGGGCTCTGTACTTGGACCAATAATCTTTAATGTATTTATAAATGATCTGGATTCTGGTGTCAGAGGCAAACTGACCAAATTTGCTGATGACACCAAATTATGGGGAAGGGTGGTCACACTAGAGGGTAGGCTAGCAATTCAAGCTGACCTGGACAGGCTTACAGGGTGGGTGGATCAAAACGTGATGGCATTCAATGCAGAGAAATGCAAGGTGCTCCACCTCAAGAAAAAAAGATTACAGTATATTTATAGGTTCAGCAGTGCTACACTTGCTTGCACCACAGCTGAGACTTGGGGGTCATGATTGACCATAAGATGAACATAAGCCACCAATGTGATGCTACACCCAGCAAAGCAAACCAAACCTTGGCTTGCATCTGCTGATGCATCTCAAGCAAGACACAGGAGGCTATCCTCCTGCTTTATTCGGCCTTGATGAGGCTGCAGCTGGAGTACTGTATCTAGTTCTGGGCTCCAGACTTTAGAAAGGATGTGGAGAAGCTTGAGAGAGCCTGGAGGAGAGCCACGTGCATGATTAAAGGACAAGAGAGTAGGCCTTGTGAGGAGAGGCTGAGAGCCATGGGACTGTTCAGCCTGGAGAAGCGAAGGCTCAGGGGTGACTTGGTGGCAGTCTATAAGTTTATAAGTAGTGTGCATCAGGAGCTGAGAGAACGTCTGTTCACCAGGGCACCCCAAGGCAAGACAAGGTTTAACCGTCACAAACTCCTGGAAGACCGTTTTAGGCTGGACATAAGGAAAAACTTCTTTACTGTCTGAGTCTCCAGGGGCTGGAATAGACTCCCCCCAGAAGTGGTGCAAGCATCTACTCTGGACACCTTAAAGAAACACTTGTGTTCCTATATTGCTGTGATCATATGATCTCAGCTGACTCCCTGCCCCTTGTGCAGGGGACTGGACCTGATGATTTTGTGAGGTCCCTTCCAGCGATAATGTCTATGAAATCTATATATGGAGATCAGTCGATCAGTTGGGCAATGTTTTATTGATATATTTCCAATTTTAAAGCAAAGAGGAAGCCTACCTGTGCCACTGTCATAATAAAAATTCTAAATGTCTGTACACTTTGGAGTTTACTTCTGTTTTTTAACATAGAGAAATCAGAACTGCCTTTGCCCCCTTCACTCATCAGGATGTAGAGCACTGATATGCCAGTGCCCTGCCCCTGTTCTTGCCCCCACTCTCAACCCATAGCCCCTGCCTGCCTTTACTAGCTCCCTCCTGGCAGCAGCTTTGTCCTAGCTGCAGCTGCCTCACCCACTCTTTTGTGGCTCTTAGCACTGCCAGCCCTTGCTGTTCCGCTTCCTGCGCCTGTGCCCAGCCTCCACCAATCCCCACGTTGTTTCTGGGAGGCCCTGGACTGGGGCTCAGGGATTGGGCTGGTCAAGGCCCTTCACTTCTAGGTTGGCCTCCCCCTCCACAGGCTGCTCTATCTGCGGCAGAGAGGCTCTAAGCCTGGCTCTGGTGTTTTCTCCAACCCAAAGCCCATACCTGACCCCCATCTCTCTCTCTCATACATAACCCTACTGCCACCTCCACCCCTCTTCCCAGCCCATTGCACCCCCAATGGGGTTCCTGGCATCACTCATAGCCCTGGAGTGAGACAGGGCACAGTTCATGCCCTATCCTGAATTTCCAGGTATCAGATTTAGAGTCCATGCCACAAATATGCAGTGCGGGGAACATTTTTCCATTCCCAGTGTGCCTTTTGTGACATCTCAAACTGCTCTGAAATGCCGCACCAGACACATGCACTCATCTGGATGCACCCATGAAGTCCAACTGGATGCTGGGGCATGTTCATGGTGGAGCAGGAAAATGGTGATATGTTAGTATATTACACACTTTTGAAAGTTTCTTAAGAATATTTTTATAAAACAGAGGCCCTTTATGTCTTTGAACTTTTATAAGAAATGTCAATATCTAAGGAGGCTTTGAGGTAGCTGTGACATTACACTGTAACATGTTAGCTATTGTGACTGAGAGACCTAAAATTAGCAGAGAGAGAGGACTCCGCATGCCAATGTAAGGAGGTGGTAGTTATTTTTCAAATAACTCAAATCTCAAAGCAGGGTCTTCTGAAAATAGTATATACCCTAATCTTAAAATTAATCATTAAACTTTAAGGATTGATTATTCTAATACTTCCTCTTTCACTTCTCGTACATTTACTTCCACCAATTTAAATCAATAATTATGGGATTAAAATAACACTGGTCTCATTTCTGGTCACTTCTGTGCACTCAGGACCTGGGCTGGTGTGGCCGGTGGTCTCCACAAGCGGAACACAGCCCCGTGTTACACTGAGCCAGGCTGCAGCAGCGCGCTGTGGCAGAGGCTGCACGGATACTTGGCAGATGGGGCCGAGCCGCGCTACCTCCCACCGTGCAGGCGGGCTGTGTTATGAGGCCAAGATTGCAGCTGCTGTTGCTGGCAAGCTGCGGGGGGGCTGGAGCCAGGCAGGGAGCATGCAAAGGGACTGCAGCCAGGTGGGGAGTGTGCGGGGTGGCAGGGGCAGCAGCCAGGTGGGGAGTGCGGGGGGGGGGGGAGCTGGAGCTGGCTGTGGGCCGAGCAGAGGGCTGGAGCCGAGCAGGGAGACAAGCAGGGTGTGCCAGTCCCTGGTGGGAGAGGCAGCCTGAGCCTCCTCCCATCCAGGGTGCAGATCAGGGGACTCACATGCCTGTGAGGGCTGACGGGCTGTTTTGGATTCCTCCTGGGGGTATGAGCCTCCGGATCTGCTCTGGATGAGAGGAGGCTAGTGCTGTGGCAGCAGCAATCTTGTTTGGCAGTGGGCGCAGCCCACGTCCAGCACTGGTCCCAGGTGGGTGAAGCAGCCTGAGTCTCCTTGCATCTGGGATGCAGATCCAGGGGCTCTCACTCCAAGGAGGGCTGCCGGGCTGTGCCAGACTCCTCCCTGGGGGTGCAAGCCCTGAGATCTGCATGCTGGATGAGAAGAAGGCTGCCACTGTCAGCAAGTGTCTGG
Source organism: Caiman crocodilus (assembly GCA_030014935.1). Lineage (NCBI taxonomy): Eukaryota > Metazoa > Chordata > Crocodylia > Alligatoridae > Caiman > Caiman crocodilus. The sequence goes on along the minus strand of JAGPOW010000261.1, from coordinate 218,486,302 downwards.
ACTTTTGTTTTGAACAGTTTGAGGTGCAGTTTCCCAGAAACCTCTGCACCTATCTCTTTGGCAAGCTTCAAGCCCCCAGAAGAGGCTACCATCTCTGCAATTTTCATCCAAATCAGGCAAGAAATGACAGTTTTCATAATTCCCCATTATAGCCTTATGGGTGAAACATCGAAACATACAGAAACAGTAAAACAGTTTTGACAAGAGGAAACAGGACAGAGCTTCAAAACAAAACACTGTCCCTTTGAAATGACAAAACAGATGTTGAAATGAAATGATGGTGTTTTGCACAGCCCTATATTGTCGGGTCTGAATTTCAGCAGAATATAAACTATGCCATGTTACGCGGACCTGAGTTTGATAGCTGAAGATTTCAGAAGAGCCAAAGACTTTTACTTTCAAATTTGAATAGCAGCTGGGCACCTAACTCTGTGGCTCCTTTGAAAATTTTCCCCAACCTGTATTCTTTTTATTTCTTCCAGGTGGTTTAATGATTAGGTACGTGTTATCTCCATGAAAATGAGAGCTATATCCACATTCAATTCACTTCAGTGCAGCAGACTGTTTTTGGTGCCTGTATAACAGGCTTGTGATAATGCAACCTCATTATGTCACAATTGGAATAATTGAAATAAGCCTAAAAGGAGCAGAGACATTCACATAATGCTATTATGTTCTATTTAATATTTTTTTGTTAAACAATCTTGGTATACATCTTCCACAAACAAAGGTAGCTCAAAATCTAGTAATAAATTGCTTCTGGTAACTAGGTACATGACTTCAAATTGAAATGTAAAATAGCTGTCAGTTCAGATTAGATTTTTAATAGATTATTTAATTTGATCTAGTACCTTTATTTCATTTGATCTTTTAATACATTTTTAAAGTGTTTTTTAAGGATAAATTGTAGGTTGGTATACTTTGTATTCAAGGAAGAATTGAACAGAATAGTGCATGAAACTGGGCTGTGCTCTTTGTAACATTTTCCTTATTATGCTGTTATATTTAAAACTACATGCAAAGCTTTTCCTGAAATGGAATTCAAATTTAAAATACTTTTTGAACTTAATAGGCCATGCATTTTGTTTCTTTCTTTAAAGTCACTGTTGCATGTATTTATTGTTTACAGACACTTAATTTAACAAATAAATAATATTGCATAGTTGTAGGTGTAAAATGTTTTCAATTAGTCATGTTTTTGTGCCCTACTTATTTGATTTGTATAGAACTAGAAACTTCCAACCTGGCTTACAATGGTGAAGATACTGTTTCATCAGTGTTATTATTTTCGTTATTTATAGTGTAAATAATCTTTTGAAATAAATGGGTATTTATTCAAAAGCTGATTCAAAAGAAGAAAACAGTAATCTTAGGAAGTTTGATTTTAAATAAATCATGCAGTAAATTGCTAGCAAATAATATGTGCGTGTCACCAGAAATTGTCACTTTTCTGGGCTCTTGCCTTTGACTTCTAAAATTGTGCTTGATTTGCAGTTATTTGTAAATCAAAGGAACATTATTAGTCATATTGTGTAAGCCTTTCTCAAGAAGGTTATAAAGAAATGAAATAGTCTTCAGGTAAAAGAAACAGTGAATCTCATTCTCCCTAACAACATGGGGCTCTTCGGTTTCCTTTAAAATTTATTTCTTGTATCAACATAACTAGGGACCTTAAGGATTCCCTGGATCAGGTGACAATCTGTAGACTGTTATTCTGAGTGTGTTTTCCTCCTAAACTTTGGAAATAAAAGACTGATACTCCTTTTCTTTATGCCAGCCAGTGTATTTTAGAACCTCAAATATCATGAATATCATGCATTTAATTACCCTTTGAGTTCTGTGAATGTTAGTGATTCAGAGAGAGAGTGAAAAGTATGTATGCACTTTTTTTTCATACTGTGTACTGCAATCTGTGGGTTGCTCCTTTTTAACTAACATAATAGTTGGGATTTTCAGTGTTGTAACACTGAACTTTTAGGGCCCTGGCTCTTGAAGTACCTCTTAAGTTACGTATCTTAGTACCTTAGACGAGGAGTGTCAGACTTACCCTGGGCCCCAGGCCGGATCCAAGCCATGGAGCTTCTCCTGGGCTGGATCCCAAGGGCCAGTGGCTACAATAGGAACTGGTCTGGCAGCAGCGGCAGCAGGGGCCTGGCAGCAGTTGCAAAAGCCAGTGCCAGGGTCTGGTGGTGGTGGAGCCATGCCTCCAATTTCTGGTAGCCCACAGGCCAAATGGAATGGGTTTATGGACTGGGTCCTGCCTGTTGGCCATATGTTTGACACTCCTATGCTGGACAATGCAAGAAGACAGCTTGGCACATAAGAATGGGATTCTCAAGAGTCACTCAGTTGAGCAAAAAGGTGTATAAACTAGGTAGCAAATGCTAAAGAGAGGGGTATGGCCAAAATTCTGCTTCTTCCTTGGATGTCTCTACTGCTGCCTTGGTGAAATTAGGATTGACAGTCTGAAAACTCCTGCTGCACTTAAATGCATGAGTCATATATATAGATATATAGAGCTGGATCACTCTTCTTTTAAACATGGGAGTTGGAGGAGGCACTTTTATATAATAGTCTAGTAATTAGAGTATACTAGTCCAGTGATTAGGTCCTAGAGGTTCAAGCTTTCTCTAACCCACAGGGGAGTAGCAAGCTAGTGGCAAGTCTAGGTTGGGGACACTCTCCTCTGTCTCTTGAGACAGACTGTCTCTTGTTGAAGTTGTACTGCTGTGCAGACGATAATGCAAGATTTATTGGGCTGGAGAGAGAATAAGGATTATTTCTCTGTAGCCCAATGAGAGTGCTTCCCTGGGAGAGCGCACTCCTGCCTTCTGTTCCTTGTTCCTAGAATTATTTATGTTTTTTATCTAGTGACTCTTTAACATAAAATGTATAAGCAGTCCCTAGACTAGTCTGATGTGTGCTTCCCATAAGCTTCAGTAATAGCTGCTCATATAATGCTATGGGTAGCTAGTGCTGAAACACTAACAACTTCTCTTGCTGCAGAAAGAGATATGAGTCCTGAGTTAGCAAATTAGTGTCCAGTCTTGGTGACTGGGCTTCTTCTACTTATGTTTATTTTTTCTGAGAACGTAAACTCTTCAGGGCAGAAACTGGACCTGACCATTGCCCCCAATAGATTGCTCAGGGATTCACAAGTGACAGCTGCTTAAACAATCATTTTATGATTTCCCTTGCACAGGGAAATACCCAGGTAGTATAAAGGTAGGATGACTAAGGGAGGGATAGGCTACTTCAGTCAGTGCTAATTACAGTCCTTATGCTAATCTGATATGTACAATGGGCTTTACTTCCACATCACTATGGATTAGGACACTTGTGTGTCTGCCTTATCTTTCTGGGTACCTTGAGCTTGACTTCAGTACAAATACAACTACACACCTCACCACTTAATTTTTGTCTGTATTTTTTTGCAGAATGACTACTGATTTTTAGTACAAACTAATAATGCTGGAGGATTTGTCTTGTGAATTGTCACTGCTCTATACTGTGCTGTGATCAATTAAGATTTTTTGCTGTAGGTTACAAAAGTGTTTTTTGGGAGAACCAAAATAAATTACAGGTACCTTGCTTAGCAAAAGTAAGCCAGAGTTCATTCAAATAAATTGCTTGCAGTTTTCCTTTCAAAGATGACACATTAGTAAGCATTAGAGAGAGGTGATCTATCTTTAGAGCACTTAATAAAAACTAAGCCATTCTACACATCTTAGATCTTCACAACTTTGCTTACCTGCTTGTACAGGTTTGTACTCATTTTGTTGACATCAGTTTTTGAAGGCTAAATGTTAACTTGATTTTCCATCATCTTTTAAGTGTATTGTTGCATTTCATTTAAAACTAAATACTAAGGATGTATGCAGTGAGCAGAATGGCACATATTTTTATAAGCTGAATCTTAAAATACAGCACTACTTTCCAGCAAATTATATAATGCAGTTTACAAATGATTGATTTTACAAAAGAGGAATAACTGAATTTCCCAGACAGCAGTAACATATTAAACCCAATGCATGCATTTAGATAAAGTTTTGGCAGTGCCTGAAATGGCATTACAGGCGCAAAAAATTGGGTACAGTATTTTTTTTGTTGTACTTTTATTCACTACTTTTGTAAATGTACTTTTGTGTTGATGCATCATTGTCTTTGAGGTACAATAAAGTGAAGAAGGTTCTATTTTCTATCAGGACAAAAATAGTAGCAGTTTTTAAGCTCCTATTTCATATCTTTTATTTTGCATCCATTTTTGATGTATATAATGACTATGAAGAAAGTTTTATGATGCATCCAAAGCATTTACTCAGCTAGAATAAAATTCTGATGCACATAAGCAAAGGAGAACCAGTGTCATTATATGTCTAGATGACAATTTTGGGGATGCCTGGCCAAAGTATCATGAAGCAGAGCACTGTTGCTCTTGTTACAAGAAGTCAGGGGCAAGAAAAGGATGTGGCTAGAAGATTTGTATACAGATTCCTGGCTTTACCCACTGTTAAATAGGGATGTGAGAAATGGGGTGGGTCTAGGTTCCTAATTCAATTTCTTTCAGTTGTTCACCCTAGTGCCAGGCCTGACTTTAAATTGGAAATGCCTAAGGAGCCAATCTAGATTTTCCTCTCAGTTACTACTGAGTTCTCTACCCTTGCAACTGTAGTCATAGCTGCTCAGAGTCATCACCATGGGGAGGGGAGGGAATTTCTACTGCTCTGGAATCTGTCACCATTAGGAATGGCATGGGATTCTTTTGGGCAGAAGGATACGCAGTACATTTTAATTAATTCTCTGTGCAAACGTTAAACATTTGCACAGGGAATTAATTAAAGCAATACTTGTTTTCAGTATTACTGAGGAAAAATTTTGGGATACTAAGAATAGTCTGACAAGGAGTTGTTTTTCTTTTTGCTCTGCTATTCAAAATCAGTACAAGTTGGATTCCTCTTTGTGCAGACATTTGCGACTAGAATGATATAATTCACCTGTGTAACATGTCAGTGATTTATTAGACTACAAAGAGCTCAGGATTCAAACTTATAGCTATTCAACTTTACAAGAAATTGTGAAGGCTATGAAATTGCAGTCTTTATAATCTGTGAAGAAGTGCTATGTTCTTGTGTTCTTATGTGCTGCTGTTAAAGTTTGATATTTTTCCATCAATTCACAAGAAAATCTGCATACAATCCCTCTAACAAATCCTAGACTTGTTCATACCTGGTATGTATCTGTTGAAGTCCACGGAATTATTGCAGTAGGTTCCCAGTCTGAAGGAATGACCAGATGTCCATTTATAACTGGTGTCATGCTCAGGTCAGACTCTGGCAAGTCTTGAACTGACCGGCTTTCCTACTTATTCAGATATGCACTGGAGATCTCAGGGTTGTATCTCAGTAAGCAGGGAAACCCCAACTTTCTGTATTTACCCAGATGCATCTGAGTAAGCAAGGAAATCTGGGCAGGCTCCCCTAGGGTTTCAGAGGCCCAATCCTGCCTGGGAATTCTAGGGGGCCACCATAGCAGGTCTCTGAAGCTCCTTAGCCCCTGCCTGGGGTGGCTGAAGAACATGGGTAACTTTGGGCTGCCCAGGCTCTCTAGCCATGGAACAAATAGACATCTACTGCAGTAAAGTGGCATATATTATTACTGCATGTCACAGCTACAAATTTCAGAATTTATGGTATGACAAAAAGTATGGACTTCTGTTTGCTTTGTGCCTCCATAAAAAGTTTTTATGGCAGCACAGAAATGAGGAAAGGCAATGTTTGTTTCCACACTGAGTGTTGCATAGAGTGGGTGAGAGCTGGGTGTCCATCGATTTGAAGTTTCAGCTATGCAAATCAGTAGACAGAAGGGCTTGCTGATTAGTTGTATTGCTTTGAGAACAGTGGTGTTTCAGTTGAATCACCAGTGTTTCAGTTGCAGTTCACTAGATTAGGGGTGCTTAACCCCTGATCTGCAGGTCAGATCTGGTCTATGGAGTCAAGTTATGCTCCTTGGGCGCCCCATGGGTCCAGAACATTGGTGGATGGGGAGTGGTGGCAGTGTTAATTGCTTCTCTCCTGCTGCCAAATTCCAGACCTATGGGGAGTCCTGCAGACTGTGCACACAATATCACCCCAACATGTAGCCAGATCCAAACATGGGGTTGGGCCAGTGCATGGCCAGATATGGGCGTCCAAGGTCAGACTGGTCTGTGCACTGGACCCACGGACTGACTGACTGCATACACTGACCCTGCATGGGGTCTGGCCTGTGAATTGACCCTGCACCTTTTATCCAGCACATAAGGCTGGAAGTCTAGGCACCACTGTACTACATAGTTATCAAGGTTAAGTTTATAGTCTTAGAATGAGCTGGCAATACCAGAACCCTTGCTAGGAAGTTACCGTGGCCAAAGACTACTTTAAAGAGGGGGAAATAATATTTTTCAAAGCCCCCTTCCTTCTGGGACCTATCAGCTATCAGCCACTTCTATTTCTCACTGTTTATTTGTGTATTTGCTTATGTGCTGTGCTTCCCAACAAAGGTTTAGGGTAGATTACAAAAAAAGGTAAAACAGCCTACAAGAGCAAGTAAAGTATTAAAATGAGATAACCCCCTCCTTCAATCTCTCAACTTTGCGCCACTTGCTAAATGCCTACCCAAATAAGATCGTCTTACAGAGCTTCCAGAAGATGCCCAGGCTTGGGCTTTGGCAGGGCTCAAGGGGAGGGAATTCCCGAGCTGAAGGCCAACTGCTGGGAACCATTTCCTTACTGTAATGTAAGTGTGATGAAAACTAAGAGTGGTGGTTCTGATGCTTTGTCCCTTTGTATCACCTATTGGAACCCCAGGACTGGAGGCAGAGATGACCTGAGCAGGGCCTGGAGTGGTCACCCCAATTTGCCCTGTCCCCTGGGGACAGCCCTGACTCGGAGTCATAGCCAAAATCCTCGAGGCATCCTCATCCTACAGAGGTTCCGGTAAAGCCAGCCATGGCCCAGCAAAGGACAGTACCCCATCATCACTGGCTTTAGGGCAGAGGTTCCAGGGCTGGTCCCTGTGCAGGTCTCTTTACCCCATCCTGAGAGCAGGTGATCCTGATGAGGCTGGATAGGGATGTCCCCACATCACTGGATGTTGCACAATGATATTTCACAGAATGTTCTGCTCTGATGTTGGTTAATACTAGTTCTCTTCTGGATCCCAGCACTTCAAGGCCATCTAGGTATTAAGCAGAGGTGATGTGGCTGGCTCAGGAAGCTTAAATTATGGAGTGTTTTAAGTAGCACTTGATTTTAATATCTATTTATGTTAGGACTGTCCATAGTCATTAATCTAAATACTGTTAAGAGGGGAGAGAGGAAGAGGCTTATAATAGGAAAAAAGAAAAGGTGCTGATCAAGCTAATTTTAAATAAACATGTTTAGAACAGTATAGAGATATAGTTAATCTTTTCCTTGTAGTTTTCCTTCTCCTTCCTATAACTATGCTAATGAAAAGACCATTGCCAGATTTCTGCACTAGGTGAATGGATTCCCTTAAGTCAGATTTTTGTTACTTGTGTTTCATTAGTAGTGCCTTGCACTTTGAATAGTCCTAGTCAATAGGACTGTTCCCGCAAAATAATGAGCACCAAGAGCAAGTGTGGTAGGATCTGACTAATATAAACTTAGAAGCTTAATTTAGGGAAAGCATTATTTTGAGACTGTTACCAGTACCATTGTTCAGATTGAGTTAGGTTCTTTGTGTGTCAAATCCTGCTGAAGCCACTGAGGCATGGGAACCTGGCCCCTTTTCTGGACATGCCTTCGTGGACATGTCTTTTTAGGGTTTCAATGACTGGTGTCCAAAGCAGTTGTAACATTTAAAAAGCAAGCCATGGATTTGAAGGCTTTTTATAGGAATTATGGATGTTATGTGATTATATAGTAAGCTGTACTGCTTTCTTTATAATACACATACTTCAACGATAGCAATGTTAATAAAAGACTAGTAAATCTTGTGATACACTAGTTGTACTGGAACATATCTTTATCAGCTTGAGTTGAAAAAGGACCAGCAGAGCAGTACTGTATGAAAGAGATGTTGAAGAAGAATACTTATTGTGGCCCCAAGTAGTGTTGAAATGCTACTTTAAGTCAGTTACTTGCTATTAAATTTAAACATGTTACGAATTATTAGGGTATGAGGTATCATAATATTTTCTTTGCCTAAATAAAATGCTTAATACTTTAATATTCATTATTTCACCTAATAGTGTAAGGCTGTTGTGACTTAAATATAGTGTAAGCGTATGGGTTTAGTAATTTGGCATTAAATAGAAATGGATTCAGAGATAATGGGCCTTTTCCCATAGCTTGTAAATGCTGATGATATATATTGAGTGTTATTGTAGTTTTTACTGTGTAATTATTCTTTTTGTCCTCTGAGTGCAAATTAAAATTTGAATCTAATACAACTTCCTTGCCTAACAAGACAGAAATATTTTACTTTCATTCTGTTGATGTTTTATTCCATAATATGAATATAAACATGAGAAATTATTTTTTTGAAATTTGAAGTGTTTTGAAATATGAAATTTATATCTGCATATTCAGGTATTCTAAGGTGAGAGAAAATATGTTAAAAATAGTTAAGGGCATGAATAAATTAATATATGGTCAACATGGCTAAGACTTACAGCACAATAACTATTTTGTGATCATTGTTCATATGCATGCTCTTACCCTGTCTTGGATTCTCCAGAAGAACTCTTCCTTGGGACCCCCAGCCCAAACTTCGTCCCTGTGAGTACTCCTTGAATCCTTTGTCCCTGTGAGTACTCAGTCCAGATGTAGATCCTAGCTCCTGGTGACGTGGACTCTGAGACACTTTCAGTGTCTGCATCCCCTTCCGTGGGGAGCTACCTCCTAGCTTTGCTCCTGGAGAAGAACTCTGCCTTCCTATGGACAGAATGCTCCAAAGTTGCATGCAGTGAAAGCAGGCAGCTTTGTCTAATCAACAGTAGTACAGCAGACAGGCAGTATCCTAAGCTGCAGTGCTTAAGCTAACTCCCAGATAGAGTCCCAGTCAAGTAAACAGTCCCAGCTGTTCTCTCTTAGGGCAAAAACTGATGTCAGACTTTCTGGAGTCTGTCTTTGCTTGTATCAAAACAGGCACAGGACAGTCTTTTACACCTGTAGCTTGAATGACAATTAACTTGAATTAGCCATGATTTCCTAGGAAAAAGTGCTATTCCAGGATAAAAACAGATGTTGGATTTGTCCTGGGAGAAAACATTTTATCCTGTGACACTACAGACGTAGTATCACATTGTCCCACTTCAAGTACCTACAAAGTGTCTGTGGCTAGAAACAGATTACTGACTTGATTTTCATTTGAGCATTTTATCTCACAGTAAACCGTACAGATGGACAAGCCCATTCCCACATTAAGTACCTTTGAATCATCTGAATTAACAGTTTACCTCAGAGCAATTGCAGCTAATTTGAATTAATTGTTATTTAAGCGTTGTTTGTAAATGATGTGCTACATCTGTTTTGATGCCAGTCATGTATCAGATCAGGGATTGGGCCCCTCTAGCCCTTCTTTCCCCATGCCTACCGTCTCTCCCAGGATTTCAGTTGCTGCAGTTTGACTACCATTCTTTGTTTCATTAGGGGTAAAGATACACAGTTTAGTTTTAATCTTTTTGTCACAGGGGGAGAAGCCCCGGGGACACTCTGAAGCTCCCCAAAGGAGCCGCGGAGGCAGACGCGAGCGGCAGAAGGAAAGGAAAATGGCAGTTACTCACCATAGGATCGCCGGAGAGCCCCACACGCGGCGGGAACAACAGACTGAAACACCTGTGGTCGGCGGGTGACGTCAGCCCGAGGCACCGGGCGAAGAGGATAAAAGAAGCCGCAGCCAGGAGAGGGGGAAGCATGTGGCTGCCAGGCAGAGGCCGCGGCAGAAGCGGCTGGAGTGACGGAGCGGGTGGAGCAGGCTCTGAGTGGAAGAGCGAGCCTGGGAGGCGTGGCTTGCCGGAGCCGACTGCCGGTACGTGCTGTGAACCGGAGAGAGAGCCTGGGAGGCGCGGAACGCCGGGACCGACTGCCAGCGCGTGCCTTGAACGGGGGAGAGAGCCCGGAGGACACGGAACGCCGGGACGAATGGCTGGCATGCCCTGCGGAAAAGAAGAGCCCAGAGAGAGATGGACGCCGGAGGATGGCACGTCTTTAACCGGTGAGCCGGGGAAGAGCGGGGAGCAAGCTGCGGATGCGCGGAGGGGCCCGTGGCCCCGAGAAGACCCAGAAAGAGGACTGCAGCCAGGGGCAGACCCAGGTGGGAGAGGGAAGCCCTGGGGCAACCCAGAGAGGGGCTGTCCAAACCAGGTGGACCCAGAGAGAGGGCTCTACGGCAGGGAGAACCTGGAGAGAGTGTCGCTCCCAGGGGAGCAAGACAAGGAGTGGTGGGTAGCCAGCCCGGAGGGCTAGCAGGCGGAGTTGCGGGTAGTGGCCTGATCAAAGGGCCAAGACCCTGGTAGGGGACTAGCGGTGTTTAAGTTTAGTAGAATTCTTTTGTTTGGTTGTGTTACCCTGGGTTAGAAGGGGTTGCGGCACGGGGGCATATAGAGGGAGGAAAGCTCATCCGTTGGTGGCGGGCCAGGGAGAATAGCAACGAGAACGCCCAGAACCACTGGGCAGGGTAAGGGTGAGGTGGAAGGGGTGGAGGAGCCTCACAGAAGATCTCGACTACAGGTAACCAAAGGGGACATCCGCCCAGAGGGAAGCTCCACCCACTGGAAGAACAAAGTCGTGGCA
>JAGPOW010000261.1:218442711-218456099 GCA_030014935.1 Caiman crocodilus | reverse complement strand
GTTAGGGTGGCTAGGATGTGGAACCAGCTTCCTAGGGAAGTTGTTCTTGCTCCTACCTTGGGCATCTTTAAGAGTAGATTAAATAGGTACTTGGCTGGGTTCCTGTGACCCTGGCACTCGTTCCTGCCATTGGCGGGGGGTCAGACTAGATGGCCTGCTCTAGGGCCCTTCTGACCCTAGATACTATGATACTATGATATTTTTAAAAAGGCCAGTTATAAACAATGTATGTATGCACACTGTACTTAAAGTCTATGATTCAACTGCTAAATGGTGAGGAATCTATCAGTTTGCCATCTGTAATAATTCAAATTGCTGATGAATATCAACAATTTCTTAAGTCCATTTATGTGATATGTGGTCTACAATCCACATTACTGTTATTTGGACCTTGGACTTTCATTGTAGTTGATCAATAACTCTTAAATTTCCAAAAATTGGCATTTAGGGCCATAGAATAAAGCACTCTTTAGTTGGTGAATACTTGTCAGCTTGTTATAAAATATGAAATACAGGAACAAGCAGGTGTTCCTGTAAAACCATGTAATGACTGATTTGTGAGAAAATCTATTTGAAGCACCACTTCCAGCAAAGAAAACTATTTCATTTCATATTCTATAATATTAATATGAAATCTGAATGTTGTAAACATGGTGAAAGCCAGTATATAGGTCTAGTACCCTTATTTTGATTTTTGTTTTGAAACCCAATCACCTACTCTTCAAAATCCTATTTAGAGCTGGTTTGGGGATTTGAATTTCTGCATTAAATTTCATAATACTGCAATGTGTCACAACCCAGTAAAATAGTGCCCATGTCACTAGCAAAAGTATAGGCCTGAAACTTCTCCTACATCACAGTCAGAAAGCAAAATTTAACTCTGTTTATAAGTTAAAATAAGAAGGCCGCTGCCTTACTGATGAGCAGCACTCCACTTGATGGTTTATTCATTGGCCAAAGATAAAGAGGGCTCCTAGGGCTTCTGCAACAAAACCCTGATGGAGAACAGCAAGTAATTGGTCAGCCGAAATAAAAACCTGGCGAAAGCTATACATAATTGGTCAAGAAATAAGCTTAGGCCACTCACACATAACAGGCAAGAAACCTGACCTACTACCTTGCAACCCGATAACACAAAGAGCTGCTACTTGCCAAAGAATTAAAGATTCCACTTAGCAGCCCATCATTGGACACCTCCGTTAGATACCTATGTCTATAAATAGTTCAAAAGTTTCCTCCCAAGTCAGAGAACTCTGGGGAAATCTTTGAGAAGGGACCTGACCTCATCACCAGAGTGACTTGGCGGATTGATCACACAGCAATGACTCCCCATCACCACTAATCCTGATGTAGTAAGCCCTGCAGGCTTGGTAGTTCGCTTTTGGCGCCTTGTTTGTCAATTTTGCTTGACTGTACTGCTGTATTGTAACCTGAGCACGTATGCTAAAACTGTAGCCGAAGCAACTAAAAGCAACTATAACGGCACAAAGGCTCAGCCTGCATCGCACATCACTACATGGGCGACGTAAGTAAATTTTTCTTACAACCAACACGTGTCTGTACCTAATTAATTCTACTCCATCTAAACACCCACCTGCCCAACTAAAACAGGCATTCAGCCAACAGTTTGAACACAACCAACCACCCGGCAGCATTACAGCCGTCGTGGACACAATTTTGTATCAAGATGTGAGATGGTTGAAGAATGGCCTGGAACCAAATATGACATTCATTCCCTATCATTTTAGGTCAGATGCCATGGCCTTTAGTCTCATGAGAAGTCCCATCAATATAATAAGATCAGTGGAGCTACTTGGGTAAGGACTGCTGGATCTTTCCCAAAAGTGTATAAAGAATGGAAAGCAATATGTTGAGGTAGTTCAGCCTAGTAACACTTGTTTACAGAGTGTGGGTACCCCTCCCCCCAACTAAGTTTTTTATTTATTTCACATTAAATACCCAGCATCAGAGAAAATCTTCCAAATAAATGGACAAGTCCTTGCAAACTGTATAATCCTGTTTCTAAGTAGATTAAGTTCATTTTGTACTGAGTTGGTGTACAATACTGTTTGTGTAGATAAATCTGTATTTCAACTCAGCTAGGCAGTCATCTTCCCACTGCTTTGCATATGCTAGGGGGCTAGCACTATATTATTCAGTTTGAGACTGAACAAAAATAAATATAACTATTAGAATTTGCAGAAATTTGGTAGATTATATATTAAATGTAAAAAAACCACAACCAGCTAGGCAAAAAATAGTCAAAATAGTTCAAACATATTGTGCCATTAGTTATACAGTCATTATAGTTAAATGTACATGTCTTATTCATAAAATAAAATCTATCCTTGATAGTACCTCTAATAATTAGCTGTCAGACACTTCTATACTCAAGTTAATATCACCACACTTGATTTAAGGTACTAAAAACAGCCTGCAGAGCTGTGAAATAGGAGAGGGACATTTCCAGGAATGGTTAACAGACCGCACAATTGCAGAAGAGAGGATAGTTTGAATAGGGGAACATCAAGACCATTAAAAAGGAGAGAGGATCATTTACACCTATGGAGAGAGATTAGCAGAAACCAACAAGATTACAGTGATCCATGAAGTCAACTGACTCTCTCAGCCCTGCCTAATAGAAATGCTTCTGCCCCTCCTACATAGTTGGTTTTACAATTTGGGTAGATCAGGAATTAAATGGGATGCACCTATTTGTTATTACATGTTCCCTGGATCTCACACCCAACTCACTGTCATGGTAGCTATGCTTTGTGTTTCCACTTGCATCTGTATAGTGGTTGTTGACTTCGGGTCCTCCAACAGCCAAAACTGGTTTCCTCACAATATACTGACTTGTGGGCATTTGTTATCCCTCTAGCCCAGATAGTGGCAGCAGGATGGTTTCGGTAAACATGCTAGCACAGTATTTGGTGGGGAGGTCCATTTCAGCCCAGGACAAATAAGGCAATATAAAGGGTTTATTTATCTCCTCAATGCCCTAAATTTTCAGCTATTTTAGCATTTCATGATGTGTATTTTCTAAGGAAGACATCTCAAATGAGTAGGGAAAAGGCATTTTCATTTATAGTGACTCTTATCATTGTCTTGCCCTTTAATTCAGTGCAGTCAGTCAGTCCCGAGGCTGCACCAACCATTGGGGCACCTTTGAAGTAGCAATAGCTTTCCTCCATTTTTCCCAGCCTTTTGTAATCCTTGTAAAATCATGTGCCTGCCTGAGCCTTGAGGAGCTAAGCCCCTAAGCTTCTTCTCAAACTGCCCTTCCCCTACCTCATGCCATCTTGTTGGCTTTGGCAGGCGCAAATTGCAATGTGCAAATTGCATTTTTCTTGAAAACTGCTTAAGTTCCTGATTTTCACAAAAAATGCAAGATCACAATTTAAACCAAACTCTAATGATACCAAACATAATCTTAAAACAAAAAGCTCTAGTTTGGTACGACCACTGCAAGGTGGATAAAGCCCCCTTGTGTCTGCTTTTTCAGTTACAATACACACAAGGACTATTCTGTGAATAATATCACCATATATTTTGCTTTTATGAACAAGCTACTTTTTTGCTTCTCCATGACTAATGCCCTCTGTTGCAAGCACTGCCTACAGAGATGCACATATAAAATTACAAACTTGTTCCCTGTGAGCTCCAATCCACAACTCATGTAAACTCCCTATCGTCTGTGAGCTTCATAGAAACTTTGGCATTCTCATAGGCTATGCAAACAGGACAGAAGGTAACCCAGCACTGGGTAAAGACTATGGGATTGGTATCACAAAACCCAGGAAAAGAAACACTCTTGAGCCACCCCCAGAATGCCTGATAGAAATCAGGAGCAAGAAAAGACAAGCAAAGAAGACATGTTTAGGGACTTGTTCTGTAGTGCTATCACAAGGACAAATAAGAGGGCAAGAGGAAGAACTTGTGTATGAAAACACAGGATCTCTTTTTGCAGAAAGGCAGGATAGAAGACTAACAACAATTGGAAGACAGGGATATGCAGGTGCAGCTCTGGGAATTGACTGAGGGGCAGATGGTCTTGGTAGAGGACAAAAGAGCCAATGTACTTACTAATGTCACAGTCCAGTAAGGCCTTGCATAACATGTAAAACAATTCACAGTGAGAGGAATACTGTTTTCCCCAAAATTCAAATCTATAGGCATTTATTTTCACAATTCTCCACTCTGCAGGACAATCAATTCTGGAACTCTGTCTTCACACAGCAGCTACAGATAATGGCTTCTCTTATCACTTTATATCCAAATGCAGAGAAAATATGCAGGAATCCCAGACCTATGTATGTTCATTCTGTACTCATTAACTGTATGTACTATCAACAGAGACATTATGCTGTATAGCATGTACACAGCCTATAAGTTAGTCTCATCAAATCTCAGTAATGAAGATATCATTATGCTATTTGATGTTTGTTTAAAGATGCTTTATACAACTCAAACTTTTGACCCTGTGGGTCAGATGAGTGGTGTGGGACTAGTCTGTGGGCTGTATCCTTCGTAGGGCTACTATGTAAGGTTTGCTCCCACATGCCTAGACAAGGCCTTGCACTACCTTAGCCCAGCCCCCATGCTTGGCTCAGTCCCTGTGTTGCCTCAGACTGGCCTGATGTGCCCAGATCAGGTCCTGTGCTGTCCCAGTCATATATACCTTGTCTAGCACACAGAGCCACACTATTTCTGGCTCCCTAAGGGTCCAGAAATTTGGCAGCAATTAACATTGCCACACCAACTTTTCAGACCCAAGGGGAGCCTAGCAGGCCAAATGACATAGCTCCGTGGGCTGGATCAGTAAGAGCCTTTCTGTAAGAACACAGGGAATTCTTAGGGTATGCTGAAGTGCTCACTGCTTAAATGTTCTGAAAGTCTGCTCCTTACTCCTTTGCTCTTAGAGGCTGTGCTAAATACAAGTGTTGTTACATGAGACAAGTTGTTGGGCAGTCACTCATTAGTCTCATTATCAGAAAATGCTCTCTCTTAGTCTTCCGCACACTTCACTGTCATCTTGGAGATGCATGGGTGTAGCTGAACAGGTCTTCAGCAAGTGTCCATCAAAAGGCTTCATAAGCTAAGGGAGCAAAGATAAGCTCTGAAAATGATGGTGCTGTGACTGTGATGGTGCTGTGAACCAGTCAATTTCCATAGTGTTTCTAGAAGCAAAGTTCCCTTCTGCGTTAAATAAAATCAGCATTAATTTTAACTTACACTAGTGTTGTGGATCCATTTCAGACCTCCACATACTGGCTTTGGAACACCATGGAAGAATAAACCTGTCTGTTTATGGACTCCAAAACGTAGTACAAAGGAGACCAAGAATAAGCATGAAGGCTCCTACCAATGGCCATAATAAAATTAAGGAACAGTACAAATCCATCTGTATATTATTGAGCTTATGATCATTGCAGTCCAGCACCATTGTCTTTTCCCACCAGTTAGTGCTAGTTTTCCTCATCCAGAAACAGTGCTTCATCAAGTGAAGTATCTCTGGGAGAAGGTCACACAGTATGCCTTTTTCCCTCTTCTCGACCCATGCTGCCTCTGTCAAAGTCACCTCTTTGTGTGACTGTAAATGCAGGTAAAAGCCTCCATGTATTAGCATATAGCCACACTCCTTCCATACCATTTAGCAAAATGGAAAAAAGTGTACCAGCAAATGAATCACAGGTATTTGGGAATTTGTTGATTTGATCCTAACAATTTCATTGACTTTTGGTAGGCATCCAGTGTGGCAGAATAAAAATCCCGGAATGCATAGTTTTTATTTAGGAAGAAAAGTTCTGGCTGCATGTGCACCGTGGTTCAGAGGAAATGATCAAGAGCCAGCCAGAATGCAACAGCATAAGTATTCCTCAGTAGATTGGGTGCAAAAATATCTCATATACATTGACCCTCAGGGTCTATATGGCAATTGATAACAAATGAAAGGAAACTCAATATAAATTCAAAGGCAACTTTTAAAGATCTGGCAAGGAAACTAAAGGATGTGGTTTGAGGCACATGATCTCTCGGCTCTAGAATCGGGGGGGGGCAGGTGTTAAATAATTTAAATGCCTGCAGCATCCTGTGTATCCAGTTTTCCATGCTTCAAAATAGCAACGGGGCACTTTAACTAAAGCTTATTAAATAAAATAAGCTTTAGTTAAAGCGCCCCGCCACCATTTTGAAGTGTGGAGCACTGAATACATGAGATGCATGATGCCGAAGCAGATTTATTCAGCCTGCTCTTACACGTTTTAATGCATTGGAGCAGGTGTCGGGCACGTGTACAGGTTCCCAATTTTTCAGATGCCAGGTGTGGGTGAAGAAATTCATACAGGAGGGCACAAAGTGAGTTGTTTTGTGTTCTGTCCTTCCAATGCATTGAGCTGCTGAAGGGTGGTGTTCAGTCCTATTTAGGCTTGTCTTGTCCTTCCAAATCACATATTGTAGTTATAATCTGAAAGTGCCAAAGGTCTTGCCGCTGCCTGATTATGTCAATCATTTGCAGGCTAGGATGTGATAGCCTGAGCTGTCATTCACTTAGGTCAACAAGACAGTTGGGTCACTGGCAATATAACATGCTTTCAACGCTAATGACAATGTTACTAACTTCTTGTGGCAGAAACTCCTAATATAAGCAGTTTTACCCTCTCATCCCAGCTTGTTTTCTCCTTGCACAGGACTTTCAACCCCCTCAGTTTCTCTCTTGATATTTTGCCCTTCTGGATTCAGCTCTTTATTACCATAGGAACCACTTGATGTTTTTAAATAAAGCAGCTATTTTTTTCAAATCAAGGAATAATTAGGAATGATAACAATAGCTTCTTAAAATGAATAATCACAAAATGATTCCGCTTATCTAAATAGAAATCTGAAAAAACCTGATATATACTTAAAATACTTAGAAAATTAATAAGGTACTGCTTGTTGCTAAAAGTTATACTTGAAACACTGTATACTTGTAGCACTAGACTCACCAAGTAAGTCCATCTGGGTGCACTACATCTACAGTAAAACACCACTATCAACATGTGCAGGGCATTTTTGCTCTCAGTCAGCCTAGGCAGAAGAGAGCCACAGAGGACAGGGAGCTCTCTGTCTCCAGTCCTGGCCCTGCTCAGCTCCTGGCTCCCCCCAGGAGCCTATCAACACTGGGACAGGGTGCTCTCTGCCCCCTGTCCCAGCTCCTGCCTGTTTGTATCTTCCATATTAACATGGGCCTTAAGGCCCACCCAGCCAACTAATAGCCCCTTTGTGGGGCCAAAAGGTGAAAGATGCAACTAATTTCTTGGGACAACCAAAACAAAAACAGAATCTGAGTGACCTGGGTGTCAAATGGTCAAAATGTGAAAATAAGTTCTCTGGAAGGAGACACAAAGCAGAGCCCCCCAGGCTGTACCTACCGGTCCTCAAAGGCATCCAAGGAGCTGGTGGACACTGCCCACTGGTGCTCTGCATGGAAACATGTTCAGACGAGTGAGAGGAAAGCAGCCTCGCAGTCTCCAGGCACCTTCCTGGCCAGAGCCTCCTTCCTGGTCAAGTACAGGACCCACTTGGCCACGGCCAGAAGGAGGTTGACCAGGAGGCCCAGGACTTGGTGGGGCCGTGGATGAGGTGACCAAAAACAAAAAGGTGAAGGATGAAATTCAACCAGAACCTCAGGAGGAGGTTCTGGAGGTGAAGCTGGAGGGGCTGCAACCTGGCGCACTTGCGGGACATGTGCATCAGGATCTCCCTCTGCCCACAGAAGGGGCAGGAGACCGGGGTGTCTGTGAAGTTCACCACATGCACAACCGTGGCAATGGCTCCAAGGAGAAGCCTCCAGCTGAGGTCCCCAGTGGCTTGTGAGATGAGGATGGAGTACAGACTCAGCCCCTGGGGTGTCCCAGCCACGCCCTTGCTGAGCCGATGCTGACACTTGGTGTCTGGATGGGATGCAAGGGCAGCATAATGGATCATGCGGCACATGAATGTATAGAGGTGGTGGCAATGGACAGTAGAAAAGTGGACCTGTCTTGTGTCCTCCAGCCACCTCATGTGGTGGAGTGGGGAGCACCGCAAGGCCAGGCATATCCCAGCTCCTGGCTGCCAGTGTGGAGCTCGCAGCTCTGGAGGGCAAGCAGGGGCTGGAAATACAGCCCTTACTCACCATCTAGAGCAGGAGTTCCCAATCCTTTCATGCTGAGGACCAGCAAACCATGGACTGGAAGTGACCACAGACTGGCAAACTGTGTACCAGCAATGACCAGCATACTGTGGGTAGGCAATCCCTTGTTATACTTAGTATAAAAAAGTATTGGCTGCTGGTCCACAGTATGTTCCACAGTATGCCGAAGCATCTGCAGTCACAGTTTGCAGTTTGCCATCCAGGGTTTGCTAGTCCATAGTCACTTCTGGTCCAGCAGCCAACCCTCCTGTGGACCAGCAACCAACCCTTTGCGGCTCAATACTGGGCCATGGCCAGGGGGTTGGGAACCCCCGACCTAGAGCAACTCTGTGCAGCATGGAGTTGGCTGCTTTAGGGAGCAGGTGGGGGCTAGAAACTCATCCCCCACCCACCCGACCAGAGCAGCTTGGCATGGCACAGAGATGGCTGTACTAGGGGGCAGGCACGGGTACATGGGGCAGGAGGGGGTACACATGTAGACATTCTCCCAAGGAATGCTTACTGTGCAGTATTTTACTGTGAATTAATAGCATGCGTAGATAGGCCCTCTGAGATTTATAAACAATGATGATTCTAATTGTTACTATAACATGATATCTATAAAAACTTCCGACAAAGAAAATTGATTACTTTGTAATTAATTAAGGTACAGCTATTTGTAAGACTGCTGTAAAGTTTGTGTGCTGTACCATGTTACATTATGGTACAGAAGATTGTGCTTCCTCGGAAAAGGTATATTAGTTCTTAAAGTCGAAGGGGGGAAAGTTGTTTGCATGATAGTCCCTGATAAACAAAACATAAAAGGGATTTTTACACATGTACGCACCACAGTGCTGGGCACTTTGAAAAGTGCCCGGTGCTGCAACACGTGCAGTTGTATAAGCAGCAAAATGCAGGGGAGTGTGCAGAAAATGGCAGTGGCCCACTTTTGAACTAAAACACATTGAAGGTGTTTTAGTTCAAAAGTGTACCACCGCCATTTTCTCTGTACTGACATACATTTCACCACTAATATAACTGCAAGCGATGCAGCACAGTGCGTGTCACCTCACGTATGGATTAACCAAGTCTGCTCTGATGCACCAGATCTCTGGCATGTTGCAGAACTGAAAGGTATGTTTATAAATGCCCATTGAGTTTTATTTTGCAAGCTGCTGAAAATCTCTAAGACAATGTCTCTGTGTATGGCTTGATGGTGTCATGCTGTACACATGCAATTTTGGAGTTTTAAATGAGATTTCATCATTGCAAACTGAACTACATCCTGATGCTATTTAGTCAGCTTGGTCCCCAGCCATGGGAGAGGCAGAGAGGCTCCATTGAAAAAAAGGAATCAGGCCCTTTGCCACTTCTGCCTTCAGCAAGCAGCTGCTGAGGCCAGAAGCAGATCATTTTCCCTTTTTTCAGCAGAGCCTGCCCGCCTGTCCTGTAACTGCTAAGCAGCACCCGGCCTGCTAGGAGACCATCCAGGCAGCCTTGTGGGACACTACCACTGCAGAGGAAAGGACTATGGCTATATGCATCTCAGAGGCTGCTTGGCTCTCCAGCAGCTCACCCTGCAGCCGTGGGCAGGCTCCACCAAAAAAAAAAAAAAAAAAGGATTGGGCCCCTCACCATAACAGTGATGGAAACCTCTAAATTGAAATGGTGGGTTTCAATTAAAAACAGTCATTTCAATTTAGGGGGCATAGATGCAACCCTAAGAACTAAACCCCTGTCACATGTACAAGCACCTATTCATTACAAACATGAAACATTGGTCAAGGAAATACTAAATTTGAATTTAAAATGGGTGAGTCCCTTATCTTCAGTCTGACTTATGTGAGTGGATAAGTTATAATTTTAACTCAGTCTAGAATTCACGAATTTCCCTAGCTGTAGATATTTCAGTGAGTATGACATTGCGTATAATGAAAGCAATAAAGACCTGCCTCACATCTGTTCACCTCAATCATTTTCCTTTGCTACTTCAAGGAGGGAAAGAGTTCACTTTGGAAATCGACTTGTACTTTTGCTGGACTATCTGATTAAATCACACTCTAGATTCTTATTTCCACTTTATGCTCTCTTATACAAGATGACTTTCTTGTGACCCTTTCATGTTTCAGTCATCTGCTTTAGATTGCTGTTTTCAACTTAGTTGAGATTTTAAAGATGCCTCATCTTACATTCACTGTTAGCTTTCTTGTGATTTTTTTCCTTTGAGGACCCTATAGCTATGAATATTTTACTTGCTTACGTAGTATTTTCAGTTATTAATTTCTCAACATAGTTCAAATCTAAAAGCAATCTGAAAAAGGAACTCCTGATATGGAGGCTCTCAGTGAGGTGTGAATGGTGTGTATTGACTGTACCTACTCATGGATTTCTAATATAATTTCAGTGCAGTATCCCCACTTTTGACCGCACAGGTTCTATGTGTAATTTAGTATATTACATAACATGCATTAGCACAGAAACAAGCCCCAGCTCAGAGAGAAATAATATTTATCACATTGTGCAGTCTGAATGTGTTCATGCTAACAGTCCTTAATGCTTATGTAACAAAAGTATGGCACTTACTGCCTACAGACATGATGGTGTTTGGAAGAGACTGAATTTTAGACGTTCAGCAGAAGTACAGCCTTCTACCATCTGAGCTAAAATAGAGGTCTTTCAGCAGTGAGAAATTAGTAGGTTTGTAGTTACAAATAGTAGACTGAATAAGCTTGTTCCAAGTCCCTACAGTCTAAATCTATCTGGAGTATCATTATGCCCATGGCAACCAAAATTTAACAGACATAAACACATACTTTTAACAGTTAAACACCAAAAGCACAGATCACTGATACTTGAATGAAAGGGAACTTCCTTAGTTCTCAGTTCCTTACTTTTTTTCAGGACATTTGCATTTTTGGGTGACTGCCTTGAAAACTTGCTGCTAGGGCTGGTTGATAATTTTTTACCAAGTTAGGTTTGACACAAAACTGAATATGTGTTTTTTCATTTAAATGAAAAACAGACATGTCATGGAAAAGAAATGCTTCAATATCGAAATATTTCATCCAAAACCCCAACTGTTTTATTTTGTATACCTTGGCATTCTACCCTATGGGGGTTATAGGTCGGTTTCAAGATCCCATCCTCTTTCAGTGGCTGAGCTCCCAAGCCAGACTACAGTTTCCATGAAACACCACAGGTGGGGCCTCCCATGATGCAAGTGGCATTGTGGTGCATCATGGAGGATATAGTTCAGTGACAGAGCCTGGGCTTTGGAGGAAAATGGAAGCCAGAAGCATCCAAATTGCGGTGTTCTATGAGATACTATTGCAGCATTGCAAATATAAAATGTCGCTTTCAACCAAAGTTTTGTTAAAAAGTCAAGCTTTCTGCACAGAAGGTAGCTCCTTTTCTGGCCATCTCAACTTACTGCACATATATATGGGCCTCAAATATGATATGGGTTGGCCAAGAGAAAACATTAGCCACAGATGTTTGGAAGCTGAAAGTCAGTAATTCTGAAAAGTATGAAAAAAGATACAGGTGTAAAAAAGAGATACTTACACATGAATTCATTTCTTTATTAGATTTATGGAAATGTGGAAAGATTTTAGAAAGAAGAAAAATAGCAATTTTTTTTTAATTATCTGGAGTGATCAAATTTTGCATGTTGTTGGACTCTGTAATATTATCACTATTACTGTTCTCTACCCTTGCCTTTCCCTCCTGTTAATACTTTTAATCATTTAAAAGTTTGAAGTAGACTGCAAGTTTTTTTGATGTAATGATGACCAATATGTTGTATGATTGGAGCCCCTAGCATAATAGCACTTTGATTTTGTTCCTATTTTCTTTTTACTTGGCTGTATCTTGCTCCACGCTGATAAGCAAGGTAATTGCACCTGTTCACATGGTTCATGATTTCTTTTGAATATATTGGGACAGGTGGTTAGAAGTTAGTTGTGTTAGTTTGAAGTCAGGCAAAAGGTAGGGTAGGGTGGCATCTTAGAGACTAAGGTACTACCCTGCCCTGCCTTCTTTTGAATATGTTGTATAGACCTCTGGTTTAACACCCATAGTTCAGCTCTCAGGCTTAGAAGGCCCTAAAATTTCTGGACATGGAAAGCTGCAGCTTTAAATTTGTCATCCTTAAGATTTCCATTAGAGACCTGATTTAATTCATCATTCATTTTATAGAATGATTTCCTTCCCATGAAGAGTTGTTTAATGACTACCTGGAAGTATTTTCCAAAGACACCAGTAACCGTAGTTAGAAAGTGACCATGAAAAAACTCATAATAGTTTTCATTGTCTGGAGTTGGCATTCACTGCAAGATCTGCTTATTAGTGTTCTTCATGTTGACAGTATTTTTAAGTAAACTTGTTTCCCGTTTTTATGTTGGCTGCCTATAAAACAGTGGATGGGCTGTAAATAGGTAATCTCACGTTTTTTCTACACAGCTGTCAAAGTTGCCTTTGAGTATATACCAGCCATCTACAATGAAAACTGGTAACATTAGCACCAGTCACAGTCCAGCCCAACTCTAGAAGTTCTCTTGACCTTTAGGATCTTAGACCAAGTATGCTCCTAGCTCACTAGTCCCTGCAGTATTTTGCCTTATTTTCACATTGCTGGCCACAAACA
Organism: Caiman crocodilus; assembly: GCA_030014935.1. Taxonomy (NCBI): domain Eukaryota; kingdom Metazoa; phylum Chordata; order Crocodylia; family Alligatoridae; genus Caiman; species Caiman crocodilus. The sequence goes on along the minus strand of JAGPOW010000261.1, from coordinate 218,443,299 downwards.
CAGGGAATCTGGCAGCAGCCATAACAGAACTTCCTGTTCTTCTTCTTTTCCAGCCCTTTTGCAGCACAATCCCTAACTCCACTACTCACAACTAGAGTAAAGCACAGGAGAGATAAATGGTCTGCAGTATGATTCCTAGAAGGGCTCCACCCACGAAAGAGAAAGTGAGGTGCAGTGAGCTTTAGCTTGAGGGCACAGGAGGGTTAGTTCATGTAACCTGTGCTGGTTGAATGTTATCCTAAGGGTTGACTACAACTAGATGCAGTCTGTACACATATCTTGAGAGGAGATCCTGGATTTCAGGGAAACGCATGGAACGTTAATTATTGTTTTTGCTTAGTTTTGAGTATTTCTCATCCTGGCTAATGGGGTTTTCATACTTGCCTTGCAAAGTCTGTCTGTACATCAGGGTTTTTTTTACTGCCACTTGCCCCTAAGGAATAGCCTTGTAAGCTATACTGGCCAAAGATCCGAGGCTCTAGGAGTAGGTCGGTTTAAGTTAGATCAAAGTTTGAGGGCTCAGTACCAGGCACAAGAGCACAGGGAGCCGGTCAATGTGTTCCATCTCTCAGGATCAGGTCTTAGGGG
>JAGPOW010000261.1:218406378-218442611 GCA_030014935.1 Caiman crocodilus | reverse complement strand
GGGGATCTGCCCCCTAATAGTCTGCCTAGAGATCCTGAGTTCAGGACAGTGCTTGGATTCTGTTCAGATTCCAGATGCTTAAGTCAGATGGGCCTGGTGGTTTGGGACCCACCCTAGCAGTCTGATGAGAATCCAAACAAGGAGAACTTGACCAGATATGACAACAGACTTTTAAGAGTGCTTTTCCAGGACATTGTTTATAGCATCACTGTAGTCAGTCTGTACTCCTGCATGGCAATTTCTAAGGCAGAGGCAGGAAATGGGCTGTTTCCTCCTCACTCATCCATCAAAGAAAGGGGAATAATGCCTGTGGGAGATCTTAAGGTCTGACCTGTTACCTACAGAGATCCCCTTGCATCCACAGCCTAATGGAGACCTAGCATCTTTCCTTTGGCTCTGAAACACTTGCAGTGCTACTTTTGATCCACGCAGTTATTTTTATTATTAATATTTTTTCATGTTATAGTAATGCCATGAAGCTCAACACAGATCAGAAGTGCATTATGCTAGGTGCTGTATGAACATGGCCTCTTTTTCCTTTTCACCCAGCTCCACCCTTGTGCATATTGAAGAATGCAGCTGAAAGCTTTGAGTGTGCTTGTTTGTCTCTACTTAGTTTCTTTAAATAAACTGCTAAAAGCATTCAAGGGAAAGCTTTTTATCACTTCTAACCTCTGCATCTTTTGAGTGTGATGGTGAGCTTTTTAGAAATTACTTATCAAAACATTGTGCCCAGACATTCTGTTCAGATTTTAATTACCTGCAGATGTCTATTCCATATTCCCATTGTTGCAGGACACAATACATTTTACGGCCTCTCCACAGACATTTACATATTATAAGGGTCAAAATGGTTCCGGCTTGATATTTCACAGTCCCATTGCATGGTTTAATCATCTATTATAGGGACAAATTTAAAAATGTAATCTCTTAAAGGAAAAATGTAGTTTTATATGAACCTTAGTGGTAATATCACAGCTTTTATTTTTTTTAATTTTAAATCACCCCGTCTGTGTATATCACAAGGAACAGTAGTTATCTTATATAGCAAGAACCAATTTTTGCTTTTGCAAAAGTAAAACTGCACATGAGAAATGCATAGTCCACAGAGATTTGGATGAGAGAAATGGTAGACACAGAAAATGCAGAAGAGGCAGGGAATAGGAGAGATAAAGGAGTGAAAAAAGACAAGAGAAGAACACTCATGCTGAGGACAGAGCATTGTTTTAATAACATAGTGTATACTGACAGTTCAAGCCCTCTGTAGGTTGGATTTGAGTTATCTGAGACAACTTCCTTTGTCACATACCATTAGATGGATTCAGCTATTGTAAATAAGAATCCAGATTTGAATGTTTAAAGATGAATATTTTCAATGTTTTCGTTAATACTTCAGAGTACAGTGAACTTCTCTGGCAAGCCCATCTGCAGAGGGGAGTAAGTTTTAGGTATTGTATTTATCATTTTGGCATGGAGTTTTATTTAATAATAGCAAATTGCTTGTCAAGAATGATGGGGGAAGGGGGACTGGTGGGGACAGAGGCCCACATCCAGCCCTGTGACCCCCATTCACCCCCACCACTCCTCATTTGGCCCCTTTCCTCCTCCTTCCCCCACCACTTTGGGTTTGACCCTGCTCCTCTCCACTCCAGCCCCGCAGCTTCAGGTCTGACCCCACTGCACTCCTACCTCCCCACACTGCTTAGAGTCTAACCCCCACCACTTCAGATCTGACCCCACTCCACCCTGACCCCCCACTGCTTCAGGTCCAACCTCACTCCACCCCTACCCCCTCGCGGCTTCGGGTTTGACCCCACTGCACTCCGACCCCCTGTCACTTTGGGTTTGACCCTGCTCCACTCCACCTACCTCCACCATTTTGGATCTGCCTGGCCTGAGTCTGCCTGCTTCCACGCTCCTCTCCCTCCCTGCCTGCCACCTCCCCCTCCCTGCCAGCTGTTCTGAGAGGAGCTGCCACCTTGATCTCATCCTTTGCCCTCAGGCAGGGAGGCAGGGGGAAAGCCCCAATGCTTGGCTGGATGGGGCATGTTTCCCACCACCAAACTTCCCTAGCAGTGGCTCAAACTTGGGCCCATACAACCTGGGCCATACAGCCAATCTCCACCCACCCTCTTTTATTATATTAGCATTACTTAATTAAATGTAATTTATAACTATGCTCAGAGACACCTGAACGAAGTAGCTTTTTACATATTTCCAAATGTAAAATATATTTCATTAGTCATTGCAGTAGACCTTCATTTAAATCCATTAAGCTTTTTGGGCCTTCTCCTGTATTCCTTATTTATGTTTAAGATACAGCCAAGCATGTGTTAGAGCAGTAGAACCAAGTCTAGACCTGGCCTCTTTCCCGTGGGGACAAAAACTATTTTGCTGCTGTTTAACAATTTTATTCAACAGATATTAAATGTAAGATATAGAAAAGGCTTTTGAAGTAGGAACCAGGAACCCAGGGCTTTCTCCCTTTTAGCATAGTGTTCCTCTCACTGAGCCATTTTCCTTTTGGTTTGGTCTTCTCCTGGCTCTCACATATCCTCTTTCTTTGGCTGCCTGGTAGGCCAGCTTTCAAAAGAAGGTCTAGAGAGTGCCTCAGGAAAGGGATGGTGGTTAGAATGCCTTGTTGGAAAGTAATAGATGCAAGTTCAAACCCAGTCTGGTTGATGGGATGTGCTATAACCTTGTTCTCCAACTCCCTGGGTCAGTGTACTAGCTATCATCCTCCTTTGTCAAAAGCTGTTGGTTGTCTTTTCTCTGACCAAACTTTCAGGGAATTGCATATGCGTTACATTTGCCTGGTTGATCCTATTCTACTACAGAGATGCAGGTCTTTTGAACATGCTCATATGGGAAGTACTGGACAAGTGCAGCTGCCTAAGTAGAAACAGAATCTAAAATCTGTAAGTTTAAAAAATGGCGACTTAAGTGCTATTTAGGTACATACATGTGAAATAGAATTTGACCCCAAGTGGTGATCTGTGATCAGTCCAATGCCAAGCATATTATTGGTGATTAACAAATAGTTAATATTTCCAGATAAATAAAGGGAAAGCAGTGTTGCCAGCTGTCCATAAATGTATTGATAGTCTGTAAATTACAGGACAGAAAATGCTTGTCTGTAAAGTCTGTAAAATAACTAGAGCCATCTGTAAAAAACTAAACTTGATGGACAGATAGAACACAGCAGTGTCACCTGATGCCTAAGTGGGAGCGCAGTACCCTACAGGGAGCTCTTGTCAAGGCATTGTAGCTCACAGAAGCCTGCCCAGCCATGTCCTACCACAGTGACACCTTGGCCATCCTCTGCCCCTAACAGCTGTTCAGTAGCTAGCATGGAGCTGTAGCCTGGGAGAGGGAGTAGTAGTGGATTGGGGCCTATGTCAGGATAAGGGGAACAGGGCCAACAGGCTTAAGTCTGGGCACCATGCAGGTGATGGTTGGGGGTGCTAGAGTGTTGGTGTGTGTAAAGGATCCATGGGGTGAGGCAATAGGATGTAAAACCATTGCTGCAGTCAAGTAGGGCTGCAACCCAAGAACAATTTTTTACTGACAATCTGCAAACTTGTTACTGACAACCAAACTTTTTTACTATGGTTGGTGTTAACTGCCTAAATTTGAACCCTGCCTTTGTCACTGCCATTCAGGGCCTGGTAGAAGGGTTATATTTACCTTATATAAAATGTAAGTCAATTAAAAAATGTCAGTAAAAAAGTTTGGTTGTCAGTAAAAAGTATGTAGATTGTCAGTAAAACATTTTTTCTGGGGTTGGCAACACTGAGGGAGAGGATCATAATTTTATGGAAAAGTCCTATAGTTTTAAGTAGGGCTGAATCAAAGAAAATTCCAGACATTTCTAGTAATTTTCTGAAGAAGTTTGTCTACTGAAATCTCTTGCTTTCTGATTAATCTCTCTGTTTTAGGTTTCTTTAAACATCTGACAGAATTCTGCTCAAAGAAGGTTATTTTATTAAGTGCTATATAAGATGGCTGAAAACACTTAAGAAAGTTATTTTATATGAAAATTATATCTAGTCCTAGTTAAAAGAAGGCTTAAATGCACAGTTGAAGAACAATAGTTATGCATATTTTCAAGTTAAGTAAATATAGTCACGTATTTAAATGTAAGATATACATTTGAAAACATTGAAAAACACCAGACAGATTTAACAACCTTAAGTTTTCAATAAATCATACAGATAAATGACCACTGTGGCATTCTCCTTATGCCAGCAAGGTTATGGATATTAATCCCCAACATTTAGCCAGATTTGATTATTTGAGTATTCTAAATTCCCTTGGATGTTTCAATAGGCCAGGGGCTATCAACCAGAGGTACGCGTACCCCCAGGGGTACTTAAGAAGGCCCTAGAGGGTATGTGCAGGTGGATGGGGATAGAGCACCACCATGCACCATTCTGTGCTGCCACACAGGCAGTGCTTGCTTGGCTGGACATGACGGGTAGGGGAAGCTCACATGCAGCAGCTGCCATCGCTCTGCATTCAGCCGCATGCCACACCCTCCCACCCCCCTGCTTCGTGTCCAGCCATGCACCACCACCCACTCTGGATCCAGCTACCAGGGGTATACTGATACAAAAAGCTTGAAAACCCATGCAATAGGCTATCATAGCTCTCTTAATTCTTGCCCTAGCTTTACTGTGGGCAGTTATGTTCTACCCTAGTTAGCTAAAGAAACTGGTGAATCAGGCTGTTTTTCTGACTGAGGCACTCAGGCAGCCTGGGTTCAATTCTTTAGCACAAACTTCCTGTGTAGTCTGTCTCCGTGCTTTAATTCTCTCTACAAAATGGAAGAAATCTCAGGGCACAGACAGATCAGCACACCTCCGTCCCACTTATTCTTGTTGGGGTAGTTCTTGACTGGCTTGGACTAAATTACCTCAGTTTAGGCATTTGCATAATCTGTCCACTTCTTCTCTTACACCAGTGTAAAGGTTTTGTCTGTCTATGCTCTCAATCAGGGCTTTTATGCACTACTGTAACAGAGCTAAAAACGTGTTGTCAGTAGCAAAGTTTCAGTTTAAATAGTTGAGAATCTGTCCTACAACTGCCAGATGTCATCTTCTGAGTCCTCATTTGAACTTCTATAGTTTTTCTAGGGGCTTTCATGAGAGTCAGTATTCCCCATATGGGATCAAGTTGCCTATGAAACAAGGAAAATTTTATTAAAGAAAGACAAAGACAGTGATATATCTACATCAGTGTTTCTCAACATCTTTAGATTCAAGCACCCCCCATTAAACTCCAGGCAGCCTTTGGAAAATGCCAGCTCTTAGCTTTCCAGCTTTCTTTACAGAAAAATAATGGATACATTCTTCTGTTGCAAAGAACTCAGAAAGGCCACAACAGGTCAGAATATTTTTGACACAGTGGATTTCTACTTAACATTCTGGCTTTATCTTATGAATTGCTTGTAAGTGTTTGTATACCTATTTGTGCTAATTTATGCCACAGCATGCTGAGTGAGAATCACTGACTTAGATGAATGGTGAAACACCTTCTCATGGGCCATGTCTACATGTGCACTTAACTGCAGAGTAGACTAATTAGCTTCAGAGTGAAGCATCACCATCTATATGTGTGATGTTATTAGGATGCAGTAAACTGGTATAAGATAGTACTGTTGGGGACAGTACTATTTTACAGCTGGGTAATTAAACATACATGTAGATGCTGACAACAGGCATAAATTGTACCCAGCCAGCCCAGCCAACAGGAGTACACACTCCTGCCTGCCACCTAGCCACACAGCTCTGCACTTTCAGCAACCTCAGTTAGTCCTTTCACTGCCTGAAACTGCCATCCGAAGCCCAAGGCTGGCTCCCTATGGTCCTGGTCCTGGTCCTGCCATAAACTCTGCCCTGGCTCAAACTGCTGCTGTCCTGGGTGCATGTGTAGATGCTGTGCCCAGATGTAATTTACTCTGCTCAAACTTCTTTGGAATTTATTGCTTCAAATCAATTGCATGTGTACCCATGGTGACTTTGGTAGTAGTATATAAACTTCAGTATGAATATTCAATAGACAATGTTTCTTTACATTACAACATCATTTTCTTCCTCCCCACTCCCTAACCATGGGGCATAGCATGATAAGTCTCAAGACAACCTAGTCTCAAAGTCTCAAAGACAATTTTGTGATTTCACCAATCCCTTTGGAAAGTGCTGCCTAATCCTGTCCTCTGACTCTACCAGGTAACCAAGCTACTGTGATATAAATAGTGGCTGAGTTGGAGTGACCTCAATGGGTGTGTTCAGGTAAGTTGCTGTTCTCTACTATAAGACATCTCTAAATTATTTCCTGTCATATTTCTTCAAACAAAAGTAGGTTCATTGAAGAAGTGCCAGTATCATGTGATTGAGTAAACAGCTTATAATCAGGATGCATCCTTGCCTTAAAATAAGTGTTCTTTTCTTCTTTGTCAGTTCAGTTCCATTAGCCTATCAGGTCTAAATGTGCAGTTATGGTGATGTCCAAATTTTCACTGGAAAATTTCTAGGTTAGTAGTTTATGCAAAATGAGACTTGAATACTGTGCTTCACCTGTTCACCAACAGATGAAGAGAGTGCCTTCACCTCCTGGTATTTTTCCCACAGATCTCACATACTTTGGTGAGGGTGTTCCCCATATGTAACAGTTTATAGTAACTGGGATCTTTTAATGAATTATTCATAATGTCTTATTATGAATCATATTGCTGGTCCATATGATTTGGATGATAAAAATGTCTTAAGTAGTTTACAGAAAAGGAACTGAGCAAGCACTGCAGCAGTAAGATTTGTAACTTGGCATTGTCAGTACTGGGTCTTCAATAAATCACAAACATAAAGAAAACTATGGCAAAGTTCACCTGATCCAATTCTCAACACACGCAGGTCCAGACTCAAATTAGTTTTGACAGCGAGACAGAATGCTAATGGAATGGGTCAGAGCCCAGCACAGGGAATGAACCCTGAATTCCAATCAATGTAGCAGCAGATCACAAGTGATTGCTACTGTTATGTTTTCGAGTAGCAGCATTAATTACCCAGACAAGATGGCAAAGGTTTATATATAAAAAGCCTTATCTGTCTGAAAACCTAAATCACAAGTATTTGCTATGTCTGTGTAGAGATATGCAATGTTTAATTCATTCAGAGAAGCCTTTCCATTTTCTGTGTACACATATAAATAAGGATGTAGAAGAACAAATAACATTCAATAATAATTAATGTTAGCTAACAAATTGTGGTGGATATAACTACCAGTCCATTTTCTGTGACAGCCAGAGGACAGGACTTCAAGGGATTCATAAAAGGGAATATTGAAGAATTAGAGGAAAACTCTTTTTTCTCTCATGAAGATTTTGGTTTTCTTCTTTCTTTGCTGCTTTTCCTTAATATAAAGTAAAGCATTTAGGTTAAACAATATCTTTTGCTCTCTATTTATGGGATTTTGTTCATGTAAGTGTTCCTTTGCTATGAATGTGGATGTGTCAGACTGCATGTTGGGTGGTTCCCTGTTGGCAGAAAAGCAGGGATGCATCATTTCTTTCTCCCCTTCCTGTTCTGGCCACACTATCATGCAGATTATTTTTCACAGCTTGGACCTCATTAAACCTAGTAACATTTCAATGCTTCTGCAGCTTATCAAATCACCTGCCTGGGAGCGGCTTATGTGACATGTTGAATGTGACCTGAAAAGCTAGGACAAATCAGCCATAGCAATTTTCATGTGTGGCCTGCCATAGGGTAGCTCTTTCGCATTAGGGTAACTGTAGCTTTCTCCATTAGGAAGTCCAGTGGACTTCATCTGGAACTCTTCAGTTGGTGAAAATTATTTTTCAGCTACTGAGATTCTTTTGAACCCTTCAGAAATTGGCAGTTTTTCCTGCTTATTGATCTGTTCTAAAATTTAATTAGTCAAGTGGAATCAGCAGAAGACTTCTAACAGCTCTTTCTGCTAAAACAAGTAACAATGTTATTTTTAAATTATTTTACTTATTTTTAAAAATCTAGTACAAAAATCATACAAACACATATATCAACTGTACAAGTAAAACTGAAGTATGTCACAAATAATAAACAATACAAGGACACAGGAAAAAAAGTTCGAGGAAGAGGGAAGGATAGAAGAGAAAAAGAGAAGCATGCAATGACCAACAATCCAGCTACCAAAATGGTTCAAGAAATCCTTCCAAATAGCATCAAACTTTTTGAAGCAGTTAACTCTGCTAAACATGACTCTCTCCATAGATGATAACTGCACCATTTCATTGTAACAGATTTTAGCCTCTGGAGATGTTTTACTTTTCCAATGCAGCAATAAAAGAGTTGCTGTACGCGTGCAATTTGGGAAGCATTTAGTATGAATTCCTTGGGGACACACTCAGCAGCTTTTTCTAAAGCCAAGCTGAAATGATTCTGAAATGGAAAATTTAAAAAGAACAACAGTATTTCCCTTCATTTGAAATATTGATTGAAATTAGAAACAGAATGTCTCATTTTTAGGAGTGCAATGCTGTTATCAGTGGGTGAATCTACATGAGACTTCTTACTGCACATTAGCCTAATTTTCTGCACAGTATGGGCATGCATCTACATGTGCGCACCCTTAAGGCATAGAAAAAATGGCTAATCATGACTAAATTTGATACCTACAAATGCCTCCCTTGTGTGCCCTGCTGGACAAGCCACAGACTGTCTCTGCGTGGCCTATCCCCTTTCCAGAGCTGATGCTTGGCAACAGGTTAGTGTTGCAAAGGACTGTAGCTAGCTGCACCCCTTGCCCAGCCCTGATATCTACCCAGGGCTGCTAGCTGGCTGTCTCTGGCAGCAGGGCCAGCACCTACTCCCTGCTGTTACTCACCCCCAGAAGTGTCTCCTGTCCTTGTAGTGCTGTGGTGAAGTGCCTCTGCTGCAGGCTCCCAGTCCCTGGCCGTGCCCCTGTGCTGGGTACCGCTAGCTGGTGTCCAGGGCCAAGCATCACAGGGGACAGCTGCACTGGGGCCCAGAGAGCTGGCATGGGGCATCATGACATGAAGGTCCTCCCCACTGAGCCCTGGCTCTGTCTGCTTGTCCACACCTGTACCAACCACCCAGGCCCCCAACTGGACCCAGGAGTAGGTTGGTGACTTTGTGGTGCTCTGGGGTGGTGCCAAAATGCTGAGGTAGTTTGCATAGGATGGAAGCTTGAACACCCACATTTATGAGGCCCTGCCAGGTGGTTTGAGGGAGTGAGGGCACTCTTGGTTGGTGCATCAGTACCACATTAAGGTCAAGGCCTTGCTGGCATGGTGGATGGCCAAGACTGAAAGACTGACTACAGGCAACCCCCCACTTAGTGCTCTTAATTGTTTCCTGAAAAACCAAGCGTTAGATTAAACGAGCATTAAGTGATACCGGAAGTATTTGATGACCCAAGATGGCAATTGCAAGCTTTATAACAAAACTTGCTGAGTGCTAAGTGGAATCAGGTATCAATTTAAAATGAGCGTTATAGCAAAATAGTGCTAAGCAAAACACTGTAAAGCAGAGGTTGCTTGTACAATCATCAGTCTGTTCATGCACACCAGACCATGATCTATATGTGGGAACTGACCCGCATTTTGGCACCCCAAGACTAAGGCCACACCACTGTGACTTTTACCAGCAGGGGTGGCCTACCCAAGGCCTTCCCCACCCTCACCACTCTGGTGACACATCAACAGAGGAGGGGGCCTCAGGCCTTCAGTGCCCCACCCCACCCTACCCTCCTCCCCAGTTGCTGCATCTACTGGCAGCTCAGGGAGCCCTGGCTAGCAGCTGCCTCACCCTCAGCACAGCCTCAGATCCTGACATGAAGACCAGTCAGCAACATTATCACTGGCGAACAGCAGTGCTAACTCCTCCCTGAGGTAGGGAGGGGACTGGCTGGGCATGACCTTGCCATGCACTCTGGGCCACAGACACTGGATTCAGCTAGTCACCATTGCTGACAGGGAGGCCTATGCTGAGCTGATAGTCTTACTATCCCCAGACACATGGTAAGTCCTGCACTGGGATAGAGGGAGAGGAGGGGAGTGGGGTCTGGAGCTGCAGCAGCAGGTGCTGCCAGCAGCCTGGCCTGTCCCACCCTGGGAAGGGGGCAAGAGAGGCAGGTTGCTAGCAGCCAGCACCCAGTGAGTTGCCAGTCCCAGGGTAGCAAGCAGAGAAAGGTGGTTTGGCCAGTAGCTGGCCAACTTACCATGGTCTGCCAGCTTGCCTCTCCAGCCAACTTAGCATGGTCCCTGCTTACCCAATTTGAGCTGATCTTGCACAGCCAATCCTTGATGTGAAGCCGGGCAGCACAAAGCCCCTGGTACAGAGCATCTGATTTCTGAAATATTGCAGATTCTCACAAAAAGCTCCTGTCTCTTGCCTCTACAGGGCCAAGATCTGGACGTGGGCAAGAGCCCACCAGCTTCTGTGGGGATGCAGACTCTGGGTCACTGCCACCCAGCGCTGGAGTTGTCTGGATGCACCAGCTGTGTCATCAGTGCACAATCATAGAATCATAGACATAAAGGGCTAGAAGGGACCTCAAAAGATCATCAAGTCCAACCAGGAATACTGCCCATTGAGTGGGCAGTAATCCTGCTGAGATCAAATGATCCCAGCATGATGTCTGTCCAGTCTCCTCTTGAAGACTTCCAAGGTTGTGGACTGCACCACCTCCTTGGGAAGTCTATTCCAGATTCTGCTCACCCTTTCCATAAAGAAGTTCTTCCTTACATCCATTCTGAAAGCACTCTTTAACGGTGTATGGCCATTGCTGCTTGTACACTTGTTTGCCTACCAGCTGCCTACCAGCTGCGTACCAGCTAGTGCCAAGGGATTGTTGAAGTACAACTAATCCTTAAATAGAATGTGAAATATGAACATAGACAACTCAGCTTCCTAAAATCAAAGTCTACCTTTATTAGTACAACAAGTATTATCTTAGCAGTTTCTATATTCAGAGAGAGAAAAACATTCAGTACAATAACCTCACCCAATCCTAGATGTTACTTTGCTCAACTGAAAAGACAGCCACTGTATTCCTGAAGCAAAATTGTTGGCTGGGATGGTCCAGACAGGTGTTGAAAACTGGATTGATGATGATGATGATGATGACACACTTAACTTTCTTGCTGTCCCCTTTTATATGTTTCTTTAACTTAAACTCCTTTCATGACTCCTTGCATTTAGATTGGTCTCTCTGCAGTCAGCATGCCATACATATTTTATTCTGTCAGCATATTCCTTTGTTCAACAGACCCATCATGAACACACCTCTTAATTTGACCTTTTTCTGGTGTTTTACTTTGGGCATTGTCAATTGGTCTCCCTTAACACCTTTCATTAACGTATCCAACAACTTCATCCTTCTGATTCAGCCAGTTAGTGCCAAATTCAGTTAACTTGAGCTGATAACAGTACTATTGCTTTGTTGTGTTAGAAAAAACTTCTCACAGTGATGGAAAAGAAAAGAAACATCATGCAAGCAAACTCATGGCATAAGCTGCTTGCAAGAGGCAAAGCCAGCTGATATTGCAGACATCAGCAAAAGGAAAAGTTCAGATAAGAATGAGGCTATACAGAACTTAAGCAATGATTAAATAAGACTGAATATAATAGAAAACTTTAACCAATACTGTAATTTACCATTCTATAAACAAATGCAACTTTAAAGCACAAAGTTTTATCAGGAACCCCTGGTGAAACTCTTCCACAATTTGTGGCACTCTGGAGAAGTCCCTGAAGACTAGAACAGGCCCAGTGTTGTGCCCAACCGCAAGAAGGGCAGGAGTGAGCACCCAGGTAATTATAGGTCAATCAGCTTAACTTCCATCCTAGGGAAAATCCTAGAAAAGTTCATCAAGGAGTCTATCTGTGATAAGCTTGCAGAAGGCAAAATTTTGCATGACAGTCATCATGGCTTCATTGAGGGCAGGTCTTGCCTTATCAATCTCATCTCCTTCTATGACCAGGCAACTCATCACCTGGACACAAGAGAGCATGTTGACATTGTATACCTAGACTTCCAAAAGATGTTTAATACTAATGCTCATAAGGTTTGTCCTCCAAGCCCTTAATCATTCTTGTGGCCCTTCTCTGGACCCTTGCAAGATTCTCCATGTTTTTTTAGAAGTACAGCACCTGGAACTGGACCCAGTACTCTAGCTGGGGTCTCATCTGCACCGAGTAGAGAGGAAGTACACTTTTTTAGCCAGGGACAATGTGCAGGGGTGAGTGCAGGTGCACATACACCCCCTGAGCATGGCAGTGCACCCCCTACAAAAAGACGCCACTGACACTGTTGGTGGTCCCTCTGAGTGGTCGCTGCTTGCCACCCCACCGCCAACACCGCTGGTGGCATCTGGGGCCAGTCTGCAATCACTGCTGGCTGCTACTGGTGCTACTGCTGCTAACCACTACTGGTGGCATCTGTGGGTGGTCATTGACCCCTGGTTGGTGCTCGCCACTCTCCCCCACCCCCACTCCTGCTGACAATGCTGGTGGTTTCTGTGGGAGCTTCTGCTTACCTCCACTATGCCCCCGCCACCACGCTTCCACCACCACTGTGCCCTCCCCAACCCCCTGAGGCACACGTAATTTGTGTTCTTAACTCAGCTTATGGTGCATTGGCTAATGCATTCCAGTATGCTATTATCTCTGTTAACTACAGCATCGCACTGGTGGCTCATGCTCATCCTGTGATCAACCATAATCCCGAGGTCCCTTTTAGCCATCATGCTGGCCAGGACATCTCCTCCTAACCTATATTCTTGTTCCTGGTTACTTCTCCCCAGATGAGGCACTCTGCATTTATCCTTATTGAACTGCATCCAGTTCTATTCTGCTCACCTTTCTAGCTTGTCCAGGTCTGCATGGATCTGCATCTATCCCCTAGCATGACCACTTTTCTCCATAACTTAGTATCATCCTCAAACTTGGCCAGCATGCTTTCCACATCCTTATCTAAATCATTGATAAAATGTTGAACAACATAAGACCAAGAACGGAATCCTGCGGGACACCACTAGCCACTTCCCGTCAAGATGATGCAGACCCATCCACTAAAACTCTCTGTGTACGACCCCTTAGCCAATTCCCAATCCACCTGACTGTGGGTTTTGTCAGCCCATAATCCCCTAGTTTTTATATAAGGGCATCATGGGAAACCACATTGAAGACTTTAAAATCCAAGTATATGAGATCAACTGCATCTCCCACATCTATGCATCTCGTTAGTTGATCACAGAAGGATATGAGGTTGGTCTTCCTGCAACAAAACTATGTTGGCTATCCCTCAGCATCAGTCTCTCGCAATTGGACTTCTTGATAATTTTTTACAAACTTTTAGCCAGTATCAAGATCAAATTGATCAGCCTATAGTTTCCCGGATCCTCCCTCCTTCCCCTCTTGATTGGCACCACATTGGCCCTTTTTCAGTCTTCCAGAACCTCTTCCAAGCACAATCAGTCATCAAATATCTTCAACAATGGTCTTGCAATGACTCTAGCCAATTCCCTGAGCACTCTCAAGACAATGGACTGGACCCTCCTGCTCCAGTGCCTGGTGGTGGCAGCAGAGGAGTAGGAGGCATAGGCACAAGTACAGACCTAGTGGAAAAAAGATATAGCTGCTCAGTTGGGCTTATCTATGGCTTGCTGCTGACCTTTGGGATTTCCTCCATCATCATATCCCTGGAAAGGGAAGAAGAAAAAAAGGCACTGAAATGGGCATTGACACCAGAGTGTGATCCTCCTCTCCTACTGTCTGTCTACAAGGGTGGAGGGGAGCTGTGGATAAGATGGGACATTAGATGGGCTTCTACCATATTTTCCTCTGTTGATTGGCAGTGATGCTTTGACATAAAAATATTATGGAAAATGCATAAAGCAACATGATTTCATTACCGGAGAAATTTATTCTGGTTTGGGATGCACTGAAAATACCAGGCTATTTGCAGCTGCCCTAAATGAATTGCTTGATTTGTTCATAAAGATTGTTCATGAATTGCTGAGGCATCATTCAAAATAAAAAGAAAAAATGGAATTAGGTGGAATCATTGTAGCTCAGAAAAAAACCCAGCATGTTGATGGGACAGAAGGCTGTAAGAAAGCCAGTTTCTGTCTACAGTTATTGAAGTTCTGATCCCTACAAACTACCAGAGGCCTAGAAATCACCTCTTCCTAGTTGTCTGCATGGCTGGACATGTCTTCACGTCTATTACTCTAATTCAGTGACAGTGACAACATCTATATCAGTGGTCTCCAACTCTTTAAAGTAGAAGATCACCAAGGTCACCAAGATCTACCATATGCCACTGCCACCCCTTTCCCCCCTGCCCAGGAGGTAAGTCTGTGGGGAGAGGGAAGGAGGGAGGCAGATCAAAGCAGAGGGATAAAAAATTACTTGGGGGCATGCCTCCCCATCAGGTAAGTCTCAGCTGGCCAGGGCCCAACTCAACTTACCCCTGCCTCTGTGACACTGTCCCTCACCGTGGGGACCTTGATTTAGCCACTGCCCCTTTCCTCCCCCACAGATTGACTTGCTGGGCTGGGGTGTGTGCGTGTATGCATGTGGGCACTCAGCCCCCCACTTCAGCCTCAGATAGATTCCAAGAGTCTCCAAGATCTCCTGCAAGAGGTTCTGAGATCTACTGGTGGATTCAGATCCACTGGTTGGTGACCACTGATCTTTATGAAAATATACCATCCCCTCCAAGCATGTTGTATTGCTGTGCATCAGCTACCTCCTAAACTAGAAGCAATGTAGCAATTACTGTATGGCACCGTCCCAGGCTAATTAACACTATGTGGGGACAGTGCCAAGGATGCTGCCTGTGGCATTGCACAGACATAACTGCACTATTTCAGTAAAGAGGCAGTGGAGTGTGCTTGAGGATATTACAAGGGCAGTTTACTGCGCAGAGACACACAATTTGTTAGAGAGAAGCAAGGGCTGACACTAAAGTTTCTATATAAGACTAGAGTAACTTGCAGCTTAAGGAATTTGCATGAATCCATCTCACATCAGTAAGGGAGGTTAGGAAAGATAGTGCAAGAGTGATGTTGTATCTATGATGGTCCTGGAATTATGCAAGAGGCAAAGAATTTTTTAGATTATCTTTTATTGGACCAACTGTACAGTTGAGATAAGGCTAGAAAAGCTTTCAGACAACAAGAGCAGACAAGGTTCTTTGGGTGAATCTGATATCTTTTATTCACCCAAACAACCTTGTCTGCCTATGTCCTTAGACCAACACAGCAACAACCTACACCCCTGCTTTCAAACAACAAGGCATTCTTCATGTCTAAGGAGGAAAAGAAGCAGAGCGACTGTTAAGAACAGTGGATAGGGTTGTGAAATTGGAGGGGAGAGAAATTCTAGGGGCAGTAGATAAGAGGTTAGAAAAGATATTCTTGTCTTCCACCATAGCCTATGTGAATTTGAGCCTAGTGGAACCACTACAGACAATGAACAATTGAATCAGCTCAGACTGTATTCAACTAAACAAATACATTCTGTTCCAAGGAGCTCTTGTACTTTGTAACAGTTATAATAAACCAAATTCAGGATGGCCTCCTTGGTTCAGGAAAATCTGGAAACAGAGCGGAGAGTACAACTCCTTTCCTGCAAACAAAGCTGAGGCTGATTGTCTGAAGAGAAAATAAATCCTTTCTGCCATGTATGAAATACAGAATCTCTTTTCCTTGAGGATGGTGAAAGCTAGTTGAGGATGTATTGCTGATGGGTATCATTAATGTTTTTTTGACAGAGGTCACACTGCCAAAATCCTGAAATATGTGGGGGTCCATACTTGAGAGGATTGTATTTTTTTGGCTGAAACCTGTTTTAGTGAAAAAAAATTCAGACACCAAAATACTTCACCACATTGTTATCAAATTGTTTGCATAAAAAATTAAAAAGTGCTTTGTTTTGATACTTGTGAAACAAAATATTTCATCCACATTATTACTTACAGTGCAGGATCCTTGCCCTTATGGCATGACAGCAGGACAGCAACTCAGGCAGCGCACAAACGTACATACGTCACCCAGCCACTCTGCTTCCTGATGTGCTCTGGCTCATAAGTTTCTTGTATTCTTTGGATTCTTAATGCACGTTAGATATTCAGTCCTTAAAAATGGCTGATAAAAAGAAAAGGCAGTGCTCTAGTGATGGTGACGGTTCTGATAAGAAATAGAGAAAAGCCATTACATTAGCGGTGAAAGTCAATGTGATCCAACTTAGAGAGAGTGATTTGTTGCAAACTGAAATCAGTAGGCGATTGGACATACATGCTACTGTGCAACTATTATTGGAAAAAAGGACAAAATAAGTGGTGAAATTAAAAGTGCGGCCTCATTGCAATCCGCTATTATTATAATCCACAATGTGCAGAATTTGTGGCTGAGATGGAAAGACTTGATTTTGTGGATTCAGGATCAAACTCAGCGCTGTGTACCTTTGAGTTTAGCCACCACTCAAGCCAGGGCTTTGAGTCGTTTTGACACTGTGAAGCAACAACGTGGTAAGGGATCTAAGGATGAAAAATTCAGTGCAAGTAAGGATTGGTTCATGCATTTTAAAGGCAGGTATGCCTTACATAATATCAGAGTGCAAAGTGAAGGTGTTAGTGCTGATGAGATTGCAGCTCAAGATTTTCCTAAAAAATTGGCTAAAATCATTGAAGAGGGAGGTTATTGTGTCAAGTAAGTCATCAATGTCAATGAGACTGGGCTGTTCTGGAAGAAAATGCCTTCCAGGATGTATGTCACCCAACAAGAAAAAACTATGCCTGGCTTTAAAGCAGCTAAGGCTTACCCTTTTGCTTTGTTCAAATGCTGTGGGTGATTTCAAGCTCAAACCCTTGCTTGTTTATCATTCCAAAAATCCCAGAGCACTTAGGGGTTATGTTAAAGGCAGCCTTCCAGTCATGTGGAAATCAAATCCTAAAGCTTGAGTGACTGGGGCCCTTTTTGAGGAATGGTTCACTGACTATTTTGTTCTGGCTGTTCAGAATTAGCACCTAACATCCTTCCAGATTTAGATCCTAACATCAAGGTTGTTTTCTTGCCCCCCCAGCACATCATCACTGCTCCAGCCTATGGACCAGGGGATTGTTTAATCTTTTAAGGCTTACTACTTTAGAAGAAACTTTCCCCGGGCCATCAGTATCACAGAGCAGGAAGGTGGACCAACCCTCAAGGAATTCTGGAAGGGCTTCAACATCCTGGATGCAGTGAAAAACATTGGAGAATCTTGGGAATCCAACCTCAATGGTGTCTGCAAAAAATTGTGTCCAGAATTTGCGTCTGATTTCCAAGGATTTGAAGACCAAGTGGATGAAGTCACTGCTGACGTTGTGAAGATGGCTGGCCAGCTACCAAGGTGCCACAACAGCAAAACAGATGAATGTGACCTTCAAGCATTTGGAAGCTGCAGTGGCAATTTTTGAAAAAATGGATCCCAACCTCTAACACAGCTCAAAGACCAACAACTTGATCTCTAATGCCTATGTGTGCTACAGGGAAATTTAAAATGAGAAAAAGAGGACAGCAAAAAAAACCATCCCTGGATAAATTTCTCAAAAAGCCATCAAGTAGCCCTAAGTCTCCCCAGGAAGCCCTTCTGAATTCTATGACCCTGGTGCAGTTGTTCCTTCACCTTCAGATTAAATAAAATTAAATAGTTGATTTAAATATCGTGTTTATGCTCATTTCTATAAAAAGTTGGGCTTCAGGTCCTTGGTCAGGAACGTAACTTCCTATTAGAACATTGTTTCTATGGGAAAATCAGATTTACTTACATCGTTTCAACTTACAGTGCCCTTTCCAGAAACAACACCTGCTGTAAGTGCAAGAACTGCCTGTATATAGAGTGGTCTTTTGTTTTAATTGTGCAAGAACATGGATTTTGGAGTATTTTAAAAAGTGAATTTGGGATTTTTTGATCAGAGAACTTGCAGTGTTTAAATAGGGAACACCAAGATTCCTGCTAGTAAGGCAACTGTCAGGAGCCAGGCAGAGAAGCCTGCTCAGCGCTGATACCCAGGACCTAGCTGGAGGGTCATTTGGGGCCAGGAGGACATGCTTTAACAGTTCAAAGCAGGCCACCAGGCTGAGTATCTTCCCTGTGATAGCTGCCCAGATGGCAGAGCAGGTGCACACATGGCAACAGTGCTGCACAAAGGCCAACTCTGTAGCCATGGCCCATTGGCAGCTGGCCCAGAGGTGCAGATGCTCCCCATCCAGGTCTGGCAGGTGCGTAGCCTTCGGGCCACATGATGTCGCAGGTGGCAGCAGATCATATCCAGGCAGCAGTCCCCACTACCAGATTGCTGCAGTGGGTAGAGGGTATAGGAAATCTAGGTTAGGGCTGCTTCAGCAGTCCTGCTGGCACAAGGGAGTAGTGTCCCCAGATACCAATTGGCTGGGTCCCAGCATCTCCTGTCTATTTGTATCATTCAGGTATCGTGGATCCTAAGGTCCACCCAGCTAACTAACGGTCCCTACTGTGTAGGGCCAATGGGTGAAAGGCACAACAAAATTCTTGGGATAACAAAGGCAAAAAAAGGACAAGAGTGACATGAGGGTCAAAGGGTCAAAATGTGAAAATGAGTGTTCCTGAGGGGGATACCAAGCAGAGTTCCCTGGGCTGTACCCACTGGTCCTCAAAGACATCTGGGGAGCTGGTGGACCCCCAGAAGCTCCTGTCTATTTGTATCCTTCATATTTACATGAGCCATAAGGCCCACCCAACTAATAACCCCTACTATGTGAGGGCCAATGAATGAGCAGTACAACTAAATTTCTTGAGCCAAAAAAAGTAAAAAGCAGGATAGGAGTGATGTGAGGGTCAGAGGGTCAAAACATGAAAATGAGTGTTCCCAAGGGGGATACTGAGCAGAGCTCCCCAGGCCACACCCACTGGTCCTCAAAGGAAGCTTTTTATACTGCTGGGGCCAGCACAGGTTGCAAATCTGACTGTAAATCTGGCTGCAAATCTGGGAGGAGCTGGGCAGGGTCGTTTTGCCCCAAGTGGCACAACTTGCCCCACACCAAATTGCATGTCCAGGCACATGTGCTGAGGCAAAAATCCCCTGCACAAATTTGTACTGCTCCTATTTGTGCTGCAGCAAACACATGTGCCTGCATGTGTGGACACATCCAGTGGGCACTTTGGGCTGTAGTGCCATCAGGGTTGCAGACTGTCTTTTTCTAACTGAGTCTGAACACTATTCTCATTGCTCTGATGTCCAAGAAAATAAGTTTTGGATGAAAAGAGGTTCTCAAATATAATCTCAGCAAAATTATATCAATTCAATGACCTGAAAGGACATTTATATTTTGGACTTGTTTGATTTATAATGTGGAAAAGCTCCACATCCTGTTAACAACCCTCTTTAATGTAGTTTTTTGAATTAATGACAGTAATGGGTCTCAAAAGCATTAGATAAAAAAAATGTTTATGTATAAATCAACCTAATTTCAGGATTGTTTTTATTTCAATGTATGGTTACACAAATTTGCCTCCAAACTCTGTGGACAGTAACCTATATTCTGAATCCAGCATAAATAATGAGTTGTTAAACAGTAACTAGTTGCATATAGTTTCACCTTTTGGCAAATAAAGAAGTGATTGAAACTTGCTATTATCAGATGATAACACAGAGCAAGTTTGTTCAGAAGAAAAAATAATTCCCTCTTATTTTCATACAAATTGACATAATGAGCTGTCTCTGTACTATTATCTCTAAGCATTAACTGACTCTACTATGCAAGATAATATTCAGAATAATTGTTAGTTATCCACATGTACATACATTGAGTAATAAAATAATTAGTCCTTTTTAAAAGAAAGGATTGAAAAGATTCTACTTAATGTTAGCCTGAATTTCTGATTATAATGTTGGAAGAAATAAAATGTGACATTTTATCACTGTGTCAAGGCAGTAGATGCTGGATTTATAGACATCCATACAGACTCTTCCTGTGTTTTTGAGGCACTTTGAAATTAAGCTCTAAAATTATTTTAGATTTAGCTACGAACTTCAAGATTATATCTAAAAGTTCAGAGGGGAAGAAACAATGATTGTTTATAACACTTATATCATTTTTCTGTTGGCTTATATTTTTCTTGTTTCTGCTCTGTGGAATCACATGGGCTAATACATTTCCCTGGTAGCCCGTGAAGAAATGAAATGCAAGCTACCTCTTCTCAGTCTGGGCGCCAGTTCTAACTTGAATTCCCCAACCTACCCCTTTGCCTCTAGTGAAATTACTGGTGTAGTAAAGAGAGAAAGGATGGTCCAATGGTTCAAGCACTAGCCTGGGACTTAGGAAACTCACCCCAAACTTCTTTGTGACAAGAAAAACAGAAGGGAAAGTATTTATTTGTTGACAAGTAACTTAGGTTTAAGGAAGTTATTAACTTTGATAAATTGACCTTAGTCTATCTGTGCGTCTGTTCCCCAAATAAAATATGAATAATAGTACATTTCCACCATGGTATTGTGAAGATATATAGACAAAAGATTTTGAGGACCCTGGATACCATGGTTATGGGGAGCTTTGCAAATTTCTGACTGTACCTATAGTACTATGGAAGGTATCTGACAGAGGTCCAAAGCTATGATTTGCGCACCACATCTTTAGAAATTTGTGGGTCTCTGTCTTTCAATCACCTGTCATGGCTTTTCCCACTTTGTAGACAGCAGATACCTTGGACATGGAGTTGGATCTCCTCAACATTTCCATTGGTGGTTATGAGGAGAAGGAAAGGGCAGGCTCTGGAGCTTGTATAGTAGCAGCAATGTAACTCTACTCAGGGGGGAAAGCCCCAGTTAAACTTCAGATTTTCTTACACACCTGAATCAGACTTGTGTACTGAGCACACCGGGGATAGGATAGACAGGAGATGCTGGGGCCCAGCTAATTGGTATCTGGGAAAACTAGCCTCTTGTGCCAGTTGGACTGCTGAAGCAGCCAGGCATGAATATCACTATTAAAACAGCTGGATCTTTAAGATCACCCAAGTGCCATTATGTCATTTAGAATGGAGTAAAGTTGACAGGAAAAGTATTGTTCAGTGAAAAGTATTACACATGTTTGAATATGGTACTTGGTTGTTGTTTTATGTTACCAACAATTAAACCTCTAAATATTAGTCTGAACCACCATTCTTTCTTTCCCCCCCATCCAGAGCACTGTCTCCAGCTAATTTGATCTTATATTTATTTCTGAACAATGACTGACTTTATTTAAATCCCAGAAAAGGTCTATAGGATCTTTTGACCTATACTTATGCAGAACTATGTTCCTGTGTTTAGTAGTGAATACTCACCATTTATCACTGGATATATTTTTAGGACATCTTGTAAATTCCTAACCTATTCCAGGTAACTGAAAAGAAAAAAGTGTACCTTGTTTTTACTCAGTATCCCATATACTTATAATAGCAGGATGAGAAACAAGGCAGAAAAGGGAGGGTTTTCATTCTTAATGCTGATAGCTGTAAACATAACTGGTTTATATCTTTGTTCAATAATTTAATTAGCGTGCTTCCAGTGTGAACACTACCCAAATTAAGGGGAGTTGACTTGCAAGTTTCAGTGTCTTCATTGCAAAACATACAGATAGTTTCCCTGTTTTTCCAAAAGGAGGAAGATGATACAGGCTAAAATAATATCAAGGATCAGTAAATATTGGCTTCCAGTAAACAGAAAGCAACTTAAAAAAATTACTGATTCTGACAAATGAATTAAACTCAGAGTATAATGCAGGAAGCAATGAACTCATTTTCCTTGGGAGTTTAATGATTGATGACTGATATTTCTAAAAATTCAGATTTTTCAATCCTTGATAGAATCCAAATCTCATCTTGATTCAAATCATTTTATTCCCAAGATGTAGGTGGTGGTTGGTAAATTTTTGAGGAAACAATTTTCTGTCTGGAAATGTTATTTTTTTTTAACTCAAGCACTTTGCAGAAACACTTCTATTAATCTTTTGTTGAGATGAAATTTGAGCGGGTAGATAGAAGAAGAGAGAGAGAGGATGAAGGTTTATGGGCAGCTGAATTAATTACTTGTATTAGTTAAAAGGAGGTGGGGATTTACCATGTCAGCTGTTTCATGGTAATTCTGTGGTAATTTGTGGTATTAAGGTTCAGTTTTTATCTACCACTGGGTAAGAGCATGGACGCAGGTATTACATCCCTACAGTAGTCCAAGTATCTTTGAATGCATCTGCCCCATTGTGTCACTGGCTGTTTTAGGGTGGGGAGCTCTCTTTCCCTTTCTTTTGATATTTCTTTTTTTTGGAAAAGGCTTATTTTCATTCTAATGTGGAATGAAGAAACATTTTACAATGTTCAAAATATGAACATGGAGATAGTAGATCATCTACAAAAAGACAGTGGATAATTATACATGTGTCTTGGCAGATTTCTCATGGGTCACTGTTAACTGTATGTGTGACCTGAGTACTCAGAAGCTCCAATTGACATTAGGGATATATGCTGTGAGGCTCTGTACAAATACACAGTATCAGTTCCTGCCCCAAGGGCCATGTCCCAGAGAGTGGGCATGTGTGGTTTGTGGCACCTCAAAGCCTTTTGAGGTGCCCTGAAATGCACGTGGTGCACATGAATTGGTTCACTGCACTGCATATTTGCAGCATGGCAGCAGAATTAGATACCAGGAAATCCCAGTATCTAAAAAAACTGCAGGAAAATGAAAAGCAGTGCAGTGCGCCACCAGGCTGCAGCATGAGCTTCTGGGCTCCCACAATACATTGAATCAGACCTGGGAACAGAACCTAGGACTCTTGATTTTCCAGGAGCCTTTGTTCAATAGGCCATGCTGCTGCTATGTTCTTTTTCTATGAAATTAACAGAATCATTTTATACTGTCCTGATCCCACTTTTCAAACTCAGATGCATGAAGTTACACACTCAGGTAAACACTGATGTGTATGGCAATGCCAAACAAGTTTGAAAATTGGGGCCTTTTCAATGCACAGTGTAAAATGCCACTAAAGTTTTGAAGATTTGGTTTATATGAGCCTACAGTTTTCCTAGCTTTGTATTTTCAAACCAGGGACTTCCTACAGCTGTGTCTTGGTCAGAGTTCTGTTCTGCACTTCTCCAGATGCCAAATAGTCTATTGGTTTTCTATATACTTTCTAGCTTCTTGGCTGACAACCTAAACTTCCTGATTCAAATCTTGTATCCATTCAGCTGTGTTGTCTGCTTATACTGTCAGATTGATTCATCCATTCCTGCTGTAGCCAAGTGGTAGCATTTATGGCAAAAGTTGTTTTTAGATTAAATTGCTGCAGACTACTATGTACACTTGGTATGTGCAGTTTTTTAAAACTTTGTCCTGTGCTAGGAATTTTCCAAACATACAAGGCATTCCAAAAGTACTGCAAGCAGAAGGGAAGACAGACTGTGATGCGAGACAAATGCAGATTGGGAGCTGCTGGCTGCAACTGGCCCTAGGCAGATGAGTAGGCAGGGGGAGCATCTACTCAAGATGGTTACTGTGCAGTTGACTAATTAACTGTGCAGTAAAAGTTTCAGCATCTACACAAGCACTCCTATTAGGGTTCACAAAACTAATAAACTCTGCAGCAGGGTAGTACTTGTATTTTACACCTAATATCCTGCTGTGGAGGTTTTTCATGTGCAGCACCGTATGTATAGATGCTGCTCCAGCTGGCTGGGGCATAGGGGGCATTTTTACATGTGCTCTGGGGGTGGAGAAGGGGTATTTAATTAGAGTGGCTCTGAGAGCTGCTATAATTAAAGCACCCACAGCATCTCAGGTATCAGCATCCCTGTGCTTCAAAATGATGGTGGGGGTGCTTTAACTAAAGCTCATAGAATAAGCTTTAGTCAAAGAACCCTCACTGCCATTTTGAAGCATGAGGATGCTGATACACAAGACACAGAGGCTTTTGGGGTGTGCTAATTAGCACATTCCAGCAGTTTTAAATAATCAAGTCTTCTCTGATGCACTATTATAACATGTCAAAGCAGCCTCCCCACATGTCTACAGGCACCCAGGGTGCTTCAGTGTGAAGCTAGCTGGCAAGCAGCCCCTGCGCTGAATCACTGTTCTGCCTCAGCCAGTCACTCCACAGTATGTGGAGCCTGATTAGAGCAGTCTGGGCTGCCAGGAGACCCGGGGGGTCAGCCTGCTAGCCCAGGGCTGCTCCTACTGGGATCCACATGCTATGCAAGGGCTGATTGAGGCACAAGCGTGCTTCAGTACAGGTCTAGCCAGCAGGCACCCCTTGCTCTGAAGCACGCTCATACTGCAGCCAGCCACTCCACAACAAGTGGAGTCCACTAGGAACAGCTAGCCCAGGGGGCTGCTCCGACTGTGCTCCACATGCTGTGCATGAATAAACTCCAGAGCAACATGCTTTGGCACAAACAGCCGGTGGCTGGCGGGGCACGGTGGTAGCAGCAGGAGCTTGGCAGTGATAAGCGGGAGAGGTCTTGCAGCCACTGCTAGCATTCTTGATGGCAGGGGTGGGGGGTGACAAGTGCCAGCCAAGGGTCTGCAACCACCTGGAGCTGCCACCAGCAGTGTCAGTGGCGGCCAGAGGGAACCACGGATTGCCTGCAGATGCCGCCGGTGGTGTCGGCAGCAGGGTAGCAAGTGGTGATTGACTGTGGGCACCGCCAACAGTGTTGGTGGTGCCTTTTTGCAGGCGGTGCACTATCAAGCTCAGGGGCTGCACATGCACCCACGTGCACCCCTTACACATTGCCCCTGTGCTCCAGAGTTTTTTGCTCCCAGACGCACATTCAAATGATGTGCCCAGGAGAAAATACTCAGGAGCAATAATCTTTAGAGCTTATATTCACGCACAATAAGTGCATGCGTAGACATGCCCAGGGTAGGTAAATGCAAGAAGCAGTTTAGCTGCAGGAAATTCTAGCTTGATCTAAGTAAATAATCCAGAAAGTATTTTGAAGCACCATTCCTAATTGTGATTGGGTGACCAAATCGGGTCTCCTACTTTTCCCTTCTGGTCCTGGTCCTCCTCCTCACTTGGCTGCCATGCTTTATTGGCAAAGAAATAAATAGAATAGGAGGGGTCAATGATTAGATGTTATGGGACTGGAATTTATATGTCCTGGCCTTAGCCACCTCCCCTACACCCTGTCTGCACCACACCTACAGCAGCTAGTAATGATTTGCTTTGTCAATGAACCTTTTTCCTTAAGGAAGCAGGCAACTTGTCCCGGCTTGTGTGCTTTGTAAGTCAGATCACTCTCACATGGACTGTTCTGGAGGGTATCTCAATTTTCCTTAGTCAACATATCTGCTACCCACTTCCCAGAAGGTTGTGAGGATATAATACGACCCTCTTCCCCTCTCACAGATTTTCCTCAGTGAAGGCATCTCTTCTTCATTTACCCATAACATTTCTCCCAGATCCAAAAAGGGGACTGGATCTGGCTCAGAATATCCCCATTCTCTACAAGTCCCAGCTCAGGCCACTTCCATCTTCTTTCCAATACAGTTGCCCCTCATGGCTTGGCCACTGTTAGCTGGCCTTTGCAAAAATTCACACACCTCTCCTGCTGGCTTCAGGGTGCTCCTCTGTAGTATGGGCTTTCTGGATTGTCAGTTCCACTCTGTGTCTTCACATGGATCTTGCAGCAGCCTTGTGCTGCTCTGTCTCCTTCTCCCCCTCTCTGGAGGATCTGTATCCCAGCTGGATTTTTATCCAGACTTCTGGGCAATGTTGGGTCTCTGGATAAGCCTCCCTCCCTGTGAGCTGGGGAAACCCGTCCCCTTTCCCAGTGCTGTCTGTGTTGCTGGCTGGAAGGAACGCAGCTAGCTGACTCAGCGTCCCAGTAAGCACTTTTACTTTCTTTTCTTGCTTTTCCTTCCTTTGGAACAGAGGCCCTGTTACACTAATCACTGTGTCCTTAGGGCCAAATTCTGTCATTTGTGTGCAAATCTTGCTCTCCTCAATGGGAGTAGTGCAAAAGTACTTTGGCCAAAAGAATTGATGCAGTGCAGAATTTTGAATCTTTTGGCCTTCCAAATGACATCAAGGTGATGCCAGGCAGAAAAGTCAACTTAAATTAAACCTATTATTTTCAGGGCATTGTATCTAGAAGAGCACTTTTTGCCCTCACAGCTCTCCCGATACTCTGCTGAGAAAAGTGGATGCTTGTCTTGCCCCATTTCTATTGCCGCATATCTGTGAATATATGGAAAATACAAATACTATGACTATTTACACTTGCTTTCTTTCCTGTGTGCTTTCATCTAAGGGTGATTGCTACTAGTTCAGCATATAAGGCAGTAACACTATATAAATAAAGAATGAAGATTTCAGGAAAGAAACAGATGGTTTAAATTTCAATATTTCAAAAAAGAAAAAGACTTCTGAAAATAAATATTTTCAACCGTTTTAAGAAGTCAGGGGATTTTTGTTTGCTTTTTTAAAAATTTTAATATTGTGCCTAAAATGTAACATTGAGAACTTTCTTCTATAAAGATCCATTATTAACTAACCCTATTCAATGTGGTTGTACTGAAGGACCAACCAAGAACAGGCTCCTAACATGGTGGGCACTCTATAGGCAATATTAGATAATCCCTGCTTCAAAGAGATGACTGTCTAAATGACAGGACATGGCTATGATAGGGGAAGAGGCTATAACACATAAATAAAGCAAACAATACGATGGAGGCAAATTTATTGTCATATTTCTTTCAAGGGGGGTTAATTAGGAACTAATAACATAAATGGAATGAAAAATGAAAGGCAAAGGGGAATGAGATGGGGAACAAGGGTAAAGGAGACAGGTGTAGAGTGAAGTGGAGGTAAGTAGACTGTAAGGAAGAGAAGGGGGTGGAGAAAGGAAAAAATTGGAGCAAACAGCCACTCAGCACAGGGCAGAGAAATTTCAGTCACAGGAGGTTCTCTCAGTGTCCAGAAGCTTCTGCTTTGGCTGCTTCTGAAGCCTCTCCTCCTAGCTAGGATTTCTGACTGATTTCATGTTAATTAATCTTTCTGAGCAAGATCCAAATAAAAGGACTTGGCAGTTGCAACACATAAGAGGTGCACACGCACCCTCTGAGAACGCTGGTGCGCATCCTGTCAGGCAGCGTTCCTGCTTAGGTGATGGGTAGGGAGGGCAGGCAGGAGCACTGGTGCCCTCTCTGAGGGTACCGGCCAGTGAGTGGGGGCACCAGGAAAAGTGCTGCTGACCCTTCTGGGTGCACTGCTGTCACTTCTGGGTTGGCACAATTGACCACCCCCTTGGTCACTGACTGGCCACTGAGGGGAAGAGGGGCATGTGCCCCTCCTGACTCAGGAGGCACCAGTTGCCCATGGGACTTGTGAACCTGAAATGGGACTTGGAAAAAATGTAGGCTTTTAGTCGAAAGATGACATCCTGAAAACTTACATTCAACTGCACTTAAATCCCACCTTATACTTTTATTCGAAATTTTCCCCAGGCACTCAAGAGTCATGCCTCTGCAGGTTCAGCACTGTCCCAGCCTTAATGGCACTGAGCAGCTTAGCACCTAGGCTAGTCAGGATCCAGACACTTGATGTTCCTGTGCTAAATAGTCTGAGAGGCTCAGGAAATGTGGGTTTGAATCCCTTAGGCTGAGAAGGAAATTGAGCTGAGGTATCGCACCTCCCAGGCAAATGCTCTAACCATTAGGATCTTATATAAAAGCCTAACTTTTAAAATTGAGCTCTATTCAGTTCTTTGAAAAGAAAAGATACTTTTACCTGAAAAGATGGTTCTGGTCTATGGATCCCAGATGGATAAAACTGCCTAAGCCCAAGGGAAGAGTGGTATTTAAGACTCAGTGTTCCCTTTCTGGTTAGGTCTAGGCCAAAAGTACTCAACTTTGGGCCCATGGGCCAGATCCAGACCACAGAGTCATGTCATCTGGCTCAAACAGTTTCTCATAGGTCCAGGAATTTGGCTGTGTGGGAGTGATAGCAGCATTAATTGCCACTCCCCTGTTGCCAAATTTCAGGATCTATGGGAAGTCATGTAGGCTAGATAATGTGGCCCTGTGCACTAGACTGTGCTGGCCTATGGTTGGATCCAGGCACACAGGTTTGGCTGGAGCTGGAGCTGGGCATGCAAGGTCAGGTTGTTGTGTGGATGGATCCAGCTGCATGGGGTCAGGCTGGCATGTGGAGTTTCACCTGTGTACCGACCCCATGCACCACCCCCATCTGCGATTCAGCTTTCAGAACAACCCCACACCACTTTTCCAGTCCATGAGGCCAGAAGGTTGGGCACCACTGCTTTAGGCTAAAGCAGTACGAATTATACTTGTGTTTTTAGCTGTAAAGGTATGGTACTCAAATTGGCAGAAGAAATGGTTTTCATAGAAAATATTTCACCATCAAAACAAGCTTGAGAAACTGAAATCGAATCTATAGCCTATCATCAGTTTGTTTTAGGACTTCAAATAATAATTATTGGTAGGAACAAAAAGGACAGAATTATTATATGTTTGCTGTATCTGTGCAGCTCTCTGGGCAAAAAGGAGGATGTTTCTATAGTCAAAATAATTTAAATTAATCAATGCTTTACAGTGTTTCAAGAAACGTAAATAATTACAAATATTGAAAAAGTTTTATTCTGATATAACCTAACTATAGTGACAGGGGAAAATGTCTTTTACCATGATTAATGCAGGTCAGGTTTTGCCTTGTGCTCTTGCCAAACATGGCTTGCATTAATCACACACAAGTCATAAGCACCCTTGCCCTTGCCAATGCTCATATGCATAAATTGCCTTAAATTACATCACTAGTTAAACATGATTGCATAAAAAATAGCTGAACTAATATTCAGCTGTTCATTTCCAATCAGAAAGTACAAATCTTTTCTAGGATTGCAGTAATTATAGTCCCAAATTTGTTTTCTTTAGGGCCAACATTATGCCATAGTCATCCTCTCCTGATGTTTATTGTATTCATGAAAATATAATTAGGCAAGTTCTTTTAATTTGTGAAATTTGAAGAGTACTTATAACTTCCCATTACCCATTAATTTCATACCACTATTAACATAAGAGCAGTCCATATGAAAAGCATATTTTTACAAGGTATTTGTACCTCTGACTTTCTAATTTTGCTCAAATTATACCTATACAACCTATTTCAATAACCAATAATTGAAGCACAAAATGACCTTTTTAAAGAGATGTGGCTTTTTTGAATTGCCAATAAATTATTACACAAAATCTGATCAATTCTAGATTAAGATACTCACTAAAAGAACAAAAGATTAGTATTGCAATGCTGCCAAAATATGCCAAGTATATTTAATCCCCTTTGAACTTTCTATTTATACTCATCTCAGGAGTTTGACATATCCATACTTGCTGATGTCTGATAGCCCTTCAAAATAGGAGAGCCCTTTTCTGTATATATATGGCTGACAATGTCTACAGTGTTGTAAGACCACTCCAGAAGGATTCTACCTGTAGAGGGGACAATGTTGTGAAGTGTGAACACCCTCCCAGTTTCTACCATTCCAATTCTCTTACCTTTCCACTTGCAGTAAATAATCCATCTGGAGAAGCGGCAGATGGAGAAGAGGGAATGCTAAGAAAATGATTCTCAACTCTTGCGACAGTTCTTTGTTCTCTCCATGTAAAGAACAGAAGACCCCTCTGCAGAGTTCTCCTGATACTGAACAAACAGCAAAAATAATCACGACAAACAGATTGTTATTAATTAAAACATCAAAGAATGAAATACTAACAGATAAGAAATTAACTGAATCCTGTCTTTCCCCCTGGAATTGCTAGTCACTGTTCATGCCACACTGTTGGCTAACTTGGTAAACTGCAATGTAAGTTAACAGTATAGACACACAAAATATTTACTTTGGGGTACAGCTTTAGGGTATGTACAGGAATTACATTTAGATCAACATAGCAAACAGGTTGATTGAAATGACTGAGCTTGCAGCCATTCAGAAGGCTTAAATCACCCAAAAAATGTCATGTCTGATCTAAGTTAGTTTACTCCAAGTCAACTAACTTTAGATCGACCTGGGTTGATGCTATCTAAAATGGGTTAGCCCAGTTTAGTGAATACCTGACCCCTGGGGAAGGGAGACAGCCCCTCCCATCTCACCAAGTCCCATACAAAACTGCCAGCAAAACTCCCATACTCAATCTGCCAACACCTTCCCACACCCCAAATTACTTCCATCAGGCTCCTGTGACTAGTGAATGCTGATAAAACAGACCCAGGGAGTGTTTTTTTCAGGGGCAGTTTGGCAGCATCAGGGAGCTTCTGCAATCCTGCCACCCCCTCCCCCCAAATCCTTCCAAACCCCAGGGCAGAACTGACAGACTCAGAAGTTCAAGTAGATTGGTCTCACCAGATCTGATCTAACTTAAACTACCTTGGAAGTAAGGTTAACTTCAGTTGGGTTGGCCATTTTTAGCCTGATCTAAACTTCCTGAACGTCTGTACAGTTTGTACTTAGATCTACCTATGGGTGAAGTGTCCAATGATTGGAAGAAGGCTAATGTGGTGCCTATCTTCAAGAAAGGGAGGAAAGTGGATCTGGCAAACTACAGGCCCATCAGCCTGACCTCTATCCCAGAGAAGGTCTTAGAAATGATTATCAAAGAGGTCATTCTTAACAGACTGGCTGATGGCAACACCCTGAGAGACAGCCAGCACGGGTTTGTTGCAGGTAGGTCATGCTTGACCAATTTCATTTCCTTTTATGACCAGGTGACCTATCACCTGGACAAAAGTGAAGAGATTGCTGTCGTATATCTTGACGTTAAAAAAGCCATCAATCTGGTATTTCATGAAAGCCTCCTGGCAAAACTGGCCAACTGCAGCATCAGGTCCACCATGATCTACTGGCTGGGGAATTGGCTCTGTGTGGTCGGACCCAGAGGGTGTTGGTTGACGGAAGTCAATCATCATGGTGACTTGTGACCAGTGGGATCCCCCCAGGCTCTGTCCTTGGACCTATTTTGTTCAACCTCATTAATGATGTGGACATAGGAGTCAGAAGCAGACTGGCCAAGTTCACCGATGATAACAAACTGAGGTAAAGCATTCATACCTGAGGATAGGGGGGTAATCCAGGCTGACCTTGACAGGCTCAGGAAACTGGCAGGCTCAGGCAATGAATAATGCAAGGCTCTCCACCTTGGGAGGAAAAACCTGCTCGGCACTGCTATGCTGCCTAGCACTACGGATGAGAGGGACTTGGAGGTCAGGATTGACCACAAGATGAACATAAGCCTTCAATGTGATGCTGCGACTAGTAAAGTGAGCAAAATGCTGGCTTGCATCCATAGATGCTTCTCAAGCAAATCCCAGGATGTCATTCTCCCATTGTACTCAGCCTTGGTGAGGCCATAGCTGGAGTACTGCATCCAGTTTTGGGCTCCACAGTTCAAAAAGGATGTGGAGAAGCTTGAGAGAGTCCAGAGGAGAGCCACGCACATGATCAGAGGTCAGGAAAACAGATCTTATGATGAGAAGCTGAGATCCCTGGGGCTCTTCAGCCTGGAGAAGCACAGGCTCAGGGGTGATCTGATGGCCCCTATAAGTTTATAACAGGTGTTCACCAGGATCTGGGGAAACGTTTGTTCACCAGAGAGCACCAAGGGATGACAAGGTCGAACGATTATAAACTCCTGCAAGACAGTTTCAGGCTGGGCATAAGGAAGAATTTCTTTACTGTCTGAGCTCCCAAGGTCTGGAATAGCTTGCTAATGGAGATGGTTCAAGCACCTACATTGAACGCCTTCAAGAGAAACCTGGATGTTTTTCTTGCTGGGATCCTATGATCCCAGCTGACTTTCTGCCCCTGGGGCAGGGGCTGGACTCAATGATTTTCCAAGGTCCCTTCCAGCCCTTATATCTATGAAATCTATGAAGTATCTAAGTGTAAGTTCTGCACCTGGGTGAACTAAGTTAGATGGGGTGGCCATTTTTAATGTGATCTAACCCCCTCCAACCTTCCAAATGTCTGTACTTAGCCTAGCTGTAAAGCTGATTGAGGTATTTTTGTGGGCACCCAATTCATACAACATGCACCCCATTCTTTGAAAGTATGGGTTTTTTGCCTATGTGGATTTGCTTGTTAAATTCTACAGTACCTCACCTATCTCCTAAGACACTCTGTCTACTGACTGTATCTATGTTCTAAAAACATCTCTAACAATTTGAAACTTATTTTAACTCACGTGCCCAATAGTTGGGTTTAATTGTAAAGTTCTGTCCTTATGCAAGGTTGATAATCTTGCTATTGTAATGCATAAAGCAAGGCTGGTTTGATAAATACTATCTGGGAAAGAAAAAAGCAAGCAAGAAAGAACAGTACATTTTGCCTGAAAGCTTTTTTAACATCTCTCCTAGTTATAGATTTGGTCCAATAAAAGATAATACCAGAAAATTCTTGCTTCTCAAATATTCCTTGGACCATCACACCTAGAACATCACTGTGACCACATTTTAATGCAGTTATTTATGAACTTTGCTCTGAAATCCTCAGCTCAAGATGCTAGACCAGATGCAACCTTTTTCCTACATGAGAAAATTTTTGCTCAGTCTGTCATCTGTCTTGCAGCATATTCCAAAGGAAGTCAAGAGCTCTTTTCTTTTGAAGATGTTCTAGCCTAAGGCTAGCCTTGCAGGCATCAGTAGAGACTTTGGTTGACTTGTTTGGATCAAAGAAACATCACTAAAGTCCTAGTTCACTGATTATTCTAGTAAGGCTTGTCGTTTCCCCCGGTAAAAGTCAGATTTGTCTGAAAACAGTGTTGCAGGTGCTTACGAATGGGCAAACATAAGTCATATCTGACGCCAGATTTTAGTGATAGAAATAACCAGTTTGCAACTGCCCTTCACGAGATGAGATGTCTGCTTGTGTTATAAATCAGTACTGTGATATGGAATAGTTTTTCTACTGGGGGAGGTTATCATCAAATCCACTGCTATAAGGAATCACAATTCAGCTGAATTCAGAAGATTTATGCTTACTTGTACCAGTTGTGATTTAGGTCTTCTATGAAGTCACTTCAACTATGAAGTGACCAAATTTTAATACAAAGTGGCCAAATGTGGTTTGACTTTGTTCTGTTAGTTAATGATCAGATCTACATTAATGTACATAAATTGTTAACCCTGTGAATATTTTTTCCTAACCCACATTTTATCTTTATTTCATCATGTACTATCAGTGGATACTATAGTGCCTAGAAATGTGATTTGAGTACAAGCAGTTTATTGTTAATTTCTATTTATACTACACTATTTCTAGAAACATTGACTCAAATCATGTTCTTGCTTTCCACAGCCTCTAAATATAACACAATCACCAACATATTCTTACAGACCACTTACTACTTTTCCCACAGTGAATTAATCAATTAATTAGTTAGTAATTTATTATTAATTTCATATGGTGAAGTAAGACCTAACACCAGCCTCTAAAAACAAAACCTGCCAAACAACATATTATTCAGCCCTCACTCCAATCAAATTTTAACTCCTGGAAACCATATAAAGAATTTTAGCCTGACCTCATCTTCGCTAGTTAATTTCACATGGCTTCTTGTTTAAAATTATCCTTGATGCTTAAAAAGCCATGACCACAGAAAATGCACTATTTGCCTTTCTTTTTATTGAGTTAGTCTATAACTTATCCATACAGGGCACCACTAGAATTAGACAATGTTACTAATTTACTATAACCCAAATAATTACCAGAATTAATTCTTGCAGAGTTTAAAGGCAAGGTAGGCAAAATTGTTTTAACAGAGATGTTTTACTGCATAATAAATCTTGTTCTACTACAACCTAGGTGAGTTTATAGTGATGTTTAAGAAATTCACACACAGCTATCCTGAAGGTGTTTTACAGTCTTCAACATCTCATAAGAGGCAGTAGAGGAAGAAAGTGTGAAGGATCATATTCCATCCTGAGGGGCACGGAGCATCCCGTCTGCTATCCTGACCACTTGGGCCGAGAGGTCTGCTGCCTGCCTGGAGTGCAGGTTCAGGATGTCACGGAGTGCATCTGGAAGATTGTTAGGCCCACAGATTACTATCCTTTAGTGGTAGTCCACGTGGGGACCAACAATGCTTCGAGAGGCCTGCCAGAGGACATCACTGAGATTTCAAGGCTCTTGGAGGACAGCTCAAGGCGACTGGAACACAGGTGGTATTTTCTTCCATTCTGCTGGTGAGTCGATGGGGAAGGCAACACGAGGCATGTATCGCGGCTGTAAACCAGCGCCTTCGGGGTTGGTGCTATGATGTGGGCTTCAGATTCTTCAATCACAGCCCACATTTCTCTACACAGAGCATGCTGGCGGAGGATGGACTTCCCCTATCGCCTAAAGGTAAGCATTTCTTTTCTTCCAGGTTGGCTGATCTCGTACGGTGGGCTTTAAACTAGCTTCGCCGGGGGACGGGCCTTCCAGAAGAGGAGAGGATAGTCTGCTGCTAAGTCAGGTAAGTTGGACGAGCAAAGGTGGTTGTAGCTTGGGGGATACACGTGGAGAGGGGGAGGCAACAGTGCGTAGCCTTAAATGCTTCTATACAAATGCATGCAGCATGGGAGGTAAGCAGGAGGAGTTGTCTCTCCTGGTGGCTGGGGAAGACCCGGATTTGGTTGGGTTCATGGAAACCTGGTGGGACCCGACCCACGACTGGGCTGTAGGAATCAATGGCTATGCCCTTTTCAGGAAGGACAGGGTGGGGAAAAGAGGCGGTGGGGTTGCGCTCTATGTCAAAGAGCAGTTCTCTGCATTGAGCGTCAACTTGGGGCCTACCGAGAACCAGATGGAAGCGAATTGGGTCAGGCCGCAAGGAGGATGAGGGGAAAGGGACTTAATGGTGGGTGTCTGCTATAGACCACCCAACCAGAGGGAGGAGCTGAATCTCCAATTTGCTGGCCAGATTAAGGAGGCGGCTAGGACGAGGGATGTCATTGTCATGGGGGATTTCAATTACCCGGACATCTGCTGGGAGGAGCGGTTGGCCAAGTCCGAGAGGTCCCGGAGGTTCCTGGCAGAGCTGCAGGACCTCCATTTGGTCCAGGAGATTCATGGCCTCACTAGGGGGGGATGCGCTGCTGGATCTGGTCCTGGCCTCAGGGGATGATCTGGTTGGAAGACTCCAGGTACGAGACTCCCTGGGAGACAGTAATCATCGCCTGATAGAATCTGCTGTCCGGTGCAGTGTAGATAGGGCCCACACTAGGACTAGGGTCCCAGACTTCAGAAGGGCCAATTTCGGAGAGCTCGGGAGGCTAGTTGAGGAGACGCTGCGGGACTGTAGGGTTGAGGACATGGGCGTCCATGAAGGGTGGATGTTCCTGAAGGAGACAATCCTCCGAGCCCAAGGGGCGACCGTTCCCGCCCGATGCAAAATGGGCAAAAGTGCCCGGAAGCCCCCATGGCTTAATAGGGATATTCAGGGGACCCTGAGGGCAAAGCGGGAGGCTTACTATCTTTGGAAGAAGGGAGTAGCCTCCAAAGAGGAGTACTCCTTTTGTGCTCGGGAGTATAGGAGGGCTATTAGGAAGGCCAAGGCAGGAGTAGAGCTTCGCCTGGCGACTAGGATCAAGGACAACAGGAAGTCCTTTTTCAAGTATGTGGGGAGCAAGAAACGTCGGGCCCCTGAGGGACTCTTTGGGCAACCTGGTGCTCGCGGCCGATGGGAAGGCAGAGATCTTCAATGGGTTCTTTGCCTTGGTCGTTCTGAGAGGGGACCGAGACTTCCCTCCCATTGGATGCCTGTATTCCCCCTTGGGAATCACTGCTAGGCTGGGGGTGAGGGTTGACCTGGTGGAATGGCTTCTGCAAGGGCTGGATGTCTTTAAGTGGCGGGCCTGGATGACCTATGCCCAAGGGTGTTGAGGGAGCTGGTGGGTGGGGGTGACTGCTGAGCCCTTGGCTCGGTTAGACGAGCGCTCTTGGAGTTCTGGACAAGTGCCAGAGGACTGGAAGGTGGCCAATGTGGTTTCCATCTTTAAGAAGGGGAGGAAAGAGGACCTGGAGAACTACAGGCCAGTCAGTCTCACCTCGGTCCCGGGAAAGATCTTTGAGAAAATTCTCAAGTCCCACATCTGTGAGGGACCGGCAGGGAACTTTATGCTGAAGGGCAACCAGCACGGGTTTGTTAAGGGCAGGTCC
>JAGPOW010000261.1:218364066-218404075 GCA_030014935.1 Caiman crocodilus | reverse complement strand
GAGGGCTACTAAAATGATATGTGGGCAGCAAGATAGGCCTTATGAGGAGCATCTGAGGGACCTGAACCTGTTCAGCCTCAGTAAACGGAGGCTGAGGGGTGCCTGGTGGCTGCCTATAAGCTGCTGAGGGGTGATCAGCAGGGAATAGGGCAGGCTCTTTTTTCCCGGGCACCACCAGGGGTAACTATGACCAATGGTCACACGTTACTGGAGAGCAGGTTTAGGTTGGACATTAGGAGGCACTACTTCACAGTTAGGTTGGCTCGGATTTGGAACCAGCTTCCTAGGGAAGTTGTTCTTGCTCCTACCTTGGGTGTCTTCAAGAGTAGATTAGATAGGTACTTGGCTGGGGTTCTGTGACCCTGTCACTCGTTCCTGCCATTGGCGGGGGGTCAGACTAGATGGCCTGCTCTAGGCCCCTTCTGACCCTACTTACTATGAAACTATGAAACTGCTCACCATTAGCTTAGAGGGAGATAATAGCCTAACGCAGGCTGAAGCCAAGTAAGGCCAGGGGTCCAGACAAGGCCAAAGTAGGCTCTGTGCTCAGAGCAAGGGGGAAATGGGGGTGGGGGGCAGACAAAGTGGGCTCAGTGCGAAGAGCAGGCCAGAGCCGGGGCCAAGAGGTTCAGGACCAAGGTATTGAGACAAGAGCTAGAGATCAGAAGCTAGATCCAGCACAGTGGGCCCAGGCTAGAAGAAGGGTGGAGGCTGAGAAGGCCGAAGTTGTTACTGTACCATCACTCCCTGGTCACATCTGCAAGGTGTGGACATAGTTGTAGGGAAGGTTGGAGTCATGAATAGCCCTTTAGGCTACAGGTGCCTTGGGGCATGGAGAGATCAGGAGGGCCAACTCAGCCTAAGAGGGGAGCGGAGATCAGCGGAGTCTGGGAGGGACCTACTGGTGGCCAAAAGAATTGGGACTTGCTCTAGGACCATTAGGCAGCCTCCCTTTTGATAAAACTTGGTTTTAAATTTTTTTTAAAAAAGAAACAATTAATCATCTGCCATGCTGTGATTTGTGAACGGGAGGGTACCCTAGAGCTGGAGTAGGGCAAGGGTTGTGTGGTTACCAGGGGCTGTCATGGCAGTCCCTTGACACCCAAATTTGCTACAAGCAGATACAGGGGAGTGGACTGCTGCACTTGCACCCCTTTTGATTCCTGCTCCACTCAGAGTTTTAAAACCAATTGCCTGGCAGCAGGGTTTCTAGATGGGCCACACTAAGGGAGTCAATTGATTTCATGGCTCACTGTAATCTACCTGATTCTTTCTAAACACTTTATTCCAAAGGTGTTAACAACCCTCTATCTCCTTTTTTAATGGTTGTGATGTTCCAACAATCAAACTATCTGCTGTCTGTTAGATGATCCTGGTGATGAACCTTCTATTTCACAGCTCTTGAAATTTTGTTCTTAACTCATTCCAATTAAGTTTATATTTGCTTTTGCTTCAATTTTAAACTGATACAGCCTTAGGCCCCTAGTATATTAGTGAAGCTTTTCATTTATTTTTAACTGGAGAAAAATGTGCTCCCCTTTTTTAAAATTCTAGATATACCCATGAATGGAAGCACCTAAAAACTGAAGCAACCAAATTTGGAGGGAGGAGTATAATTGTAGGAGGGATGAGGATACCAGCCCACTTACATGTAGCTTGAAGATGAGCAGTTGCAGCATTTTTATAAATAATCCTCTTAAAATCATTTCATTTCAGAAATAGAGAGTCCCATATTATCAGACAGCACGTGATCCATGAAACTATACCACAGGAAAGAATAAGGTGCTGCTGCAATATCTGGGTCTTGTCATTCTATTATTCTCTTGCTGTAGGTACCTTCTCTTCTGTTTCATCCTATATCTCACTTTTTTTTTTCATACAAAATGAAATACAATAAACAGTATCAAATCTTTTCCTAAAGCAAATACCCTTCAAATTAACTTTAAAAAATGCTGCTGCTACCAGATCCTTTACTTTTATATTTTGATAGGAAGTATTTGTTCTGAAACTTATTTTAGAGTATTTCTTCCAAAATGTGATGTCCTGTTACCTTGGGCTTACATATACTCTTTCACTGGTGAATCCCAAGGAGGATGGGACTTAGCATACTCTTCTCATACCTATGCCTGACGAAATACTATGAAGCTACAAGTTCACTAGTGAGGTTTCTATAGGTTTGTTCCCACCATTTACTTTCAGACCCCCTGGTAACTGAGGGCTCAAAAGAGATGTTGTGAGTGAGTCAGGAGCAGCTTCACTGGTGACCTTTCATCTCTGGAGTGTATCAGTCGGCTCACGTGGAAGGTCCCATGCTGGTGATAAAACAAGCAAGTCCTTTGGGTTCAGCTTTATACTGGATGATAGCAAGGCATCTTGTGGTCTAAGATGCCTGCCAGTGGCTGATCCTTTGTGCCAATATTTAGCAGCTGGGTAAGTTTAGCAGAAATTTAGCAAGCAAATACAGCACTTTATACTAGCAATTGCTTGGGTAAACCTCACCTACCAAATGGCTTGGCTTTGCCCTGCAACCTTCCACCAGACAGCATAGTTGAGCCAAACTATGGGGGAGAATACACTGCATATGTCAGCATGTAGATGCCTGCATCCTCCACCACAGGGAGCTTGAGGACAGGACTCCTGCAGATCTCCCTGAAGTGATGTAGCTCCATGATACATTCACTTGGAAGTCCTGTCTATATGGCATGATTGAGCCATTGGTATGTAACCCTGGGCGCAATGCTACATACACCCTTACCTGAATAATTGGATCCTGGGGTACTTGGTAGCCAGTAGCCCTGCCCAGCCCCCTTAGGGAGCTGTTGCAGTGCTCTGAGCGGAGAGCCTCCCCATGCAATCAAACACCCTTGCAGACAGTTCTTGAACTATTTACAAGATTTAATTATTTATATCATAATAAATAATCAAGAAATAAACACATGGATATACTATCTAATAAACCTCAAGAACGCATTTACACAGTCTCTCACTTGCACACGGTGCACTGGGAATCCCTGTGTGCGCGGCCCCTGGCGGGGTATCTCTGGGAACGGGACTGTCTGTGCCCCTGCACGTGTCCCTGCTCCCTGGTGCTGGTGTCCGTCTCCGTGCTCCTGGGATCTCTGGGTAGCAAGCAGCGGCTCCTCTGCAGTTCCTGCAAGACAACCTTCCCCTGCCCTTGCCCCCTTTCCCTGGTTCTGCTGTGAATAGCATCTGGGCTGCAGGCTATAGCAACCCTCCTGCTGCCCTACACAGCCTCTCAGCCACCTGCAAATGCAGTCCCCCCGCCGGGCTTTGCCTGCGCCTGAGGCTCCTCACCCCTCAGGGAAACTAGGGGCTCTGCTGTGCTCACCCAGCCACGCTGGCTGCAGTCAGGTCTCTTCAGACTTGGGTTCTCTACTCAAGCAGTCCCTGCCTGTTCCTGCCACCGCAGCTTCTCCACTCTGTTCCTGCAGGTCTCTCTCAGGAGCTCTCCAAGGGACCACTGCGCCGAGACACTTAATCCAGTCTTCAGCCTGTCCCTCAGCCAATCCCTGCTCAGAGTCCTTCCTGGGCTTTTGCTAACGGCTCTCTTTCAAAACTGTCTGAGGTTACATCACGCCTCCCACTTCCAACAGCTTCACTTGCCCTCAGAGTCTACAGTGTCCCCTCTGGGACAATCTCTGTCCCTCTGCCAGGCAGCTCTTCCCCTTCTATTCAGGTGGGTCCATTTTTAGAGGCTGCTACAGGTATTTCAGGCAAAACAAGGATATTAAGAGAATGGCTTTGCTTCATATATCATGAACTATTAATAGTATTATGATCATTACACCCTTGGAATTGTGCTTTGAAACCCTTTCTAAATAACTTTAGCCATGCAATCGCAACAGGAGATGACTGTGCCTACTCTTAAGATATTGATGTGTTTAAAACTTGGGATGAAATTTTGCCTTAGCCAGATGGCTACTAATGGGATTTTGTAAGTCATTGTGCCTGCCTGATTAAACAGAGAAACATCTAAAGTTCTTCTGTGTTGCTAAGCAGAAGCACAAAAGGAAGGTTGCTGCCAAGGCTTTCTGCATGTGATCTGTGCTGAAGAGTTCTAGGCAAGGTCATTTCCCAGGTATAAAGAAAAAGTCAGTGTTTCTGCCCTTAACTTAAGCTGTAAATTCTCAGGAAAGACAAAAACCTACATAAGATGCCTTGCTGTGCAGTAGAGCAAATTTACTGCATAGTAAGTGTCACTATTTACATGTGCCAGATCTTTATTCCACAGTAATTTGCTTTACTTTGCAGTTAATTTCCTACTAGCAAATTCAAGTAACAAATTAACTGCCGAGTAATGCATGTGCAGTAAGGCACATATAGATGATTGACTGCAAGCAAATTTGCTCCCGGTCAGCCAGGCATCAGGGGGTAGGAGATTCCTGTCCTAGCTCTGAGATCACAGCAAGCAATCTCCTAGCCTACACTCCACAACTACAGGGCAGGGAGCTCCTTGCTTCTAGGGCAGGGAGACATTGTCTCCACCTGGGCTCCAGTGGCCCAGCAGCAGGCACCTTCCAGGGGCAGAAAACAATCTCCCAGCCTCTGCTCCATGATTGTGGAGGGGGGCAGGTAGCTCCCTGCAAGGGGACTTCTCTATCCAGCTTGGAGCTGGCTGGGACTTCCCCTGACAAGGACAGTCCCCTGCCAGCCCCAGATTGCATGGGGAAGTCTGCACTTGCAGCCCAAGACTGTCCAGGAACTGTCCCAGTTAGAGGCAGGTCCCTGCCCCACAGTTGTTTTTTTTCCCAGCCTGATGTCCCTATCATGCAATCAAGGGATAGGACTGGGAAGAAGTTTTAGGGAAGCGGTAGGTCCCAGCCCCCTGCCGTGATCTGCTGGTGGGGCAGCTAGCAGTGAGTTCCCAGCTGGGTGGAGAATCCATGCCCAGCTGGAGGCTCACTGCTAGCTACCCCACTGGAAGGGGGCTGGGACCTGCCCTTCCCCTCAGCTCTTTCTCAGCCTCCTGGTCCTTACTGGGGAGCTGTGGCCGGGAGTTCCCTGCTGCCAGGGCAGGGGATCATTGTCCCTGCCTAGGCTCTGCCACAGGAGCCTGCCTGGTAGCAGGCCATTCCCAGGGGCAGGGAGCAATCTCCCAGCCCCTGACGGGCCCTGGGCTAACACTCAGGGGTAGCCTAGAGCTCACCCTGGCTACTGCAGAGGACTGGTGCAGGTCTGGAGGGGGTGGGAGCAGACTGCTGCCAGGAGCAGAAAGTCTGCTCTCAAATGGGCGCATGTGTAGATGCCTGCCCAGGGTGGATTTACTCTAGAGTAAATTATTCTGGAGTAAACCCATCCAGCAGCATTTGCATGTGCAAATTCACCCTGACCTATTTTTCTGCAATATGACAATGATGCTTTAGCCAAAGTATCTGAAAGGAAGGGGACTTGATTAGTGGTAATGTCATCACCTCTGATAGGGAAATGTGAGAACATTTTGTTAATAAACTAACTGCACTAAACCACCCAGACTTGGTGAGCATGGCTACACACAATATTAACTGCACAGTAGCCTAACACTAAAACCATGCTCCAATGCTACTGTACAGTAATGCACTGTAGTTACAGTGCATTGGTTAACCAAATACTAAATCTAATGCACAGTAACTCGCACTAATGTAGACATGCCCAACATCACTGATTTCTCCTTCAATGGCAAAGTGACTTAAGACCTCCAAAAGCTTTCTCTAGAGGAGCAACAATGCTGCCAATTTTAAATCCTTCAGTTCTTCCTGAGGTATTATGCACTATTTTAATGCCTCTTTATTAGACCTAATATTTTGGAATTGCCCTCCATTTTATAAGGGAAAGTCTAAATAAGGAGCTGCCATTAACTTTGTTCTGGCCCCTGTCATACACTGGTTGGGATTTGGCCAGAAAATAGGGAATCTCTATTGGCATAGAAAAACAAATCCTGCAGATTAGTGTCTTGGTTACTGAGCTATGTAGTCAGCTGTATAGTAGGGTGCTGACTTTCTGTCTAGCTACCTTTTTAAAAATGTACCAGAATCCTGTGTCTAACTGTTATTGCGTATTGAGTGCCATTTGACTTAGGCTCAGGGATTTGAGGCCTAAAAATGAAAGAAGTCTGGGTTTATCAAATGTGACATTGTGAGGCTCCATAGATAAGAGCATCCAAGTACTAGACAAATGTATGAGACAGAAGGTAAGAATGGCACCTTGATGACACACATTATGGCAAATTTGCAAACAGCAGAAGAGGTGAGAATGTTTGTTTGTTCCAGAGTAGAAACAGATGTGGGTTAGATTGCAGTAGGAACCAGGGCGAAAGGAAAGTCACTGTACATGTCTTGCTGAATAAAGCTAATAAGGCTTGGATTCTGTAAACCTGATTGTCACACAATAGATGTCAAGGGAATGGGAATGCAGACAGAGAGAAGAAATTCTACTATTTTCCTGGGACTTTACACACACCTTTGGGTTTAAAGAGAAACCAAATGGAAAAAAATATTGCAAAGAGAAGAATGGGCACTTGCAGCTCTTGTAGACTTGAAACTAGATCTTGTTGCTTGGATGAACTAGCCTTACAGTAACGACACAGACTATTATTGCATTGAAGGAGTGAATAAGAACTAAGCATGGTGTTGGGCACAACTCGTGCATATAGCAAGCAGGTGGGCTCTATCATTTTTAAGCTCTTTTGGGCAGAGATATAGCAAAGTCCAACTTCTGACGAGAGGAGAGGGAAGAGATTGTGTGCACTTTGGGAATACTAAGAAATTATGGTGATTTGTAAAATGTTGTAAATATAAAGCTAGGCTGTGGTATATTCCTTGTTTCTGAACTGACACAGGAAGAGCCTGCATCTTTTTCTGTCTGGAGGCTGCTCTAGAAAAGATCAGGGCTGCTCTAGCTTGAAGCGTGGAAACATGCAGCGTAATGGAGGTGTAAGAATGCCCCTGCCTCTGCCTTGTGTGCCATGGAACTTATCTGTCCATGAGCCTTCTAGAAAACAACCTTAAACAAATTGAGCATGGCAACAAATATGTCCAAATGTTTGCACAGCATAGGAACCAAGACTGTTTTATTAGTCCTGGAAACTCTAGTTCCAGCCATGTGTGCATGTGTATGCATCTTCTCAGATATATAGGAAAGCTTCTGTTCCCTCTGTTTCATAATGTCAGAATAGGGCCAGCCAGTAAAATTAAAACAACAAAGGAAAAAATTACCTTATTTCACCCAATGTGTAATTCAGCTGTGGAAATCATGGCAAGGTCCTGAGGCTAAGACCTTAATAAGGTTCATGGAATCCTAGCAATGGATAGGATAACAAGGGACATCTAATCCAACCCCCTACACAAATGCAGGATGCACTATCCTTATCCCAGTCCAGAAAGCTGCTCACTTGGCCTCCTTCTTGAAAACCTCCTAGGAAGTTTGCCACCTCCTTAACCGGCTTGTTCCATTGCCCTGCTGTTCTGACAATAAGGATTCTGTTCTGAGATTTAATTTTAAACTGCCTTAGTGCATTTTAAACCCATTGCTTCCTGTCCTGCCCTCTGCAGCCAGGGAGAGTAAGTTGTATATTGTTAGCTATCTGGTTTCAAGCTTTTGAGTATTTTTGTTTTTTGTTTGAATACTGAGGTAAAATAGATTCATTAAGCAGCTCCACTTTCCTTGCATTTTCTGTTAATAGCTGACCCAGGCTATTGAGCAGTGAACCCACAGTCTCCTTCATCTTGCTGTTCTGTCCCACATTTTACAAAATTTTAATTGTTGTCTTTAACATCCCTTGTCCATTGTATTTCATCTTTCTGCCTTTGTTTTTTGGATTTTGCTTCTGCAGTTCTTGTTATTCTTTGGTGTATACCCTTAGGGACCCCTACATTTATTTGTTTTGTCTGTTGTTTTTTCTTTGTATTTTGAAGTGTCTTTTATTTAAAAAAACCCAAAAACTA
Organism: Caiman crocodilus; assembly: GCA_030014935.1. Lineage (NCBI taxonomy): Eukaryota > Metazoa > Chordata > Crocodylia > Alligatoridae > Caiman > Caiman crocodilus. Next base: position 218,396,135 of record JAGPOW010000261.1, on the reverse strand, counting down.
TATCTATAACAGAAGTGGGCAATTATATGGGCCATATGGCCACTTTGGAAGTTTTGGTGAGCTGTCATGAGCTGGGTCAGCCTCCCCCACGCTGGAGTCAGTGCAGCAGCTGGCAACCCTCCCCTCTACCCCACCCCAATAGCTCACTCAAACTCATTAAGTGGCTCTGCTTTGCACTGGGCCAGTCAGCTGGAATGGGGCTGTGGGTGGACAGGTAGCAGCATCTGGGAGCAGGATGGGCAGGCAGAGCCCAGACTAGGACTGGGTGGCCATGACAGCATGGAGCCAGGCCTAGGACAGTCATGGTCTGCTCCCTGTAGACACCTGTGGTGGGGCTGATTCCAAGGGCAGGGGCATGCAGGGAGCAGATCGGTTCTGCCCTGGGCCCTTGGACCCAGGACCCAGTTCCACACTGTCACTGCCCCACAGTCCCAGGGCCTCCATGGAAACTGGTCAGGACCCATATGGGCAGAGGAGATGGTGCTGTGGATGAGCAAAGAGCCACATAAGGGAGCAGGACAGATGGGTGGGACAGGGACCAGGATCATGGGGCAGTGACAGCCCAGGGCCAGGGCCTGGGGCAGAGCTGTGATCTGCTACACAAATTCCCCTGCCTGTGGGGACCGTCAAAAGGACATGCAGGGAGCAGATCATGGCTCTGCCCCAGGCTCCAACCCCATGTTATTACTGCCTGGTGATCCCAGCCCTGATCAGATGTCCTGTTCTTGGATGCCATGTGCTGCCCACATGGGTCCTGTCCCTGGTGGTGGGTATGGGGTGGATGGGCTGGGGTACCTGGGCAGTGGGTCTGGGTCTGGCAGCAGTGACAGGTTGAAGGAGCCACCACTGCAGGGGCTGCCAGGAAGCAAGTCCAGCCATGCCACCCAGTCCTGCTGCACTCGTGGGGAAGTGGGATTGGCCACATGTGCTATAGCCCGTGCTCTCCTCCTTCCCGTGCTGCCCACCCCCCCACCTGGGCCAGGCAAAACTGAGGGACAGTGATATATCATGGGTCTCTGGTGCCTGGGGGCCAATGCTTGCATTTGTGCCTCCCACCCCATTCTTCTCATAGCAATACTTAGTCATGTTGCCCAGTAAAAATGCTGAAGGGCTCAGCTAGCACGCCCCTTCCACTCCTCATTGGTTTACCACTGCTGAGGGACACCATACAAGCCAGGCAAAATCCCTTAGCAGGCCACATCTGGCCTAGGGGCTGTATTTTGCCCACCCCTGATCTACAGCCACATTGATCTCCTGCAGGTCTTCAGAATGGCATCTCATGGAGCTGCCAATGCTTAAGGAATTGCCAGACTTGCTGGACCCCTTTGTCCTTCCAAAATAGACTGCATATTGGTTTTAAGATATCAAGAATTTTATGTGGAGTTGTTATAATTAATTAATGATAAGAAACACTCTGAAAGGGATATTAAACCTTGTGCTTCAGGCCTCAAGCCAATGTTTCAACACTTGAGACAAGGAAGACATAAGTAGGAGCCAGACTATCCTACATTTGTCTATGGCAGGGTTTTCATATCATCCTATGGATTACCTTCCCCCCCTCCCCACTCTCTTCCTCACTGAACACAGAAAACACCAAAGTGGGTTACATGTTATAGAGCGAGACCTATTGAATAATGTCCTTCACGCTGACATTTCTAGATGTTCACTTGACTGATATCTTATTACAGCTGGTGCATAGGAGTCTCTGTATGAGGCTTTAACAGCTATACTGAAATCAATATGAAATAAAGCAGAAAGATGTACACAGTGGAACCTGCTTATTATAAAGTCTGATCTAGTAGAATTGCATTTGCAGTGAAGCAGATGGAATGTCTTGATTTGACTTGGTAGATTGCAGTGTACTTTTTCCAGCAACAACTCCAGCAACAACGAATCTTATGCTGAAGTTGTTTTGTTGATAAATTACTTGTCTGTATAGGTATCCCACAGTAATACATGTCTTAGAATTCCTCACCAGTAGAGGAAAAAATTAGTTTCCCAATAGGGTACCCAGCTGCAGTGGTTGCAACTATACATAAATCTTTTTGGGAGCCTGGTCTGTTGAACCAACTTAGGATACAATGAAGACAACAATTCTAGAAAAAAATTGCAAATAATTGGCAATTTTATCTATATAATGTAATATTTCTTTCAGCGAACATAATTGTTACTCAATTTAAGCCTTAAATCCTTACTCTATTTTTACTTAAGTAAATAAGCTCATTGTCTTGGTGGGTTTAAGTCGGTAGGGTTCATTTTCCTTGGTTTAAAAAATAAAAGACCCCAAATCCTGAAGCCACTGGGCTTTTGTACACAAGCACAGAGGCTGTTCCAATACATTGTAATTGCAGCATAGTGGAACAGATTTGATTAACTGAATCTACTGAAGCATGGTAATTACTGCACTCCAGCAGCTTCCTGCATCTGTGTCTGCATACTTAAAAATGGCAGCTTATCTGAGCTTTAGTTCAAGTGCCTCTGCTGCCATTTTTTTAAGCGCAGGGATGCTGATGCATAGTCTACAGCAGCATCTCTTGGAGCTGCTCTAATGAAAGCACTTCCCCCTACGCCTCCAGAAGTTGTATACAAGTACCTGGAGTACTAGATTTAATGCATATTAATGCATGTGTAGACATACCCACTTTGTTCTAAACACAACATGCATGTTGCTGCAGCAGGGTTGCCTGAAGGTGAATTAAACAAGGCCATCTTACCTACTTTTTATTCACTTGAGCCAAGTGAGTACAGTCAAAGTGCAATCTGCTTTTTAAAGTGATTTATCTAGGAGTACTTCTGTTCTGAAGAGAGAAGGACCAATTCTTTTTTCAAAGATGATGACAACAGACAATAACAGTGGCTGTGCCAGCAAAAAAAGTACATGCGTATCAAATATAGTTTGAGGTAATTGCATTTTGGCTCTAATCATGAGCAGAATTAAGTAACCTGCAGGATGCAAGCAATGCTGCATATTTAATAAAGTTTGAAGGAATAAATAATAGGGCTTTTATGAGAGTTGAAGCTTGAGTAAAGACCAGATATTTAAATACTTTCTTTATTCAATTTCTAATATAATGGTAGCTATTGAAGATGGAGCACATCCTTTTAAAATCCATTAGTGCGATACCTAATAAACAAAGTCCTATCATTTTTAAAAGTCATAAAAATGTACAAAATATTTTGGGTCTTGCTTTTACAACCTTTCAGGGTTTATCTAGCCCCCTTCATTGGTATTTTCTGTATGTAGAGATTATTCAATATCTGGGGATTAATATGAATTTTACATTTAAATTGATAGATACATGCTGGGATGGTTTTGGACAAGGATCACAAGCACAGATAGCATGATGTTGTAGTGTGTACAGGCTGGTGTATATAATACATTTTTGAAAGCATAGTATATTTTAAAAAAAAGATAGTTCATGGAATTAATCTTGAGTTCTGATTTGGAAAAGAGAAAGTGCCAGAAGAAAACAGTTTTGTTCAGGAGAACAGTGCTCAAGACCAATTGAATTCAGTGAAGTTTTATAGCATATTCTCCAGTGTTGTTCTGAAGATGAATGGATGGACAGCACATTTGTTCCGTAATTCTGTTGCTGATTTTATAGTACCTGAAATAATTCCTTCTAATACTTTTTGGAGAGAAGTGGTAATCCCTGCTTTGCAAGTGAGAAATCTGAAATACAATATGGTTAGGAACTTTATGCAAAAATCACACCTAAAGTCTGAACTAAATTTAAGAATTAAACCTAATCTCCTTATTCCCATTTTTTTTGTGCATTAAGCACCTGGCTTTTTATCTATTTCAAACTTATTTCTTTGGCATTGACATTATCAGACCAATACCATTAAAATGGTTAATCTGCTCCAGCCTTCCCACTGGTGTACAGTAAACTTGGTATAATAGAAAAAAAGCATTTGTAAAGAGAAGAACTATCCTTAGTTAATGTTTAACAGCAGAATATGAAAAGTGGAAACCTTTAGAATAATGTGTTACAGATCAATAATAGTATAAATTTAGTATATGCAATGAATAGCATGAATCGTGCCCATCCATGCAGTCTTTTGTGTGAATAGTCCTGACTGCATAATAACTATGCAAAATCCCTTTGACTATGACTTCATCCTGAAAATGTGTTCATTAGCAATACCATGACTTAAAAGGTGGTGATACAACAATGAAAACTGGAAATGAAGTCCTGGAATTTGCTACTTCTAAACTGATTTTGAAACCTTCACATACAAACTTTAATGGAAAACACTAGATAATGCTTTTCAAAGCTTCCTGGTTCATTCTTTTCATTATCTTCCAGAGGAGGTGCTGCACAACTACAGATAATTTGCATACCTTTGAATTGCTTTCCTGATTTAAGGGAAGTCAAAAGAAATTTTTAAAACACATTTCATAGATGAACCTACAAACTTCACTTCATAAATCTACTGGATACAAAAAATCCTAGACTAGAGACATTGGATTTATGGCACACTGCAACCTGCCTGTCATCTGGTTAGCCTCTCTACATTTCACTAGATCAACATTTCCCCCCTTCCCTGCTCCCCACACCTGCCTGTCTCACATCTATTGTCTTCTATCACTTCTGATCCTTACTGCTACATACTTGCATTTTCAGAAACCTGAAGTTTGCCTATTGGCTTTTATCCCCCCCACCCTCCCCCGAGAACACAAAACACCAGCAGACTCTTCCTATGCCTGAAGAAGGGTGTTTGTGCCTGAAATCTTGCAAAGAACAATTTTTTTTCTAACTATTTAGTTGGTCTAATAAAAGATATCGCATTTACCTAAAGAAACTTGTCTCCTAACTTAGGAATTTTACTAGAAGAAACGGCTTAAAATAGTCTTTACTTAGAATGTAGGTTTAAATTACAAAAATTCTACAAAGTAGCATGGACCTGAGGCAAAACTCTTATTGGTGTTATTTGGAGTCTGCCTAGGTAAGGAAAGAACAGAATCCAGACACAGAAACCAAGGACTCCATTCTCCCTTACACATGGGGAAAACCCCCATTTAAGATATGGGAATCATCAAAGTTAACCTGTGCAGCCTTCTCTAAATTCTTACAGCAAAGGGGAGAAAGTCTGTTCCACATTAGAAGTTTTATTAATATCTCTTTCAGCTGGAAGATACTCCTTTATCCATTGGGGATCTGCAGGAAGCAATATACAGGGTGTGTCTACATGAGATGCTTTACTGTGTAGTAGACTAATCTACTGCACAGTAAGGCATCATCATGTAACTGTAAATACAGGTAGTAGATTAACTGTGCACTAGCTACTTTCCAGTAACACTTGTGTAGACAGCTTACTAAAAGTAAATTTACTTTCAAATGGCTCAGGCAGCATGGGGGTGGGGGTGGCAAACTGTCCCCTCCCTAGCAGCTGCCCCAGAGTCAGGCCTGCTCCACACCCCTTGGGGCCCAGGCCTGACCCTGGTGCCTCCTGCCAGCCAAAGGCTGGCACCTGGAGGAGCCTAGAGCTCCCCTGGCTTCTGTAAGGGGTGGGAGTCAGAGTAGCCCTTCACTGAATTGCTCTGCACACTTGGATGCATTCCCAGGGAAAACTTACTACACAGTATTTTACCATACAGTAAGCTTACAGCATATTAATAGCATGTGCAGATGTTATATAGATACCTTCTCCGACTTTTCTATCTAATTCTTCTGAACCCTTGTGAATATCACATGTATTTCAAGGAGCCCCTAATGTGGGTACGATCAGAACTTCTTCCTGAAGGGAGCTGTAAAGTTCAGTAAGAGAGTTGCACTCCTTCCATCTTTCTCAATGTCTTAAAGAAAAGTCAGGCCAAAGGAACCCAGGTTGCTTCCGGACCAGGGCACTTCTCCACCCAGGCTCATCACCTTCACCTCAAAATTGTTGCCATGCCATTTGTGCAAGTGGTAGTAAAAGGATGTATGAACATGTTGTATTTTTTGCATCAGTTATTTCTAAAATAGGCCGGGGGGCATTGATTTGTTTGTTTTTTGTTATTGGACAATTGACTTTGCAAACACCATCTATTTTTTCTAGGTCACAGTCTAGATAAGAGCATGCTTCAATCCCAAAGTTCTCAGTTGAGGTAACATATCCACAATGTGTGTGAGGTGAATCATCACTTTTTCCAAATCATTATTGCAACTGACCAACTAGCATTTCGGGGGGGTTGTTTGGGGTTTTTTGTTTTGTTTTTTGGAAACATTTTTACAATTCCTTTTTTTGTGCATGTTAAATTGCATAGAAAAGGTCTAATTTATTAGCCAATAGAAGTTATATCACAAACTAATAGACTTTTTTTGTCTTTTTTCAACAGAAGTTTTGAAATATTTACAACAGTCATTCGCTTTCCCCCGCTCTACACTCTACCCAGGGGAAGGGCTTTTTGTTAACCAAGGGCAGGAAAATCTGTCTGTGGAAGTGGATAAAAACAGGCTTGTCTGCAAGAAGAAAGCATTTATAGCTTGGCATTCACAGGAGGAGATGGTTATAATTATTAGGGTGGTAGACAGAAAAAAAGTCAAATAACTCAGTAGCACTGACAGCAGCTGATGAGGTCAACCCTTGCATGAGTGAGTTCAGTGCCACGCGAGAGAACCTAATATACCAACAGTACCATTTTCAGCATTGAGTGTGTTAGTGCTGTAGCAGGTGCATGCTGAAATAAGTGGTGTACCGTTCAGGATTATGGCTATGCAAATAAAATTAAAATAGCCTCAAACTGAAGCAAAATTATTTTGGTGGTGGTTTAGGCTTTTGTGGATTATTTTTGTTTTGTTTTGGGTTTTTTGCTTGCCCCCAAACTTTCTTTCTCCTTCCCCTTTTACATAAAATATTCCATTTTGACAGTTACAAGGAAAGTAAAAGAATGAGTAGATACAAAAAGTAATAGTCTTCCCCTGTCTGAATAACTACTTAACAGGAGGGGTGATGAGGATATCTCTCTATCTTACAATTTAATGAATCTGGTGTTCCCCAACAAACTTTTACAGAAAAACTAGTTGGTGAAGCTACACCAAGAGAATACAATATTTTGAAATTGGTTTTAATACAAAATAAATAGGAAGGAGAGGTGAAAAAAAGTAATGAAATTAGTATTACAACCAAACTCGCATCTTGTTCAAAGCAGTTATTGTAAGTTCCAGCTTCTCTCCTTTCCTGTTCATGCTGTTTGGTTTTCTTTGCTGGTGTAGTAAAGAGTTTTTATTGTGTGTAGTTACAAATAGTGTGGAATTATAGACTGAAAACAGTAAGTGAGGCTGTTTGTAAAAACAACTCTTCATGAACATTTTAAAATATTTATAATTTTCATTGCTGAGGGACAAAAAACTTTCTGGGAAAACTTCTGATTTGTAATTCAAATAAAACTATAAAATATTTTTTTTTCCTATAAAAAGTTATTAAAGTGTTCATTGTAATTCAACTACATGTAACACTAGTACATACCCTTAGTCTAACCAGGGTCAATCTAAATGCTCACTTTTGAAGGTGTTCTCAGAATTTAAATGGGCCAAAACATGGCACACCCTATCTAAGGTAGCTCGCCACAGGACGTGCACTAACTTAGATCAACAAAGGGTTAACTTGATCTATGAAGGGGTTAATCCAATGTAGTGAATCCATGCAAGCATTTGCAGCACAGCCATGGGCTGGGAAAACCCAGTCATTTGTCCCAACCCTGGGGCTGTGCTATTCCTACCCCCATGACCCTGACCACATAAACTGATTAGACTGGGTGTAGTCAAGTGTATACATAGCCTAATTATAATGATGCATCTAGTGGATGAGTTGCCCAAATAGGAAAATACATGAGCCTTTTCTGTGGATAAAAGCTCGGTGATTTGATATAATTAGTCTGAAACCCTCTCATTAAATAAAATGGTGGTCTGCAAATAGTCATCTTGGTGTTAATGGGATCCAAATGGATAGGAAGGAAATGAGAATAAAGGGTTTAGAAGCCGGTATTGTGTATTTACGTACATACTTCTGACTTCTATTTTAATTGCAGAGTATTCTCTGCTAAGCACTGTGAAACACTAGATATATTTAACAGCCCTGTGTATAGGCTCCACAGGCTTTCAACAAACTGATACACTTTGTAGGTCCAATATTGTATAATTCATACAAGGAATAGGGCATGAGCGACAGATGTGGGGTGGGGATCTGGATTTTAAAAGAATGACAACACATCTCTCACAGACTTTGTCTGAAACCTTGGGCAAGGTCCTTAGGTTCTCTGTCTGTCAGTTTTCCATATATAACAGGTAGGACTATTGTCATCCTTGTGTCTCATGGGGTGCTATAAGATGCATTAAACAGATTAATCACTGTGAGGCATTTAGATTCTTTGGTAATAAGGCCTAAATAAATATTTTAGATAAAAAATAGTTGATTCCATACTATTTGTCATCAACTGTCCTCATATAGTATGCTGGATGTAAAGTGCATTATGCAACACTTATTCACTCTGTAAAATACAGCATTACCATGACAGCAAATTGTTTAGCTTACAATATTTTCACTCTATTTGCATTCCTAGGTTATTGCTGGTAGAGCTGATAAACATCATTATGTTATGTATAGGTAAATACTTTTCTTTTTTTCTTTATTGCTGTCTGTGTGTGTGTTGGGGGGGGGAATCAAAATGCTACATAAGTAGCATTGTAATCTGCTATGTGACCTCATTACTGTGCAGATACCACTTAAGCACTTTTAGAGTCATTCACAACATTTTACATTCACAAAGTCAATTGATTGTAATTGGTTGGGTTTGGGTATTTTGGTTTTTTTACCTGAAAATCCCTGCATATCAAAGGGTCTGCTTCTGCATCTCTCCTGATGAATAACAATCTAACTTCACAAGTATGCCCACTGGATTTAGTGAAGCTTTTTGCAGTACAAAATGTTACTACCATTTATTTATATCAGAAGGAAGAAACAAGTCATCAGTCAGTCCTAAATGTCACTAATGGATTAAGGCAAACTCCCCTGTTCTTCAGGAGAAATGTGCACATCTTTCATTAAAAAATAAATATTTCAGGTTCTGATTCGATGAGACTTAAATCAGGCAGCAAACTTTTGGGCCAACAGAAAGTCAACATGTTTCATAACTTTCTACAAGACAATGCCATGTCTTAGTTAAACTATCCCAAGCTCTTTGTTCTGCTGCATTCAAAGTCTTGGAAGAACAGGTTTTTTGTTTTTTTTCTGGCAATACTTAGCCTGGTTGGAATCTGGAAATTCAAGCAATTCTTAGACAATACCCTCCCCCACACACACATATGTTCTTAAAACTGAACTGACATTAAATTTTTCAATTGGGAAAAGTAGGGGGAGGCCTGCACTGACCCGGTCAGTAAGCAGGAGGTGCTAGAGCACATCTCCCAACCCACTGGCCATTGCCACCCCAGCCAAGTGTCCCCAGACCCTTGCTGTACCCCACAGGGGGTTAAGGATCCCACTGTCCAGGTTCTGGCCCACTTTGGGGGAGCTTCCCCTTCAGGAGGTTTTCCCCAGCCTAGGAAGCCCTGGGGAGCTGAGGGGAATCCTCCCCACCCCCAGATCCTGATTACTTCAGGTTCTCCCACAGGAACGAAGGAGAAGCAGTTCTCTGGGCTGGGTGCCTGTCCATGCAGCCTGGCATGGGGCCATCGGGCACCTGAGCAGAATTCTTCCGCTCCCCAACCCCTTGCCTTGGTTGCTGGAGCCTGAGGGATAGCCCAGGGGGCAAAGGGAAATTCCTCTGCTCCTGTGCATTAGTTTTGCTCTGACGTGCAGCACCTAAGGCAAAACTGGCTGGGGAGAAGCAGGAGAATTTCTCTCAACCTCTTGAAGCTGCCTGAGACTTGCAGGGACTGAATCCAGCAGCTCTGCCCTTCCAGAGAGGAAGAATTTCCCTTGGCTCCCTGGGGCTGTCCTGAGCTGGGTGATGTTGGGGTAAGGGCAAGCCCCCCAAAAAAGGAGCTCCCCAGCATCCCCATGTTGGGCTACATTGGCAGGCACCTGGCCAGGAAGACTTCCCCCTCTCTCTTGGGCCAGCCACTGAAGCAGCAGGGAGGTGAGAGGGGAGACGGCTGCCGGGTCTGCAAAGCCCTCACCACAGGGACTTTCCTTCCTCCCCCCACCGCCAATGTTCTGTGTAGACCCTGGCTAGAATGGTCTGGGGATCTGTTCCCCTGTCCCTATGGGTTGATGGAGGCAGGCTGAGAAGCAGAGGGGTGAGGCAGTCCCTGCTCCACTGGAGCAGACAGCATAGCCTAAGGCTGCAAAGCATCCTGGGATGCTGAAGGCCTGTAAACTATCTTGAACCAGGAAGGGATCTGGGACAGAAGTTCCATAAACTGGTTTGGTTTAAATCAGTTCAGTCTGATAAACCTGGCTCAGTGTAGTATCTCAAACTGGTTTTGGTTATCTTGAAGCAGTTTATGTGCATTGAACTTAAGTTCTCTTACATGTGTAGCAGACTTACCTTTACAAGCTTGGGTTGAATCCCAGGCTTGAGATTTTGCTGTTTTGATTGGTGGAGCCCATCCACCAATCAGAAGGCAGCAAGAGGAGTGAAGTCATACCCCTTTCCTGAAGAGAGGGGGAGAGGAGCTCCCCCAGATCTGATTTGCAAGCTGCAAGGCTGTCAGCTGGGGAAGACTTCACCCGCCGAGCCCTGAAGATTATAAACAGAGCTGTGTGCCAAGCATGAGGGAGACATGTCCAGGTCGGAGACGAGAGAGCAGTGGGGCTTTGAGCTGAGGAGAGCTGCTCAGCAGTAGCCCAGAAGCACCCCTGAAGACTTCCATCAGCGGAGAATCAGACGGCTCCACCAGCAAGGCTCTTGGTGTGCAGCCTGGCACATGGCATCCGAATCCTGGGAGCTGCATGAGGCAGCTCGGGTCTGCAACCTCTGGTGTGTGAACAGAGACATGGTGCACAGGCTAGTGCATGGAGCAGGATCTTTGGGGCACTTGGGCAGCTCAGGTCCCCAACCCCCGGTACGAGGCTGGGAGCTCAGTGCAGAAAGCCCTGCACAGAGGGTCTGGGAGTGGACTGAGCCTGGTGCTGCACAAGGCGTCCTAGGCCTGCAACCTATAGCATAAAGTTGAGTCCAGGGAGCCAGGTGGTGCTTGGGTTACTGAGATGGCAGACAGGGCTGAGCCAGAGGCCCGAGAAGCCCTGCAGAGCAGAGCCCTGTTCCAGGGGACAGTGATCCCCCCCTACTCCCCACCAAAGCCCACCACAGGTGAGAGAGTAGCTTGGTGCAGAGGACAAAGGCCACCCTCCAGGCCTGGGAGCCATGAGTTGTAAGGAAAAAAGATTTCCACAAGGGAGGGAGAGTCCCCCTTAGTTAGTTGAGGGCTCCTGAAAGTGGAGGTCCCACTGGAAGGGGCCCCCTGAAATTACCAACTTCCTTGAAGGGCTTGCGTGGGGGAGCCCTAGGGCATTGGAGTTTCCTCTTGGGATTAAGTTTCTTTGAGGTTCTTGCATCGTAAGTGGTATGATGTCATGCCTTATTTTGTGATCTTTCATGTTTGTAAATTAGTAGATGAGTAGAGTCCTAGGGCTCCGATGGAATCCCCTTCTGCTATTATTTCACCTGTTTGTTTATTTGTGGCTTATTTATTGTTCACCTTTACTTACCTGTAGTTTCTGTTGGCTATCTATGTTTATTTTGGGGTTCATCTGTTTCAGATCAGATTCACCAGTGCTCCAGATACAGATAAGTAAGGTTTTATAGCATTTACCCAGGGGGTATTGTTTATGTTATTTGTTTACGTACCATATATATTGTACATATGTTTATTTCCATGTTTCTTTTCCTTGTGAAAAATTAATGTAAATAACTATATACATACTTAAGTTCCCGGACTGTCCTGGCCTAGCTCTATAGGGACGGAGGGAAACTGAGTGGTCTGCAGTTCCCCCACAGCACACCTGGCAGCTAACAATTCCTTTCAGTAGGAGAAGGGGAATATATACCCGAGGATACCTGGGCTACATATATTTAAACCAGTTTCTGATCACTTAAACTGATTTATGTGTAACTTTCATCTCTAGCCTACAAATGTGGGCCTAGTGGATGCGGAAATGCACTGGCATGTAAAAGCCAAATCTAATTGCATTTCCTGCCTGCATGGGCATACAAAAGACTGTTCCTTGCTATTCTTTCAGAAGCACGCCATGACCCCAAAGCAAAAGAGATGGCACAGAAATAATCTAGTTCCCCTACCAAGCAATGAACAGAGATAATAGTGGAGGAAATAATTAGTTATATCCAACAAAGAGGCATAAAGGCAGATGCACAGCTTCTGCATTCCTGGAAGCTGTAGGAGAGTGATCTCCCCGTGACAGGAGAATACTGAACCCTCCTACTGAATGGTTTGTACCTTAAAGACACTCTTGGCATCTTCCATTGAAAGCTGTTTTGGGCAGGCTTCATCTCTTACGTTTCCTATAAAGTTCCTAGCACAGATGTGAGTCTTGGAAAGCCAATAAACAAAAATGAGACAGTCATAGCTGTTTGTAGTAACCCTTGTAAGGAGAATCCAATATAAAAAGGCTTGTCATTAGACTTTAGACTTCATCTTTAGTTGGGATTGAGACGTAAACTAGTTGTCAGCATATGAGTTATGTAAATTAGATATTCCCAGCTGCACTCTTTTACGGATTTTAATGTTAGCCACTGTCTACAGAGCTGCATTTTCTTTCAAGAAATGACAGATATTACAGGTCTAATGCGCTACCAAAAAGGAGCTTTTATTCTTCTATGCATTCCTCATTTATCTTTGAATCATCCCAAAATTGCAGCTGTTCTTTATTGTGAGAGCTGGACACTGTTTCCTAACCAAACTGACTTATTGACTTCAGTGGGCTTTGGATGAGGGTTTCAGACATAAAGAAATTCTAACTAGGAATATCTGTCATGAAACATGTACAGTGTGAGTTTCTTCCCCCTGCTAGACAAAGGTTAGATTTAATCAAGTAATGTGCACAGTTCTCCACACTTAACAGATCTTCTTGGATAACCTGTCATTCTTTATAGCCCAAACAAGGAATGCAGGTATTGCATTCTCTGGATTGGTCTTTTGAAATATGTGCTCTTTCATTTATTTCAAAGTCCAAAGGATTTTTCATCTCTTGTAATCTGATTGATATACACTATAAAACAGATTCATCTGTAGGATATCAATACCTTGCACTTTTGTGCACAACATCTCATGGACATGCTTCCTTAATGCACACTAAAGATGCATAGAGTGTCTTTGTATCACACTTTTTCATGGAGGAAAAAGAGAGAGAATCTAAAAATTGCATTTACTCTCTTGTACGTTTGTTCTAAGAATAATTTCTGAAACCCATAAGAAGACTTGGTTAATAGCTGACATATCTAATATGCACACTAGTCATATTGGGGACAAGATCCCTTGGTCATATAGACAACCTTATTAGTGGTTTTTATACTGAATCTCAGCACGGTTATGATATTTGCTCAGCTTATGAACAGAATCTCTGAAAGAACTGTAATACTAACTAATAAATATAAATGCTTTTTTTTTCCAAAGGCTTGAGAGAACCTATATACAATTTATACAGTGTATAATAATGGCAGTAATAAAATAAGGGTATCAAATACAAATGTTAAAAAACATTTCTATTAATTTCCATTCATTTTTGGATGGGTTGAGGGAGCACTAGAAGGTATCTTGCCTGAGGGGTGCCTCTCAGAATTCATGCAGTAGGAGTGAGGGTACTACTACGCTCTTGAATGGAGTGAAGAATAAGCCAGCCTAGGTTATCGCTACACTGAGCTGCCTCTGCTGTCAGATGGCATCCAGCACTGTTAAGCCTGCAGCCTGGGTGCATACCCACATGCTTCTGGTAGCTCAGCACAGTTCTTCTACAGCTGTGACACTGGGGCAAGACATATACTCTGGGCAGCCGCCAGCTGCTGAAGGGGTTGTGGCTGCTGCCTGAGGGCACAGGAGTATCTACAGATGCCTTCAGCTGGCTGTGCAGCTATGATAAAAACCTTCCTATGCTTAGTGCTTGGTTCCATCAGTGTAGAGGTTTCTTCCACTGCTTTGTATTCAAGTGCCCTTGGTGTATTACTGGCAAAACTTTGTGATGTAGACTCTAGCATAGCCACTTGGATTGGCTGGCTGGTGCATATGGAGATAGAGTAGGGGTGAGCAAGTATTTGCTGGAGGGCTGCTTGGAGTTTTGGTAAGCTGTTTCAGGCTGGGTCAGCACCCTACCTCCACCCTGGTTCAGCACTTCTCTCCCCGGCTTATGTTCCAGAACTCCCTAAGTGGCTCCTGCAGGCAGGGATTACTTAGCTGGACAGATGGATGGGGCCATGGATAGATGGGAGTGGGATGGGTGGGTTGGGAGCAGCATCTGAGAGCTGGGTAGGGCTAGGGCTGGGGTCAGATTGGGATTGTGAGGCAGTGAGAGCATGGGGCCAGGGCCTGTGGCAGTGTTGTGATCCACTCCCCACATGACAGATTATGAGCAGCCTGACTGAGGAGGGGAACGGAACATGTGCCTGTGACTTGGCCCCCACTGTTTCTGCCCCAGCACAGGTGCATGTGGGCAGCTCCAGTACAGCATAATAACTGTGAGTCCAGGGCAGATGGGCGGGAGTGCCAAGGTAGCAGGGTTGGGGCCAGCAGCAGCAGCAACACTGGCAGCAGCCTTTGGAAGGAGTTGGGGCTGCCACTACTGTGCCACCCCAGCCTTGCTGTGCACCTGGGAGCAGCAGAACTGGCTGCACATGCCATAGCCCAAGCTGTCCTTCAAACCTGGGACAGGCTTGAAATCCCTTGGTGGGCTGGATCCAGCCTGTGAGCTGTATTTTGCCCACCCCTGCTATTAGAGCCATGGCTCTCATTTTAATCCACCTCCCTCCCTTCTTCTTTCCCCTTGCAGATAGAAAAAGTCAATAACTGAGTTAGAGAATCTTGTAACGTCACCACTGTAATGTAGACACACTATACTTCAAACAACATGTCAATTATTTGTTAGTACAGAAAGTAATGAAAACAAGGTACATTTCCTATTGAAATGTGACAATCTGACCTTGAAAACGCTGAATAGGTTGCTAGTGCTCTCTGAACAAAAGAGTTTTGATTCCAGGTACAATGCTTGTTTATTGTTAAACTCATCTCACTGTGGGCCTTGTTGCACATTGTACTTTGAGGTGCACAAATGTTGCTTGGACTAGTGCTAGTTAGGAGCAGTCACACCTTTTGTCTAGAAACCTTTTCTGACTTTCCCCTACCTGCAAAGATATGACTTGCCAGTACAAGCCTGGCGAGCAAGGTTTCCAGCCCTACTTCTCTGTGATTCCCTATGCTTCACCCTTGCCTGCCTGAGCAACACTGTTCTAGACTGCAGGGAGGGGATGGAGGTGTCAGGGTCCTTAAAGAATGAGGATGAGGGATGTGGCCAGGGAGCTGCATGGGGAGGTTTTTGCCCATCCGGCAGTTGGTTCTTGGTGTCCACGTTCTCCAGGCTCATTGTCTTGGGCAATTTCAGGCTGAGGGTAGCTCAGCTGCTCCCCTGTGTCATTTTCCCCCCCACATCAGCCCCTCTTTGGTGCCCCCAGGCCTGGTAGGGTCAACCTAGCACCTCAAGGCAGGGAGAGGCCCAGACGGTGACCCTGACAAGACAGCAGCAGCAGAGGTGGCAGCAACGGGATATCATGAGATACCGGATTGAAGGCTTTTTTGAAGTCAAGATATACGACATCAATCTCTTCCCCCTTGTCCAGGTGATAGGTCACCTAGTTGTAAAAGGAAGTGAGATTGGTCAAGCAAGACCTACCTGCAACAAACCCATGCTGGGTATCCCTCAGGATATTACTGTCAGCTAGTCTGCTAAGGATGGCCTCTTTGATAATCTTTTCCAAGACCTTCCCCAGGATAGAAGTCAGGCTGATGGACCTGTAGTTTGCTGGATCTACTTTCCTCCATTTCTTGAAGATTGGCACCACATTGGCCTTCTTCCAATCTTTGGGCACTTCACCAGAGCACCAGGAGTTCTCAAAGATCTGTGCCAGGGGTTGAGCTATGATGCTTGCCAACTCCTTGAGTACCCTTGGGTGTAAACCATCAGGGCCAGCTGACTTGAAGGTTTCCAGCCTGTCAAGGTGTTCCTTCACAAGGTCAGCTCCAATGGAGGGCAAGGAATCTCCCTCACCCAGGCCTCCCTGATGCACAGTGGGCAGGGGCGTCCCATGGGACTGGTGAAAAACTGTCACAAAGTACCCATTTAGCAAGTTTTCTTTTTCAAGGTTGTCAGTTGTCTCATCTGGTTTAGCAGGGGTGCAAGGTTGCCCTTGCTTTTCCACCAGCTCCCCCATATCTAAAAAAGGACTTTTTATTGCCCTTGATATTTGCAGCTAGCTGGAGTTCCATTGCAGCATTGGCTTTCCTGGTTCACTCTCTGCAGGTCCAGACCAGAGCACAGTATTCCTCCTTGGTGGTGGTGTCAGTCTGCCATCCTTTGTAGGTCTTTCATTTAAGATGCAGGAGGTCTGCCAGTTCCCTGGAGAGCCAAGGGAGCTGCTGTGCCCTTTTGCTGTGTTTTCTCCGAGACGGGAGAGGGGTCCTGGGAGTGGCTACAGTTTCTGGGGGCAGCTGCAATGATTGGCCAATGCTTGCAGTGGGGGAACTGGCAATCCCACCTGCTACCCACCCCCGCCCATTGCCAAACAGCCAGAGAGGCCAGTCAGGGAGTGCCCCAGTGCTCTCAGAGAGTGCATGTATGTGCACACCCATGCACTCCTTATGCGTCGCCACTGCTGACCTATACTCTTTATTTCTGGGAAGGTCCTAAGCTGAATCAAAGTGTTGCCCCTCATATTCCTTTAGACTTTTTATTTTTGAGTGATCAGAGGACAGAATTTCCTAACAGTGGAAGTTACCATAAAAGCTTTACATTCTGAAACTGTAGAAATCTTTTCAGTTTATAAAATGATGAGCAAGACACCCACGCTTAGAAGAAAATGAACTGAGAAGCACAAGTGCATTAGTTCCTTGAGAAGTGGCACACAACAGACTGAAGTGTTTTGCAGTCAAGAATTATGCAGGTTAGGAGATAAAGAAGATTGTATTCTCATTGAATTAACAGTAGAAATAGCTTTGCCCATTCCTGATGTTGAATGCTCTTGTGTGGGGTTTAACGATAGTCATGAAAGTGGGGAGGAAGAACAGTATTACTAATAATTTAGTTCTAAAATTTATGGGGTAACAAATAGACTTTCTAAAGTCCATCTACATAACCATGTTTAACAATTATTTTATCTCTGTTATGAGCAGATTGAGCTCTAATGTGGCCTGGCCCAACATAAGCACATCAGCTAGAAAATACCAGACCAATTCTGCACTGGACTTTAGTGAAACCAATTGGTCTTATTTTTATATTACTCCCCCCCCCCCATTTTATCTCCTTAATGTTTTCCTTTCTCTTAGAAATTAGGATATATGCATTTTGTGAAGTACTTTTCTTTCCTTATGTAAGGCTTCAAGATTTCTTGACAAAGAAAATGAAATAGAATTTATAAGAAGCATTTAATATTTCTAGGCTGCATCTACATGAGATGCTGCCTTCACAGTAGCTTGTTACTACTGCGCAGTAGCATCACATAGCAGAGAGCATGAAGTGATGCTACTGAGCAGTAGTAATGAGCTACTGTGCAGTCAGCATCACCTAAAAGCTGTTCGGGGACACTACTGAGCAGTAACTCTGGTTACTGTTCAGTTATTTAGTACTTATATGTACATGTAGTTCTAAATGACTGAACAGTAGTGACTGCACAGTCAGCATCTCCTGTAGACACGGCCCTAGAAAACGTCTTCCAGGCTGGGAAACTTCCTTTAAAAGCTTTTCTGAGAGTAACTATTGTATAGGGAGGCCAGATAGCACAGCTCCACTAGAATTGAAGTTTCAGGGCATAATGAGTGGACATATAGCCTATTCCAGTGGGACAAGGAAGAGCTTTTTTTTCTTTTTTTTGTCTTCTCCATAACATATTTAGTGATCAGCAGATTGTGCCAAGCAAATACAGCTTAATGTGATTCTTACATGAAATATTAGTAATGCATCTCTTTTTATGGTAGAGCTCTTCTGTGCAACACTTGGTCCAGGACTCTCTTAAAAGTGTTGGTTTTAGTTGATCTAATAAAAGATACCAGATTTAACCAAAGAACCTTGGATGCTCTCAGATATGTCCTTAGTTACCCACTCAAGCATGCCAAACCTGGAAATGTATCAGTGAAGCTGCTCCAGAGGTGCTCTTGAGAATCCTACTTTGAGTGATCCTGAGAGTGACAGTGTATATGACCAGGGGAGTAAGTGGTATATAGCACAGCAACATAAAACTTGTTATTTCTCCTTCGGTCTTTTTCTGACCAAAATTACTATGTAAGTGTGGAAGTTATTTACAAGTCATAGCATACCCATGCAAACAAGCACACACATTTTGTAATGTTAAAATGAAGTAATTGTGAAGCAAAGACAAAAAGGAGAGCCTGGTAGTGATTTCAAGAATTTCAAGTCCACAGATGACCAAGGAACCCTTAGCTCTTCAGAACTTTCCTGTGGATTACAATTTTCAAATTCAGTGGCCTGTAATGTAGAGAGGTAAGCTGTACAACAGTCATCTCCCACAAGAAATCCCTCCAAGTGGAACCAACTATCTTAACAAATAGCTCTTAATACAAATCTGCAATTTCAATTACTGTTCCTTTGTGTGAGTTTCATAGCACAGTGAGAACTTTGCAGTTCACTGCTGAGTTCTAATAGTGTATATCAAAGCTGTCTTGAAAATGTCAGGTGCCATGAAACATCACTCTGAATTATGATACTCCACTAACTTATACATAAATAGTAGTACTCAGGGGTGGATCCAGGGGGATGCAGTAGTGCAGTTGCACTGCACTTTGACTTTTGGTTCACTCAGAATTTAAAACACTGCTGCCTGAATAGAAATGCTTCTGCTGCCAGGCAGTATGAGAGAGTCAATGGCTTCATGGCTCACTTAAATCTACCTGATTGCTTGTAAACACTTAATTCCACATATGTTAACAACCTTCTCCCCTTTTTAAATTGTCTTGATGGTCTACTAATCATGCTATCTTTCCTTTGTCTCCTATCTGTTAGCTTCTCCTTGTAATGTCGCTCCTGTTTAACAACATTGCAAAATGTTTTTAATTCTACCTAAAAACATTAACTTAGGTGAACATTTGCTTAATTGTGAAAATAGTTTTCAGTGAAGCATTGAATGCACTGGCAAGATGCACAAGAAGGCTAGATTGTTTTATGAATCTGAGAGTGATATACATTTAACTCTAAAGACTACAGACTCTTTTGATTGCCTTTTGCCTAGTTTATATTTTTTTACACCTTAATTTGCTATTATGTATAATCCAATAAAGTTATATTTGTTTTTGCTTCTATTTTAAATGGAATAATATAGCCTTAGGCCCTTCACATACTAGTAAATAATCTAATTTATTTTTGACTGGAGTAAAATGAGTTGTGTTATATAGGTTGATGCACCACACCATATGCACCCCACTTTTCAAAATCCTAGACCTACACATGGCAGTACCTTATTGTGAAAGGACTGAGCCCCAAGGGCAGCTGTGGTGTCCCCATTGGCAAAAAACAGCTACTTCCTTATCCCTTCTTCCACTGTGTCCTGCCACACCTTGATACAATTGTTAGTTTATAAAGAGAAGCTGCCTAACGGTCCTAGAACATGGCCTTGTCCTTCCTTTGCCAGCAGCTCCCTTCTCAGACTTCACTAGCCCCAGCCTGGTCCATCAGTAGATGAGCCCTCCTGGCCTCAAGGCACACATCGCCTTACAGGCTATTCACACCTCTGACCTTCCCTACAGCTGTGCCTATGCCTCACAAGTGTCATGCATCATCACTCAAGTAAGACTTGTCCCCAAAGCTACCAGGCCACCTCAGGTCTCTACTCCCTTGTTAGAGCTTTGACCTTCCCAATTTCCACCCCTCTACTCTAGCTGGTCCCATAGCCAAGGCCCACTGCTCTGGACCTGGCTTTTGGGCTCCATCCCTGTTAGGTGTCAGTCTCTCTGGGCCTCTGGCCTTTGCCTCTCACTCTGGGCCCCTGGCCCCAGAATTCACCCTTTTCTTATGCTAGTTCCTAGTCTGCCTCTTCTGGGCTGATCTCACCCTTCCAGGGCTATAGGTCCCTGACTCTGGTCCTTGCCTCTCCCAGACTTTGGTCATGACCCTCAAGAGCTTTGGGCCCCTGACCCTGGTTCTTGCCCTACTCAGGCCATGCTGGGCTCCCTGGCCCCAGGCTTTGCCCTGATAGGGCTCTGGGCCCGTTTTCTTGGTCATTGCCTTGAATCTGACCTCTAGCAGAGCAGTGCAGCACAGCTTACTTGAGGGCTTTGCTGCCTGTCAAAGTGTAGAGGACCCAGTCATGTAGCTGAAGGAGGCTGGACTGGAGGAGATAAACCCAGTTTGTAAGCATGTAAGGGACAGCTGTGCTTGCAGCAGAGAGAGGAGTTCCTAGGAGAGAGAAGCTGCTAGAGATGAAAGGGCAGGAATCTAAGCTGCCCAGGGGAGTGGAGATGAGCTGGCTGTGGTGGAGGTAGGGCCTGTAGGTAACATTCTTCCTGAAGGGGGGAGACAGTCTATTTTATGAAGCAACTGGCTTGTGGTTTTTTTGTTCCATTTTGAGCTTGAAACTGGAGGCCCAGATTATGGCTATGGAGGTGGAGGAGGCCCTGAGTGGGGGTGCCTAAGTGTGCTCCCTTGCTATAGTTGCTACAAGTTTATATATATAACTTGCATAAGCCAGTGGGGCAGAGACTAATGTGGTGCGGCTGGATCCTCATGGGGGGTGGCCATTAAGGCAGGGCTGATATCTGGGAGCAAAGGTCTCCATCAGTGGACCAAGGAAAAAGGGGCCAAGGATGCAACAACTAAAGCCCTGACATCCCCGCAGAAGCCTACAGGAAGACTCGCTTAAAACGGGGGAGTAAAGGTCCCAGGTAGGGGGTGGTTTGGCTGGGCAGACAAGGTTACCCACAAGGTTTCTTTCAGCCCCAAGGATCTCTTCCCCCAACAACAAACAAGTAACACCAAAATCATGGCAAGTGAGATACTGGAGATGAGGTGGGGCTAAGAAAGAGCTTGCAAGCAGTACAGACCACAGGGGGGGATTAGGTGCCAGGGGACTGCCCTGCCCCACCCTGCCCCCTCCCCTAAACGGTCTTACAGAGAATCAGACAAAATATATACTTCAGCTAGGACTTCAAAGGGCAGAGTCATCCTAAAAAAAAAAAAGCATAAAGAAAGTAATCTAAAAAGGACCTCTCTACCCAGTTCTGTAAGTCTTCTGAATGTGGAAGTCACCCTTTATATAAACAAGAATACTGGCATGGAGAACTTAAAGACTGGACCATCTTGTTTTAAATAATCCTTTTCAAACATTTAAAAAGTAAAAACTACATTTTCTGTAAATATATACATAACATTAATTAAAGAAAAGCAGGACTATATTCAGAACTCATCTCCAACTGCATGCACATCTGTAGTATTTCTACTGAACTTAAAGTCATTACTCCGCATTTGCGCACACTTTCACCCAGATAAGAAAAGATGAAATGTGTATTGTTTGTTACAATTCATTTTACCTCACATTAAATTTGCTCATTTCACCTTCCTTTGTATTGCTACACGTGTACATGCATTGTTTTCACCAGTCTACTCTTTATTTGTACCATATGATACATTTAAATAAGGCCTTATGTCAACATGCATGCTTGGCTCCTAATAACACATCTATAACCTATATGTGGCTCTGCACTTAAAAAGATGTAGGTAACATAGAGAAAATTTTCCTAAGCACTTGCCCATGTATTTATGATGATTTGTCATCTTTATGGCCTCTGGTTTCTCCTAGCTGTAAATGTTTTTCATGTTTAAGTGGTTGCTGCCTTCAAGTGTAATTATTTGTGTTTCATAAGTGATCTAATTGACATTCCCAAAGTAGAAGATATAACCTTTGCTAGCAATTTCTTGTATATTTCCTGTCTTTATTGTCACAGCTGAGTAAATGGATATTGACATCAGGCAGGAGAGTGGTGATTGGCTCAGCTCTCACTGACAGGCAGAGAGGATTTATCCACAGAGAATAACATTCTGAAATAAATTAATAGTGTTTGAAAAAAGAACTAGAAAATAGATGGCTTAATTGGGGTGCATTGGCCATTTATTGCTGAAGATCTAATTTCTAGTCCAAATGGAGTCCTCTATAAAATAAGGCATGGTTTTGTCTCTCTGCCTATTAAACCCTTCTTCACTTTTAAAAGGTGTAATTTAGAGAAGCAGTCAGTCTTTGCTCAAGGGAAACTCAAGCCAGGATGGGACATGCAAGGCAAATTGATTCATGCATGTAGAGAATGGTCTCTCTAGGTCAATTAAGGGGCTGCACATCAGCCCCCAAAATATCTTTCCTTTCCTTCCTTAGATGTCTGCTTGAAAAATGAGTTGAGATATTAGCTTGTCAAGTTAAGATACTTGAGGATGCGTGGGAGGATTTGTGAACACTTTGGGTAGAAGCAGAAATTACACAAATTGGTATAAGTGATCAGAAACCAGTTCAGATCTATAACACAGCAGAAATTCAGTGCGTATAAACCACTTTCAAAATGGCCAAAACCAGTTTCAGATAAACCTAGATGAGGGTAGTATAAAACTAAACTGATTTAAGGTAAATCAGTTTATTGAACTGCTTCTGTCCCAAATCCTCTCCAGATTCAAGTTAATTTTCAGTTCCCAGCATCCCATAATGCTCTGCACTTCCCCACCCTTGCAGAGTGGATAGGCTAGCCTTGGCCCAAGCTTTGTTTCAGCTGAGCAGGGAGGCACCCCCAGTACCCTCTGGCCTTGGCCACTGCAGGCATGTGGCTGTATTTCTGGAATCAAAAGTGAATATCTGTTCACTTGTGTATCACTTCAATCTGCACAGTTAAATGTAATCTGTGAAGATTGAATCACTTCAGCTTTAGGCTTTTTGACCATCTGTACTTAGCCTCAATTATCTGGAGATTTAGACAGTCCATATGTAAAAGTAGGAAACCAAGCATAATATCTGCTCTTCCTATTTCAGCTTCACTAGGAGCTCCAGTCTTTCATCAGTGTTCCAGGTAGGAAAGACCTAATTCTAAATCTAATTCTTAGAAAGTTATCTAATGAGAATTAACTCCTCATTGTTTTTATTTATTTATTTATTTATTTATGGCCAAATTCAGCTCCTGGGTACAAAGATGTCATTCACGTGGAAGGAACTTTTTGCAAATGTCTGTTATACTGTTCCATAGAAATGAAAATGTTACTTCCAATCCTTTCATTACTGAAGGGAATGACAATTTTGCAATGGACAGCGATAGAATTAATCAGAGGCTGTTGCCTGCAGAGTGCATAGGACTGAACCCAAGTCTCTAATGCCAATGTATGTTATTTGATATTTTTTTCTTTTTGTTGGCAAAGTTGGACAACAGTCTATATGTCAGGGAAGTGTTGAACTATAAGCACATGCAGTAAATACCTTCACTTGGCAATGACCTGATTTGGAAGTCCTGCAAAGCATCCTCATATGTACTGAAAAGTGATTTTTAGTCATTTATCATGGAAAATTATTTTCATTAAGGCAGTGATTTTTATTGGCTTATTTAGTGGTCCTTTAAAACAGGCTTTCTTTTGGCAAAAGATTCATGTATAGTAGCTCAGGGATGTAGGATCATGTGCAGGCCACACCCAATATATGCTTGTAGTAGGAGGCAAGGTAACTGAAAGAAAATTACCAGGATATTGGGATGACAAGTTTAGTTGCTATGTGTCCTAACTGTGTTAACATCTTGCTAAGTTAATGTTGCTAGCCTGAAAACCAGGATGGATGTGACAGAAGATGTGCACATTAGTGGTTATGTAACAAGGATAGAGTTGGTTATATGAACAAGGTTGGAATCCATTGTGTAAAAGGGCTAGTGTTAGGCTGAAGCTGAGGTGTTTGAATGACAACTGGTGGCAGAGATTTGACTTGTCTGTCTGCTGACAGGGCAGCAAGGTACTTCCTAAATTCATTTTATACTATGGCCTGTGACACTGATTAATATTATTGTTATATTGCATGTTTTAAATAACAGTGTATCATTCTGATCCAAGAACTCATTTTGACCAAGTCTCCCCACTTCTGTTAGGAAGGTAGACCTATCACAAACATCTTGTGGCCTTAAGTACTTTAAAAAGTAACCTACCAGACTGGTTGTTCAATAGAAATGATCTGATACAAGTGAAGGAAAAGTATACCTGAAAACTTTTGTGATTGTTTCTTGAGACATGGTATTGCTAAAGAAGCAGTTTCACTGGGCTTAAACCTACAATTATGTTATTAGGGCTCATCTACTTACAGCAAGTTTAATACTTCTTAAATGTTGCTAGATTTGAACTCTGCTGGGGTTACTATTTGCAAATTTATAATCCTAGATGCCTTCCTTCTATTGGATTTGTTTAATGTGGGCATAAGACTTTCTAATGCCTCAGGTTTTAAGCAACTTACAAAGCAAGCACATTAGCTACTGATTTATAGAAAATTATTTCTTGAAGTTTTTGGAGCTGCAATTTAAATATGTCAAAGGTAGGAGCAGAGGAGCATGTAATCTTTCATTCTGAAATGTTTTTCTTTTTATTATGTATTCTAAATCTTCACAGCTGACTAGTATCAAAAAGAACAGAGAACAAACTTGAATTGACTCAGTATTTGACGTACATAAGGGAAAAAATATGAAGTGAACAGGAGTTTAGGTACTTATGTTTAGTAAAATCTGACACTGGCACAGACTAAAAAATTCCAACATAAGGTCCTAGGAGTATTAGTTTAAACAAAACAAAACAAAAACCCCTCCCTCTGATGACACCGTCAGCATTTTCTTGAAAGAGAATGTGCCATTTAGCAAAATTCAACAATGGTAGATTGCAGTTGATTAATGTATTCGTGGATCTGGTTTACTTAATGTATTTCAAAAATGCAGAAACTTAGCACCTCGTCTTTCTGAACTGGAGCTAGAACCCTAATACACTCATTAGGCAAGTACAGATGTTACACTTTTTCTGGTTTAGGTGTTTGAAAACCAGTCTATACCCATAACAGAGCAGTATTTTGGAGCGCACTGACTGCTTTAAAGAAGGTAGATCCTGGTCTAAGATGGACCTGGATTAATCTTGTATTAGATACCTAGGTTGATCTAGGTTAGACAGGCAAACTGAACTTCCTTACCAAACCCACTCCCAAATGAAGGTAGGTCACTATCCACCAGCATCCCAGTTGTTTTTGTTCCCCTCCAGCCCCCTCTTGCAGGGAACCACACTGCTGGAGATGCCTGTCATGCTGGCTGATGATGGGGCAGGAGAGACGTGTGGCGGGGAGGAGGAGAAGAGATTAACTCCCTGCGTGTTATAGACTGATTGAGCCAACTTAAAATTACTTGTTGTTGTTGTTGTTGTTGTTGCTTTTCATTTAATTTTCCACCCCTTTGATGGCCATGGGAGGAGGGATTAAGGATAGAGAGAGTGAGTGTGGAGTATGTCTGTGTGAAAGTGGGGGTGGGGGAATCTTTTAAAATCTGTTAACTCCTTTGTTTCCCCCCTCAGTTCTTTGCTTCTCTCTAAAGCCATTTGGGTTGTGAAAGGCTGCCACAGGAAGCTGGATGTGGCAGTTTAGTTCATTTGGTTAGAGTGTGGCACAACACCATGGTTACATGTGATCCCTGGTTGGATTAGATGTTCTCTTTAGAGCCCTTCCAGCCTTATTCCTTTTATGAACTGTCTTTGCGTTGCTGCCACTATTCCTATGCAGATGGGCCTCACTGGGCTTCTCCTTTTTTATCAAATTCTTCTTAATTTTTCCCATCCTGCCTCCACTATGGCCATTATTTCTGCCTACCCTGCTCCTGCAGTGCTGAGGAACTGCCCCTCCTCTCCCACTCATCCCAGTAGCAATCTTCCATCCCAGCCAGAATGGCTTTGCACCGGTCTTGGCCTCTGTTCTTCTCCATGCCAAAGTGTGAGGGGCTTGTATGTGTGTGAGGTGGGTGGAAGGGTGTAGATATGTGCGATCCTAGGGTGGCAGTTTCAAGCGAATCACTTCTTGAAGTTCTTTTTTCCCCTTCTCCCTCCATCTCCCTAGCATGGATCCAGCTGCTCCGTATCTCCCTCCTTGTTTTCCTGTTGGCCAAGGCAGTGCTTCAATTTTGAAGCAAGAAGGAAGTGAGTGCGCCCCTTCCCCAGCTCTGCATGTGCATGTGCACCATGCTGTCATGGCTGATTTTTTTCCCCCCAGCTCCCCATAATCAGCAGTAAGCATGACAGGCATCTCCAACCTGCATGTCTCCCTGTCACTTTGCCTGTTTTGTGGGAGGCATTGGGAGGGGGCTCTCTTGGTGGGCTCATTGGCCAAACACAGGGGGCAGACCAAGGTAGAAATGCCTGTCACTGACTCAGCAGTGCTTGCAACCCCTGGCAGCCCATGCTGGTCATGCTGAGAGGTGTGTTTGAGTACTCCCACCCTTCTCGCCTTAGGCAGTGCAGGAAGTCTCATGCTCCCTCCAACTCCCTGCTGAATGGCATACTTTTGTTTTCATTCACTCCTGACTTAAACTAGGGTGTTTATAGAAACTCACATAGGTTTTAGTGAGTCTGCTCAAGGTTTTTTAATATCTGCCCTTAGCCTAGGAATTACTTAAAGTAAAATTGTTTTTTTTCACTATATTTTATCTTTGCTGTTCACATGCATCTCTCTGGAACCCAATAGAGGTTCCAGTTCAGAGTTTAAAAGTGCAGTAGATGACAGTTCTTTTGCAGTAAGATACTGTCACAATAAAGAGGGAAAAAAGACAATAATTAGAGTTTTAGGACAACCAGAATTAAGGAGCCTGTGGGAGGCTTGCAACCATGAACACAACCTATTTAACTTGCCTTATCCCCTCTTTGGTGGAAGAGATCACAAAAATCTAAAAGTATACTCCTGTCTTTTCTTGAAATTGCTGTATGAGTTGTGATATTAATAAACCCGTGTGGGTAAATATTTAGCTCTCTCTAGCACTGATGAGAACAATTGGATGATGAACAAACTGTGACAAAGTATAATTAATGGTGCCAAAGTGTGCCTTTATTGGGGGAATAGATACAACAATTAATGTCTTATTTTATCAGTCACGTAGGATTGCTTCCAGTGCTTATGGCATTCACAATATAAGTTCATGTTGCACAGCTTATATTGTTCTGCTAAAATACCAGGTTTTTCACTTGCTGAAAACTCTGGAAGAAAAATCTCCTTTTGAGGCAGAAACTATTCCTGATTGGTGTCAGTTGGGAGGTGATTTTTTAAAAATAAAATTTCAGGAAAAATCAGTTCAGCAGTATTTATCTGTAAAAAGGCATGTCTATATGTGCAATTAGTTGCAATTCAATTTACTGCACATTAACTTAATGCACAGTAACTCGTTTTGGCAAGTGTCTACATGTGCAGAGAACTGGCACTAAAGTTAGTGCCAGTTCCATCCTGTCCTGCCATGTTCCCCTGTGGTCACCTGGGGAAGCTCCAGCCTCCAGCCCCCGCTGCCAGCCCTTGGTAGACATGTTGAAGCTAGAGCTGCCAGCATTTGGTAGGCATCTTTGCACAGTTCAGAGCTCTGGGCAGACACTTCCTCTGTGAGAGAAGCAGCATGTGGCTGCTCTGCTCCTGCCCCAGCTGCATTTCTCAGCCATGGCTGCCCCAGAATCCAGACCCTGGCACCCAGGAACAGAGTCCCCCAGATCTTCCTGGCTGCCTCAGTTGTCCTGCTGGCCTGCCACCGTCACCAGCATCTGCTTCACAGCCACTTCACCCTGCCCGGCTCCCCCACCTGCAGCAATCACCTGAATGATGACTGTCACATGTCCACTCAGGGCCCCTGCTGCCATGCAGCTCCTGCCACCAGCCACAATTACGACGAGCTCCAGGATGCCATTGCCATTGCCATCCTGGCCTTCCAGCCCAATGGCTCTAGATCCACTGTGCCAACTGGGACTGGTAGCAGCATGTTGTACAACAGGACTGACACTATGAGCAGTGGTTGATGCCTTCAGGGTGATCCAGGGCAGCTTTGACCTGCTGCACCAGTTTTGGACCCACCTAGAGCACCAGGACACTGAGATGGACTAGGTCCTTCCCACTGACACCCACCTAGCCCTGATGCTGGTCAAGTTGGTCATTCCCGCTAGCTTGCGGTATGTGGGACACTTGTTTGAGGTGGGCAAGTCCACCACAGAGGAGGCCATTCTGGAGGTGTGGGGTGCCCTCCAGGACATGCTGGTCGACACTGTTTTCTGCATCTATAACCCCCAGCCAGTGGTGTCATAGTTCTGGGTACTATGGTACCGAGGTTTTCTCAGTGTATCAGGGACCTGGACAGGACACACATCTTCATCACCTGCCCACCCCACTCAGGCTGGCCCTACTATAGGAGCAGGGGGTTCTACTCAGTGGTCCTCCGGGCAGTCATTGGCACTTTCACTCATGTCAACATTGGCTGGGTGGACAGCATGTACAATGTGCATGTTTTCTGGAACTTGGAACCTGTTGTGGGTGTGGAGAGCAGGTGCTTTGTACTAGGAGTAAAGGTCACGTAGCTGGGCACGGTTGTCTTCCTACCCCTCCTCCTAGCTTACCTGCTACTCCCATGCTTGATGAGACCCTACACTCCCATGCTGGATGAGGCACCCAGACCCCTGTTAGGCCCATTTTAACCAGTGCCTCAGGTGAACCCACACCCTTGACAAGTGCACCTTCAGCTGCCTCAGAGACCACTGGTGGTCCCTCACAGCTGCCTCAAAGTGGCCGAGAGAAACCTCCTCTCGGTCACCGTCACAGCATGTGTGTTGCACAATATTTGTGAGGCCTGGGGAGATGTGTTGAGGGAGGCCTGGGCAGAGACAGCACACCAGGTGGAGGCCCAAGCTGCAGCAGCAGGTCCTCTCTGGTAAGGCCCCAGTCAACTGTACACCTGCCAGCAGGGGCCACGGCATTGGGTGCAGGAGGCCCTGGAGGACCATCTCTTATGGCACACTAATTCAGCTGCCCCTCTGCCCACACGCCCTCTATCCCCAGCACCAATCTGAGGATATGCACATGGTCAAAAGAAAAAGTTTTATTCCCCTCACAACCCCCTGGTGGTCAGCAGTGACTTGGTTGGCCAGTCCTTGTGGTGGAGTCTGGGGCTGTGGAGCTGCCCAGGCAGCCACTGGCCTGGGCTCCCTGAGTTGCTAGTGGATGCAGCAGCTGGGGAGGTGGGCAGGACAGGGTGCTGAACAACTGAGGACCCCTTCTCTGGTGACATGTCGCTGGACGGGTTGGGAAAGGGGCTTGGAAAGGCCGCCTCTGCTGGTGACTACTGCAGGGTCTGCAGTCTGGGTCCCAGAGTGCCAAAATCCTGGTCAGCTCTTACATAAACGGCATGCTCTTATGGGTATGGCAGGACTGATGATTGTGGTCAGTCACAGCCTCCCACTGTGCCTACAAGACTTTAATCTTTATGTGGCACTGCTGTACCATCTGGGAGTGCCCTCACTCCTGCATGCCACCTTACAGAGCCTCATAGATATGGGTGTTTAAGCATCTATCCCATGCAAACTGCCTCTGCACCTCCTCATCACCCCAGAGCTTAACAATGTTGCCTATCTCCTCCTGGGTCTAGGTGGGGGCCCAGCTGGAAGGCTCAGGCATACACATGTGGGTGGAGCTGGATCTCAACGTTGAGGGTGACAGTGACGTTGTGCCTGTGCCAGTTCTATGGACCCCTGCACAGCTCTCCCTGGGTGGCCAGCCCTGGATAGTGGCCAGCAGTGCTCAGGTTGGAGGCATGAGCAGGGACTGGGAGCTGTGTGGCAGAGGCAATGTACCACAGGACCTGCAAACACATGAGACACTGCTGGGGGTTGAGCAGCAGCAGGGAACAGGTGCTGGCCCTTCCACCAGAAACACCTAGCCAGCAGCCCTGGGGAGACTGCAGGCTGTAGCCCTTTGCAACATTCATCTGTAAATGACCAGCAGCTCCGGCTAGAGGACAGGACTGGCAAGAGGCTGCCTGTGTCCTGTCCAGGGGGCACACAGGGCCTACAGTGTTCCCTGTCAGACAACAGGCTCTTTCAGGCTACATGGGCAGTGTGCCCCAGAGGACAACATGGCTGGAGGCTTTTATAGCCTGCAGCTAGAGGCTGCCAGAGAGGCAGTCCAGCCCTGGGGCAGGAGAAGCTCCCAGATAGAAACCCTGGGGCTGGGCTCAGGCTGGCCCCCTAGTGGCAGGCATTAAAGTTAGTGCTGGGTTAGCCCTACGTATGTGTTACTATGCATTAATTAATCGCAACTAAATTTGATATCTGCATTTGCATAGACACATGCCCATACTGCGCAGTAAACTAGGCTAAGGCACGTTAATGCGTCTTGTGTAGATGTGCCCAAAGAGTAGAATAAATAGGTTTTTTAGTGTCCTGTCTCTATATACTCTGAAGCATTGTTCCTTACAGGCAGCAGAACTATTATGTTTCCACTGAGCAAGAAAGTGGAAAGCAATTCAGCATCATTTGAGGACCATGTGAGCTGGGCTACATCTTGGTCTGCTCCTCATATAGTGAATATGAGCATAACTCTGGCACCTGAGTATGAACTGGGACACTGGGGAGAATTGGATTAAGCAGGAAGAAAAGAGAACTTCAGGCTTGAGGCTGGGCAGCTACAGGTTTCCCTCACTTTATGCTATACATGCGTACCTGGAAAATGGTGCATAACTCAAATTTGCAGAAAGGTAACCCACTTTACAATGTAAAAAATAGGGATATGTGCCAAGACCTTGACTGTACTGACCCCCAGGCCCATTTCTACTACTTTTACAAGACAATTTTAGTATTCACCAACAGAAGACAATACACACAAGCACAGAGTAGTAGTGAATAATAATAAATGGGGATGGCAACTACAGAAATGTAGGCCTCAGACAACAAGCGAGGAGCTCAGATCCACACAGGAGATTATATTTTGGTGCGTGTCACTCCCACAATGCACCATGCAAAGCAGCTGACTGTGGGCTTATCATACTGTTTGCATAAGAGTGAATTTACCTTGCATATAATTAATTTTTGGTATAAAAAGGGTCATTGCATAAGAGTGAATTCACACATACAGAACCTATGTAAAGCAAGGGAAACTTGTACAAAGCCTATGGAGCCAGAGGGAAAACAGTCCAGAAGGAGCATGAGTCTGTAGCCCACTAGTTTGGGTACTTAGGTGTGAGGGGGGAGACCTGGGTTATGGTTCCTACTTCCAGAATTCTTTACACGTTTTAAATTAAACAATCCTAGGTTAGAAAAAGATCATCAGAGAACAGGACCCAGGACTTCCACTCCCAGATTTGTTCAGTAAACTAGGGAATAGGGTAAAAAGGTTTATTGTTCCAGTTTACCTGCTCCATCCCTGCAGGTTCATCACTTGTACCCTCTGCATTGGAATCAAGTAGCTTCCTCCTCTATATTGTCTGGGTTCAGCAGGGGAGGCATTGAAAAGGAGAGATGTGCTCCCTACTCTATGCTGTGATGCCTGGCCTAATCAAGCAGCAACAATGGCAATGACAATTGTAAATATCAAAGTACATACAATGCAGGCAGATTTTGTGGGGAGCTTAGCTGTTAAATTTGAAAATGTCCTGTAATTATTTTGACAATTATTAGTCAAATTTAAGCAGATGTTCTTGGGGACAGCAAAATGTCCTCCTATCACATTGCAAACCCTGCATCAAAGAGAAATGATCAGAATTTTCAACCAAGGCAAAACAGTATATTTTTTCCTTACCCTTATTTCCAGAAAAGACAGAACTATTTGGGCTGAAATTAAAAAAAAAAATAAATACACACACACACACACACACACACACACACACGTGTGTGTGTGTGTGTGTGTGTGTGTGTGTGTGTGTATTGCAGTCTAAGGTAGA
>JAGPOW010000261.1:218325900-218352995 GCA_030014935.1 Caiman crocodilus | reverse complement strand
CAGGCCTGTAGTTCTCCAGGTCCTCTTTCCTCCCCTTCTTAAAGATGGGAACCACATTGGCCACCTTCCAGTCCTCTGGCACTTGTCCAGAGCTCCAAGGGAGCTCGTATAACTAAGCCAAGGGCCCAGCAATCATCCCCACCAGCTCCCTCAACACCCTTGGGTGCAGGTCATCCGGACCTGCCAACTTAAAGACATCCATCCCTTCCAAAAGCCCTTCCACCAGGTCTACCTGGTGAAAACTGATTCAATTCCCCAGCCCCCAGTTTGATTTGCCTGGGAGCTGGGGTGGCTCCATATGTCAGCCAGAGCCCAGCAGTGCTCAGCCCCAGCAGCCTTAGCTTCCAGACAATGCACAGTGCCACAGGTCAGCTGCTGTGCAGGTACCAGGTGGTGGGTGGTGATCCCCACTGCCCCACACTGTGCAGGATGGCTCTGCCTGTTGCCATCAGAGGCCCCGATCCATGCTGCCAGAGCCACTGAGTGCGTAACTTTTTTTTTTTTTGCTCACTCTGGGCAGCAGCATGGCAGAGCTCCCAAAACCAGCACTGTCATGTCTGCTATGCCTGCATGAGCACTGGGAGTGGGGGTTCTGCCTTACCACTGCTTGCCAGCTGGTGCAGGGGGCACGGGATGTAGGTGCAGCAGGGCTGGGAGCAGGGGCTATGCAGAGCACCACTGCCATGCTTGCATCCCATGCCTCCAATCCTCCTCCCCGAGTAACACGCTCCCCACCCCAGATGTCAGCTTGTCCCAGCCCCAATCGCTCCCTCCCCCAACCCCAACAGATTTACCAGCTAGAGGCAGCTGTTGGCTGCCTGTTTAGTCTATGGCCAAATCTCTGAATAAGTTAAATTTTTTTCCAAATCTTTTCCAAATCAGTTTAGATATTTTGAATTGATCCAGAGCTTTTACTTGGTCTCCTGATTCGATTTGGATTTGGAGATTCGGTCCCCAAATCGAGCCAAATCTTCTCCGAATCAAATCAGCTACAGAAGCTTTGCACAGGCCTACCAGTCAGGCTCACTTCAGTTCCTGGAAAAATCATGGAGGAGATCATCATCAAAGAATCAATTTCTAAGCACTTGGAGGAGAAAAAGGTGATTAGGAACAGTCAGCATTGTTTTACCAGGAACAAGTCATGCCTGACCAATCTGATTGCCTTCTATGATGAGGTGACTGTCTCTGTGGCTGCAAGGAGACTGGTGGATGTGGTATACCTTGATTTTATCAATGCTTTTTATACGGTCTCCCACAGAATTCTGGTAGGCAAGCTAAGGAACTATGAGCTGGATGAACGAACTGTATGATGGATAGAAAACTGGCTGAAGCATCAGGCATAGAGTGTAGTAATCAATGGTTTGTTGTCTAGTTGGCAGTTGGTATCAAGTGGAGTCCCCCAGAAGTTGGTTCTAGGGCCAGTTTTGTTCAATGTCTTCATTAACGACCTGGAAGATGGCATAGAGTGCACCCTCAGCAAGTTTGAAGATGACACCGAGCTGGGGGGAGTAGTAGGTATGCTGAAGGATAGGGCTAGGATTCAGAGTGACCTAGACAAATTGGAGGGTTGAGCCAAAAGGAATCTCATGAGGTTCAACAAGGACAAGTGCAAAGTCCTGCACTTAAGACAGACCAATCCCATGCACTGGTAAAGGCTGGCAACTGACTGGCTGGGCAGCAACTCTGCAGAAAAGGACCTGCGTATTAAAGTGAACAAGAAGCTGAACATGAGCCAACAGTGTGCCCTTGTTGCCAAGAAGGCTAATGGCATACTGGGCTGCATTGGTAAGTGTGTTGCCAGTAGCTCCAGGGAGGTGATTTATACCTCTCTATTCATCACTGGTGAGGCCACATCTGGAGTACTGTGTTTAGTTCTGGCCCACCCACTACAGAAAGGATGTGGACAAGTTGGAGAGAGTCCTGAGGAGGGCAATGAAAATGGTGTGGGGGCTAGGGGACATGATTTATAAGCAAGGATCCTGGTTTTCTCTGATTTAAAAAAATCCCCATTTTTTTTTAAAAAGTAACCCCCAAGTCCAAATTTTCCCATGATTATAATGAAACAACGCAAAATACATACCTCTATATGAGTGACATTTCATTTAAATCATGGAAAAATGTGGATTTGGGGTTACTTTTTTAAAAAAAATTGGGGATTTTTTTAAATCAGAGAAAACCAGGATCCCTGCTTATAAGGAAAGCCTGAAGGAAGTGGGCTTATTTAGTCTAGAGAAGAGAAGACTGAGAGGGGATTTAATAGCAGTCTTCAACTACCTGAAGGGTGGTTTGAAAGAGGATGGAGCTAGACTGTTCTCAGTGGTGGCAGATGACAGAACAAGGAGCACAATGGTATCAAGTTGCAGGAAGGGAAGTTTAGGTTAGATATTAGGAAGAATTTTCTCACTAGAAGGGTAGTAAAACACTGGAACAGGTGACCCAGAGAGGTGGTGGAAGCTCCATTCTTGAAGGTTTTCAAAGCCTGGCTAGACAAAGCTTTGGCTGGGATGAACTGGTTGGGGATGGTTCTGCTCTGAGCAGGGGGTTGGACTAGGTGACCTCCTGAGATCCCTTCCAATGCTAATTTTCTATGATTCCCACCACACAGGCAGGAAAGTCATTTAGCTAAGAAGAATCGCACTGTGTGTCAGCTATATAAAAATCACTTTGAATCTATGATAATTTTAAAAATACATTTTAATTACTTACAAAACACTTCTAAAGGGCTTTTGTGAAACAAAAAACTGAGAGAAAAGCATCAATTTTTAGAAGCACTTAGTAGATTTGGAAACCCACGCCTTGCATAAGCTCTTTCATTACCTTTTTTTTTATTGAGCATAAAATAGCTCTCCCTCTTTAATATCATCTCTGAAATTATAAATCTCACTTTTTGTGCTCAGGACACTCAGATAGTCCATCATGTATACAACAAAAGGACTGGGGTAAATATATAAACTGCCAAAGGTGAATTCCTGACTGCTTCATGGGTGCAGTGGGAAGGGAAGAGAAAAGACCTTTTTATGGCTTGGAAAAGCAGCAACAAGGCTCTCACCCTTGGGTTCCACTGTGTGCTAGGAAGGTGTAGTGATAGAAGTTATAATGATAACTTTAAAAAAAATGATAACTTTATAAAAGTTATAATGATAACTTTTTTTTTTAGAGATGCTCCCTAACTACGAAGAATGGGGGAGTTGGGAACTGGGAGATGGCCTCCTGCAGTAGATGGTTGATTAGTGAGGGACAGAGGCTTATCTACCCCTCCACAATAAATGTTGTTGATTAGTTCTACTCATTCATGCCTGACTGTCTTTACTGAACCCTATAACCACCATGTCGAGCAGAACAGTGTCCCAAATAAATGTGACCTACTAAGTAGGAAGCATATCCAGTTTTTCTAAGGAGGATATGCACTATCACAAGCCAGCTGCAGTAGGAATAAATGAAGCAAAGGTTCTATGAGAAAATATGTATTCCAGTAGAAAAAGACTATCATAAAGCAAAGGGGGCAGGATAAACACTGAAAAATGCCCTGAATGTTGGCATTCCCATTCAGGGGTCCTCAATGTTTTTGGGCAGAGTGCCAAAAACACCTGCAACCTTGACTTATAAGATGTTGGTGTGCCAGGGGCGAATGGCAGGGGAGCCACAAGGGGCCTGACCCTTGTTGTGGCAGTGCAGCCTCAGTCCCTTCCCCAAGCACAAGTGCCAAGCAAAATGCCTTTATATACCACACTCTGGCACGTGTGCCAGGGGATGCCTACCACGGCCCTAACTATTGAATGTTTTCCCATTAAATTCAGGAGTGTGTTTTTTAACATGGAACTAAGATTTAGTATTTGATAGGAAACTCTTCATTGGAAGGTTTAAATGGAGAGCCTATCCCAATGGATCTTGTAGATGGAGGGCTTATGTGAGTTAGGCAAACACTTTGGTGTGAATGTTAACTTTGGGCTTGTTTCCTGCATTGCATGAGTGTGTCCTAGTCACTCTGGATGGCAGACAAACTCCAAACAGAGAACATCCCTTAGAAGGTACTCTAGGAAATCCCTTTCTACTTAAAGGAGATTTGGTTAACCAAACCGATTCACAAAGCCATTAAATTCTTTCAACAATCAAAAAGAAATGAAAAATGGAAAAAGTCTAAATGCTTTGTTTTGACATATTCAAAATGGCATTTTATTTGGCATTTTACCTGAATTAATTTAAAAAAAAATAGTTTAAAAAACAAAATAAAAAGATACAAAACATTGCATTTCAGTTTGGACAACTCATTTCATTCAACCTGAAAACAACTTTTTGTACTTCCCATTTTTCCTGAAGAAACAATACAAAGCAAAAACTAAAATCAATTATTCAGAAGGCCCAAATAATATCCATCTGTGATTCAACATATGGATGCTGCTTTTGCCTTAAATTAGCAACAATATATAAAGAAAAATGTACAATATGTATAGAATTCCCCCATTTTGAGACTGTTAATAAAATGAATCTCTGCTTGCCAGACCCAGAAAAAAGATCACAGGTAATTAAAGTGCTGACAGAATAGGTGAATTCCTCCTTTCTGCTAGAGAGAGTGGAGCCTCTGCTCAGATGCAGCAGCTGTCACTGTTTTTTTTTCTTTTATCCTTTCAAGTCAGCTCTCTTGACAGTTACTCTTGATTTTTTTTCCTAAAATGCTGCAAATTCAACTTACAATGCTTCTCAACTCTGTTCTTATGTAAAACTCAAGCCATATTTCTGAGAAAAAGAAATAAATGCAGAAAGGATTTTAATAATTTCAGTATTAAACAGGAGATTTCCTAACTATTGCATGAGTTAAAAAGAAAACAACCATTGCTTGGATTTTAATTTCTATAAAATAGATTCAGAAGAAGAATGAGAATTTTAAATAAAGACCTGATGTATGCAAGTATATATACATAAGGATGATAATTTGTTCCTTGTCATTAATCCATAATTTTATTATAATCAGTGAGATAATCTCACAGAGATCTCTTTCAAGATGTGTTCAGCCCTGCACAAATATTTTCTTTCTGCCAAGCCAGGCATATGCAAAGCTCAGCTGCTTGCTTACATTTTTTTATGAGTTCTCAACCACATGCATAGAAAATTTTTATTTTATGAGTGCAAAATTGTCTCCTGTGGATGTTTTGCTTCAGAGATTAGCATAATGAGTATTAGAAGAGCAGTTTTATGCTGAGAGTGTTAGATTTTTCCTTAATTTTTAATTATAATTTCTGACCTTAGGAACCAGCTGTGCAGAGGGAAGAGTCTTAGAGTAAAAGCACCTTTCTTTTGCATCATTGTCATGGAGTAAACGGGCTGTCTAGCAAAGCAGTGTCTGTCTACTACATATGTTGCACTGGGTTACGTAGAGCACAATCCTATTTTTGCCACAGAGCCCCAGCACAGGTATGAAAGGCAGCCTGCATAAGAGGAGAAGGGGAGAGCACATCATGTTCCAAGCATGAATACAACAGCTTGGCTGTTACAGACTCACTTGGGGTTGGGCAGTTACTTCATTCCCAGACCAAGAAGAATTGCACCTAAGTTGTCAGTAGGTGGGGAATCAGAAATGAAAAGGTGTCATGTGCCTTTATATGTATGTATCACCTCAGACTGAGGATCTGCTGCTCATACATCTGATCCCTCGGGGTTAGTGATCAAGCAGCCAAAGCAGCCCATATCAACAGATCTGAATTGGAGAAGAAGAAAATGTCTCCTGGTGATGGTTTAATTTTCCTGAAACAGGTAGGTGGTTCATAAGTATTCAGGCTTTGCAGCAGCTCCTAGAACTGTTTGCTTTCATCCTGGGACCTTTTATAATTTTCAGACTAATGAGACCAGCCTCCAAGCCTACAAAATCAATCACTCTTGAGGCCTCAGAAAAAGCTGCTCTCCTCTGGTGTGAGCATGAAATAACTTTTTTCTATTGCTTTCCATTTATCTAGTTAGCATTTAGTCAATAGTTAAATTGAATTTTGACCCACCTCAAATGATATTGACCTCACTCCATTGTAAACCTGAATTATACATAATCTGCACTGATTGACAGATTACATGCAAGATACCAATTACAAAGTTTAAACAAATATGGTATTTTATCCCAGCTAAGGTTTTGGGTAGTGATTATACAGATTTACTTATCATAAGAAAAGAGAGACCGACTCATTTCCTTTCCTTTTCCTCAGTATTCACTGTATGTAGTTTGACTACTATGGAATATCGGTCGCACAGACTGAGTCTGACAATTCTTATCTTTTCATCTCTCCACATAGATATTTCAAAAATTGATTGAGGTAGATGATGCAGCAAAACATTCAAAGGAAATGATAGGAAAAAAAAGATCTCTTCTGAAAGTTTGCTTTTCTCATATAGCAATTTCAGTGTCATAAAAATGTATCTTGTAAAGCTGAAGATAAAGTACAGAAGCACACAATGTAATTCTCATAAAGCAGGCCAGAGTTTTACATGAATGTGACTGATATTGTGCTTGTCTAACACTCTTTTCCTTTACATGTGGGATGCTTAATACTAAGTGGCAAAAAATGAGTCTAAGTGAGGAGTAATGTAAAAACCAAATGAAGATTTCATGCTTGGGCCCTCAGACAATAAAAAGAACTGCTTTTGTTAGGAGTGATCTTAAATACCAGTAATCAACTGTGTGCAGATCAAAAAAATAGACTAACAGTTTTTTTTCTAGTCCCCATTACAACCTGCTAAAAAATATCTCTTGGTAATGGAAAGACAGACACAACTGTTATTGCAGGTCAGACCAAGAGAATCCTTTTATATTGTGTACGTCTGAAAATAAACCTTTTTGCCCTGCAAGTACAGAATATGTTTTCCTTTGTAGACTTTGCCAGGCATGTGACAAATACCACTTATTAAATAGCTGCCTTTTTGTTCTGCACTTACTGAGTATACAGAACATGGAAAATAATTTCAATTCCACTTGTTGCTAGCAGCACCACCATAATGTATTGGTTGGTTGTGCTAATAAAAAACCCCTCAGCATTTCAGAATGTTCCCATTTTCTCCTCTATCTGGAGAATGTCTCGTTCCCTGTTATTATTAAAACATCTTAAATAGGATGTGGCTGATAAGCTTGGGGGAAAATATGATAGTTTTGGAATAGCCTTCCTTTTGGAAATAACAGAAATGGCATATAAACTTTTCTTGTGATAGAGGTGTTGCTAAACCACTGAAACTTTAACAAATATTTCTTTTACAAACTGTTTACACTGTATATCATTTCTCCAGGATTTTTTTCTTTGCTAAAAAAATAGCGTTTGCTTTTGCTGCACATATTCTCCTGTGATAAAAAAAAACATTCAAGTTGCAGTAAGGGAGGTTTAGGTTGGATATTAGTAAAAACGTTCTCACTAGGAGGGTTGTAAAGCTCTGAAATGTGTTACCTAGAGGGGTGATGGAGTCTCCATCCTAGGAGGTTTTAAGGCCCGACAAGACAAAGCCCTGGCTGGAATGATCTAGTTGGGGATGGTCCTACTTTGAGCAGTGGGTTGGACTAGATGACCTCCTGAGGTTCCTTCCTACCCTAATTTTCTACTTTTTTTATTGTATGATTTATTATTCAAAATTTAGCAATAGCCTATGATATCCCATAAGGTCATAGCTTGTCATAGGACAAAAAAGGAAGCAATTAACATTAGAGATCTAGTTCAAATAACTCAGACTACTTAATTATTAAGAATGAAGAGAAAGATACAGTTTCTTTTTTTTTCTTTTTCAGTATTAGTTGTAATTTTCTTAATTCAATTACTTCTTATTGCAGTACAATCCTAATGAAACAGGGAGGGAAAGGGAAAATATTAACTGCCTCTAGTTGAATAATTCAATATGCTGCTTCTACTTATGAGATAGCAAGTAGGCTTTTCCATTATTTCAGAGACTCCTGGTATGGAAGTTAATTTTGAAGTTTGAAAACTTCACATTCTAAAATTCTAAACAGAAATAAAAAATATCCTTGTTAGAACTCCTCTAGATGTTCAGGTAAAGGCATGATAGGCTCTGATGTGTGATCCTCACAATCATTCCTCCTGCCATGCTAGATGTGATGAGATTGTATCCCACAACTAACAGGACTTCCAGATGTGGCAGCACCCCATGGACTGCTGGAAGTCCTATCAGCTGATGAGACAGCTACGGAAGTGTGTAGGCCACTGACGCGCAGGGGCATGCGCATGTACAGGGGCATACCTTGTTACACATGCAAATTAAAACTGGATAGAAACAAGCTATCAAGTTGTTATACATTTTCCAGCTCTAACTTGGTAGCTGGTTGGACCTTCTTATGATGTGACAGTAAATTTGCACATGTAGCTGATCTAAATTTAATTGTGCAGTTAACCAGGTAATTGCATAATATATGTAAAGTGAAGAGGGATCCTCAGTGAAAGCATTCTTTTATCACC
Organism: Caiman crocodilus; assembly: GCA_030014935.1. Classification (NCBI taxonomy): domain Eukaryota; kingdom Metazoa; phylum Chordata; order Crocodylia; family Alligatoridae; genus Caiman; species Caiman crocodilus. The sequence continues at coordinate 218,344,563 of JAGPOW010000261.1, read as the reverse complement.
AAATACGAAAAAATGGATTGTAGGGTGAGATGAGTTTAACCAATTGAGCACCTGCTGGGAAATCAGTTGGAAAAAATGCTCAGGTTTTCTAGTGGAGGAAGGAGGAATGGAAATATTATGCAGTGAAGTACTCTGCCCACCAACAACTTCCTTGAATGAAGAACTTTTATATTCTATTGAGTACATGTTTACAGGCATTTTAAGTTTTTCCCTGCATATTTTCTGTACAGTCCACTTTGATTTTCACATGGTTTTTATGTGTTTTGGCCTAAAGAAATGTGAAATCTTTTTCTAATAATAATCCTTTTTGACTACACTATGTTGTATGGATAGTCATTTTCAAAATGTATTTTAAAACCATTGATGGGATTGGTTGTTTTAAGTAGTAAGACAGACTGGAGAGTGCACCTTTAGTACCTAAAGCAGGGATTTGTATCCTTTTTAGATTCAAGGCACCATTTGTCAGAGTCAGAGCATGTCTCCATCACTGTTTTGAACTGATCAGCAACCCATTTAAGCTATTTAATTATTACAGAGTTTAGCTCTTTGCATGTAAGAGCTGGCAGTTGGGGCAGGAGAGCAGCTAGGCAGGCAGAGACTGAACCTGCCCTTATCTGCTTATCTCTTCATACCTGAAGCCTGAGCCTGTCACACCTCACTTATCTCCTACTTCCTTTGGCACCTTTCAAAGGCTCTCTTGGCACCCAGAGTACCCCAAAACCTTGGTTGAGAATCACTGTTCTAAAGGCTATTATTAATTGAACTGCACAAGAAGATGGGAGTCTGTAGTTCTGTGATTCAGTCACCATGACAAAGCCCAAATTTGTATTGATAACACATACTGAAGAGACATGGAGAGAAGATCAATAATATAAGTATATGAGGGAAATTCTTTGTAGCGTTTCTATGAGACATCAATGGTTCATCTCATAGAGTAAAAGACTTTCAACTTTTTCAAGTAAAGTAAACTTTACAAGTAAAACGATACAACAACAGAACAAATAAATAATTATAATATGTTCCCTGATATTCAGCTAATTCTTCCTTACACAATTGTACCTGAAATATCTGCTGCACTTTGAATGCTAGGTAGAAAACAACATTCCATTACTGGTCCAGTAAAAAACATTTTTTTCATTTGCATGCCACTGTAACATTTAAAGAAATAAATACCTCAGCAGAGGAAAGCCAAACTATAACAGTTCATGTGAAGAATGTAAACTGAACAAATAGCAAAATGACAAACCTTCAGAAAAACAAACCTAATTTTCATTCTCATTTTATCTTAAAACACTAAATAAGTTCACCTTCTGTGCTGTGTTACAAGAATGGAATGCTTTGCAATAATGGAATTTCCTTCCTTTTCCCTAGGTTAGCACTCATCTTAAAAATAATTGCTGATGTCAGTTCAAGATATGTTTCCTAGATTTTTACTCGATGGTAATCTGCAATCAGAGGAGGACATCAGGGAATGGATAATTAGGACCTAAAAAATTTCAGTGGTGACAGCAGTTCATTGATATGTGGATGACAATCTTCCAGTAGATAGGAAAGTCATCAGTGAGTCAAGAGATGACTGAAGAGGCCAGCCTGAGATCCTCATGTTCTCATACAGTCATGGGAAACAATTCCAGGAGGAAGGAGTGGGTCTTGGTTCTGTCTGGCCACAGCTTTTGCCCTTTGTCTCTAGCCTATTCACCTCCATAGTGAGGTGAGTTTGCTTGAAATGATCAATGTCTTGTCTTACTTCAAAGAACCATGGTGGATAATTCACTGCTTGAGTCTCCCAGGTTTTGATGTTAATATCACATTTCTTCAGATTGGCCTTCAAGATATCCTTAAATCGCTTTTGCCCACCTCTAGAGCTGTGACCATTGGCTAGTTGGGAGTATATAGCCTCTGTTTCAGGAGCTGGTTGCCAGGCATCCTCAGGACACCTCGTGTCCAATGAAGTTGGTACCATATGAAGATGGCTTTGATGTTGGTGATCAGAAAGAACCTTAATATAACCATCTTCAAAGACGATTGAAATCTTTGGAAGAAACAATATAAAAAAATGTCAACCATAAAGAAACAACTATCTCATTGCAACTCAAATGTTGTTGTTATTGCTTACATATATTATTAAAAGTGTTTCATTCAGAATATAAGTTATAAACAATTGATGGGCCAAATCCTTTGGTTTGGGGCATATTACATCAAAATCAGTATCAGCAAAAGGGTTTCATGTTCATGATTAACTAATATTTATTAGTAAGTATCATTTTCTGTTGACCCTGACATATAATGAATGAGTTAAAAGAATGTGTACGTCAGGGTCAATAGGGCAGCATTTTCTATGTTTTCTTTCTTTTGGCTGTTGCTGGCAATGTGCTTTTGTTTCTTTGGGCAATTACAGTAAAATAGTAATTATAGTTTCACTCTGAGTTTCATGTAGTACACTTTTACTCTCCTCATGTATAGATTGATTGGAGCATTGCTTATAGTTAAAGACTTCCATAGACTTTGGATTTTGGCTCAAATTCCTAAAATTCTAATGTCCATGATGTTTTTCCAAAAAAAAAAAAGGAGAAAAAAGAAAATGGTACTTTTGACTAGAAGAATTTAGTGTTCCTATTAGCTAATGAATAACAAGACACATAAGAACAGTGAGTGTGAAATATTTTTAAGGACAGAATAATGCCTGGTTATTGAGCTGATGCTAGTGACAGTGATCTATCATACATGAAAAGGCAGAAGGGCCTCAGTATTTAATTTAGCATCTATCTTTTGGGAAAAGTTGCCATCAATCAATATTTGGTTAGAATGTGGGAGAGGGTAAGAGAAAAAGTTACCACAATGATGGATTTGACTTGCATTTAATACTATTGGAAGGCACTCAGAGTAATGGAAGGCAGGAAAAAATGTGCATAAAGCAGAATGTTTTATTTAGCTCAGTTTGACCTTTCAGTTTTGCAGATATTAAGTTTGTAGGTTTCATAGATTTTCAAGACATTAAGGCTGGAGGGGACCTCAGAAGATCATTGAGTCCAGCCCCCTGCCCCAGCGGCAGGAAATCAGCTGGAGTCAAAGGATCCTAGCAAGATAAATGTCCAATTGACTCTTAAAGGAGTCCAGAGTAGGTGCTTGCACAACCTCTGGCAGCAGTCTGTTCCAGGACTTGGGGGCTCAGACAGTAAAGAAGTTCTTCCTTATGTCCAGCCTGAATCAGTCTTGGAGGAGTTTGAGACCATTTAACCTTGTCATCCCATGGGGTGCTCTGGTGAACAGATGTTCCCCCAGATCCTGATGTACACACTTATAGGCAGCTACCAGGTTCCCCCGTGAGCCTGTGCTTTTCCGGGCTGAGTCCCATGGCTCTCAGCCTCTCATCATAAGGCCTGTTTTCCTGCCCTCTGATCATGAGTGTGGCTCTCCTCTCGACTCTCTCAAGCTTCTCCACATCCTTTTTAAATTGTGGAGCCCAGAATTCGATGCAGTACTCTAGCTGGGGCCTCACCAAGGCCAAGTACAGTGGGAGGATGACATACTGGGATTTGCTACAGAAGCATCTATATGCAAGCTAGAGTTTTGCTCACTTTGCCAGCTGCAACATCACATTGGTGGCTCATATTCATCTTGTGGTAAATCATGACCCCCAAGTCCCTTTCAGTCATGGTGCTAGCAAGTACAACACTGCTAAGCCTATAAGCATGAGCCTATAAGCATGCTGTGGCTTTTTCTTCCCAAAGTGGAGTACCTTGCATTTTTTGGTGTTGAAGGCCATCAGGTTTTCATCCACCCATTTTCTGAGCCTGTCCAGATCAGCCAGGATCATCATCCTGTCCTCAGGTGTGGACGCTTTACCCAAAGTTTGGTGTCATCAGCGAACTTGGCCAGTCTGCTCCTGAGACCAATGTCCACATCATTAATGAAGAAGTTGAAAAGAATAGGCCCAAGGACAGAGACTTGGGAGACCCCACTGGTCACAGCGCGCCACAATGATTGATTTCTGTTGACTACCATTCTCTGGGTCCAACTTTGGAACCAATTCCCCAGCCAGTGGACTGTGATGTAGCTGCAGTTGGCCACTTTTTCTATAAGATGATCATGGGATACCAGATCGAAAGCTTTTTTAAAATCAAGATATAGGATGTCAATCTTTTATCCCTTGTCCAGGTGATATGTCACATGGTCGTAGAAGGAGATAAGATTGGTCAGGCAAGACCTACCACAATTGTCTTCAGCCAGTTTGTCAAGAATGGGCTCTCTGATTTTTTTCTAAGATCTTCCCCAGGATAGAGATCAGGCTGATGGGCCTGTAGTTCTCTGGATCTAATTCCCTCCCTTTCTTGAAGATAGGCACCACACTGTCCTTCTTCCAATCTTCAGGCACTTCTCCTGAGTGCCATGAGTTATTGAAGATCTGTGCCAGTGGCAGAGCTATGACGCTTGCCAGCTCCTTATGTGTCCTGGGGTGTAAGCTGTCTAGGCCAGCTGACTTGAAGGTGTCCAGCTTCTCAGGATGTTCCTTCACATGGTCAACATTGATGAAAGGTAACACTTCTCCCTTTCCCTTGACATCCCATATTATTATTGGGCAGGTCCATCCCTTGGGGCTGGTGAAAAACCAATGCAAAATACCTGCTAAATAGGTTGGCTTTTTCCTGGGCGTCTGTTGTCAGTTGACCCATATGGTTTAGCAGGGGTCCAAAGTTACCCTTGCTTTTCCTCCAGCTCCCCACATAATAAAAAGTATTTTTTTATATGTCTTTGATACATGCAGCCAGTTGGAGTTCAGTCGCAGCCTTAGCTTTCCTGGTTCACTCCCTGCAGTTCTGGACCAGTGCAGAGTACTCCTCCTTTGGGGTGGATCCAGCCTCCCATCCTTTATAGGTCTTTCTTTTTAGATGCAGGAGGTCCACTAGTTCCCTGCAGAACCAAGAGGGCTGCTGTGCCTTTTGGCTGCCTTTCCTCTGAGACAGGATAGACATTGCTTGAGCTTCCAGGATTGCTCCCTTGAGAAGCAACCACTTTTCCTGAACTCCCCTCCCCTTTGGGTTGAGGTCCCTTAGGGCCTCACCAACAAGCCTCCTAAGCACATCAAAGTCAGCTTTCCTGAAGTCGAGGACTTCTGTATTGCTGACTGACTTGCCACCTTTATGGCAGATGGTGAAGGTGATCAGCTCATGGTTACTCTCTCCCACCTTTCCTTTGATTATTAGGTTGCTGATTAAGTCATCCCCCATTGCCAGTACCAAGTTGAGCAGTGCTTTGTCTCTTGTCAGTCCATAGACTTCTTGAGTCAGACCTCATCCACACATGAGGAACATTTTGCAACCATTTGGATATGGCTGAGGGCTCTTCCCACGAGATGTCCAGGTAGTTGAAATCTCCCATGACAACCATGCAATGAGAGTGCACAGCCTCAGCTAGTTCCCTGGTGAATTCCTGGTCAAGCTCTTGATCCTGGCTACGAGGTTCTGTAGTAGACTCCAACCTTTGTGTCCCCTGTGCCTTGTTCACCATGGATTTTGACCCAGAGAGTCTCCACTCGTCCCCCCCCTGGGTGCCAATGCCAACTTGCAGGGAAGTATAGCTGTCCTTGACATAGATAGGTACCCCTCTGCCCCTTTTTTCCACATGATATCTCCTGTATGAGGTATAGCCATCTATACCTGTGGGCCAGTTGTAGGTGGAGTCCCACCAGGTCTCTGTTATCGCTATGAGATCATAATACTTTTTGTTTAGCAAGAGGGCCAGTTCTTCCTGTTTGTTCCCAAGGTCCTGGTATTGGTGTACAGGCATGTAAGTGTCCCACTGGGGGCCCTTGCCTTCCCTACAGATTGCTTTGGAGCTGAGGTAGGGCTGGGTTCCCTTGAGTGCCTTAGCCTGCTGGGCTTACAAAAGCAGCCCAGTGGGCTTATAGTGGTGGTACTGCACCCATGCCCCGGTGGGCACAGTTTAAAGCCCAGTCGAGTAGGTCAGCAAGTCTGGCTGAGAAGATCCTCCTCCCCAGCAAAGTGAGGTGGAGGCTGTCTCTTTCCAGCAGACCACTGCCTCTCTCATCAAAAGCAGACTGTGATCGTGGAAGCTGAAACCTTCATGATGACACCAGCACTGCAGTCTTTGGTTGACTACCTTGACCTGTCTCTCCCTTCTCAGCCCATGACCCATAACTGGGAGGAATGGGGAAAAGAGAACCTGTGCTCCAAACCCCCTAAGCCCCGCTCCCAGAGCCCTGTAGTCCCTCATGACCCAGCTGGGATTGCTCCAAGCCATGTCATTTGTGCCCACATGGATAAGAAGCATAGGGTATTTGTTGAAGGGTCAGATAATCTTTGGGATCCTCTCTTCTATGTCCCAGATGCAGACCCCTGGGAAATAGCAGACCATCCGGGATAAGGGGTCGGGGCAGCAGATTCCCCCCTCAGTCCCCCTCAGGAGGGAGTCTCCCACAACGACCACGCCGCATTTTTTTTAGAGACAGTAGAGATGGGTGATCCTCCTTTGCCTGCAGGAGCTGGCATCTCTGCAGGCTCTATTGGGGCTGTAAGAGGTTTGTACTCGTTGCATAGCCCTAGAGGGTAGGGGACCTAGGTGTGGCAGGTCTTGGGACCCTTGACCACCTTGGTCCAACCCCCTGGTTGGACAGTTTGGGAGATTCCTGAGTCCTTCCTTGTCCTGGAAGGTGACCTTGGTCTACCCGCCACTTCCAGGGCATGAAGGGCCTGGCAGTAGGAGTTTATCTCCTGCTTACCATCAAGGATGGTGATCAGATTCTGGACTGTGGCCTGGAGCTCCTTTATCTGGTGCCCCAGAGACTCCAAAGTGGAGCAAATCTCACAAGGGGAGGTGGCCATGCTCTCAGTCCCATGAGCCTGGAAATGTGCCAGGCAGCCCCCTCAGCCGAGAGCCAGAGGCTCTGTCTGTGTGGAGCCCAGAACCATGGGTTCCATCTGGGTGGAAACCTCTGAGGTACCAGAGGAGGAGGCCACAGACTCTGAGGGGAACCTCGGGGTGCAGCATGTGCCCATCCGTATCATGTTGCTGGTAGTGTGGCTGCTGATGGGACTAGTTTCCCTAGGGTTCACTGGCAGGGCCATGGACCCTACCACTCACCCTCCTGCACAAACTCCTGCACTAAACTCAGGCGCCAGGCTCAGAAGTGAGGCTGTTTGCACGTCCTGTTTGTGAGGTTCCGGTCGCATGGCTCCCTGGGGGGCAAAGCAAAGTAGGAGCCAGGTGGGGTGTGACCCTCCTTGGCTCCACTCAGCTACCTCCCTGCAGCTGAGCTAGGCTACATCCCACCCACCATGGGCCCCATGCTTACCTGTGGGAAGGCTGGAGCTCATTGGGGGTCCTGGCATCACTTGGGGGGTCCCTGGGCTCGTGGGGGTGCAACAGACTTACACCTGTGTGTCTCACACCAGAGCCAGGCCCTGAATGTGGCTTCTGCCATTGTCAGGCCCTTTTTTAATTGTGCACATGTGCAGAAGGGCCTGCCGGCGCCATGCCACTCTTGGGGATGCTAGGGGTCCCTCCCCACATCAAAGGAGGGAACAAGTAAGTGCCTCCCCCACCCTGTCTCATGCAGTGGTCACATGGCTCCCTGGGGGGCTGGGCCAAGTAGGAGCCAGGGGAGGCATGACCCTCCTTGGTTCCACTCAGCTGCCTCCCTGCAGCTGGGCTACATCCCTCCCACCACAGGCCCCTGCTTACCTGTGGGCAGGCCGGACCAGGGCTCTTTGGAGGTCCTGGGGTCTCTTGTGGGGGGGTCCCTGGGCTCATGGGGGCACAATGGGTTTGCACCTGTGCATCTCGTGCTGGAGCCGGGACCCAAATGTGGCTGCCAGGCCCTTTTTAAACTTGCAGGTCAAAATACTGCACGTTAAAAACCCACCCAAGGCTAGTGGCCTACAGAACTAATATGCTTAATGCACATGAGCTTTTGTAGCCAAGAGCATGCAAGGGAATGATATGCTAAGTACCATAGCCAGCCACCCTTGACACCACAGCTTCTGACTAGCTACTTACTTCCAGGCTGTGTTTGAGGATTCATTTCTAGCCATACAAACTTTTTACTGAGATCTGCAGCACCAGTGTTCCATCTGCAATTGCTCCCTGATCCTTCTGACTTCCCAGGACTGGGGTAATCTTAGTCTGGGGAAGCATGGGCTGCTTCAATCCTCCCATGCTTAAAGGGACTGGAGCAGCAGGACAAAGCTTTCTGCCTGCTTCCCATACTGGGGTCTCCAAAGTGAAAGCAATCAAGGGATTTGTGGCACTACTCCCTTTGCTTGGATCCTGGTGCTTAGTGGATAGAACAGCAGGGCAAAGCCCACTGCCTGTTTGTCATTCCATGTACTCTAGGAAGGGAGGAGCAGCCAATCTACAGGAAGGATGGGAGCAGCTGCCCCCCATGCCTTCTACAGATTGGCGTGACCATGGTCTCCAGAAAGCAGAGAACTTTCCCCTCCACCCCACTCCATTCCTATTGATCTGCAGGAGGAGTTAACTCATGGGATTGTGTACAAAATAACTTCTGATTGGATTCAGGTTATTTTTTCTTACAGAACTGCCATTGTTGCTTTGGGTAAAAAGCTGTAATATCTGTACCATCCCAGTTTGTACTGGAAGAGCAACAATTCTCCCAGTAGAAATCTATATGTGTCCATAGTTGGATTAACTGGGAGCAACCTATATATTGAGAATTAGACTGAAATTCAGACCTCCAGTGCCCTAGCAAGATGCTTTAACATCTCTGCTATTGTGTCCTAAATTTTTTTGAATATAGCATCCAAACAGAAATAATGAAAATATATGTGTTGTAATATTTGTATTACTTTGTCCAGTAAAGGTGACACATTTTTCTAGAACCTGATGATTCCACTATAATGATATAATACAAGTAGTACCTACTTTTAATTTGTTACAGTTTTAATTTGTGTTACATGTGCTGCAAAGAAAAATGTATCTATTTATGTTATTATATTATATCATTAATATCTTACACTATTTCATAAAATAAATCATACATAAAAAGAAAATAAATCACATAAACAGACTAAAAAGACATCTTATCTAGTGGTTTTAAAATAATCACAAAAAAAATGAATCAATTTTAGAAGCCACAGTTTTTCAAGCTGCTAAAAATAGTAAGTTGTGTTCAGTTATATCAGAAGCTAATTTAGTCATTTACATGCAGAATATGGTTCCAGCAATCACTGAATTCAGTGGTGTTCTTCCCATTCAGGCTAGCAGTGGATTGGGTTCCAAATGTTTTACACCTGTACTAAAAGAGTCCAGAGGGTGTAAAATAAATGGTCTTGTTTTCAGAGTTTTAACCATCAATGGCCACTGTGGCCACTGGCTGTTGTGGACACTCTTGGTATTGTGGACATCATATACAAATGTATTTCTCATATGTGAAACACAAAAATTCTTGTGGATGATATATTTTATTGGACCTGCTGCATGGCTGGAAAGACATCGGCAAGCTTTCAGGTATTATAGTACCCTTCCTCAGACCTCTTGATCATTATGGCAACATAACCACCTCAACACTAACTTTCTCATTATATATATGTGTGTTGTATTTTGTATAAGAATGTAACATAAGGATAGTTTCCTGGCTAAAAAAGTATGAATTATGTTCCCCTATTTCAAGTGTCCATGAACACACAATTCTTATGAGGAAGGCATAAGAAAAAAGATTGTATATAGATGCATTGTTACCTGGAGAATATACTTTTCTAAATGCAATTTTCCAAATAAAAACATTTATGTATTTTAAGCCTGGTGCAAAATCTCTCCGTAATTTGCTAAGAAACCATTTTTGGGGTTCCCTTTAGTGTGTCTCTTTAGTGTTGTCTCTCATCTTCCTAAACCAAAGGTTTTACTTTACAGTGATTTATCTATTTCTCAACACAGGCAATGTACCCATCTATTTTGTTCTTGATCAAAATACTCCAGTGACAGAATTCATGAATCTGTAGACAAACGCCCATGGATTTCTATTATATTATTACCCTCACACTCCTGTGAATAAAAGGTACTTTCAGCATGACTCCATTGACTTCAGTAATGTTAAATGTACTGCGAGAGAAGACTGAAATACCATGGTGATGAGAACAAAAAAAAACTAGAGTAGAATCAGACTCATCATTTGTATGTTTGTGCATCTACTGAGAGAAATAAAAATGATTTGTAAAGTACTTTCATATTAAATGGGAAGAAAAACATCTTAGTAAATGTAAAACATTATTATATTTATTGTTATTATGCCCCAAGTACATGACACATGCCAGTGCACATAGAGAATATGACAATCATGAATGGCAGACCATGACTAATACTTGCAGGGGGATGATTTTGAGTAGTCCATGCTGTTTGTAGGAGTGTAACTTTTTGAATGTTTGCCACATTTCTAGCATTCTTGGGCAAATTCCGACGTGCATAGATGTTTGGTTCCCCAAGGACAAGTAGCGGCAGGGCACCTTGCACTACTACTGCTTGTCCCCAGAGAACGCCCATGACACGTGCACTTTGGCATGTGGCAAGTTGTCCCAGCAGCCTTACCTGGGGGCAATTCTGCCACGTGGAGCCTGAGTGGCAGTGGAACATAGCTCTGGGCGACCAAGCTCTGCTTTTGAGCAGCTCACACTGGTCCAGCATGCGTTGCTCCAATTTTTTTTCTGTGGTGGCATGTGTGTGTGTGTGTGTGTGTGTGTGTTATTATTTGACCCCTGAATATCCAGGGGTCAAAAAAAACATGGAAAAAAATGTATGCAGTGCATGCTCAGGCATTGTGCCCTTCCAGTGTGGAGAACACCAGACTGTGTGGTATGTGGAACTGCAAATGTGTTTGCAGTCACCACATACTGCACACCATCTGGATGCTCATCTGGATGCATCCCTTGAGGCCTTTTCATTCAAGTTGGTATAAATCCTTCCTGCTTGAGACAAACTCATTAGACAAAACTGACTAGCCCCATTTATACAGCATAGAAACAATCTTTTGAGTGATGGGAAAATATAAGCAAAAAGCTGGAGTTAACCTCAGGATTTTGCTTGTCTACATTAGGAATAAATTATAATTAATTTTGGTCCTTCCATTTTGTAAATGCCAATTTTGTCTCAATATGTTTCCCTTTCCTGTTGTAAATTCCTCATTCACTTCTCTTTTCTCATGCAGTAGACTAGATCAGGAGCACTCAACTCCTGGCCCATGGGCCAATGTGGTTCATGGAGCCTTGGAATCTGGTGCACGGAGCTCCCCAAGGGTCAGGAAATTTGGTGGTGGGGGAGCAGTAGCAGTTAATACTGCCACCCCTCCCTGCTGCCAAAATCTCAAGCCCCAAGTGGGTCAGAGCTGGGCCATGACTCTCCCTACACAGGGCCAGATGGGAGCTCAGCAAAGACCCTTTCCCTCCATGTGGTTGGGTTGGAGCTGGGCCACACCTTCCAACCCCACCTTGAACAGCTGGTTTGGGGCCAGCCCCTGCCCTAGTTTGGGTTGCACCCTCTTCCCTCTACCCAGCCAAGTTGGGTCTGGGCTATGTCCCCTTCCCCCTGTTGGCCTGGGTTGTGCCCCCTTTCCTCCTGCCTAGCCAGACTAGGGCTAGGCCATTCTCCCTCTCCCTCTGGGACTAGATTGGGATTGGATCATTTCCCCTCCTTTTTGCAGGGCCGGGTTGGGGCTGGGTCAAGCCCCCTTTCTTCACATGACTGGATTGGAGCCTGCTGCAGGTGCTGGATTAGGTCCAGATCTGGCCTGCAGAGGGACTGGGCACTACCCATACAGTTTTCTGGATGAGAAGGTTGAGCACCACTGGACTAGACTGTATACAAGTCATTACTTGTAGGGTAGTACCCAGAGGTTTTAACAGTGCTAAATGCTGCATAGTAAGAGACGGATTCAAAGAAGTTGGAGTATAAATGGAGAAGACAAACGAAGTGAAACTATTCCCATTCTACAAATGCCCATGCTTACAATCAATCCTTTCACTGTAGAATAGCCACTGCCTCTCATTCCAGCCTCAGGTGTACAGTAACAGCTTTTAGGGAAAATGCCAGCAGTCTCTTTCATCCATGCAGATAATCAATAGGTTTTTTTATCTTTTCTCCTTTGCTTTTGTTCACAGGCAAGGAAGAATATTTTATTCAAAGATGACAGATACCAGTCACTGAAGTGAACAAAAAAAGATATTAGAAAAGAAAGACACAGACTTTGGCTCACAGAAGCAACCTAGCAAGCCAACAGGCAAATTGGGAAAGGTCTGGTAAACTAGTAGGGAAACTTTACAATGCAATATGCACTAGCTGTTTGAATTATTATAAATGGTTTCTCTCTCCCACACACTCCCTTTTGGGAATAGGTCTGCCAGGACAATTATACTCTAACACCAACACTTTCAAGCATCAGTCAGAAGTTAAGCTTCCAAGAGAGAGCTTTTCAATGAGATTTCTGTTTATACATCTCCAAAGTGCTTTGAGAACCTTCTTCTAAATCCATATTTGAACTACTTGGTCTCACTTCCAAAGGGCAGTATGCACCTGCAGCTGCCAGAAACTGCTTGGGAATTTATCAGAATTCAATAATTGTGAAGATCAAACCACTTTTATTTAGAAGCTAATTTAAGAACCTAACTTTAGGTGTTCAGGTTTTTTTTACAAGAATTTTTTCAAGACCCAAAGATGAACTTTTCCCTAATACACTCTTAAAATTAATCTCTTGTTCAAATGTGGACTAACACAATAAAGTTATTTTCCTTCAGACAAACTTCCTCCCTCTCACAGTTAGGTTTCTGCAGAGGGGATTACGTACCAGTTTTCTACATCAAGATGAATTCCTTTCAAAGAGGCCATTGCTTGTTACAGTTCTGTGCAAGGACAGATCTTTCAAAAGTATATATTGCAAATAGATTTTTACACTAAATTAGGGTGACCATGTGTCACGTTTTAGCCAGGACAGTCCTGGATTTTAGAGGCTGGTCCCAGCAGGTTGTTGAGAATTATAATGGGCATCTCAGAAATGCAGGGGCCTGGGGCGCAGCCTAGCTGGGAGTTGGAGCAGTCTCACCCCTGCTGACTTGTGAGAGTCGGGGGGAGAGGGACAGTGTCCTGAATTTCCCAGATTTTCATATGGTCACTTAACAGACATAAAAATCCTGCAACATAAGTGTCACAACCCAAATCAAGTGAGTATCCCTGACACAATAGACGACCCCTCCGTATGATTGACATTAAGACCATCCCTCCTTATGATTGGCATTGTTCTAAATTTGGTATGTTCCACCTAATTAAGTATTCCTATTTGGCAAATTTTCATTGGCTACTCCAAAAGTATAAAAGTCTGCTCAGTTTCCGCCCAAATCGGAGCGGAGCACGTTCTGACCACGTTGCAGAAAAGATCTTGCAGAGCTTTGAGCACACCGTGACTGATCACCCACCAACAACTCCCCATCAGCGACCTCCCGACGTACCCCTTCCCTGTGCGCTCGTTTTGTGTACGAACTCATTGCGGTAACCCAGAGTGTAACCAAGCAAGTGAGCCTACAGCCTGCGTCACGGCCACCAGCAGCGTAAGTAAAATATATTTAAAACAAATACGCTGTCCTGCTTCTCCATCGCTAGCCCACCTGACGTCTTAACACCGTCCCCCCTCAGTCGGCCCTGACCAGTCGGCCAGTTGAGACAATAAGTACAAATAAATTGAGTTAAAAATCATTGGTTCATAAAATAAATGAACGCAAGCTCTTATAACCAACAGTTAAATTTCCATGTGCATAGAGTTTCACATTGTCTCAGCTTCTATGTGCCAGAGTTCTTGACTGGCCACAATTTCCCTGTAAACTTCAATGCTGACAACACGCTTCTGCTATAAATAGCATTATTGTGGTCAGGTGATTGGTATATTAGTACATTCTTCTGTCATTGCTATAAACTTATGTAAAGAAATTATCTGCAGTAAGAGGTGCCCTGAAGTTTTTAGGGGGAGATTACTTCTTAGTAGATAGCTTTTCAAAGGCCAGCCCAGCTCCCCTAATTAAAAAGTAAATATTTTGATTTATTTTTTTTAAGCCTGGAATTTGAACTACCTAGAAAAGTCACTGAAGTAAGGCCTCATGTAAAACTCTGTCAAGTCAATGGAGTTTCTGTAACTTTTTTTCTGGATCTTTTAACCTTTATAACTTCAGGCATTAGCAGTAAAGTCACTGAGCCACTTTGCAGACAGATAGCTGAGATGGATTTCTGTCCTCACACGTTATGTCATCTCTCATTAACAAGCTAACAGTAACCATTAATCTGCTAACAATCATAACCTTATGACTTCTTATGAATCAGAACCATTTGCCAGCAGGGATAAAGGAATGTGTAGTAGGTAACCCAAGAAAAATATAAACATTCTTCACCTTAATCACCTAATTTCTGCAGATTCCAGATTGTGTCCTTGCAGTTAACAGACAAAGATTAGTAATTTATTTATGACAGTGTCAGAACAGAGTTCAAGAATTTTCTATTTGAGAATGTGACTTGGTTTTGCTTACTGATTTAGGAGGTGATGACCATCCAGTCAAAAACTGTCAGTAACTAGCACGTTTTTTTTCTACAATTTCAGTAGAAGGTACAATATAGAAAGAAATTACAATTCTGGGGATTACAACACAGAAAGAAATGTGAAAGAAAGGCTGCTTGTTTGGATGACAATTGCTTTGAAAAACAAATTGTCCTGAAAAATGTCAAATGTGTATTTAGAAAAATAGTCCACATGTGTGAGAATTGGTAGAATACAACTAATTGGACATGAGTATAACAAACTACGTGTAAATGACAATCCAGTGGGGAAAAGAGTAATGTTAAAACAAAGTTAAAATTGACCAATGCTATTTTTTCCAGGCAAGTGAATTCAGCAAAATTCAAACCTCTGAGAACCAGGATAGAATCAAGGCAGAGTCTAAGGCAGGGGTGGGCAAAATGCAGCCCGGGGGCTGGGTGCACCCAACCAGGCTATTCTATCCAGCCTGCGGGACCCCTAAAAGATTTAGAAAATTAATATCTGCCCTGGGCTGCCTGTCATGCAGCCCTCGATAGCTTGCTAAAACTCAGTAAGCATCCCTCTGCCCAAAATATTTGCCTTCCCCTGGTCTAAGGGCACTTTTATGTGATGCCATTAATGTGTACATGTGACAAAAATGTCACTTTGTATAGCTTAATGACATCACAGTGAACACATGCAAGACTTTTCAGGGTTTTAAATGACTTTGTATTGATGCAAACTAAACCTGGATGTTGCAAATTGCAATTGTTGGCTACAAATGTCCAACTCAGGATCCTTAAAATTCTGGTTTATTAGGCGGATTGAAACACTGTAATGAATTAAATCATAAACCTTGGGGCTGGTCCCCCCCACACACACACATGCATACATATACACACACATAGTAGCAAGCTACAGAATCAGGTATACCTATCCTACAAGTGCTGGAGTCTGCCGTTAATAGCCAGTCGAGGCTTCTTTCAGCGTGGTGTTATCCTCCAGAAGGGGGTTGCTGGCTGGTCCTTCTGGATGGACAGGTCAGGTGCTGGTCAAGTTGGAGATCAAGAGGGCGCCACTGAGGGTCACTTTTCACTGCCTTGTATCTGTCCCTGGCAGACTTTGGTGACTCCCCAGTTTTCAGGTTTGCCCAATCCAGGGGTTGTTGACCCTCATGGGACTTCCCCCCCACCTTGGTGGCTACTAAATGGCATCTGTCAGCACCAGGGGTCATCCGCATATATGTGCCAGGGGGGCACCACTGCCATGGAAAGAAGGACTGGACTCCCCACCCCAAGCTCAGAGGTCAGCCCACCAGCAGCTGCTGCAGGAGAGGCAGGCAGGCAGGCTCCACCACAAAAAAGACTGGGCCTCTCACCACTTCTGCCTTCATCAGGCATCTGAAGATGGGGACCCCTGCAGCTCAGGGAAGCTCATCCGCCTGGGTATGGGCAGACTCCGCTCAAAAAAAAAAAAGAAAAAGGGATCAGGCACCTGTTGAAGGCAGAAGTGGTGAGGGCCCTGGTCCTCTTTTTTGGCAGAGCCTCTCCCACAGCTGCTAGCAGGCCAAGTGCGCTCTGAGCTGTGGGGGGCCCCAGCCCTCCCTCCATGGCAGCAGCGCCCCAAGAGGCTACCTAGGCAGGTTGTTAGGGGCTGGGTGCTGCCTCATCTTGGGGTTGGGGAAGAGTTGGATTGGGCCAGGCGCTGCCTCTGAGCTGGGCCAGCACCCAGCCCATTAGGAGCCCACCCAGGGGGCGCTGCCAGTGTAGAGGGAAGGACTGGGGCCTCCATGGTTCATGGGCCACTTAGCCTGCCAGCAGCTCATGCCTGGCTGAAGAAGAGGTGGGCAGGCTCTGCCAAAAAAAAAATGGATCAGGCCACTTGCTGATTCTGCCTTCAGTAGGCACTTGCTGAAGGCAGCAGCAGCCAGGGATGTCTCCATCCTTCTTTTTTTCAGTGGAGCCTTTCCGTGGCTGAGGTACAAGCTGTCACCAGGCTGAGAGGTTCCTGAGCTGTGAGGGCCCCCAGTCCTTCCTTCCACAGCAGTGGTGACACTAGGCTTCTAGTGGGCCAGGTGCTGCCCCAGCTCAGAGGCAGCACCTGGCTTGATCCAACTGTTCCCCAGCCCATGCACTGGAAGCCTGTGGGCACTGCTTGGGGAAGAGTTGGACTGGGCCCTGTGCTGCCTCCAAGCTGGGGTAGCACCCGACCTGCTAGCAGCCCACCAGGTGGCCCTAGTGGGGTGCTGCCACTGCACAGGAAAGGACCAGGGCCTCCTGTGTCTCAGGGGCTGTTTGGCCCACTGGCAGCTTACCCTGCAGCCATGGGCAGGCTCCGGGTCTGACAACAACAACAAAAAAAGGATCAGGCCCCTCACCATAATGTGATGGAAAAATTGAAACAGTTTAGTTCTCAGAGTTTTATTCTATGACCCACCTTTTTTATTAAGGGGGTACAGAATAAAACCTTGTGGATTAAACCCCTATAACGTGTACAAGCACCCTAAAATAACAGCCAGGTCTATAACACCTTTGTAAAACCAACAAAGATACAGTCGGCACTTCTCTATTTACCGTGGAGTAGACTAGTTAGCTCCACAGTAAGTGTCATGCATATACATGTGCACCTCTTTTAGGCTAGAGTAAACTAATTAACTCCACAGCCTGATAATACTTGTAAATACAAAGACAATCCTGCTGCACAGTGTTTTACTCTGCAGCAGCACATGTGTAGATGCTGGCCTGGCTGGTTGGGGCATGAAGGTGCTTCAATGTGGGGGCTGCCTGCCAGCTAGCCCTACACTGGAACATCCTTCTGCCCCATCCAGCCCCTTTGCAGCACATTGAGTGGGGGGAGAGCAACCCTGGGTTGGCAGGCTGACCCCTGGGCTCTTTGCCTGCTGGGGCTGCTCCACCCCAGCTCAATGTGCTGTAGTCCCAGGTGCACATTCAAACAGCATGCCTGGGAGCAATATACTCTGAAGCAATAAACACCAGAGTTTATTGCTTTGCATTAATTGCATGTGTAGACATGCCCAGTAAAGGTCAATATTCTCCTCTCTTTTGCATTTGCCATGCAGCAAGGATTATATCTGTTGTTCCTCTTCCTTCTTTGAAACCACATTGGCTGTGAGACAAACATTTCCTAGATGTAAGACAAATAAAGCAGTTCTTGCCAGCAGCACTAGTGAGGATATCCCCTGATGGTTTTCTTCCAGAGTTGCCTGTTCATTGCTTTACATGATGCTTGTTTTATAGTATCATGTTCAGTCTTTTGACATTTAACTTCTTCAGAGGCCTTTTGTCTAGGAGTGTTGACTAGGTAGTGGTTTGACATATGTGTTGAATGGATGAGACCATAGTCTGTATACATTTAGCAACTCTCATGGGCTGCAGCATCTTGACATCATTGATGTCTCTCTGCTGGATCGGTCAGATACCAATGCTTGTAATGGTGGTACATCTAGAAAATTTTGTTCTCATAGGGAAGATAAAATCAGAGTATCTTCTGATACTTATACTAATTTAAAAAGTTATCCAAGACTTCAGAGTTACTGTGTTTACCTAATTCTAAGAGAACTCACCCTTTTCTATAACTATCTTAACTGGGGTTGGGGTGGTTCAGGTGCTGAGGCACACAGTTAACAGCTCAGAGGTGGTAAATATAAAGCCACAGCAGAAGTGCTCATGGTGTCACCTCTCAGATTCCAACAAAATCTGTGAATTCTGCTAAATACAGGAGACCCTTACCATTCATAAGAAATACGTTTTCGTATCCCCTGTGAAAGGCGAAATCTGTGAATAAGGCACTGCATTCATGAACATAGTACCCCAGGCGGCTGGGCGTGGGTGGGCATGGCTGTGCTGGTGACGGCGGGGGCATGGTGGCGGTGGCCAGAGCCCAACGGTGGCAAGTGCAGAGCTCCTGAAGAGCTCCTTTAAGTGTATTGCAACGTGGGTTTGGCATTCGTGAATATTTGAAACCGTGAATGTTGAACCCACGAATAGCAAGGGTTTCCTGTACTTTGTCACTAGGACATGAAAAAGGAAAAGAATGTGTTGACGGAAGATGTGCCCAAAATCTAGGTTGCTGCCTTTCCTAAAGGTTTAGGGTAGTTCCAGTGCAGGGTTTTGGTTTAGATCGGA
>JAGPOW010000261.1:218286815-218318770 GCA_030014935.1 Caiman crocodilus | reverse complement strand
CGGTGCTCTTTCCTGCCAAGGCAGGGGGTCGGACTAGATGATCTGCCCAGGTCCCTTCCGACTCTAACTACTATGATACTATGATACTATGATATTTAAATATATATATAGCTAAAGCAAGTTCTTTCTTAATATATTTTAAATTATATTAAATTATGGCAACACATTTAAAATATACAAAAATATGGTACATGGACACATTTAACTCTTCAAGAAGAAAGAAAAGTAGGTGCATAGCAGATTTTATTCAAACTATCTGACAGGTAGTTACAAACTAGTATAAAAAATCCCCAAAGGTAAATATCTGCATGGTATTTGAGGTGTCTATACAGGAAAATGTGCAATATACCAAATTCATCTCTTATTAAATCTAATGATTTCAGTAGTGTAAGGCAGGAGTAAACTGACAAGAAGCTTTGATGGAATTAAAATTTGTCTATCTTTAATAACTCAATAGTTTGAAAAGTTACATCTACTGTGTTTTCATTACACATATAATTAATATTATCTTCAGTTTCTTATTGTCTCTGTTTCCTTAATAATTACCCCTACTTACCTTAATTTGGGGATGTTATAAATCCCTCAACTCCTTACTTTCTATAATTTTAGAAAATGAAGTTTGTGCCAGGAGTTGTTATGACTGGATTACTCTTTTATAAAATAGTATTGGATGCAATCCATGAACAGGTGCTAAAAAATTTGCAGTGGAAAAACTCTTGAGGTCAGTTGGAGCCCTGCTGTGCTAGGTACTATAATAATGCAAAGTAATGCCTGCTTGCAAAAACTTCTACACTACTTGTAATATTATTATTACAGTAGTTTGCACATATGTTTATTGATCCCCTCTAATCTCAAATCCCCCATGTTATAGTTCCTTATAATAACAGTAATTTATACTATGTTGTATCTAAGGCATGCGGGGAAGGAAGAGAATTAGCCTATTGTATGTGTTTTGCAGACATTTTTCTGGTATATTAATTCCTTCTGCAAATGTGTGAACTCAAAATTATTACACAACTTAACAAGTCTTACCAGGATCCTGTCTACAGATACAAAAATAACCCACTGCTGCTAATGGGTGTCAGCAACTGAGACAGCTAAATTGATGCTTGGCATGGTTTGTTCTTGCACTTAAATCATATTCAATATCAGTTCACCTGTACTTCTCCTGTCAGAAATGGATAACTTTCATAGTGTATACCAGGTTTATTCATGGTTTGCAATGACTCTAGATGCTCTATTAATCCACTGTGAACTGGAACTGGAAAGGTTTGTTGCCTAGGTCTGGAAAAATAATATCTGCACTTGCAGCACCAAGGTGCTTAAATGACTGAGATAGCTTTTCACATAGTAGAAGCATAAAGTTGGAAGGAACATCACAAGTGAAGTGATCTAATTCAGCCCCATACACAGAGGTATTATTTACTATTCATAATTTATCCTAGAAAATGTTATCCTACGATGTTCCTAAGCAGCTTATTTCATTGTCCTCTGGTTTCTACAGTTAGGAAGCTTTTCCTGAGATTTGATATGAACCTGCTTTGCTGAAATTCAAATCCATTGCTATTTCTCCTTCCACCTGTAGCAAGGGAGGGGATAGTTGTTCTCCATCTTGCCCATGGCAGCCTTTCACATATTTTAAGACTGTCCAACTTCCAAGCAGCCACCCACCTTCCCCTCAGTATGAGGGTGAGATGAATTTAAGATGACCCTCCAATAATTAGATTCTGTACATGGAACATTATTTAAAAAGTACACATTTTCCATTTATGGAAACTAATTATTGAGGAGTCTTACATTTGAAGTTGTCTTGGGTTTAGATAAATATGGTATTTGAAAACTGCTGTCATCACCCTTAACTCTTTTTTTTCTCCAGACTAAACACATCTGGTTTTTTCAACCTTTCCTCACACCAGCTTGTATTCCAACTCCTTTATTGTCTTTGTCACTTGCCTCTTGAACTTTTTTAGTTTCTCAGTATCCTTTTTAAACCCAGAACTGCATGCAGTGTTCCATCTGAGACCTCACTAGACCCGAGTGAAGTGGTACTATCACCTCCTAAAGCTTGTACAAAATGCTTTGTTAATGCAACCCAAAATTATTTTTTTCTTTGTTGACACATTTCACATTGCTGACTAATACTGCATTTATGATCTACTGTAACCCCCAATATTTTTTTTACCAGTGTTAGTGCTTTTTAAGTCATCCCCTAGTTTGTATTTATGCATTCAGTTTTTTCTTCATTAGGTGTAGCATCTTGCATTTTTTGTACAAATTTTATTTTGTTGTCTATAGCCTAGTTCTCTAATTTTTCAAGATCTCCATCACTTGTTGTCCTATACTAAAAAGTGTCTGCATGTCTTCTTATTCTTGTATCATTTACACATTTGATCAATAAGGTTTCTGCTGCTGCATTCTGGTAATTGATAAAAATGTTAAATAACACCAGAACCATACTTGAAAACTTCTGCCATTCTGGCATTGATCCATTTGTGGTTACTCTTGGCTTATTTAGCAAATCATACCCCTAACAGCAATTCTGTCCAGCCCACATTTTTCCAATTTACTTATAAGAATGGCATATGGGACTGCATCAAAAGCCTTACTAAAGTCCATGTATATTATGTCCATCACATTCTTTTCATTCATCAAACTAGTGTCCCTGTGAAGAAAGAAAATCAAATTAGTTTGATATGTTTTGTTTTTAACAAATTCATGTTGCTTCTAAGATGCCCTACTCTTTCTTCTCTGCCTCATGTATTTAGAGAATCCCTTCTTGTTTTTGGGTACATGCAGATGTTACACTTAGATCAGCCTAACTGGGGATAAGTTGATCTAAGTACTAAACTGTACATATATTCAGGGGGGTTAGAGTGGGCAAAAACGTCTGTCCTGATCTAACTAAGGGTACAAGCAGAAGCGCAGATCCTAGTAGTAACTCAGAATGATTTTTGCAAAGCATTCTGAATTACAGCATTACCCCAGACCAAACACAGGTTCACTGTTGGATCCAAAGGGAAGGGGAATCTCACTGCAGCTGGGACCCTGCAGCAAGGTTTCCATATGAATGACCATGGCTCTCTGCCAGTGTGTGCTGTTTTCAGAACGGTAGGGGGGAAAGGCAGTGGAGGGAGCTTGTTCTTGGAGCTCCCCCATCTGGTGCTGAAGGGTGGCCACCCGGGGGAGGATCCAGTGCACTGCTTACCCTCCGGGAGGGGTGAAAAAACCCAGACTGAACCCCTTCCTCTCCCTTTCCCCCCTCCCATTCTGAAAACAGCAACAGACTGGGAGCTTGGTAGACACAAGTTACAAAAGAAGCTACATTTTGAAGCATCTTTATCTGATACCCCATGCAATGAGGGGCCAGATTTTCACCCAGTTGGACATTTTAAAGCTGTTTGTAGCCATGCACTTATGTTTGGTCACAGCTTTAAACTGTTTTCTGTGGCCAGATTGGGCAAAAATTGTCACTTCCATCTGCACCCTAAGTTAGACAAGGCACAAGTTAGGTTGATCTACTGAATGTGAACATGTTTGGATCACAGATCTGGGGTTCAGAAAGCCCAGCTGCTCACCCCAACTGTAAGGCTGACCTTTTCCTATGTCCCCACAATACTCACCAGACTATTTTAGTCCTCTCACCCCCTCCCATCCCCAGACAGACAACCTGACCTGCAGACCCATCAACGCACCCCAGCCAGTACCTCCAAATCCACTAACCATCCACCTTAGACCTACCAAACCCCCCTTCACAGACCCACTCCTGCCTCCCTTGATCCTGCCTGCCCTTCTCTCCAATGTGGCACTGGTGTATGTGTGCACAAAAGGGACCCTATTTATGATCACCTGTCTTAAAGCCAGGCACATGATTATAGATTGGGTCTTGGGAATGTCTGCATGTGCCCTTGCATTTTATTTTCTGTCTTTGCTTTTTTATTTTTAACTCTGCAAGTTATTCCTGGGTATAGTTCCTTAGTGATTCACCTTTCCTTCCACTGTCTATTTGCTTCCCACTTGATTTTGAGGCAGTTAAAAAACTTCTTATGTAGCTACATTAATATATGATGGCTCTCATCTTTCCAGCAAATTGGAATAGCATCTTATTACGCCTTTTTATCTTTCAGTTAGTCTGACAAGTGTATTTTTACAGACTGTGGTGAGTTAGTTAGGAATTAAGGAATAATCTGGGTTCACTGCAGAAAGGTGAAAAACACTACTTCTTTCTTCTCTTGACAGACATTTTCTGAGGACATTTTAAACTGAAGGAAATAAGCTTAAAAGTGAAGGCTGCAGATGTCGAGGGAAAAGGGTGGGGCTAATGGTGTGAGCTACAGTCAATGACAGAAACTGGTTTCAGCCTTTGCAAGTCTGTGGCCAAATGTGAAGTGGTGCTGAATATTCCCAATTCCCATTTGTTTAGGCTGCTCAGCATCTGTCAAGATCAATCCACTAAGGAAATAGAGAGAGAAACAAAAATGTAATTACTGTTCACAGAAATAATCATATAATGTATAATGAGTCTCCTATTCTATCCTTGCTGCACTTTTGAAGAAGATAGGTCCCTTAAAAGGAATACGACATACAAACATATGGTTTGCTTTTCTACTCTGCCTGCTTTTCCTTGGTTGTTATGCAAAGGAAAATTTTTCTTTCCTTCAAGTCTATGGTATCTAGAAAACAGTTCATTCAATCACAGCCTCAGTCCCCAAAGTTTCATTACAGAAATCATGAGATATTCATGCCACTTTCTTTGCCATGCCTCACAAATTCTATTTGATATGTCAGGTTGCTCGTGCTATATGGTGTCAAACCATTATATTTTCAATGACATTATCGATATGTGACAATGAAATATCAATAGACCAAGACAACAAAGAGGCTAAAGTAGAGACACAGTAAACTGGGTTTCAAAAAATCACATGACTTAAGGTCTTTCACCTTTAGCAGATGAAAATCTTTTTAAAGATTCCAGAGTCCCTGAAAGTCATAGTTTGAAGATTAAGAGAGACCATTCTTGACAAACTAGCTGGTGGCAACATCCTGAGGGAAAGTCAACACAGGTTTGCTGTGGGTAGGTCTTGCCTGACCAATTTCATCTCTTTCTATGAACAGGTGACATATCACCTGGACAAGGGAGAAGAGATTGACGACATATACCTTCATTTTAAAAAAGCCTTTCATCTGATGTCCCATGATCATCTCATGGAAAAATTGGCCAACTGTGGCCTTGGCTACATCACAGTCCAATCAATGGCTGGGGAATTGGCTCCAACGTCGGACCCAGAGAGTGGTAGTTGACAGAAGTAAGTCATCTTGGTGTGCTATGACCAATGGGGTCTGCCAAGGATGGAGCCTTGGGGGACCCCACTGGTCACGGTGCACCAAGATGATTTACTCCATCCTAAAGGGGACTCTTTAACATCTTTATGAATGATGTGGACATTTGTATCAGAAGCGGACTGGCCAAGTTCACCAATTATACCAAACTTAGGGGTAAAGCGTCCACACCTGAGTACAGGATGGTGATCCAGGTCACCCTGGACAGGCTCAGAAAATGGGCGGATGAAAACCTGATGGCGTTCAACACCAAAAAATGCAAGGTACTCCACCTTGGGGGGAAAAACCCCCCGCAACATGCTTATAGGCTTGGCAGTGCTACGCTTGCTAGCACTACAGCCGAAAGGGACTTGGGGGTCATGATTTACCACAAGATGAATATGAGCCACTAATGTGATGTTGCAGCCAGCAAAGTGAGCAAAACTCTAGCTTGTATCCATAGATGCTTCTCAGGCAAATCCCAGTATGTCATCTTCCCACTGTACTCAGCCTTGGTGAGGCCCCAGCTGGAGTATTGCATCGAATTCTGGGCTCCACAATTTAAAAAGGATGTGGAGAAGCTTGAGAGAGTCCAGAGAAAAGCCACACGCATGATCAAAGGGCAAGAGAACAGGTCTTCTGATGAGAGGCTGAGAGCCATGGGACTCTTCAGCCTGGAAAAGTGCAGGCTCAGGGAGGACCTGGTAGCTGCCTATAAGTATATAAGGGGTGTACATCAGGATATGGGGGAATATCTGTTCACCAGAACACCCCAAGGGATGACAAGGTCAAATGGTCATAAACTCCTCCAAGACCTTTTCAGGCTGGACATAAGGAAGAACTTCCTTACTGTCCGAGACTCTAAGGCCTGGAACAGACTGCAACCAGAGGTTGTGCAAGCACCTACTCTAAACTCCTTTAAGAGACATTTGGACATTTATCTTGCTAGGATCCTTTGACCCCAGCTGACGCCCTTGGGGCAGGGAACTGTACTTGTGATCTTCCAAGGTCCCTTCCAGCCCTAATGTCTATGAAATCTATGAAATAAGGGTCACTAAATATATGTAATGAACACCAAAGGACATAAGTTCTCTTCTTAATTATGTATAGTTCTGCTGGAATCAGTGAAATTGATAGGTGTAACTCAGACCAGAATTTGTCCTGGAGGTATCCAAGGCTGATTATTTAATTTTTTTAACAGAGAAGCTCATTTTGTTTTGTTACTTCTATTTCTGCTGCTTTGTATCCAAGCCATCAAGAGCATTTTTCTTGCCTATTTCTGTAAATTAATGTCAATACTCTGTGAGATCTTTTTTGCATCTCCACATTCTGGTTTCAACTAAACCCAGGAGTGTTGTGGCTTCTGCTTGGCAGTGCTGAGTGATCCTGGAACTTATAGCCTTTTGTGTTTATTAGCTTTAGAACTATAGTGTGTTATCACTATAATATAGTATTAGATTGTCAGCTCTGTTCTTTATGAGCAGAAAGAGTTAGTCATCCATGCAAGTCTGAAGTCAGGCAGAAGGCAAGGTAGAAGAGTATCTCCTAGACTAATTAACAGAATAATTAAATAAGTGCATCTCAGTAAGTCTGGCTTATAAGGTGCACCTTCACCTGGCTTTGTGAATAAACATTTTCTTGAGGGGTTGGTTCTGATAACACTGGCTAGTAGGAAGAGCATGCTTCTAGAGCTTGGGAGGAAAGTAGTGTAGGGATATTGGTTATAGGCAAGTGTCTTGATACCTTTGTGGAAGGGAAAGCTCTGTCATATTCCTTTCATTATGGGAATAGATAAAACCCTCTGGCTGAACTTACAAGAAACTGTAAGGTGAAATTTGGAGTTTCCTGTTGTCTTCCCTAAATAGGTTTTTCCTGCATAAAAACAGCCTTGTCCCCATTATTTTTGATAGCCCTTCCTGCTATGTAGCTCATATGGATTAACCTTTGGATTTACTTTTGATTAACCTTTGCATTTTACATCCCAGAATAATCATTATTACTTGTAATGATGTTAAGAAATAGAAGGTATATGTATTTAACCACTAATTTTATAGTAATTTAAATGGCTGATATATACTGTTTTATACAGTAAGAAAGAGAACAAATGACATGGAAATGGGTATCTCAATTAATTATGTTTCTGATGGTGAAGGTCATGAGTTTGATCTTTGCATGCCTAATGATCAAACACATTTTGTACTGACATTAACTATTCCATAATTTGTGTCCCTGGAAGATTAACCAGATCATCCCACTTGCTGAAGTGGGCTGGGCAGAGATGCATAAGGGATGACTCCAGATTCAACTGATGGAAAAGGTCAAGAAAAATGGAAAATATTCTGAAGCAAATACTCTCCCCTCACTTGTAAGCACAGAGGTGGTTAGCCATGTTTGTCTGAAGTCAGGCAGAATGCAGGATGCATGGTAGGCTGGAACATTTAGGTACATGCACACTTTTGGAGGACCCAATTTACAGTAGTATGTCTGACTTGAAGCCGTGTGATTGTAGATCAGGTCCTGCTTGTGCAGGCATTCACTAGTGTTGTGAGCCACCGGTAACCTGATCTAAATAAATCAGATGTGGAGGGCCTAGTGGGTCCCTGGGGGTTTGGCAGGTCTGGGAAGCAGGGTTGTTGGGAAAGGGGTGTCCATTCAGGGGTGAGGAGAGTTGGGGGCTAAAAATAGCTCAGTCAGGAAGGTAGGAAAAGTGCAGCCCTAGGGCCAAGGCAAGTGCGTGAGTTTTCTCAATTCTGGAGCTGTGTTCTGAATGTGTACAGATGTTCATTAGGTAAGACTATACCATTCATGATCTAACTTAGTTCACCACCTTAGGTGAACTAAGTTAGATTGGGCTGGCCATTTGTTGCCTGATCTAACCTCCCCAGATGTGTGGACTGACTGGTATTTAGATCAACCTAACTTGGGCTAGGTCACTCTAGGTGTAGTGTCTGTACATACCCTTAGAGACTAACTGGTTCAGAGGGGCATGGTCTTTCATAAGCAACAGTCTGCTTCAGAGATGGTCAATTCCTAGCATCTGACAAATTAAATTGTTGTCTATGAAATCTCATGTCTTTTTGACCCTGCTAGTCTCTGTAGTGCTATCCATCCTATCTTATGTCCTTCCTGTCTTCTGAATCCCTAAATCAAGGTACTCTCAATGTCAGAAAAAATGCATTGCATACATTGCCTGTAACTTGTTCCCAAGCAGTCACATAGAGTCTGATCCAGAGTTATTGGGAATCTCAGGAATTCAGTTGGCTCCACTAAGACCATAGAAATTAGGATAAAAACAAACAAAGTATTTCAGTCTTTGCTAGCTAAACTTTTCAAAAGAATCCTGATACCCAATCGTTTACTTTGCTGTGTTGATTGATAGACCTAAATATATTTGTCAAGCAGTTTCAATTATATGGTGAGCATTATAGCCATAGCATGAAAACCATAAACTAAATAACATAGCTTCTGTGTGTGCAATATAGTAGATATTTTTGTCACACGGAGCTCACTTAATCATTGAAAATCAACTTCCTGAATTATTTCTTCTGTCAAATAGAATGCCTGGAGTCAAAATATCTTATTACATTTCTGTAAAGGAGTACAAAAGTCCAGTGATCAAAAGAACAAACTTCTTAAAACACGGCCATAGTTTTCAGCTGTTGACCATCTGAGTGTCTGCTGATTTCAGTGATGCTTTGAAACTGATTGATGTTCTAGCCTGTGGTTTCAAACTTATTAATGACATTTAATGACAATTAATGACATTTTTAGAAATTGTGGGGTACAGGGTTCTCTTTTTTTAGCTCTAAATGTGCAGATACAGGCAGAATTGCCTCATGATGGCAGCTTCCGTAACTTACCTGTTACATTTTCAAGAGTCACTGTGCTTTCTCCCATATAGTCCTTTATACTAGGGAAGAACTTTTTGTAAATATCTATGAAGCTACCTCATTTTTCTTCCTCAAATCCCTTCTGTAAAATCCAGTCTCTAATGTGCCAATTCTCATTTTTTCATTTTTCTTTCTGTATCCATCTCTTATCTCTAGCCATATTTATGTTGCAGATTCCTTAGGAGAGGGACTGGACATTAATTTTGTGTGTATACAGCACCTACTCCAGTGGGTTTCTGCTTGGTGACTAGTGTTCTATTTACTACATGTAGCAGGGACCTGGCCAAGCCCCATACTTACCAGGGTGACAGCCACTAGTGGAGGCAGACTCCCATCCAGTCCTGAGAAAAGGTGGCGAGTCCATGGGATGACAGTATGCTCCACTGCACCCTCTCTTTGAGGGTGGGACAAGCAGCCAGCAGGGATCATGCTCTCTGTGGGCCCATCCTCTGGGCCAAAGTGAGAGCTAGAAGCCAGGCTCCCCGTTGACATGGGATCCAGCCTGAGAAGAGGGCAGCTGGCTGTCACAGACAGTGCTTCCTAGGGTCTAGAAGCCATAGGTGCAGAGGCTAATGAGGCCTCTTGGGCTCTCAGAACCTGGTGTTGGCCATGAGACACATGGGGGTAGGCAGGGGTCCAGGTTGTCCCAGGCCACCCCAGAACTTCCTATATAAGACAGCACTGACCTCAGAATGTGGGGAACATCAGCATAGGCATTGGCCCATGTCACATCCCTCCACCAGTGCCAAGGACCTGGGATCAAGGACCAGCATGACGTTGGCTCTCCGTATGGAGCCCTGACCCATCACACAGCTGCTGCAGGTCAGGTACCTTTAGGGGCCCTACAGGGGTTCATAATACCCATGGTCCCAGATTACCTGTAGGTCTTGGCCCAAGGAAGGCCAGCCTGCTTGGATTGGGCTCATAGCAGGGGGCAAACCCTGAAGAGCCCTGACCAGCTGGAAAAAGGTGTCTGAGGTATGCTGCTGGGTCAAAGCAAGGCCTGAAGCAGGCATGGACACCATTATTTTAAGTTGTATTAGTTTATTCATTTTCTTATGCAGGCTGGATGCCCTGGACCCCAGAAGTTTACCAAGACTCCTGGGCTCAGCTGACACACTCTGACCCCAGGCAACTTGGTTTCCTTCCATCATGGACTCTTCTGCCTAATGAACAAATCCAGATGCCTAGTGAGACCAGGTGTTTACTCTGATCACCAACAGAATACCTAAGTGGAAAGGGGTGGGGTGTCGGGGAGATGGAGCCCCATAGAAGATCCTCAGACATCATGAACCAAACCAATTTCAATGAGCCCTGTATGATCAGGTACCACCTCCTAACATCCTTTTCAGTTACACCAAGCAAGTAAGATATGAAAATAGGGGAATAAGACAGCTTTTGAACATGCAGCACCTGGGCCCCACCCCAGTGTGCCCACTCAGGTTGGATCCCTCTATAAGTGGTGCATTGGCCAGAAAGGGCTACAGGACCTATAATATAACAGTCCTAACTCATGGGCAGGGAAGGAAAATTATGGAAGGAACACTCATTGGCACAGCTGGGCCTATGGCCCCTAGGCCACAGCCACAAGAAACCATATGACAGTTGTTCCAAGAGCTGGTCCAGACCCAGGTGAATGACATGGATGCCACTGTGCCTTGTTTTCATGCCAGCAAGACCTGGTGAAGAGGTTAGCTGAGATGCAGACTATAAATATCCAGGGTCACAGGCAGCCTCAAATGTCAAAAATGACTAAAGAAGATTACCCTGAGGCCTACCTTGAGTCATTTGAATGCACTGCCTCAGCAGCAGAGTGCGATGCCAACATATGGCTTTTTACTTAGGACCCTTGCTGACCAGCCATGCTCATATTGGATACCAGGCCCTGTTGTGGACCTATGCACTCGACTGGGGAAAGTTAAGGAGGCCATATTATATCACTTCAGGGTTTCCCCAAAACATTTTTGTTTTCAGTTTCAGGTGAAAAATAAAATGGGAGAGAAAAATCTTTGGATGCTGGCCCAGACTCTCAAGGATACTGCGGCAAAATGGCTTAAACCCAAAGATAATCCACCTCTCTGGATGTTCAACATGGTAGTCCTTGAGCAGTTCATCTGGGATCTCAAGGAGCAAACTCAAAAGTGCAGAAACATCATCAACCAGGCATCCTAGATGATGCAGTCAAGTTAGGTGATGCATTTTCAAAGGTAGATAAAGAGGCACTCAGAGAATGTGTGCAAGAGCAGAAACCCAGACTAGAGCAGAGGGAATTCAAGGTCAGTAAGCACAGGGCAGTGTTCTGAGAGGATTGGTATACCCAGCGTGGACTGTCTGGACACACTACATAGAAATGCTCCAGGAGTTTCACAGGTTGCAACTTAGGATGCAACCTGCCCCATAGACCATGTGATGCAGAACTCACTGATGCTAAACAGATTCACAGAAGTTTAGGGCTGGAAGGGACCTCATGAGATCATCGAGTCCAGCCCCCCTGCTCTTGGCAGGAAAGCAGGAAAGACTGCTGGGGTCAAATAACCCCAGCAAGGTGCGTGTCCAATATCCTTTTGAAGATCTCCAGGGTATGTACCTGTACCACCACCACTGGGAGTTTATTTCAGAGTCTGGTCACACAAACCATGAAGGAGTTTTTCCTTATATCTTCTGAAACTTAGTCTGAAACCTTCCTCTAGGAGTTTAAGGCCATTCTCCTGGTTTTCCCCTGGGGCACTTTG
The DNA here is from genome assembly GCA_030014935.1 of Caiman crocodilus. Taxonomy (NCBI): domain Eukaryota; kingdom Metazoa; phylum Chordata; order Crocodylia; family Alligatoridae; genus Caiman; species Caiman crocodilus. The sequence continues at coordinate 218,306,832 of JAGPOW010000261.1, read as the reverse complement.
GTGAATAGTTGTTGCTTAGCCAGGAATAAACAGACTGCAGTTTCAGGAATGCATACCCTGGACAGACACCCTTGACCCTTTGTGGACATGCATGTGGGTTAGATGCACAATTACTGCTGTGGTGGGCAGTGGGTATGCTAGGTCCATGACATGCTGGCACCCTACCACCTTGACTGGGGATTCCTGCAGACAAGACAACTATAGTCTGTATGTATGGGATACCTACAAAATATGAGGGGTGAAGGCTTTGGGTCATGGTAGTGGGTAGTACACATGAGATGCCTATCAGGATCTCCAGTGACCTCCCATTCCCTATGATATTAGGGCAGGGTTGACCACATTTCCAGGAGGTCTCGCAGCACACCTTAAAACAAGAAGCAGCAGCTGTCTGTGAGACCACAGAGACAAGCCGTCATGCGGAAGGACTCGTGGTGGGGACAACCTTGGAAGAAGAGGCCCCTGAGATCCCACAGATAGATATCAAAGAGCTGATGGAGTCTGGCTCATTCTGGGAGGACCAGTTGGATGAATCAGCATTTTGCTACATGTACAGCAAAGGCCTGGTCTGGTGTAATGAAGAGTTGCTGCAGCTGGAGAAATCAAGCCAAATTGCTCAGCCTGAGATAAAAAGCAACCTTCTTTACAAAATAGGAAAGAAAGAAGTCCCAGGGGAGGTTGTCCAGCTCCTAGTGCCCCAGCGATACCGAAACAGTTAATATAGCTGGCCTACAACAGACCCCTGGGTGGGCATCTCAAATGTGATAAGATGGTAGCATGCCTGATGTAGAAATTTAATTAGCCAGGGTTATACAAGGAGGTCAGGCAGTACTCTGAAACCTGCCCAATTTGCCAAAAAGCCTCAGCAGCGAAGGTTCCAGTATCCCCCTTGACAGTGATGCCTGTTACTGGGAAGTTTTTGAGAGAATTATTTTAGACATCACCAGGCCCCTCTTCCCAAAAGCAATGTGGGTATCAATATATATTAGTAATCATGGATTATGCAACACAGTTTCGTGAGGCTATCCCACTAAGATCTGAAGCATCCCCCAGGATAACCGATCAGCTGCTTTAGTGAGTAGCCAGGATGGGCATCCCTAAAGAAATTATAACTAACCAGCAAACCAGTGTTATGACCTGAGTGATGCAGTGTGTGCGATACCTCACAGATAAAACACCTGTGCACCTCCACATACCACCTCTAAATTGATGGCCTTGTCAAGTGGTGTGTGTGTGCACGCGCATGCGCATGTGTAGCACAATTAGAGAGATTTCAAATATATGTGCATACACACACATACACAGAGTTAATTCCGTGTGTGTGTGTGTGTGTGTGTATTACACACACACACATATAGGACATATACATGGCTGTGTGTGTGTGTCTACACTTTGATTAGTCTAATAAGGTGCAAATCTATCCTGCCTTCTGCTTGAATTCAGACTAACATGGCTAATTATGGGTCTCCATCATTTTTCTTACCCACAGTCCAGATCCATGTGATTGACACCTATTTTAATGTTGAGTCTAAACTAATCGTGTTAAAAAGAGAAATACATGAAATAGCATTGTAAATAAATGTGTTTTACTGATGCAAATTGGCCAAATGCTTTGGGGAAGAAAGGATAAAAAACAGAAAACAGATAATACCAATGTTTTTGCTCAAAACTGGTTTTAACTGGGCTGCTTTGACAAATTAACTGTGACAGAAATACCCAGAGTTCAAAGGTCCACTAATGCAAACTGATCAGAGGCAGACATTATGTGACTGAAAAATGTACGACAACCATTGTCTACATAATGCTACTTTTACTGCCATTAAGCTTAATGAAAACTATGTAAATAGACCCAGCTTGAGAGATTAATGCTGCATCAAAAAGGATATCATTTTAGCCTTTAATGAAATAATTTACCATTTTTCTCTTGCAAAAAAAAATCTAATATGAAAAACAAATGTACAGTAGTCTAATGATCTCTCAATATCTGTGATACATATGGCTGGAAAAGGCACTTAGCCTTATTAACATTTCCAGTCAAATGGGAGTTTTTCTCAAAACACTAACATTAAAAAAAGGAAGAGATAAAGGGGAAGAAAGAATGATCACATTTTTCCTCTGTAATACAGAAGTTTAGGTGCACAAACACGTCATTGATATCTGCTTAAATGATTTTTATTATGTGGAAAGGAGAAGGCTGAGCAGGGATAAAAAAGGGCTATATAAAATCATGAAAGGTGTGGCCCAAGTAAACCGGGAACTGTTTTCACCAAATCCTAGAATACTAGAACTAGAGGCACCCAATGAAATGAGTAGGAAACCAGTTTAAACCTAACATGAGAAAGTATCTCTACACACTTTTTAGTTAACAAATGGAATGCATTGCCACAGGAGGTGGTAGGGGCAGATAGCCAGGTTCAGAAAGGACTAGATGGATCCAGTTGTTACTGTACAGTCATTTAGTATCTGTATAAACAAGTACTTAATGATTGCACAGTAATCAGAGTTACTTGTGACTAATGTGCAGTAGCATCATGTTACACTTCTTGCCATGTGATGCTACTGCACTGTAATCACAGGTTACTGAACAGTCAGTCAGTGTCTTGTGTAAACACAGTCTTTGTTAATCAAATATAACCAAAGTGCAGTTGCAGAGATTCTTGATGCCATGAAATATATTAATGGTTCTAATAGATTATTATAATAGATAATTAAATATCAGTAACAGTGCTCATTTCAGAAAAGTGTATTTAAATGGACTTACATGCCATCAACTATTTTTTGCTTAGTCATAGGTAAACAAACAGATGAGTCTTACAAAGTTCTTTTACTCTTTTCAAACATCAAGGAGTGTACCAGAAGGGCATTCTGCCCTACCATTGCTAACACTTAGGCAGTATACTAGAAAGAGCTGCTACCAGCAGCAATCTAGAATAGCAGGCGCCTGGTAAGACACATGAATCTTGCCTTTAAATATGATATGTTCTGAATCCAGACTGGCAAATATGAAAAGCTGTGCACATAGAATCATAGAGGGGTAGGGATGGAAGGAACCTCTAGGGGTCATCTAGACCAATCCCCTGTCAGAGACAGGATCATCCCTATCCAAACCAACCTGTACAAACCCATTCTCTAATATCTAGCTACACAGTCAACCCAGACACAACTCCAAGATGCCACAGGTATAGTAGTCCCAGTAAATTCCAATACAAGATATATAAAGAATCAGGTAGTGATCAATTTTTATTCAACATCTGGAGTGTGGGCGAATACAATAAAATTTGAGTTTTTATAAACTTATCCAATAATTTGGTGTTTATAAAACTAGTTTGTGGTTGTAAACATTGTTCTTCCTATAATTTAAAAACATGTTTCCTCCAGGAGTGATTCAGTTAAAATTACTTTCCAGCTATACAGAACTCTGTGCTAATACAAGAACAACTTTCAGTAGCAAAGCAGAAATAAATGGATGTTTCATACTTATGTTACATTTGCTGTATTTGTTTTTCATTAGAACATATATAGTTTCCCTTTCTTCTCTGACCAATCTTTGTTTTTTCATGCTTATGCCTCAGCTCTATTTTCCACTGTTTTTTGTTCCTCTCTGATTCTTCCCACAACCTTTATTGCATAATCACCTTGAAGAGACTATGTCCTGCTAATGACTGCAGCTGAGTTCAAGTTTTGAACCTTGAGGTCCCAAAAGGATTTTAGGCATGGTAAAGTTGTCCTACCCAATACAACTCCACACCCCCTCCCCTCCCCTCCCCTCCCCTCCCTATCCTACCCCTGGCATTTTTCTTTCCCACTTTTGTTAACTTAGACTAAGAGGCTTATCTTAAAATACCATCAAGATCATTTTACAAGTTGAGTTCAGTAGGGAGTTACTCACAATAGTAAGAGCTACATTCAATTGTGTTAGTAGGATTAGATCCTCTGGACCTGCACAGAAAACATATTAACCCCAGTATAATTTATGTTTGTTTTGTACTGGAATATAAGGTACACCCGTGGCCAGAGTCCAGAGCAACTATCATGGGTTGTTGCTGCCATAAGAAATATGACAGATTTGCCACAAGGTAGTAAAGGAGCTGGAAATAAACTGTTGGCCTTGAGAACATGGCTACCCCTCAACAGAAGTGTCATGACAGTCAGGGGACCACCACTACTGCTGGCCTGCAGAGCAACCCTTGCAAAGCCAGCAGGTCAAGGCACTTAAGGGAGCCCACCCCTACCAAGCCCTAGAACAATCTGTGGGCAAGGCAGGGGCCCCCAAAGGGATGCCTGCCTGCCTGTACACAAATGCCAGGAGCTTGGGGAACAAACAGAAGGAACTTGTCCTCCTGCTCAACACAAACAATTACGATGTCATAGGGATAACGGAGACCTGTTGGGACTCCCCCCATGACTGGGCCACAGGTATAGATACTTTGTACAGGAGAGATCTAGTGGATAAAAAGGTGAGGGTGTAGCTCTCTATGTCAAGGAAAGCTACTCTTCCCTGCAAGCCAACATTGGCACCCAGGGTGGATGAATAGAGATCCTCTGGGTTAAAATCCGTGGGGAATATGGCACAGGGGACACAATGGTGGGAGTCTACTACAGACGTCCGACCCAGGATAAAGAGTTTGATCAGGATTTCACCAGGGATTTGGCCAAGGCCGCATGCTCCCAGTCCATGGTTGACATGGGAGACTTCAACTACCTGGATGTCTCATGAGAAGAGCACTCAGCCAAATCCAAACAGTCACAAAGCTTTCTCACATGTGTGAATGAGCTCTATCTGATGCAAGAAATCTATGGGATGAGAGGCAAAGCACTGCTCAACCTGGTACTGGCAACAAGGGACAACTTTATCAGCAACCTAATGATCAAAGGGAAGCTGGGTGACAGTGACCATAAGTTGATCACCTTCACCATCTGCCATAAAGCTGGCAAGTCAGGCAGCAATACAGAAGTCCTCAACTTCAGGAAAGCTGACTTTGATGAGCTCAGGAAGCTTGTCACTGAGGCCCTAAGTGACCACGACCCAAAGGTGGGAGAGTTCAGGAAGAGTGGTTGTTCTTAAAGGGAACAATCCTGGATGCACAAGCAAAGTCTATCCCATCTCAGAGGAAAGGCAGCAAAAGGGTACAGCAGCCCCCTTGGCTCTGCAGGGAACTAGTGGACCTCCTTTTTATGAAAAGAAAGGCCTGCAAAGGATGGAGGATGGGATCCACCTCCAAGAAGGAATACTCTGCACTGCTCCAAACCTGTAGAGAGTGAACCAGAAAAGCCAAGGCTGTGACTGAACTCCAACTAGCTACAAGTATTAAGGACAATAAAAAGTCCTGTTTTATATATCTGGGGAGCTGGAGGAAAAGCAAGGGCAACATTGGACCCCTGCTAAACCAGATGGGACAGTTGACAACTGACACCCAGGAAAAAGTCAGCTTGCTAAATAAGTATGTTGTGTTGGTCTTTCACTAGTCCCATGGGATGCCCGTGCCCATTAAGGGATGGGAAGGCCTGGGTGAGGGTGATTCCTTACCCTCCATCAATACTGACCTTGTGAAGGAACACCTTGCGAGGCTGGTTACCTTCAAGTCAGCTGCCCCTGACAGCTTAAACCCCAGGGTACTTAACCAGCTTAAACCCCAGGGCAAGCATCATAGCTCAGCCCCTGGCACAGATCTTTGAAAACTTTTGGTGCTCTGGTGAAGTGCTCAATGATTGGAAGAAGGCCAATGCAGTGCCTATCTTCAAGAAAGGGAGGGAAGTGGCCCATCAGCCTGACCTCTACCCTGGGGAAGATCCTAGAAAAGATTATCAAAGAGACCATTCTCAACAGACTGGCTGATGGCAAAATACTGAGGGATACCCAACAGTGGTTTGTCATGGGTGGGTCTTTCTTGACCAATTTTATTTATTATGACCAGGTGACCTATCACCTGGACAAGGGGAAAGAGATTGATGTCAGATATCTTGAGAGATTGATGTCATATGCCTTTGATCTGGTATCCCATGATCACCTTTTAGCAAAACTGGCCAACTGCAGCCTCAGCTTCACCACAATCCACTGGCTGGGGAATTGGCTCCATGGTCAGACCCAGAGGGTCATGGTTGATGGAAGTCAACTGTTGTGGTGCCCTACGACCACTGGGGTCCCTCAATGCTCTGTCCTTGGGCCTATATTATTCAACATCTTAATTAATGATGTGGACATTGATGTCAGAAGCAGACTGGCCAAGTTCACCAACCACACCAAACTTTGGGGTAAAACGTCCACACCTGAGGACAGGAGGGCAATCCAGGCTGACCTTGACAGGCTCAGGAAATGGGTGGATGAGAATCTGATGGTGTTTAACACCGAAAAATGCAAGGTTCTCTACCTTGGGAAGAAAAACCCACAGCATGCTTATAGGTTTGGCAGTGCTACACTGGCTAGCACTACAGAAGAAAGAGACTTGGGGGTCATCATTGACCACAAGATGAACATGAGCCTTCAATGTGATGCTGCGGCTAGTAAAGTGAGCGAAATGTTGGTTTGCATCCATAGATGCTTCTCAAGCAAATCCCAAGACGTCATTCTCTCATTGTACTCGGCTTTGGTGAGGTCACAGCTGGAGTACTGCATCCAGTTTTATGCTTCACAATTCAAAAAGGATATGGAGAAGCTTGAGAGAGTCCAGAGGAGAGCCATGCACATGATCAGAGGTCAGGAAAACAGACCTTATGATGAAAGGCTGAGAGCTATGGAACTTTTAGCCTGGAAAAGCACAGACTCAGGGGTGATCTGGTGGCGACCTATAAGTTTATTAGGGATGTTCACCAGGATCTGGGGGAATGTTGGTTCACCAGAGCGCCCCAAGTGATGACAAGATCAAATGGTCACAAACTCCTCCATGACCACTGCAGGATGGACATAAGAAAGAACTTCTTCACTGTCTGAGCCCCCAGGGTTTGGAATAGATGTGGTTGAAGCACTGACTTTGAATGCCTTTAAAAGACATTGAGATGTTTATCTTGCTGGTATCCTAGGACCCTTGCTGACTTCCTGCCCCTGGGGCAGGGGGCTGGACTCGAAGATTTTCTGAGGTCCCTTCCAGCCCTAATGTCTATGAAATCTATTAAATCTATGACACCCACACCAGTATTTATTTATTTATTTATTTATTTGTGTATACTTTTATTGCTTTTTTCCCAGGGTAACTCTATATAAAATTCTATTAAGTTACATTGGTTCATGACTTCACATCCTGTTTCCCCTTCCTTTTTACACCAGTGTTAGAGCAGACTACATAACTGCAAACTGCAAGTGTGTCCAGGCTCAGTGTTTATAAAAGAAAGGAAAGAGAGCACAGACAACCAAATTAAGGGGAGAAAGTGACCTAATTTAGCTACAGCACATATACTGAATCTAAATCACTGTAAGCTTTGTCAAATAAATAACTAAATTTAGCTATCCACAGTTGTTTCTTAACCAAGCCATCAGTAATCCTATAAGAATGATTTTCTTGACTCTTAGGCTTGACATAACAGTGGGCATTAGTGTTTACCTAGTTGCTTTTCGAACGCACACCCTATAGGCCATACTGACACAATTGGCATAGAGAATACATAACAGTGGGCACATCTACACATGACAATACAGAGCTGTAGCGATGAGCTATGGCAGCTTAGTGTCCCTGGATATCTACATATGACTGCTGCTACTTTGCCATAGTAGCATGCTCCTCCATTATAGTGTGCTGCTGTGGTAAAGTAGCTGCTAAAAATAACTGTGTGCTGCACATTCAGGGCAGTATGGAAGCCTACTGTGCCGTGCTTTAGAGCTTCCAAACAGAAGTACTGAAGCATGGTGCAGTAACAACGTCGCTGTAGGGCAGGGTGTAGACACACCCAAAAAATAGTAAAAAAACTATGAATCAGAAGTGAGCAGACATCACAATGGCCAATTATTAATCAACAATCCAGCCAACACAGTATTGTATAAGCAATAATTTGCCTGCTGACATTCTTCATTTTATCAATATACTGCTCCCAACAGACATGGAATTGCCTGCAAAGGTCTGTTAAACAAAGCTATGATACTCGAGTTAGGGAAATTAAAGCAGATGCAGTTTTCTGCAAATCACTATTAAAAAGTATTACTTCAGCCACTTTAAGTATAGTTGGCAAGAATTTCCTTTGCAAGAAGGATTCTTTACCTGCCAGAAGTATGTCAGATATTTGTTAGCTTTTTGTGGGTCTTGAGAAGGTACTAGGATACCAAAATGCAAAGTGCTTTAGCCAGGTAGAGGTATGTAAAAGTCAGAGTACTGTGTAACTACATGGGACTGTAGATATAAACAGATGTCACCAAATTAAGTGGATTAGCTATATCGGGATGTGTCCCAAAACAGCCAATCTACTTCATTGGGTGAAACACATGTTGCCTATTGTTCTGCCCATTGATCACGTGGAACAATGGGTACTCTTTTACCCACTTACAGAAACAAGCCCCCAGGAATGTCCAGGGCATTTTTCTATAAACAGGGAAAGCCAGGTTTCCTGCTTGCGGAGACACATCCCCATAAATGCCTGGGACATGTCTCTGTAAGTAGGGAAAGCCAAGCAGTCACACATGTCTCTGTAAGTAGGGAAAGCCAGACAGGCTTGAGGGGGCCAATCGTATGCTAGAATTCCTGGGGTGTGAAAGATGAGGTCCCTCAAGTCCTGAGAGCACGTACCTGGGACAGTTGCAAAATGTGGATCAGTTGAAGAGTGGATCAATCGTCTGAGCAAGGCACTAAAACTAGAACAGGGGTGGGCAAAATGTGGGCTGTGGGCCAGATGCAGTCCACCAGGCCATTCTATTCAGCCCATAGGGCCCCTCAAAATTTTAGAAAATGAATATTTATCTGCCCCTGGCTGCCTGTCAAGTGGCCCTTGATGGCTTACCAAAACTAAGTAGGCGGCCCTCTGCCTGAAATAATTGCTCACCCCTGCCCTAGAAGCATTATTCCTGCATCTAAAAATCTGATGGATCAAGGGCTTGAGGAGTGCCCTTCATCCCTAATCCACCATTTTTTAATTTTTCAGTGAAGAGGAATTTTACCTCATGGTCAGATTGGTGCAGACTGATTGTGTTTACATGAGATGCTGACTGCGCTGTTTTTTCTGCACAGTCATTTTGTGCATGCACGCCCAAGTACTAAATGACTGAGCAGTAACTGGAGCTACTGCATGGCAGCACTCCCACATAACTTTCTGCTGATGATGACTGTGCAGTAGCTTATTACTACTGCGCAGAAGCACTGCGTCACAATTAGTGCCATGTGACTCTCCTGCGCAGTAGTAACAAGCTCTGTGCAGTAACTGCCTAGTGTAGATGTGGCCACTGTGGGTTTTTTTGCCTTCCTCTGTAACAGGTGGCATGGCCTCTACCCAGGATCTCTTGAGCATATATTGACAATATTCCATAGAAGCAAGACGTTAGCTGGGATGGTTCTCCTAGTTTACCTGTGACGGGTTAGGGTGCTGGGTCTGTGTTGTGTCAGGGTTAGCAGTAGTCTTACGTAGAGTTTAGATTATGGATTTATATAGAATGGTTTGGATACGGATGATCCTGCCTCAGGGCAGGGGTTGGACTAGACCTCTTGAGGTCCCTTCCAGGCCTACTTCCATGTGGTGACTCTATGATTCTAAGAAAGGAAGTGGATTATCTGGTAATGTTTCTCTGCTGTACTAAAAGTCAAGATAATTTTTTTGAGCAACTTAAGAATTGAGGGTATATGTCATGTTTTTCTTTCCTGGTTTTTGTGTTTATGTGTGTTTCAGGAACTGCTCTTCCATCAGAAATTCTACTACTATTCTTCTTTTGGTCTGTAGTCCCACTAGGGAAGATGCCACTCTTGCTTAGTTTAAGGAGACTTTAACGACTTGTGAAAGAATCAGCAACGTGACTCATGTGTTTTGCAGTGTCTTTGAATAAAGACAATATGGGTGCATCTACATGAGATGCTTACTGCCTAATAACACTGCGCAGTACTGTGTCACAGCAAAAACTATGCTAATAGCCTACTGCATAATGTTATTAGGCTGATGCACAGTAAATGTCACTAAATAAATATGCGCTGGTGCTCCTGCACAGTAATTTTAGGTACTGTGCATTTAATTAGTACTTTATTAAGGAAGTACTAAAATAAATGTGCAGTATCTAAGGTGCATTAATAAATGTGAAGATGCTCCCTATAAATACAACATAAATTTACAATGGCCCGAATCCAGGACCCATGGTACTGATCTCTGCCTTGGAAAGAGGGGGACATTTCAACAGATTATAATTCCATTTTGGTATGATAAAACGGCAAAGGGAACTGCTTCATATACAATTTGACACCTAAAGGAAATGTTGGATAGTTGCCACCCACCATTTCGTAAAGTATATATGACTAACAAGCTCAAGTGTCAGTCGAAAAGAGTTTTGTGGGAAGGTTGATTCATAAGACAACAATACAATATTTTCTTACCTGCCAACCAACATAGTGAGTGATAATAATAAAAATAGGAACTAACAGCAGAAACAACAGCAACAAGTAGAAAAAGAACGTTCCCACTTTAACTTGAGTCGATTTTGATTTTCATGCTTACTGGGAAGAATAACAAGCATTACAAGTTTTCTAAATAAACAGTCGAGGGTCATAATTGTATGGCAGAAGAAAAACTAAATTAAAACAAGAGATGAAAATAAATTATTAGAGAGAAACTTTCAGAGTATAGCAGATAGTGGTTATGGGATAATCTGCCCTTCTCAACTCAGAAATGATCTAGGTGAGGATGCTGCGAATTCTGCAGGAAATTGTAAAAACTGAAGCAGAACAAACACTGAGCAACTGTGGAATAATTGAGACCTAGGACCACAATGTGAAAGAGTCTCAAAAGCTGGTGCATTCTACTACTGGGAAGTAGTACTAGACACAGAGATACCCAGGAACTGTGTTTTGAATACCAGGGACAATCTGTGACTGGAGTTTGTTCAGGTCCAGGGCAACTCTGTGATCCAGGTCTACTGGTAGTTGCCTGTTGAATGGGCACAAGGAAGTTTGACCAGGAATGTGAAGAATGAGATTTACTAATTGAGGAGACTGGGATATCAGACAGAAAATGCAGGTTAGAATAGAATAATATGAACAGCAACTCTGAGAGAATACTTGCTAGTTTGCATGTAATTATTCTGGCTGATTATGATACAGTTAGTATAACATTTATTTTACAATATTAGAATTTTTAAAGACATTTATAGCACTTTTTATATTTTTGAGAAAGAAGTATCATAGTCACAAACTCAGTCCTGACATTCTACTACTTTCTTTGTCAGCTAGAATCAGAGTTCTACAGAACAGAAAAATATCGCCTAAAAAATTAACTGAAGCTTTCATTGTGGCCTGTTGCAGATCTCTGTATTTTAGTGGCATGAAATTAATTCCCAGTTCTGCACTATTGAAACCATCAGAAGTTTTGTTATTAAATTCAAAAGGAGCAGTTGCACATCTCTTAGGTCCCAAACCTGCAGTTAGATCTATATAAGTGGTTTCCTACGTACATGACGAGCTCTGCTAAGATTAACACAGTCCTGCAGTACTTTACCTGCAAGAATCAAATGAAAATCTTCATCCCTCCTAAAAAACAGCAAGCACAACATTTGCAGACTTGGGTGCCTAAAGCTAAATACCTAAATCAGTGTTCAGTGATGCTGAGACCATGAAACTCCCATTTATTTAAAAAAATCAAATTACTTTTAAGATATCCAGATTAAAATTTGGGTGCCCACATTTAGGTACATATGTTGCCTGTAGCCTATTGTTAATACTATATAAATAATATACAATAATAATTTTAATTAAGTAGAGTTGGTTCTCAGTCCCTACTGTGATATAGTAACAGTTAAACTAACTGACCACTCCAGTATTCACTCATGTATGGTCATGGCTACAGGCCTCTATTTCAGTTCATCTGTGGGTATGCTTTTCAAGCGACAGACTTGGTACCTACATTTCTCTGTGAGCAGAAACCAAAAATACACTCCACCTTTAGCTGGGTCTCCAGGCCACAGTACCTGTGTACAAATTGTGAGTGCATCTACACATACAATTAACTTTGCAGTAAAGCATCACCATCTAAATGTATGCCAGTAGCAAGGTCCAGTAAATGAATTAACTCTGCAATAAATTAGTACTGTCAGGAACAACACTGTCTCGTAGCGTAGTTATTACTGGTCTGAAATGCACGTGTGAATACTAACCAGGACCATAAATTGTACCAAGTCAGCCCATCCAGCTGGGGGCCTACTCCACCCTGACTTAAATTGCTGCTGTCCCAGGTACATGTATAGACATTATGTGCAGGAGCAGTTTCTTCCAGCAAAAATGTCTCTGGAGTTTATTGTGTCAAATTAATTGCACATGTAGATACATCTTGTGTTTCCTTATCAAGCAGAACTGTGTATGTCACCTGCCAGAGACTTCTCTATGGGACCTTGATCACTATGAAATTCAGTGACACTCAACAGCTTCTTCAAAACAAAGTACTGCTTACTTATCTGTAAACAGAGGAAAGTATTCAGATAATATAAGGTATATATGCACGCTGCCTTATCTAAGGCTTCATAGCTAAGACTTACTTCTCTACACTCCCTTCACTTTGTAAAACCAAGCAGATCTGTATACTCCATGTTAAGATACTTCTCCTTCCAGCCACTTGCCACAGTTCAGGAAAGTATTGCATCCAACTTGGGCACAATCAAAATGTCATAGGCCTTGACCCCTGTGTTGTTACTGGAAGCATCGCTGAGTGGGATTTGTCTTTTGTTTACTGCATCTGTATAAAACCCGCTTAAGACTGACCTAATGCTTAATAACCCTTTTGGTAACCAACACAGTAGGCATCTGAGTCACATGAAAGACATTTAAATATCCTTCCTTAATCCCACACTCTTCACTTGCTTTTTATGAATCCCAGATAATCAATTCCTGTATTTACATTACTTCTTTTATGTAAAGTAGGAAGTCCTCACCTAATTCAATAAGCAAATGTGATCAGAATGGGATTTTGAGAACTTCCATTCCTTGAATCCCCATCATCTGTGGCATGATGCACAATCCCTTATTCATTTCCTTCTGACAATTATTTGTATCACATAGTGAAACCAATATTATTTCAACAGAAATACATTTTTTATATGAAGATTATAGATCTCTTAAGTGGATGCTTGTATTTTTCATTTTGATTTAAAGCAGTCAAGAGTTACAGTAGGTCAAACAAGCAACTGCATATAAATAGAAATAATTTTATTTGGGACCCACCAGTATTTCTTTATAAGAAACTGCATAGTTTTCAGTAAATTTCCATAACTGCTACTACTTGCTAGGCATATTGCTGAAAAGGCTTAATGCAATCATCACTACTGAATTACTAAAATTATGATTTTCTTGTAACTGCCCCAGCTTGGAGACAGCACCCATTATATCCAGCTCTTCCCTGAGTCTGCCAGGGCTTCCAGTGCTACATTCACCATCCCTAACACCGTCCCACCACCTGGGACACCCTGGGAATGGTTTGACTTGCCTCTGGAGCAGTGTGGGGAAGCAGCAGGAGGGTGGCTGGGTGTGCTGGCAGCTGGAGAAGTCTTCAGGGATGGTGCACATGGCCCTGGAAGCCCTGGTGGGCTCAGGGAAGAGTTTGATCCAGTGGTTGCTGCCTCTGAGCTGAGGGCAGCCTTGGGGAGGCAAGGGCCGGGGACCCCTGCAGCTCAGGGGCTGCTCAGTACACTGACCCCTGCAGCTCATGTTGGCAGGCTGTACCAGAAAAAAAATGTGGCAAGGGGCCTGATCCTTTTTCTTCTTCGCGGAACCTGCCTGTGGCCGGGGGACGAGCTGCCAGTGGGGCTTGAGCTGTCAGTCCCTCCCTCCATGGTGGCAGCATACCCAGCTCAGAGCCAGCAACCAGCTTGATCCAATTGTTTCCTGAGCCTAGCAGCCAGCCCGGTAGCCCTGGGGGGTGCCACCATTGCAGAGGGAAGAACTGGTTCTTGCACAGCTTAGGGGCCACTAGGCCTCCCAGCAGCTCACCCTCTGGCCACAGGAGAGACAGGCAGGCTCCACACAAAAAAAAAACCCCAAACAAACAAAGGATCCAGCCTCTCATCACTTCTGCCTTCAGCCTGCCTTTCCCACAGCTGGAGCATGGATGGGCTATGAAATGAAAGACTGATGCAATTAAACTGCAAAAATGGGCAATTTTTGACACGTGTACAAGTGCCCTTAAACACCCATTAAATATGTGCTTAGATCTCATTGACTTCAAAGTTTAGCATGTGTTTCAGCTTTGGTGAATAGGGATGGACTTAAGAACATACTTAAAAATTAAACATGGGCTAAAGTACAGTGCTAAATCAGGGCCTGAATTAAAAATGTGATACCAGAGATGTAAGGCAAATTATAAGCAACCCTGTGCCAATATCTTATGTTTCTGGTGTTCTTAGGCTCTTTATTATTTGATCCTTATATGATAACATTTTGTTTCATTGTACTTTATTTACTTTAGCCTAATTCTTGTCTGTTATACATCTAAATTTCCACACCGAAATCTAGTTTAGCATCAATGTACCAGTAATTCATGTCATAATAAACTAATCTGGATGAGTCTAAGAAACAGTACCATTTCAAGATCTATTTACATTTAAGCATGCAGCTAAATCTATAGCTAGCCATATATTTATTTAAGTACAGTATATGCAAATCCTTTCTGCTGTTTTTGATAAGATGTAATCTGCAACTGTGTATTAAGGAATCAAGTTAGTATAACTGTTAAGATTATAATTACAGAAAGAAGAGTTATGCAGTTTCAATAACTGCCCTCAGTGGTGAGGTTTTTTGACAGCTTCAATCCAATTTAAACCATTCTAGCCTGAGGTTCAGCTACGAGCAAAAAGCAACTCAGCTAAATTTAAAAAACCTGTATTATTATTTTTACTGTAGGAAATCTAGAAAGGTGCCTGAAATCCATACCTTCTATTATCATCAATGATATCAACTCAAAGGATTTACTTTATAAGTTGCAAATCAAGTACTGTATAACTTGATTTGAGTGTGTCAAAAAGACACTAAAAATTAAACTCTCTCCATTATTTTTGTGTGAGGTTTTTTTCCCCCGTTTTTTGCATGGCAGTGTGTTTTTGAAATATTTATGAGATTAATGGATTTTTCACAGATTCATCTGCCTGATACTACCATAATTATTAATCCAACTTCAATATGCAGGGAGGCGGATATTTGTCGTTTGATAAATTAATTTGATTCCAGGGTTTTTTTTCCTATTGATTAATGAGATGAATGGTAATCAATGTTGGAAAGAAATGAGATTACTGATCTATTTTATAAGAAAACAATTCTGCTAGTAAGAGATTCCAAAGTGTTGAACATTTGTATTTCTTGTCAGGGTCAAATAAGCTATGTTCTGTGCGTGCAGTGGGTAACATTAGCACTGCATGCTACTTAGAGCAAGGAACCAGGCAACAGCAAAATGTATCTTCAAAGACTACCCTAAAAGGAATACATTTAACTTGTCAAGACTTGTCAGAAGTATGGAATGAATAGACTGGGCACACATGCCTATAGCACTGAAACAAAAGATGTAAATAACCTCCATACAATTACATGTCTATGCTAAAAGCAAACCTATTTCCTCTGTTCCATGTTGCGAGGTTTTTCTGAGAATAAATACATGTGAGAGATACTAAAGACCTGTTGCAAATTCAGGAGTGTTTCCTTTGGTAAGCTCACAAGTTCTCTTCTCTGCAGCCCATATCTTCAGTGCACCTGTTTCACATGCATAACTCCCACCGAGATCAGAGGAAGTTCACATAGCAAAGAGGGGCATGCTGTGATGCAAGAATCTACTCCACAATATGGACCACAGATGGGATTTTTGCCTTTATTGAACAAACTAGAAATAGAAGATCTAAACTAAGGTAAGTAGACACAAAGTAATGAAAGCTGAATGCCTGTTTTTATTTTGTTCTGCCTGTACTTTATTTTTTGTTCACCAGTCTAAAAGAGTATTTTTGTTTTCATTATGATAGACCATCATAGCTTTGATTTCCAGACCAGTGTCAACTGGGATGGATTCACCAAAGCTGGTGTAAATCAGCATTAGCATGATTCAGGCTATATCTGGGCAGAGTAGAGAAGTTGAGTTATACCTGCACCTACCCAGTAGGGTTCCTTCTAGTGCTGGAAAGTGTCTGAGGTCTCTGTGGTGCTGAAGGAATGGTTTCAATGAGTCCCCTTACATTCCTAATCAGTGCTGTCCAGTTTTGAGTTACAGGGCCCCTTAGTTTCTAACAGTCTAGTTTACTACTCCTGCTGGACTTTTCTTCACAGAAGCTTTATACAAAATTTTCTGTTGACAGAAGCCATTATGAACTGGAGGTGAATTTGGTCTGTCACATGTATTATGGAGAAGTGTGTTACAGGTAATTAAGATTACAAGAAAGATGGTTATATTTCTGTCCTTTATAATTAGGTGTGTAATGTAGACATTTTTTTAGAAGAAAGTCTAACTCTATCCCAGCAATGCAGGCGGTCCAATAAAAGATATCACCCTAACTGAAAAAACTCCCTTGAGAAATTTTTAGACTACTTGACATATAAAAAGGGGGGGGGGGAGGGTTGATAGATGACCTTAATTTCCATATGATAGTTGGAGTAATTTTCACTAAACACGTTGTTTATTTTTCAGAATCTCTTTTTTAGTATAACTTTCTTAGTCTCATGTCAATTCTATAACATTTCTGAGGCTATCATTTAATTGTGGAAAGAAGCAAAAATCTATATCCATCATTTCTGTCTCTGTTGCACTAGTTTCTTAAAAGATTCTAAATATTTGTGTACATAAATATACACCTGAATAAAACCAGTTTGAGATTAATCATTTCTATTATAACTGTAATAATTATATTAAGAATGTTGATAGATAACAGATAGACAATAAAATTTTATATAATTTTGACAAGGGAAATTGCTGGCAAATCCCTGTGTCTGTCCAATGAACAGAGGGTATCAATTTTTCAAGCATTTGACCTGTTGTTATAAATTGCAGTCATCAATGCTAAAAAAAAATAAATCATCTAATTTTCATGGACTACCATTTAAATAATCTTCACACACTAAATTCGCTACCAGCATTCCACCTTCCCTCCCTTTTCCCACCAAAGAATTAAGAGGTGTGTTGCTACAGCATTCCTCACAATGCTTTTGAAGGAACTATCTTCAAGAAATATATCCCCTATTGTAGGGGTGGGAAATTTTTTCCCTGTGGGGGCCTGGAATAATTCAGCTCAGATCTGAAGTAGTTGGGCTCATGTGAGCCACAGGTTGCCAACCCCTACCCCATCATCATTCTCTCTTGAGATAAAGCATTCCCTTGAGGACTCTGATGGACCAGCTTTTTTAGTTCACTCTGATCATGAGAACTTCAACCTTGAAAAGCACTTTAATGGGGTACGGACAAACATAACATTTGAAGCACCATAAAGTACACCTGCACTTTGAAGGACTTCAACAATTAAACATTTCAGCCATAAAGAGACACGCAGCCTCCTGCTGTGGTCCTGGCTGGAGTACTTCAAAATCTCTGTGGCTAAATGCAGGTGCATACTCTCCAGTCAGGGTGCATGACAGGGTAATGTAGCAATCTGTAATATCCCCATCATAGAGTGATAGAGTGAGGAGAGCAGAACCACTGTCAGTGAGTGCATTCCTATCCACTCTGCCTCTGCTGCCCTACAGCACCCCTCAATGGAACTGGAAACCTTGTGGTTCCATTCCCCCTGCCCCTGAAACCAGGAGACCAGAAGTGGAGAGGCACGCAGGAATGGGGGACTGGAGACCAGGTATGCAGGTTCTGGCAGGGGTGGGGAAGGTGTGGAGCCTCCTGTCTCTTGGTTCCTGGTTCTGGTGGAGGATGAGATATGGGAGATCTTTGAGGCACTTCAGATGTTACATCTGTCCACATCCATGGTCAGTACACAGTAGAAAAGGCTGTTTATATGCTTCCCGCTCATGTGGTTGCGTCATTAATAGTACAGTAAATATTTCTATCCTTAAATATGAAAATACAAGAAGGTCAGCAGCGTTATATAGGCCAGCAGTGTTAAAGCAGTGTTTTGACTGTCTTCAGCTGTGTTCTGAAAAGACTGTCATATGACCAAGAACAACTTCTCAGAGGGCATCTTCAGTGAAGATGAATAGTAGTGCCATTCCATGGATGACAATATTTATTTAGCTAATAAGCACAAGTTAAATTATGACAGCTTTCTATAAATCACTTTATGGAGCTAAAAACAAGATTATCCATCAAAAAGGCCATTGGGGACAGGAAAGGTGGTATCTGTGCTATGGATTACTGTTTAAGAATCTAGCCGTTCACTTCAGCATCTGCACATAAACTGTGCAAAACCCTGTTCTGCTTTAGATATTCATGTAACTATGTGCAAGTGCTCTGCCTAATGGTTACTGTATTCCCAATTTCAAATAATTGTTCTGATGACCTTTTTTCCTCAGGGAGATTAGTTGCTGGGAGCCCTTTAAATCCAAAAAATAGAAAATAAAGTGGTATAATGCACCTGGAGCATAACCCAGGTGGCTGATTAAAATAAATCTATATATGACTTAATAAATAAAATTAACAAAATAAATATATAACTTCTAGAAATACTGAATGAAGGATGATACAGATGACTGTGATTTTTTAAAATTTCATTCAGGACTTAGGGATTTGATGAAATGTGGGTACAGTGCAGTTTGAAACTTATGCAGATCATAAGTTCACAGTAAAAGTCTCAATTCTGGTTTTATTTGATGAAACTTCACTTTGAATTGCAAAAGACAGGAAAGAATGGGAATCACAGGTATTCATTAAGTATTTTAATTGCTGATTCTAAAATTGGCAGTTTTTCTACTTTAATGGCACTTAATGGTATCATAATTGCATAGCAGTATCACGGTGAATCGATTCCTGATTATGCTCAGGAATAGCATAATAGTTACTCCTTTAACTGAATTTCAAGCACAGAAACATTCCTATGTGCATAGAACAGTGCCAGAGAAGACTTTTTTCATAAGCATTGGCAGTAATGTCTTGATGATAGCTTTTATCTTTCTTATAAAAATATTATTTTCCTTATATTTTAGCTCACTTTATTGAATCTCTTTTGGGGGTCTGAGAAACAATTTTACATTTCTATTGTAACAATTAGAATAAAGAAGGAATTACAGAAACACGTGTGTATGTTTTTAAATTCCTGTCTTTATTACACTTAACCTAAACCACATTTTATTAATTTTTTCTGGAAAGTGATAGTCTGAGAAACTGTTCTTCCTCCATCAGATATACTTTTGACTTTCACAAGAGCATATTCAAAAGCAAATAGACCATGATATCATAGAATCATAGAGAAGTAGGCCTGGAAGGGACCTCCAGAGGTCATCTAATCCAATCCTTTGCCTAAGGCAGTGGCATAGTTTGGATCACCCCTATCCAAACTATGCTATACAAATACATAAGCTAACTCTTTGTAAAATTATCATCAACCCTAACACAACACAAGACATAACACCCTAACCTGCTACAGGCAAAGCAGGGGAACCACCATGTGTACCTGAGCTAAAGGAGGCAGTGTGAGTTTGACAGCTATGAATAATTTATGATTTGATGAAAAAAGATGAAAAACAGATTACACACAATTATTGATTATTGATTTTTAGACATTGGCCTAAACTACCACATTGAAATTAACCATTAACCAAGACAGGGTACAGGGGTGGGCAGATGAGAACAGGATGGGTTTCAACACTGACAAGTGCAGGGTGCTGAACCTGGGGAGGAAGAACCAGCAGCATATCTACAGGCTGGGGAACTCCCTTCTTGTCAGTGCAGAGGCAGAAAAGGATCTTGGAATCATTATTGATGCCAAAATGAACATGGGCCAACAGTGTGGGGA
>JAGPOW010000261.1:218269860-218281656 GCA_030014935.1 Caiman crocodilus | reverse complement strand
GAGCCTGCGCTTTTCCAGGCTAAAGAGCCCCAGGGCTCTCAGCCTGTCATCGTAGGGTCTGCTTCCCTGACCTCTGATCATGCACGTGGCTCTTCTCTGAACTCCAGATGGAGTGAATGCCACCCTCCTCACTCCATCTGCACCTATTTCTTTTCTTCATTTTTTAAAAACCATTTAACGCCCCACTCTCAGATCTGGAGGGGGACTTACTGCATCACCAGCCAGCAAGGGAAAACATGTTCCTGCTGAGCTTCTTTGCCAGGATGAACTTGGATGTTTGGGCTGGGGCTATGGGGAAAGAAAAGACCCCAGTTCATAGGCCCATCTGTGAAAAGTGGTTTGTAAATTCCCTTTGAGGATCAGGCCTGAGTGACTGGAGACAGGTGACGTTCTGTTGTTGTCTTTGATAAATTTTCAGTGTGTGCTCATTTTGATGTGCAGTTGTTGCTTTGTGTCTCCACATATTTTTCATCAGGACATGAAGTGCTCTGATGGAGATGTATATTGTATTGTGATGATAGCTCCATACTGGAGATATTGTTGGCAGATTTTGCATGGCTTGTCATGACATGGCCTGGTTGCATTTAGTGTGTTTTAGACTGTAGGAAGTCGGGTTCTGGTGATGAGTTTAGTGAGGTTCGGTGCTTGCTTGAATTTACAAACCACTTTTTACAGATGAGCCTATGAACTGTGCTTCATCAACCTGCTAGGTACAGAAACTCATGAACTCAATATAAACATTGGAATTCTGACACACTACAACCTGCCGGGCATCTGACTCCCCAGGTACCATCCACTTTTACCTGTGCTGCTATATCCCTCCTCTCCTTGCCCCTACCCCAGCCTGTCCTTTGCACCCTGACGCCGACATTTCCATTTTCACTGACTGGCTTTCTTGCCTGCATTGCATGCCAGCCTCTGGCTTCTTCACAAACACCAACTACATGTACTTCCTCAGCCTGATGAAGGGTTTTTCAATCTGAAACCTTGCTAAGATATATTTCTGTAACTATTCAGTTAGTCTGCTAAAAGATACCAGATTAGATTGACCCAAAGGACCTTGTGTGCCACTGCCATGTCCTTAGACCAACACCCCTAGCACCTGACTGGAAGGACACAGGGCCCTGGACACATCTAACCCCTGGGGCTGGGGCTGGGGCTGGCAGGGAGAGTTCTCTGGCAGCTGCTGGACAAGAAGCTGCTTCAGGAAAGGAAAAAAAGGCTCTGTCACAATATGGCTGCCTGAGATGCTGCTTGTGCTACTGTGCTGCTGCTCTCACTAAGTTATTATTTTACTTGTTGCTATTTAAAGTGGTGGACTGGGATGAGGCTGTAGGGGAAGAGGAACCCTCATTGGGGCACACTACCATGTCATGTAGAAGCCCCAGTGCCAGTGAGGGCATGCCTTAACACACACACAGTCACACATCACGAGTTTTACTTGTCAGCAGCTTGAGGTGCAGTTTCCCAGAAACCCCTGCACCTATCTCCTTGAAACTTGTCAAGCTTCATGCCCTCAGAAAAGGCTATCATCTGTGCTGTGTTCATCCAAAACTACCAAAAAGTGACAAAATTATAGGAAGTTTCATGCTTTCCTATTATAGCCTATGCGCAAAATGTTGAAACAGTGAAACAGTTTTGATGAAACAACATGGAACAGTGTTTTCAAAATGAAACAAAACACTGTCCCATTGAAACAGCAGAACAGAAGTCGAAACAAAATGGTGCTGTTTCGCACACCCCTAGTATCTAGAGGTCTTGTCCAGCAACTGTTGAGCTCAGTGGAAAGCTTTCTTCTGATATCGGTAATGGTTTTGATCACTCCCTATACTGGAATCAAAAAGCCTACTGACAATGTGAAGTCCATCACCAGAAGGATATTCTACCTAACAATAAATCAGGGATAGGTATTAAAGTGGCACTGTAACTCAGCCACAGTGCTGTTAGTAAAGTCAGGGCTATAGTAACCACAATACCTGCTCCAAAGAAGTCATTGCTTAGCAGTAGCAGGTCAATTTTTCTGTGGCATCAGATATTATTGTCCCTAATAGATAGATACCTGAGTTTTCTGGTTCAATCCAGGTTATGTCTCATGGAAGAAAACAGTTGACATTAGAGTTTAGAAAGACATGTTAGGGCAACCAATTTAATTTTCTGCCATTTCTGTACCATTCTTTGCAAGAACCAGACATCTGTGGGCCAGTTGACTGCCTACTATTATCAGCCAGCTGGTCCTCAGCCAGTTGTAATAGTCGAAGCTGCCGAATGTTGCAAGCTGCTGAATGTTGAAAATATTTTAAAACCTAAAAGAAGCTTTAATTGCGAGTGTTACACTAATATTTACAGCTTTGTAAAGCAGCTGTCCAGGCATGTCTAGTACAATTTTCATTAAAAAAACAGTTGTGCTAAGAAAGCAGATAAATCCGCTTTGTTAAAAGCTACCTGCCCAGCCCTGCAGTGATCAAAGCTCCTTTTTGTTCACTGTTATGATCCTAGAAAACAAGTCATTTATCCTGTATGTTGGATGAATATAGCTCTGAAACAGATTAAATACTCTGAGGCATATACTGTCATTCTGACAGTGCTGGTTGACAAAAGAACCATTCTGGTTTGATCATCTGGGTGTCTTTTAGCACTCCCTCTTGGAAGCCTACTCCTTGACTTATATTAGAATATTTGTATTGTCTCATCTCTTCACAAGTGCAGCTCTTCCTTTTTTCATTTATCAATCAGTCATAAAAACCACACACTACTACGGGAATTAGTTGATTTTTGATCTAACACTCAGAAATATAAAGGTTGTTAGTGAAGCTGGTGGAAGGGCTGAAATGTTTTACTGCAGTGAACTCAGGGGGTAAATGGCTCTGGCTGATTTGGAATTATATCTAAGAGAATTAAGAACAGATTCTTAGCTGGCATGAGGAATATCAGGTGAAGATGTTGTTCCAGCACAAAAGAATACAGGAGCAGATTTCTTTTTAATGGGCTAAGAAGCTTTCTCTAAGCTATTCTCAGAGCAACTGAAAGCTGTATGATAGGCTAAGGATGACTTCATTATGGTAATTATTAATAAATGTAATGGGAGAAGTGTAGAGAAATAAAAGCAGCACTCCCAGAAACAGCTAAGCATAACTTTCTGGATTGGTATATATTCTGTGAAGAACTGTCTTGCTGAAGTTGTTGCATGGAGAACTAATGTCCCTATTCATTCCTGCAGGACAACATTCCTGTATGAACAACACTTACGTGATCTGATGCATTCTGGCCTCTGGCTGGTGGCATAGCTCAACAGACTCATGGCGTTTCTTTAAATTCACAGTTTTTGTGACTTCCATGACTCTCATTACTTAATTGTAACTTCAGTGATGGGTTTCTGAAAGACTTTTGTGACTTAGATAGTTGAGGACAAACCACTCAATTACTGCAAAGTAATTTGCCTTCATTTTACTCCATAGTAAATTTTTTAACCTCCCGAGCTGGTTGCCTATATTGGGAGCCATGGCAGTGTCCAGCCACTAGGCACAAGAGAGCTGGTTTGCACAGAGAAAGTGGTTACCTTTGGATGAAATTTACTTTACTTTTCTCTTCTATACATTTTAACCTGCTGTTGTAGTTCAGTAGTAGACTCCTCATCTGCTATGCAGGAGATCCAGTTTCAATTCCTGGGTGTGCATATAATGACTGCCATTGAGGCATCAAACATCCAGACTTGGTCTGGCCTTTGGGTTTTGTCTCAATGGTCTAAAAGGTAGATGGAAGGTCTAAGCAGCCTCCACTTCTTCATTCTCTTGCCTAGGCATATATGTCATTGGTCCTAGTGACCTTTCATGCATATACCATAATCCAGAAGGATTGACAGTTGCCTATTAAACTAAACCCTTTACTCCTTAATCCTTTAAGTATCAGAACATTTCACACTATAGTAGCTCAAGGGATCAAAACCTCCAATATTTATTTAATAAAATCATGCTTGGCTTATTCATGTGGGCAGATTGAAATCACTGGAAAATGTTCATGTAACTAACGTAAGCAGGATTTAGCCAAAAAAAGTAAACATTCTTATAACCAGACCTAGGGTTTAAAATGTATTTCTTAATTTAAATCAATAGGATTCTGGTGTCTAAATAGACAATTGTTGTCTAAATACCTTTGAGGACCTGGGCTTCACTTTCTTCTGCCAAATACAATGAATTGAATTCAGTGGGCCTAAATTGTCATAATTCTAATATTATAACTCAGTTGTTCCTACTTAAATCAGGGGTTTATTTGGCACAATGACAGTAGAATTTATCTTTCTTCTTTCATGCACTGCACAATGCTCAGTGTGTTTTTATTTATTATTACTCATTGTCAAATGTCTTGATAGCCAAATTAAGTGTTGATAATAAATTACATTCTTTAATTCAGCAATATATATTCATTTTTTCCATGTGGTTATTTCAGTATGTTTATAGTTGTTAATGAATTACAGATGTTAACATAAAATAGTGCAAAGAAACTAACAATCCATTATGGGTCTGATGGTCCCTCCAGACACACAGGTAAAAGTACGCAGTCGCACTTCCTGCTATGCCAGACTTGCATGGCAGAAGGCATGATTATAGGACCATGCATCAGATTCCACCACACCATATTGCCAGTGCAAGGGGATCTCGGACTCCCCCTGCACAGGCAAGGAGTAAATTATGTGGTTGTTAGGCCCCTCAGCTGATGGGGCTGCCAGCCACAGGGGTGCAATATGTGCGCCTGCTGGTGGGAGCTCACAGCTGACCCATGCTCCCAGCTGCAGGGGCACAATCATGCATCCCCGCAACTGGAGGTCCTGTCAGTTGACCTGAGCTTCAACTCTCTGCAGTACTGCTGTAGCCTGTGAGTTGGCATGATGGTCACTACCCTTCTTTGTTACTTTTCTAGTGCAGTGGCCCACTGATTTCATGTAACAATGGAACTTGTCAGCTCTCTTTGGTCTGGGCCTTACGTATATTAGGTCAGCCTAGAGACTTTTGTGGCAACCTATTAGAAAACTCATAATACATTTCCAATTTATGGCATATATAATGTGGAGAATATTTCATCGTCACAGTCTACATTATATGGCATTAGACTTTTCCCATTTAGTACCTATTATACTCTGAGAGACTGTGGTTTCTTTATTCACAGGAGTAGCCGTAATTCACAGACTAACTTGTAGGGCTATGCAAAACAGCACCATTCTGGTTCAACTTCCATTTCAACATTTTGACAGGACAGTGTTTCGTTTTGTTCCATTTCATTTCACCACAGGAGGCTGGTGCTGCTGGCTGGGGCCAGCAGCAGCACCGATCTTCCCGGTGCTGGGAGAGGGCTGTGCCCAGCACCGGTCTCAGACATCAGTAGCAGCCTCCTCTCATCCAGCAGGCAGACTGGGGGCCTGCGCCCCCAGGAGAAGTCTAACACAGCCCTGCAGCCCTACCAGGGCGGTAGGTGGGCCCCGATCTGTCTGCCAGATGACAGGAAACTGCTGTTGCCGCTGGGACTGGTACTGAAGCCAAGTAAACCTGGCTTTGAAACTTGAAATATTTTGAAACTTCCAAAATGTTTTGAGCTCCCATGTTTCATTTCAAAGCTGTTTTGAAGGCTTTTGTTTCATTTTGATTTTGCTGTTTTGAGCTCAAGACATATCGAAACAGCTTCGAAACGAAGCACTGAACGAAATTTCACGCAGCCCTGCTGACTAGATTCTGCAAATGCTCCTCTAACTTATGAGTTATCATGATAAACACAGTCTCTCCAGTCAATGTTTAAGCCTTTGACTGGACTAGTGCAGGGCCATTTAGGACCATATTTAGGTTCTTAAGATGGAGGTGAAATTTTACCTCAACTCAACCTGCAATAAACTTATAGATGATTTAGATTAAATATTAATTCTCATCAAACTTTCTGTTTTATTAGCTGGGATAGCTGGTGCATATTTATCTTTTAAGATTAATATAGAATATATTGCAGAGAACTATATGAAATGTATAGAAATTGTACCTATTTTGATTACCACAAATATTTTTCTTTCATTTTGGGTTGTAAATTGTAAAGCAGGAGCTGTTCCTGTCTGTTGTAGAACCTACCACAGTGGAAGGTGTGATATCAGATGTATACTATGGACCAGATTCTATTCCATCTGCTGAATATGTAAGTGGATATATAAGCCTAAGTGAGATTCTTTTCCATCTTGGTCAAATCTCCCCAAATCTATTAATGCATGTGGTTAGATGCTCAATAGATAAGTTATAATTTGGTCTTGTAGGTACATAAATAATAATGTCATCACTTGTATATTAGACACACATCAATCCTAGTAGTTCTCTCTACAGAAAAAGGTGAGTACCTGCTAAAAGTATTTGGCAGTGGCCTATCATACTTACTTTGACTATCACACACTGAGCTCTTTTCTAGCCTTTTTGGGTGTTCTTTGGGAGAAGATAGTAAAGCACATAATGAAAGCAGGAGGGGGCAACAAGGGAGGCCTTTTCATTCTTCCTGACAAAGTAGGGAAATCAGCTAGTTAACTCAGGTGTCTGCACATGAATGCTTGGAGTCTGGGAAGCAAGCAGGAAGAATTGGAAGTCCTGCACAATCATGGAAATATGATGTAATTGGAATAACAGACTTGGTGAGATAGCTCACATGACTGGAGCATTGTCATGGATGGGTATAAACTGATCAGGAAGGACAGGCAGGGCAGAAGAGGAGGAGTTGCTCTCTATGTGAAATATCTGTATGATTGCTCAGAGCACCAGTATGAAACTGGAGATAGGCCTGTTGAAAATCTCTGGGTCAGAGTTCAGCACCAAAGGTAACGGCATGGTGGATGTCTGCTATAGACCACCAGACCAAAAGGAAGTGGTGAATAAGACTTTCCTCAAACAGCTATAGTGTAGCAAGAAACCTTTTTGCCTCCCCCCCACCTAAAATTTGAAGCTCCTCCATATGGCAAAAGCCCCTTTTGCAGTAGTTGCCCCCTTTTGGGGATGCTTTCTCTTTTCTACCTTTTCTTCCTTCCTCTCTCTTTTTCTTTTATTATATTATTATTATTTTTATGTAAGGTACACTTGTAGTGAAAATAGAGTTTGTAGATGCTTTTGCAAATGTACTTTAAGTTTAAAAGTAAGGTGTATCATGATAGCAAGGCCAGGAATCTCTGTATGGAGAGGGTCCCTGAATGAATCAAGGTTGATAGTGTAACACAATAGCTAGTCTGTGTCACAGGGCCCTAAGGTGCCCTGCTCCCAGAAGAGCAGAAAGTGCCTGGGGAGAGAGCCCAAAGAGAAAGACAGAAGCCTAGGTGCAGGTTACCAGGGCAAGAAGCCAGAGGGCATATTAGCCTTCACCTGCACATGGTCAGCTGACCAGAAGGGGAGAGGCCTGGGACCATATAAACATCAGTTCCCTGCTAGCAGCCAGAGAGGAAGAAGCCTCCAGGGCTGCAGCACCCAGTGATGCAGCAACTGTCTGATATGCTGCATCTAGGGATAATGGGGCTTCTTGAGCTCCACAGGTACGCTTGCCTACTAGACACTTAGTGCCACGGATGAAGTTCAATGCTTTTAAAAGGGCAGAGTATACCCTGGTCTCTTGTATTATATTATAGCCCAGGGGCTTATGTTTGTTTGCTGTTTCTAACACCAGTGGTATGACTGAGGCTTTTTGGGGAAGGAGGAGGCCTCATTAGGGGCCCACTACAGTGTGAGGCCCCCGGCGCTAGAGGGGGCATGGCATTTGGAGGGCGCAGCCCCCAGCTCCAAAGAGGGTACAGCATTTTGGGGGTGCACAGACTCCAGTGCCAAAGAGGGTGCAGAATGAGACAGGGCTGCGGAGAGCCCAGAGAGGACAAGGGGGGCCTAATCACAGCAAGGCCTAGACTGGACAATGTCAATGCCATCTGCGAGGCTTAGGGCAAGGTAAAGGGGTGGATGGAGCCATGCATATAGCCAATAAGGCTGGGGTGTCCTGGGACATCTATTTTGAAATGGGTCCTGGACCCCTTTTATGTCCCATGGGGTTCAGGGAAGTCCATCAGGGCCATGCTCAAGTAGGCTTAAAGGCAGCCTCCTTACTCATTACCATTACATCAAGACATGGCAGGTGAGAATAGAGGGGCCCAGAGGGCCATATTGGCACAGTCAAGGGGCCCTAGGGGTAACAGCCATCCTTGGGGACCTCATCCCGTGACAGTCTGGATAAGCAAGTTAATGAGCAGCAGTTAACACCTACAAAACTACCTACTAAGAAGAGGAAAGAATCGATTCAGAGCTAGAAGCTCCCTGAAACTTCACTGTTAAAGGTACAGAAGCCCTGGTTTGAACTAATCAACCCTGGAAACAGATCCTTGGGGATGAAATACCCCCTGATCAATCACTTCCACATCACTAGTCATCACGGCAGTGATCAATCAAATTCATCAATGGACTCCCAAGACTGCATGTACCTGAGGGCGTGATCCCTGAGCTGACAGCTACCATCCAGCAGCTACTAAGAGGGATGTCTCTCGACGTCAACAACCCCTGGATTGGGTAAGCCTGAGAATTGGGGAGTCAGCAAAGTCTGCCAGAGAGGCATAAAAGGCGGCAAAGAATGATCCCCAATGGTGCCCTCTTGGACCTGACTAGCACCTTGCCTGTCCAGCCAGGACCAGCTGGCGACTCCCTTCTGAAGCAACATCGTACTGAAAGAAGCCTCGACTGGCCATCAGTGGTGGACTCCAGGACTTGGGGATAGGTATAGCTTGACACCAGTGCTTAGTGTTCATAGGTAGCTACTGTAAGTGTGTGTGTGTTTGAGAGGACCGAGGCATATGGTCTGACTTCTGCATCCATCCAATAAATTAGAATTTTATGATGATCCTGTGAGTTGGTCCTTTGTAGCCAACATTAGCAGAAGTTTCCGGATCACAGGCCCTGGTTCTCATGGGGGACTTCAATCACCCTGACATTTGCTGGGAGGACAATACACCAGTGCACAGGCAATCCAGGAAGTTTTTGGAAAGTGTTGGGGACTTGCACTTTCTGGTGCAAGTGTTGAAGAGGCCAACTAGGGGCCATGCTCCTGACCAGCTGCTCACAAACAGGGAAGAATTATTGGGGAACATAGAAGTGGATGGCAACTTGGGAAGCAATGACCACAAGATGATTGAGTTCAGGATCCTGAGGAAAGAAAGGAAGGAGAACAGCAGAGTACCAAAGTATGGACCCTGGTCTTCAGATAAGCAGATCTAGATGCATTCAGGGAATTGATGGGCAGGATCCCTCTGGAAGACAGTCTGAGGGGGAAAGGAGCCCAGAAGACTTGTCTGTACTTCAAAGAAATATTACTGAGGGTAGTGGAACAAACCATCCCAATGCCCAGGAAGTTTAGCAAGTATAACAGAAGACCAACTTGACTGAGCTGGGAAATCTTCAGTGAGCTAGAACACAAAAAAGAAACTTATGAGAAGCAGAAATTTGGACAGAGACAGAAAGCTAGGGAGAAGTATATGAGTCCTGGATAACTGGAAAAGGGCAAATATAGTGCCCATGTTTAAGAAAGGGGAGAAGGAGGATCTGGGAAACTAAAGACCAGTCCGTCTCACCCTAGTACCTGGAAAAATCATGGAGCAGGTCCTTAAAAAATCCATTTCTAAGCACTTGAGAGGGAAAAAGGGGTAATTAGGAACAGACAGCATGGATTTACAAAGGGCAAATTGTGCCTGACCAACTGATTGCCTTCTATGATGAGATGACTGGCTCTGTGGATGCAGGAAGAGCAGTGGATGTGGTACACCTTGACTTTAGCAAGGCTTTTGATACTGTCTCTATTCGTGCGAACAAGCTAAGGAAGTATGGGTTGGATGAATAGTCTATAAGGTGGATACAAAAAAAATGGTTGGATCATTTGGCTAATAGGGTAGCAGTTAATAGTTCAATGTCTAATTGGCAGCCAGGATCAAGTGAAGTGCCCCAGTTCTGTTTAATATTTTCATCAGGAACCTGGAAATGGGATAGAGTGCACCTCTAGCAAGTATGAAGATGGCATCAAGCTTGGGAGCAGGGACAGTACTAGATAAGTTCAGGGTAGGACTAGGATTCAGAGAGGTCTTGGCAAGTTGGAGGATTGGACCAAATGTAACCTCGTGAGTTTCAATAAGGACAAGTACAAAGTCCTGAACTTGCGACGGAGCAACCCACGTACTGGTACAGGCTGGGGACCGACTAGCCAAGAAGCAGCTGTGCAGAAAGGGAGCTGGGGGTTACAGTAGACAATAAGCTGAATATGAGCTGACAGGGTGCCCTTCTTTCAAAGAAGGCTAATGGCATACTGGGATGCATTAGTAGAAGTGTTGCCAGCAGATCAAGATAAGTGATTCTTCCCCTCTTTTCAGCACTGGTGAGGCCATATATGGAGTACTGTTTCCAGTCTTGAGCCTCCCACTACAGAAAGGATGTGGACAAATTGAAGAGAGTCCAGTGGAAGTCAACAGAAATGGTGAGGGGTCTGGGGCAAATGACTTCCAAGAAGAGACTGAGGGAACTGGGTTTATTTAGCCTGGAGAAGAATAGACAGGGCAGGGAAGGGGGTGCAGACTTAGTATCAGCCTTCAGCTACCTGAAGGGTAGTTCAAAAGATAATGGAGCTAAGCTGTTTTCAGTGGTGAAGGTGAGATAACAGGACAAGAAGCAATAATCTTAAGTTGCAGCAAGGAAGTTTAGGTTAGATATTAAGGAGAACTTTCTCACTAGGAGGGTAGTAAAACACTGGAGCAGGTTACCCAGAGAGGTGTGGACGCTCCATCCTTAGAGGTTTTTAAGACACAGCTAGAAAAAGCCTTGGCTGGAATGATATAGTTGAGCAGGCAGTTGGGCCAGATAATCTCCTGCGGTCTCTTCCAACCCTTGTTTTCTATAATTCTATGAATGTCCCAATACCAGATTCATAATATTTGTTTCTATTCTAACTTTTACTGAATAGTGGAAACATCTACACATGCCCCTAAGGTGCCGTTGCTACTGCGCCATCATTTTAGTACTTACTTTTGATCCCTTTCCTTCATACTAACTTCCTTCTGGAAATACTAAATAATGGTGCAGTAACAACCCGTATTGCACCATGCTGGCAGTGCATGGTTATTTTTAGCCGCTATGTCGCTGTAGCAATGCGCTATACAGGTTGCTATATGCATTGCTATGGCAATTTATAACATCACACGCACCCAGTGAGTATTTGGAAGGAAATCAGAAAGGATAAGCAGCATACAACTTGTGGGAGTTAGAGAGGTAAGGGCAACATCATTTCCTAAAATGGTCTTTAATTCTAATAACTGATTGCACTGTGTCTAACACTGAGACTCTGTCTACATTAAAGAACAGCCACAGTGCACTGAAATGCTTGTTTTCTTGACTTTGGGGAAAAACATTTTCAAGGAAGTTTACAAAAAGTCCTTGATATTTTGGGGGTTTGTTTCCAAAATCTCCTGGATTTATATTTGCTTAAAGTTGTTCCTTCACTTTCATTCCTTTATTGCCTTACATTTTTGCTACTGAAAGAAAGGAACAGAGGGAAGAAAATCAAACATCAAAATGGGGAAAAAAATATTTTGGTGTTCAGGCAGTAATCCACAGTGAATATTCTCAAAGCTAATTAAAATCATAGAAGTAGGGTCGGAAGGGACCTTGTAGATCTTCAAGTCCAACCCCCTGCCTGGGCAGGAAGAAAACTGGGCTCAAATGACCCCAGCCAGGTAGGCATCAAGCCGCTTCTTAAAGACCCCCAGGGTAGGAGCCAGCACCA
>JAGPOW010000261.1:218239360-218269760 GCA_030014935.1 Caiman crocodilus | reverse complement strand
TCCTGTGACCCTGGCACTCGTTCCTGCCATTGGTGGGGGGTCAGACTAGATGGCTTGCTCTAGGCCCCTTCTGACCCTAGTTACTATGAAACTATGAAACTATGACTCCAAGATCCCTTTCTGCTTCCGTGCTCTCAAGAAAGGAGTTTCCCATCTTATAAGTGTGCTGCTGGTTACTCCTGCCCAAGTGCAGCAGCCTGCACTTGACAGTATTGAAATGCACCCTGTTTTTGTTAGCCCACCCCTGCAACCTATCCAGGTCTTTCTGCTGTCTTTCCCTCCCTGCTAACGTGTCCACCTCACCCCAAATTTTGGTATCATCAGCAAATTTGAACAGGTTGCTTTTCACCCCATCATCCAAATCGTGGATAGAGAAATTGAACAGTGTGGGCCCAAGGACTGAGCCCTGGGGACTCCACTGCCCACTTCCTCCCAGGTCGAATATGACCCATCCACCACCACCCTCTGAGTATGACCCTTCAGCCAATTTGCAATCCATCTGACCATGTAGGCATCAATGCCGCAGTCACCTAGTTTTTTAATGAGGATGGGGTGGAAGACAGTGTCAAAGGCCTTGCTGAAGTCCAGAAAGACTACATCCACAGTAACACCTCCATCCAATGCTTTTGTGACCTGATCGTAAAAGGCAGTCAGGTTGGTCTGACATGACCTGACCCTAATGAAACCGTGCTAGTTGCCCTTGAGCATTATCCCTGATGCTGGCCCATCACAGATGTGCTCCTTAGTGATCTTCTCAAAGAGTTTCCCCAGACTGATGGGTCTATAGTTGCCTGGGTCCTCCCTCTTCCCTTTCTTAAAGATGGGGACCACTTTGGCTATCCTCCAATCATCTGGCACCTGGCCTGAGCACCACGAGTGCTCGTAAAGCCGTGCCAAGGGCCCTGCAATAACCCCTGCTAGCTCCAACACCCTGGAGTGGAGAGCATCTGGATCTGCTGATTTGAACATGTCCAGCCCCTCCAGAAGCACTCTATCCCAGTCCTCCTCAGCCTTAGGTCTTGAGGCGTTCCCCTCGAGTCCATCTTGTATCACGGTGGGGGAGTCTCAGTCCCTATACAAGAAAATGGAGGTGAAGAATTTGTTAAAGAGATCTGCCTTCTCCTCTGGCGCAACCACCAGATTGCCCAGAGTATCTTGCAAGGGCCCCACATTTCCCAGCACCTTCTTCATCCTCCCTATATATCTGAAAAAGGACTTTTTATTATCTTTGATCTTAGACGCTAGTCCTAGCTCTATGTCCACCTTAGTTTTCCTAACAGCCCCCCTACAGGACTGAATAGTGGAGGTGTACTTTTCTTTGAAGATAGCCCCTCCCCTCCCCCTTCCACCGGGTCTACACTGCCTTTTTGGCAACCAGGCATTCCTGGACATCCTTGGTGATCCAGGGAGGCTTTTGGGCACTCTTGCCTCCCTTGCTTTTTATTCGGATCGTCACCCCTTGAGGCCCGAGTATTGTCTCCTTAAGGAACAACCACTCATCTTGGGCACTGAGTTCCCCTGCCCTCGAGAACCCCAGCACCTCCCCCACCAATCTCCTCAATTCGTTGAAGTTGGCCCTCTTGAAGTCTAGGGCTACTGCCTTGCTGCAGGCCCTTGTTACCCTGCACTGGATGATGAATTCCAGCAAGAGATGATCGCTGTCACCCAGGTGGTCAAAGACCTGGAGCCCCCTTACCATTAGATTTTATTGCTAAATTTGCAATCATTTTAACAGGGAGTTGAATGCAAAATCCCCAAGCTGCCTTTGAAAATCTCACCCCTTCTATACAACAACAAAAGAGATTTATACTACTACTAAACTTGCAAAAGTAGTAACTGTTATACTTACCAGTGTATTCTTGCAGTTTTTAGAATTCAGATAAAGAAATAAGTCACAGGTAAACTGCTGAGGATTTTGCTTTGTTGTGCCTTCATAGGATCCATCCATCCTGCTGTACCATCTCAAAAGCTACAATAAATTGGACCTATGTAAACTTAAGACATCAACAACACTTGGAAATACAGATAAAAAGGAAAGTATTCATGAAAATGCTATTGTATTTGTTTGCCAACAGTGAGGACTCTGCACTATCATTTACTTTAATTGGCCTTCGAACATTCATTTTCAATCCAGAAACAGCAAAAGCAATGTATAATCGGTTTAAGAATTTATAAACTTCTCTGTGATTGGAAAAAAAATTAAAATATTTCATCAAAAGAAACTTGATATCAGAGCCTGTCCTTGGTACATTTGCAGATTTTGCTGTCATCAGCAAGAAATGAGTTGTATTTCTCTTATCCATGTTACATCTCATACTTTTTTATTCCATCAGTCTCTTCAGCCCCTGATCAGATTCAGGAGAAATTGCATGGCTCTGCTTCTCTGACTTTATCTCTTCTAACAGTCCAATGTTAAACTCAGTTGGCAAATCACCTGTTTTTACTATTTGATAGAGAAACAGAATTGGAATTTATAAAATGCAAATACTTCAACAATTATCCAGTAGTTTCCATTGTTCTCATTGTTACTTGCTAGATAATGAAATAAAATGGTCCCATTACTAAGCCTCTGTTTTGATTTATTTGGATTTACGTAACTTTGCCTTTAAACTGAACTAAGCAGAGATTAATTTAGTTACTTGCAGGGGAGAAAGTGCTTCAGAATATGATGTTGGAGAGTCAGTAGGCACCAGCCACTGACTGAGTTGGTACTAATCTAAGGTTTACTATGGGTTTACTATGCTCTTTCCTGAACCCTGACAGACTATGCCATCTGCATGATTATATACTGCAACTGACTTTCAGCTGCCATATCAAACTGAAGCTTTGACTTCTTTTTGCTATTCAAAATCCAGTTTCTCTTTTTAAAAGAGATATTAAAGGAATTAGTTAGTGGCTTGGATTGTAGAAATATTGCTCTACTAATGTTGCTGTTGTTTGCAAGGTATACTAAGAGGATAATAATCCAGAATAATAGTGGTGACCCAAGGCAAGAAACTATTTCTTACCCTGGAGAAATCATTAGTACACTAATCCTGCTACCAGCTGAGAACCAGCCATTAGGAGACCTAGACCAATGCACCATCACAAGATTGCAGTTTGTGCAGGATGTGTCTAATCTACCTTTAGTCCCAATAGTAGTGAAACTTTGACAACACAGTCTTCTGCCAGGTATGTACACAGTCATGAAAAGAAGTGTACAACTTGTGCTGAATCCTGAGGTGCCAGAGTTTCATGGATTCTGGTACTCATGATAACTAGATGAAGGCTAATTTGGCTATGACTGCTCAGGCTGCAATCCAACCTCAGATTGCCTTGTAAACAAAACAGAGGAAACTGAAGGGAATATTGCTGACTGACAGGGAAAGCAGAGTAGCTATTGGCACTTTGGAAAGCTACCATTTTGAAGTTTTGCTTAGGGGTCTTGTCTATAAAGCATCACAGTTCTGACTGTGACACAGGTTAAATTTATTATAGTTATAACCATGATTCTGGTGTATTTTGTGAATAAATCAAATTCTCCATGAGTGAAAACCGATTATTTCAATCAAGTTCTTCCAACTTACACTGAATTTAGCATGAAACTTGTTGCTACCTTGTGAGAATGAGTGAGGTAGTTTGCCTTAAAGTCTCAAATTAACCAAATGTATTCATTGTAGTAGTCTGCTTTTGCCCTGTATATAAAAGAACTTGAGTTGGTGTCCTCTTGTTTGATTCAATATGATAGTACTTTCAATAACAGCATTTTGGGTACACTAGTATTTTTCTCTTTATGTAAAAAAAATTGAAAATTTCTTGATATCTATTTACATTTCCTCTTATTAATTCCCTTGACAAACAATGGCTAAAATTAAAGGGAAAAATTGACATGTGCATTAGCTAAAAATATAAAAAAATTCCATAAACATTTTCCAATCAGCAAATACCCATGTTAATGCTGCTGTTATATATTTGAGGTGGTTTATAAAAATATGTTCCAGTATGTAAATATAAAGTGTCAGTTTAATGCATTAGAAGACTGGGTTTATCAAGACAATCAGGAGGGTTTTAACTATTTAAAATGACACTAAAGAAATACCCAAACACATAAAGAAGAAAGTCTGACCTTCTGTTGGCATAAAACAGCATATCTCCACTGACTTGAAAGGACCTATGTAAATATATGCCTATGAGGGACCCAATTTTTAATATACAAAATAATATTTGTACGTGCATGTTAGATACATTTTATTGAATAGTTTGACATGCATGTTAGATACTATATTTTTAGTCTTCTTTCTTTGAAACAGAAAGGAATTAAACAAGTATTTCAGTACCAGATTTTTAAAGATACTTAGTAGGCCTGTGCGAAGAGGCTAGTATTCATTTCGGATTCAGCTGATTCAGGGGACAGTGATTTGATTCGATGATTCGAATCACTGTCCCAGATCAATTCAGCTGAATCCAGTTAAGAGATTTGGCCACCGCTGAATCGGCCAAATCTGCTAATCGAACAGGCCGCATCTCCCACTGTCGCAACACGCACCCTCCAGGTGGCTGTGGAAGGGGGCTGCGGAGACGCACTGAGTGGAGACCCGAGGGATGGCACTCACCCAGATGCATTCTGGGCCCTGGGTAGGCGGAGAGAGGAAGAGCGTGGGAGACAGACAAAACTTCCGAGGTGAGGTTTGTAGAAAACAAACGAATTTACTCACTTAATTCGTGAAGGCAACTTGTTTTAAAACACGTCAACAAAGTACAATCAATGCGAACGGTGTGAAGCGATGAATCCTGCAGTGACTACAGCCAGGTGTTGACGTACCGCAGCTCTTATCAGATGAGCCCCTAAACACTCGCGGGGCCTCTCAGAGCCTGAGAGGGTGGTAACCCACTCGAAAACCACGGCTCTAGAGAGAGTACACGTGAGGGGATAGGCTAAGAGGCGAACCTCTCAAAGCCCCGCTCGCTCCTCCTCACGCGGGCGCGAGAGGAAATCAGATCCGTGTGCATAGACAGCCAAGCTGACTGACTGGCTCAATCTCCTCAGAATGCCAGACAGACAGGAGTGCTGGCTGACTGACTCGTTCAATCTCACAGGAGTGCGCACGTGCGAATCTCAGGGCAGGGTCCTAATAGACCCTCCCTAGCCAATTAGAAAGCTCCCTCTAAGGATGCTTCTAGAACTGGCCACAGTTAACTCTCGCTAAACCATGCTGCATGTAAGATCGGTCCGTCCTCTGCCACTGCGTTCCTCATCTTTCACATAAGCCATGTCACTTAACAAACATAACATAATATAAGCATCATAAAACAAGCAACACATCTTATTAGTAACAGGAGCAATGATCTGGTGGGAGTCACTGATCACAATTCCACAACACCCACCTGCTCTCTCATCCCTATCAACGGCTGCCCCACCCAGGCCCAGCATCCCAGCACTTAAAAAGCTTCACACTCACCAGCTCCTGCCAGGTGGGGAGTGATCCCCACTGTCCCGTGCTGTATGCGGGGGGCTCTCCCATGAGTCCCCAGAGGCCCTGATGTCTGGTACAGCAGCTGATGAAACTGGGGCTTTTTCTTGGTTTGGTTTGGTTTGGTTTGGTTTTTAAGTGACAGGATGCTGGGGCCGAGCAAGGCAACCATTGCCAGGGCTGAGAGAGCGGGTGGCGGGCACACAGGAGGGTTAGGGGAGCAGGCAGGGGATGGGGCCTGTTGGGGGTCCCCCCGTGGTTCCCCCTCCCTCCTTTTCCAGCCCTCCCCCATCCATCCCTTACTTACTGCCACAAAGCCCAGGTCCAGCTCCCAGCAGCAGTGAGCATGAACTGCCTGAATCTCCAAATCTCTGCTGAATCTTTTCTGAATTGATTCAGAGGCTTCAAATTGATTCAGACCTTTTTATTGGTCTCCCAATTTGATTCAGATTTGGAGATTTAGCCACCAAATTGGGCCAAATATTTTCTGAATTGAATCAGCAACCTAAGCTTTGCACAGCCCTAATATTTAGGTACCTGGTTCTTATGAACTTCAGTGAAAGCCAGATCCCTTAACTACTAATATTAAGGGTCATGTTTCTCAGGATATGTCTATGCTAATAACTAGGGCTGGAGTTAAATTCATCCTAAATCCCATATCCAGTGTCTAAACCTAATCTTGACCCCAGCAGCAGAGCAGCCTGACCCTAGAAACTCTGTTGACCTTCAGATTCTTTTGAATCTGCCTTTCCTAATTGCATGGGGTACTGAAACTTATCCGTGTGCCACAGGCCTTGAGGGCAGAAAGTCTACAGCAGCAATCTCATAATTACCTGTTCCTGTTTTCTGGCTTTTCTTTATACCTTTCCTCTCTCTATTGCCCAAAAATAAGGTCAAGCCCAAAAAGAAAGACTAGGCCCTTTCCTATAAGGACTTTATTTTGTATTTAAGCCACACAGTGTAGACAATTATGGTGTGGGCTGCAAAGCATGATATAGATGGAGAAGTGCAGTTATGCTACTCAGGGGGAGGCATCTACATGTGCAGTCAACCTGGGACAAAATGTAGTCCCTGATCAGAGCAGCTTGCCATGTGCCCTTGTGACCCCTGAGGGAGCCCCAGTCTCCAGCCAAATGGCTGCCAGTACTTGGGACTAACTTTAGTCCCAAATTGAAGCCAAGAGAGGTGGACAACCAGGAGCCCTAGGGCTGGGTTCAGGCTGGCACCTAGCTGGGAAAACCCAGCAAGGAGGCCCCCTAAGTTATGGCACAGTAACGTGTCTACATACATGTGCGTTACTGTGCAGTAACTAATCAGGTATAATTGTGCCAGTATCAAATTTACACTCAAAACAGCATAAGTCACCACATACACTGCACAGTATGGGCGTGCACGTGTAGAGATGTGCCCATACTGCACAGTACTTTTGGTTATTCCTCAGTAAATGCACATGTATAGATGTACCCAGGGTGGCTGTGGTGACTTCAAGTTCACCCTAGAAATTACAGAGTAGTGTACATCAAGAGAATTCTGCTGACATTAGTGGTCTTACTGCACGTGTACATTTAGGTACCTACCAAATTTATACTGGTGTAATAGAAATCATTATTTTCATAGTTTCTAGGGTCAGAAGGGACCTGAACAGCTCATCAAGTCTGACCCCTGCCCTGAGTAGGAACAAGTGCTGGGATCATAATACCCCAGCCAGATATCTATCCAACCTCCTCTATCTTGTCCAGTACGCTGATGGTGCCAGGTTTTTAAAGATATTTTAAAGAACATTAGCCTTCTTTTTTCTTTCTATTAACAGTCAGTCTTCTTTAGATAAATATCAGTAAAAGAGAGGGAAAGATTTATGCTTTTCATTCTCCCTTTTATTGTCTTGTGTGTTTTATTATGGCTTGTTTATATGGAGGCAAGGAGGTTTATTCATGCTCAGTTTGGTTGCTGAGTATTGAAATAAAATGTATTCACATGATGCAATTCTTAGTGTATATTCTATACTCTTATTCAAGTGAATACGTAATGTTGTTTGTGTGGGTGCATCCCTACTGTATGATATTTTGCAGGCCCTGAAGACCTGATGTTCTTCATGACTAGCTACCTATCCAGGAATCAGCAATAAGGCAGCTCTCCCATTTATTGTTAGAGCAGTAATAGAACATTGACTCTACTTAAAATTCCATTTTCTGTCCCCTGCAGATATGCACAAAGAACTCACAGGGAAGCAAATGGAGATTTACAGAGATCATTCAGCATATCTTGTGTTAACATGATTGGTGCTTACTATTCACATGTATTTTCAAGCACTGTAATGTTAAGATTTGCTCAGGAATTTTTTTCTTAATTACTGATGACATGCTATATGTTCTACTTTGAAAATACTTACAAAATGCTTTGCAACATGCTTTGCAATTTACTTCATGAAATGCATGTTTCCTAATTTATGGTGCACCCAGTGAACACTTTTTTATTGTAAAATTTCTTCTTTTTTAATCTAATGTTTCAAATGGGGACAGGGAAAAAGTGAAGGGAAGTGGGGTTTCCACAGCAGAAGGCCACAAAAGGTAGAATGGTGGATGGGTGATGAGGTAGAGTGAGCCACTAAATACTCACTAGCTATAGTAGTGTTGATTTCAAGTTGGCCCCCAGCACAGTCACACTTTTAAGAACAGGGGTGTGGGTAAGGGTAAGGAACCAAGGATGGGGTGATAAAAAGAAAGGGATGGTATGTGGCTACTTGGAGGATGGCTTCTTCAGACAGGAACAGAGAACTTTTAAAGGGGCATAACAAAACAGTGATTATGAGCATATTCCCATCAGCCAGGCTGACATTTTGAGCATGTTGTTGATCAAGAAAACTACTAGTTCTCAACTACCCAAGATAGTGGTATCCAGTGTGCTCCCATAAAAAAAACAAGCACCAGTTGCATATCATAGCATGTAGTACAATATCACTCCTAAAAAAACCAAATGAAATGAATAACATTATAAAATACTCGCTGGCTGAAATTTCTTCTCAGCTGGAGTCTGGTGATGCTGAGGCTGAGGCAGCTGGATAGCTAAAAGGGTTGGTCGGATGGGTGTGCAGGGAAAGGTAGTAGCCATCTTAGTCTGAAGTCAGGCAAAGGCAGGGTAGATTTGCTCTTATAAACTAGGTAAATCAGAGATGCATAAGCTTTCATAAGTGCCAGGAGTTAAGAGCAGGCATTTATTTCAAATATTATTCTTAAGCAGTATAACAATGTGAGATCATCTGTACCTACTTACATGATCAAATAACTCCTACCTACAAAACACCTAAATATCTGTAATTTGTGATTTGACAAGTGCGAGCATCATGAAGAAAAACAGAGAGTGACTACATTTTAATTTTCTTTAATGTTTCTGAGTAGAGTATGGCAGAGCCTTTCTCAGCTTGATAGAATTTAAAACTATCGTGGTTACTAAAGGGACCACCATAGCTGGATAGATATTAAAATTGATGCAGTTAGCTAACAGTATCCTCGTGGTTGCTATTTATCTACATTTCCTAATTTTGCTGGAACTTTTTGCAATACATAATATTGCTGACAGCGTTACAGACAAGATGATTACTTTTTGCTATTTGTCATTTTACTACCAAACGAAAATACAACCTCCTTCCCTTGGCCTTTGAAGCTCATAAACATGCTGTCTGTGAGGTTCATAAACACACTGTGATCACATAAGTATTTCAGGAGCAAAGCTATTTGCAATACCTCGGAGTAAAACAACGATCCTGCCTAGGCTGCACAGATTTCATTCAGCTATATTATATCATAAATATTTCTTCTGAGAGCTACAGTCTCTTGAAATATGAAAGACTCTTGTATAACAAAAGGTAGGTTCTGCAGCCCTTATTCACGTTGTTAAGCATTTATAAATTAAACAGCCCTATAGACGTCAATTGGATTGGGACTACAATACCTAAACAACAGAGGTGTCAGACATACAGCCCAGGGCCTGCTCCATCTGGCCAGCCAGGCTCCCAACAGGCTACAGAAGTTGGGGGCATTGATAGTGGGAGGGGAACCATGCTACAGAATTCAACACTAACTTGGAGAAGTGTGGCAAAAACTAACTACAAATGCTTACAGTTTAAGAACAGATACTCCCCACCCTTTCATCCTGTGAACATTTTATTTAAATTAGTGCTTTTGGGTATGAGATTGTGACATTTATTTTGGGAAAATATAATATGGCAAATTTTATTCTCAGTAAATCTGGTGTAAAACTCTTGTTACTTCAGTGACATTTGCATTTTATTCAGGATTGTCTAGCTCTCCTCAGCACAGTTGTAACATGAAGCTCTTTTTCTTTCTCTTTTTTTTTAAAGAAGATTCAAACAGCATTTCCAAGGATGGAGGAGACCCAGGTAAGTACATGGATAGTACAGCGATTTGGAAAATGGTAAGAATATGTTCTGAAAATAATTTAAAATAATATTTTTACAATTTTTTTCCAACAAACATGAGAATTTCTACTTTTCTTCTAAAAAGGAGAATGAAATCCACCACACATCATTGCTTTTTCCTCTGTTTTCTCTAATTTGTTTCTTTTTCTCCATTTTCAGTTGCAAAGTGGAAAAAGAAAACAGCAAAACCTGACAAAAAAATAAATATTTCAGTTTTTGATTCTTTATCAAATGAGAGAATTGGGGTAGGAGTGCAAGTGTTATCGAGAATTCAGATATTTCAATCATTGCTGGATAG
This sequence comes from Caiman crocodilus, assembly GCA_030014935.1. NCBI lineage: Eukaryota > Metazoa > Chordata > Crocodylia > Alligatoridae > Caiman > Caiman crocodilus. The sequence goes on along the minus strand of JAGPOW010000261.1, from coordinate 218,259,577 downwards.
ATTTATGTTTGCTTTCCAGGTCATTCTGTTGTAATAAAGGTGCCATTAAAAGAAAAACATGGTGTAGGAGTAACTTTTGTCTAATTTCTTGTCATCTTTTTATGTTCTTTTGTGCTAACTTCTGTCATGCAGCAAAAGTGAATGGGAAAGATACTAGATCAGCTTTTGTTACACTCACGTTTTCTCAGGGGGAAGAAGATCAGGAACAGAAAGAAGAGAAGCTGAGAAGAGAGAGAGATGATGTATAAAGGTCCATTTAAATTTCAGTCTGGCCTGGCATCCAATTAAACCAGAATCTCAGATTTGAAGCAGAAATTCTGCAATCTTCTTCCCAGCGTCTTTTATCTCTCTCCCATTAAAATGGGTGGTAGATGGTCATAAGCATCTGAAAGAATAAAATTGTTTCTGGTTTTAAATATTACAGTAAACTAATTAGAAAAGCACATAATTGTTAACCACTCCGACAAAAAAAACATTTGAACTCTGGCCATGAAAGGCAACATTTGGGAAGCTTGAATCATGCACATTGCCATGAGTACAGTACTGCCTCCACATAATACAGCTAGTCCCAGAAGAGATGAAATATGTTTGTAATGCATATGATGATTGCTTTGTATTTTACATATTCATGGGCACATCTTTATCCTTTATATATGTTAGCATATTTATCAGGAGCTGTAATGGTGTAGATACTGATGACTAAGAACCTCAGACAGGTCAGCAGTCTGATTTACTTCAGATTTGACCTGAACAGGAAAAACAGTGAAATACAAAAGTGAATCTATTGTTTACTTCTTCAAATAGAACCTTCCATTGTTCCTGAACTGAATATTTTAGTAAAATTTAGATCACTGGTTGCATTTTACCTGAATCATGTCATCCCTTTCCACCAAAAAAAATCTACTTATTGCATAAAATTTGTTTGAATCTCATTAGAACCAATGAGGACAACATGTTTATATCCTTAGTAATGGAGGTAAAAATATACATCTTTAATAATGGAGGTACTATGAAATGTGAAGTAGGGTAGACTTACAACAAATAAATTGTAAAAGGAGGCAATTGGCTTTGCCTAGAGCTGCTTTTATATTTAAAATAAGGCCCCCTACTCTGGAAACAACTAATGATAGAAATATGCAGGTCCCTTCCGGTCCTATGATTCTATGAAATTGGAGAAAGTCCAGTAGACGGCAACAAAAATGGTGAGGGAGCTGGGCATACGTGGCAGAAGGTTGTGGCTAATGGGACTTAGCCCCCACAAATGCAGCTCCACTGCTCAAGTGCCACTGTCATGCCCTGCTGCTGCAGCGCCATATCTGGTGCCCGTGCTGCATGCTCCACTGCAACTGCTCTGCAGGAGGGAGGGACGGGGGTCAAGCAGGTGCACTCTGCACCATCCACCACCCCCATACCTCAAGTCCTTCCAATAATATTTTCTCCTGCCACCTATGGGGTTGGGGGACATGACTTATGAGGAAAGGCTGGAGGAACTGGGCTGATTTAGGCTGGAGAAGAGAAGACTGAGAAGGGATTTAATAGCAGCCTTCAACTATCAGAAGGGAGGTTCAAAAGAGGATGGAACTAGACTGTTCTCAGTGGTGGCAGATGACAGCACAAGGAGCAGTGGTCTCAAGCTGCAGCAAGGGAAGTTTCGGTTAGACATTAGGAAGAATTTTCTCACTAGGTGGCAAGTAAAACAGTGGAAAAAGTTACGCAGAGAAATGGTGGAAGCTCCATCTTTGGAGGTGTTCAAGACCCAGCATGGCAAAGCTTTGGCTGGGATGATCTAATTGGAGATGGTCCTACTTTGAGCAGGGGGTTGGATTACATGACCTCTAGAGGTCCCTTCCTGCCCTCATCTTTTATGTTTCTAAAGCTTGGAGGAACTGTTGAAAGGCATTGGAGGACTATCAGCTCTTAAGAGGTTTAATCTCATTGTAACATGGGTGGGCTACCATATTGAATGAAAGTAATAATCAGGCACTAGCCTATAACCACAGATAAGTCAGCCAATTTACAATGAAAGTACTGTTACACTTGGATCAGACATTTTTGTGTGGCAAGAGGGCAATAGACAAAGCACGGTCCCTTAGCATGAATGAAAGTTAACTGCCCTTAAAATGTCACATTTCAAATCAGAATGACGTTGTGGAAAATAGAGTCTTAAAATTTTATATTGCAAAATATATAGCAGAGCTGCTCTTTAAGATTATCTGTTGACTTGGAAATATATAATTCCATTCATTTGCTTTCAGAACAACTGTGATGTCTAGGAACTTCAGTTGTTTTAAAAATGAATGTTCGCACAATTTTGTAGCAACAGTACATCCTGTGGCCAAGAAAACATTGAATTGATGGGATCTTGGCCAAGATTATTAGATTTTAAGTCAGAGATGGGCAAAATATAGGCTGTTGACCAGCTCCAGCTTTCCAATTGATTGGATCTGCCCTGCAGACAGGCACCCACCAAGTGAATGGATCCCAGCCCCAGGCAGGCATTCACAGGGTATCAGGCAGCCAGGGATGCTTCCAGCATGCCAGGTGCACGCTCTTTCTCTTTTTCTCTCTGGGCTGGGGCTGCCATTAGCATGGAAGTGGAAGTATGAACCCACCCACAACTACAGCACACCTGCCCCCTTTCTCCCCCAAGTCCAGACCTGGCAGCTGCCAGCCATATCCACAGATGCCCAAGCATGGCTGTCAGCTTCTGAGTCAGGACTCCAGGCATTGGAGGGGAAGGGGAACTGGAGTGAGGCATGCTGTAACTGCAGGTGGGTTTAGGTCTGCTGCAGTGGTCATGGCCTGCAGCTGTAGCACTCCCCACCTCACCTTTCCTACCTGCTGTGCATGGAGCTCCAACCTGAAAACTGTTGGCTGCATTTGGGCAGCTTTGGATGTGGCTGGCAGTTGCCAGATCTGGACTGAAGGAAGTTGGAGAGGGGGGTACAATAAAACTGGGGGCACATGGACTCTGGCCACTGTAGGGGGGCATGCTAAAGCTGCAGGAGGATTTGGTTTCTATGCTGGTCGCAGCCCTGGGAGGCAGGGATGGGGAGAGGGAGAGAGAGAGGTGTGGCCTTCAACAGGTCACCAAAACTCATTAAGTGTCCAGCCAGCCCAAATAATTGCCTGCTCCCAGTTTAAGGTGTAACTCCTAATAAAAGACGTAGAGTTCTGATTGGATAAATGTCATAAACCAAGTTTGAAAGTGAGGCATCTCTTTGGGTACTATCATGGAAAACCTGACATTCAAGATGTCTTCAGACTCCATAATGATCAAAATCATTTATATATTTGTAACATCACTTTGTCTGTATTTCAAGGAACGCAGCTGAAACCATTATTCTGTTCAATGTGCATACTGATCAGTGGACAAATATTTTCATTAACAAAGTTCTGCAGGCCATGTCACCATCGTTTTCTGCCAATAAAATGCACTGTGACTACATGACATGAAAGAATGTATTTCAGAAAGGACCACAAATGCCAAATATGCTAATAGGGTGCCTCTAATATTTACTATATCAGTATAGCAGCAAAGATAGATCAGAATTCTGTTTGTTTATGCACTTGATCATCTGGGTTTTTTGTCATCATTCCAGAGAGCAGCCATCCTGGCCAAACTAGCCCAGACTGTGCCTGTATTAATAGCTGTGCATTTCAGTAATGGTGGTTTTACAGGTATCATGGAAGATTGTTGAAAAAAGGGGAATCGTAATCTCAGCTGCAGCTTGTTATAGTGAAAATACAGTCCTTTGTCACAGGTGCTTATTATCTGCTTATTTTGATGTTATAGATGGTCCTAGATGACCTTTACTGAATCAAAGAATCATGATTTATGTTGGTTCTAGTAATTGTCTTTATAATAAACAAAATGTGAAAAATTTCCATGATATGAAGTGCCCGTTTCATTTACATTCCAGGGGATGACAAGGAAGTTCAGGAAGTAACTTCAGGATTATACAGGATGATATCCTACCCCCTATTCCTTTCTCATATATAAAATGATCAATTTCTCCTTGACTAGAGTCCAGTTTAGGCAAGGGAACCTGGGAGCTGTTACTCAGGCATTGCTTTGCACAGAGGTTACATGAACATATGTGAACCGGTCACCCTTTAACTTTATCATAGTTAAACTAAACAGGATGAGCTCCTGAAGTCTTACTATAGGCAAGTCTGTGCCATAAACTTAAGTCCTCCAACAAGAATCTAGTCTTGTCCTTTAATCAAGTCCAGCAATTAGGCAAAGTAGGTACTGTAAAACTGTTTGTAAGATTCTCTAAGGCAGGACACTTCTAAGACATCTATTCTGCCTAACTTCTGGGCTTGGGCATGTAAGTTGGACAAAACGTCATTCTTGGCAATCGTCCTGGACTTGACAGCAAGCAGTCTGTACTATAAGTCTTATGAGACAGTCTTCCAATACCTTAATCATTACTCTTCTTTTGTCCCTGCCTAATTTATAAACATGCTTAATGAACGGCAGGTATCAGAACTGAAGTCATTTCAGAGTTCTCATTCTTTCAGTAAGTTGAGAAATCTGTATTTGCATGTGTGAAATGAGAGGAAAATGGGGAAGGGTGATCTGGCCTGGCTGTTGCATAGTTTTTTGTACACAATATCTAGTAGAGATGCTGATTGTAATTTATACCATTACACATTGTAGCTTTTACTTCTTCATTTCAAGCACACTGATATTCAGAGGATATATGAATGCACAGAGACAGTTTTTATTATACCATGGCACTACTTCAGTGTATACATCCAAGAAACATCCAGACAATCCCAGTTGGTTCATGAAAGACTACAGGGCTCTGGGAGAAGGGTTTAGGGGGTTGGGAGCACAGGTGGTCTTTTCCTTGCTCCACCTGGTTGTGGATCATGAGCTGAGGACGGAGAGACAGGTTGAGGTAGTCAATCAAAGACTGCAGCACTGTTGTCATTGTGAAGGCTTTAACTTCCACGATCACAGTCTGCTCTTTGGTGAGAGCAGCAGTGGTCTGCTGGGAAGAGATGGCCTCCACCTCACTCCGCTGTGGAGGAGGCTTTTCTCAGCCTGACTTGCTGACCTGCTTGACCAGGCTTTAAATTGGGGGATGGGGGCACTACCAGCACTGCAAGCCCACTGAGCAGCTTTTGTAAACCCAGCAGGCTAAGGCACTCAAGGGAACCCAGCCTTACCCCACCCCCAGAGCAATCCATAGGGAAGGCAAGGGCACCCAGTGGGAAACTTACATGCCTGTACACCAATGCCAGGAGCTTGGTGAATAAACAGGATGAACTGGTCTTCCTGCTAAACAAGAATGACTACAACTTCATAGGGATAATGGAGAACTGGTGGGACTTCACCTATGACTGGGCCACAGGTATAGATGGTTATACCCTGTACAGGTGTGATCATGCTGATAAAAGCGGTAGGGGTGTAGTTCTTTATGTCAAGGACAGCTACATGCCCTTCCAGATTGATATTGGAACCCAGGAAGGATGACTGGAGTCTCTGGGTCAAAATACATGGGCAACATGGCTCAGGGCACATCATGGTAGGAGTCTACTACAGACCTCCTAACCAGAAACAAGAGCTGGACCAGGAATTCACCAGAGAACTGGTTGAGGCTGTATGCTCTTGGTGCTTGGTTGTCATGGGAGACTTCAACCATCCGGACATCTCATGGGAAGAGCACTCAGCCAAATCTGATCAGCTGCGAAGCTTCCTCATGTGCGTGGATGAGCTTTACCTAACTCAAGAAGTTTATGGGCCGGTAAGAGAGAAAGTGTTTTTGGACCTGGTATTTGCTAAGAAGGGTGACATAGTCTGTGACAGAAGAATCAATGGGAAGTTGGGTGATAGTGTCCATGAGTTGATCACATTTACTATCCATTGCAAAGCTAGCAAGTCAGTCAGCAATACTGAAGTCCTTGACTTCAGGAAAGCTGACTTTGACAAGCTCAGGGGGTTCATTGTTGAGGCCCTAAGGGACCATGACTCAACTGGAAGAGGAGTCCAAGAGGAGTGGCTGCTCCTCAAGGGAGCAATCCTGACAGCACAAGGGATAGCCATCCCATCTTGGAGGACAGGTAACAAAAGGGTGCAGCAATGCCCTCGGCTCAGCAGGGAAGTTTAGGACCTCCTATGCCTCAAAGGAGAGACTTATAAAGGATGGAAGGTTGGAATTACCACCAAGGAGAAGTACTCAGCCCTAGTCTACACCTTCAGGGAGCAGATCAGGAAAGCCAAAGCTACTACCAAGCTCCATCTGGTTTCACATACCAAGGGTAACAAAAAGTCCTTTTTCACATATGTAGCAAGTCAGGGAAAAAAGCAAGGGTAACATTGGACCCCTGCTGAATCAAATGGGACAGCTGATAACTGACACCCAGAAAAGGGCCAACCTACTTAATCTGTATTTACATCAGTTTTTCATCAGTCCAATGGGACTACCCTGCCTAGCAAGATATGGGACAGCTAAGCAGAGGGCGTATTTATACCCAGCACTGATGTTGAACTAGTAAACAATTGCTTTGAGAGGCTGGACACTTTCAAGTCAGCTGATCCTGACAGACTATACCTTAGGGTACACAAGGAGCTACCAGGTGTCATAATCTAACCATTGGCAAAAATATTTGAAATTTGTGGCGCTCAGATGAGGTGCCTGAAGACTAGAAGAAGGCCAATGTGGTACCCATCTTCAAGAAAGGGCAGAAAGTAGATCCCAGGAATTATAGGCCAATCAGCTTGACCTCAATCCCTGGTAAGATTTTCGAGAAAATTATCAAGGAGACCCTTTTTTATAAGCTGGCTGAGGGCAACATCCTGAGGGATAGCCAGCATGGGTTAGTTGTGGGTATGTCTTGCCTGACCAATCTCATCTCCTTCTATGACCAGGTGATGTATCACCTGGAAAAGGGAGAAGAGATTGATGTCATATACCTGGACTTTAAAAAAGCCTTTGATCTGGTGTCCCATGATATCCTCATGGAAAAATTGTCCAACTGTGGCCTTGGCTACATCACAGTCTGGTGGCTGGGACAATGGCTTCGAGGTCAGACCCAGAGAGTAGTGGTCGATGGCAGTGAGTCATTACAATACTCTGTGACCAGTGGTGTCCCCCAAAGGTCTGTCCTTGGACCAGTTCTCTTTAACAGTTTTATCAATGATGTGAACATTGCTGTCAGAAGCACACTGGCTAAGTTTGCCGATGACACTAAACTTTGGGGCACAGTGTCCACACCTGAGGACGGGCTAGTGATCCAGGCTGACCTGGATAAGCTTAGTAAGTGGGCGGACACAAACCTGATGATGTTCATTACTGATAAATGCAAGGTATTCTACCTCAGGGAGGGGAAAAATCTGCAGCATACTTATCAGCTCGGCAGTGCTATGCTTGCTAGCACCACTCCTGAAAGAGACTTAGGGGTCATGATTGACCACAAAATGAACACAAGCCACCAATATGATGTCACAGCTGGTAAAGCAAACAAAATCCTGGTTTGCATCTATAGATACTCTCACATAAATCTCAGGATGTCATCCTCCCACTGTACTCGGGCTTTGTGAGGCCACAGCTGGAGTATTGCATCCAATTCTGGGATCCGCAATTCCAGCAGGATCTGGAGAAGCTTGAGAGAGTACAGAGGAGAGCCACACACTTGATCAGAGGGCAAGATAATAGGCCTTATGAAGAGAGGCTGAGAGCCATGGGACTCTTCATTCTGGAAAAGCACAGGCTCAGGGGGGACCCGGTGTTCATCAGGATCTGGGAGAACATCTGTTCACCAGAGTGCCCCAAGGAAAAACAAGAACCAACAGTTATAAACCCCTACAAGACTATTTTAGGCTGGACATAAGAAAAAGTTTCTTTATTGTATGAGCCCCCAGGACCTGGAATAGACTCCCTCCGGATGTGGTCCAGGCACCTACTCTGGACTTATTCAAGAAATGCTTGAATGCTTATCTTGCTGGGGTCTTTTGACAAGCTGACTTCCTGCTCCTGGGGCAAAGGGCTGGACTTGATGAACTTCGAGGTCCCTTCCAACCCTAACATCTACGAAATCTATGAAACAGAATATGAAAGAAAACATTAATGTTTAGCATCAGACAATGAGACCTAAAGTACATCTGTATTACAAGAGATTTTGTTTGGTGCTACAAATAATACACAGTGGATAGGTACCTCTACACTGTCACAACCCAGTAAAAAGGTGCCCATGCCACTAGCAAGTGTATGGGCCTGGGACCTTTCCTGCGTCACAGTCAGAGAGCAAAATTTGACTCCGTCTGTAAGTTAAAGTTAGAAGGATGCTGTCTTACTGATGAGCAGCATTCCACTGAGGGTTCATCCATCGGTCAAAGATAAGAGAGCTTCTAGGACTCTTGCAATAAGATCCTAGCAGAGAGTGGCAAATAATTTGTCAGCCAAAATAAAATGCTGGCAGAGGTCACATATAATTGGTCAAAAAATTAGTATAGACCCCCTCTATACGTAACTCACATGTAACGGTCAGAAACCTAGCTCACTACCTTGAAACCTGGGGAGACAAAGAGCTGATGCTTGCCAAAAAATTAAAGATGCCACTTAGAAGCCCATCATTGGATACCTCCGTTAGATACCTTTATCTATAAATAGTTCAAAAGTTTCCACCTAAGGTGGAGAACTCTGACCAGAGCTCTGAGGGGAAATCTCTGAGAACTCTGAGAACCTCTTTGCAGAGAGACCTGAGCACCTTACCAGAGTGATTAATGGATTGATCACCCATTAATAACTCCCCATCAGCGTTAATCTTGAAGTAGCAAAGCCCTGCAGGCACGTAGTTTATTTACGACGTCTCGTCCGTCTTGTTCATTTGATTGTACCTGAGCACGTACGCTTATCTGTAACTGGAGCAACTAACCAAAGCAAGTCTTCTACCTGTGTCACACATCACCACCCAGGCGACGTAAGTAATAAAACTTCCTGCAACCATTAAGCATTCACGCCTAATTAATTTCCACTCCCTCTACAAATCATCTACCTGCCCAGTCCGAGTAGTGGCCTGGAATGCAGCTGCTGGCAGCTGCCGCATATCAGATAAAAGAAAAAGTTATTTTTGCAACCAGTATGCTGTGTTAACCCTCTCCCTCCACCAGCCCGCCTGACGTCTGCTTAATTAATCAGCGTCTCCCTCGGTCGGCTCTGCGCGGCCAAGACGTACACGAGATGCTACATCACTGTAGCTATGAGCTATGGCAATGTAGCTCACTGATATGGCAATACAGCTTTGGTGGACATTAACTGTGATGCTGCCGCTACATTGCCGTAGCAGTGAGCTACTGCTCAGTATTTCATCGCTATGGCAATGTAAGGTCAGACACAACCTGTGCGCTGTTGAGACCCACTTTAGCAAGTACTAAATGACTGCACGGTACCAACTGTGCAGTCAGGGGCACATGTAGATGCACCCAGTGATTGATGGTGTTGCACATAGAAAAGTACAGAAAAGACTTAGCAGGTATGGGCTGGTTGTGCAGGTAGACACAGAGCAGTGAAAAGATGTATAAGTAATATTCTATGTTCACCTGTTCGCAAGTATACTGGAATTTTTCAGTCATGGCTTCAGTCTACCAATAGAAAAAATTAATTTTTTGCCAACCTTGAGGGCTTTTGTTTAGACACAAATAGTCTAGGCACAGTCATTCAAAAAGCCTGAGTTTGAATAGATTCAATCTTTGCAGGTTAGATTAACATGTCTAGCTTGAATCAGTTTGCAACTGCACTGACATTCCCTCTGGACTGAGGAAATGAAGGTGCATGCCTGCAGCAGCTCAGATTAGAAATGAGGAGCTGCTACAGCAGCTCTCCCTTACCTTTTATAGTGCTGAGCTGAGGGGGAGCATGGCCAGGCCCTGGCAGGACTTCTGATTGGGGAGGGGTTTAAACCCCAACCCTGCCTGCACCGTCCCAGGCTTTTCCCCCACTCGCTGCTAAAGGGGTGGGAGAGTTGCCAGTCCCCAGCCCTGGCTAGCCCTCTGAGGTACTGCATGCATCTGTTGATAATATTGAGCTTTTCAATCTCCCTCTCCCTGCTTCTCAATACTGTTTGCAAACCTGACAGGTGAGGGAAGTAGCAGGGAGCTAATAACACAATGTTTATCAGCTCATCAATAAAACAAAAGCCTCTCTCATTAGTTCAAGTTCTTCTTAAACAGCTTTTTCCAAGGAAGAAACAGAGGGACATTACCAGCTAACCTGTTGATTAGCTCCAAAAACCACTAAGCAGATGCTGTTCTGTCTGCCTGTCCCAGTGAAATTGGAGATGCACACACACCAACACCTCTCAGTGTTAGCTAGCATACCACATGCCTAGGGTTTGTGCTGTTGGAGATGGGGGGGGCGGGGAATCCCTGCTTGACCAGCAAGTGGTGAGGTAGGTGGGGCAGGGGGAGCCAAGAAGACCCTGCTGAGCCTACAGTCTCTGCTGGAGCTCTGGCTAAGGAGCAGAGGGGTGGAGCCAGCCCTGTTCTCTGGAGCAGAGAACACAACCCAGCCCAACCCAGGGCTGGGATGCTGGGGGACTGGTTTAGCTTAAACCAGGAAGGAGTCTGGGACAGACATTACATAAACTGGTTTGACCTAAATCAGTTGATGCTACATTCAACCATGTTTATCTTAAACCAGTTTCAGACATTTTCAAACTGGTTTATGTGCACTGAACTCCTGATCTGTTACAGGTTTAAACCAGTTTCTGATCACTTAAACTGGTTTATGTGTAATGTCTGTCCCTAGTCATAATGCTTGAAAGCTCAGTGTAAATTTCAAAAGAACAGTTTGTTTGGGCCAATTAGTTTGAGTCTGTCCACTAAAACTGTTCATTCAATCATCCAGTCTATTCACTACTCACTAGACTTACCTACCTAATAGATGGAAGTAGAAGCCCCCAAACAACTTCAGTCAAAGGCTTAGTTTTTCTGAAATACCCAAACTTCTTGTCACACTGACTGCTGCCTTCAAGAAGTTGAGTACTTGAACCATACTACCCTGCAAATGTATTGTCTCTGACAACTTTCAAAGAAAGCCTACTAAAATTCATGTTTAGTTAATGCATTTAGACAGCAGCAAATCCTGAACATGAAAAAGAAATGGAATGCAATTCTGCATATCAACCATGGTGTCGTGGCGCACCTTGCTGCACCGCTCCTTGTGTATGGAAACTGCTGGGGACAGCCCTAGCAGTTTGGTCAAGCAGCACAGCTGAGGGTTGCTGAGACAACTGATAAGAGTCAGCTGACGTAGGGGGCAGGTCTTAGCCCTATAAAGCCCAGAGCCAGAGACAGGCTGGTGGTTCTCTGTTAGCAGCTGAAGGAGCTTTGAGAGACTGGGAATGTGAGTGTAGCTCACAAGTGCTTCAGAGGCTGGAGCAATGATGCTAAGTAGGAGCCAGGAGGCTTATGTACTTATGGCCAGGTGCCTTATGTTTGAGTTACAGCCAGAGGCTTGTGTTATGTTTTGTTAGTAGTGAATTACACCGATGGTTTGGGCGAGGCTGTAGGGGAGGAGGCCTCATAGGGACCCACAGGGTGTGGGGCCCTGGCACCCAGGAGGGTGCGATTCAGTGCCAGAGAGGGCACAGCAATACGGGGTGAGGAGACCTCAGGCCTGAGAAGGGGCAGCTATTGAGAGGCCCAAGAAGTGGCAGTATTTGAGAAGCCCAGACGAGAGGTGACACGTGGAGAAGCCCATGAGAGGCGACACATTTTGAGAAGCCCTAGACAGGGGGCAGTATTTTAAGGAGCCCATGAGGGGCAGTACTATTGAGACACGTGGAGAAGCCCACAAGGGGCACCGTGAGACCAGTCGGAGGCTAGTGCGGCATTAGACCCCGGCCAGAGGCTGGATGCTGCGGTGGACCCCGGGAGAGACAGGGGTTAGCAGCATAGCGCCTCCTAGATAAGGGCAAGCACTGTGGTGATCCCCGATCCAAAAGGGGATAGCAGCACGGTACACCCGGCCTTAGAAGAGGGTAGCTGTGCGGTGGGCCAACAAGACTGGTGGCTTGCTAGGAGAAGCCCTAGAGAGAGGGGCACTGATGAGAAGCCCCAGAGAAGGGGGCGCTGACGAGAAGTCCCTAGAGAGGGGACACTATTGAGTAAGAAGCCCCAGGAGAAGGCCCAGAGAGAGCCCAGGAGGGGCATTGTCATAGAAAGCCCAGGAGGGGCATTTTCATAGAAGGCATGTAGTTAGACACACCAACGTCAGGTACACACGCGAGGCCCTAAGGCCAGGGTGCCTGGAAAGCACCCAACATACAGGAAGACACCCCGTGGGGCCAGGAGATCACAGGGACAAAGGTCCCAGTATGCCGCGCCCAAGGCAGTATAAAGGCAGCCTCCCATCATATACTTATTAAGACCAAGACATGGTGGACGAGAATTGAGGGTGCCTTGGGCCAGACTTGGCGCGGACGGAGGGCCTTCAGGAGATCACGGCCCTCTTGTAGGACCCCACTGTGACACATGGTTTAAACTGCAAATATTATATTCTCAGAAATATGTTTATATTTGTTTTTCTTTTCTGAGAACAAAGAAATCCTCAAAAATTTACCTCAACCTGAGTATTTCTTAATTTTACCATTTGAAAATATGTAGACACTTTTGATAAACCACTTTGATTCTCAGATGCCAAATGTCATATAAGTATTATTATTTATCAGGCTGATTGAATTTTAAAATTTATCTTCTTTCATAGCCTTTCCCCAAAGACAAATATTTCCTTCCATATCTCAATATTTTTATAGGCTAGATCAATATGAAAGTTGAAGGGGAGACTCATTGGAATAATCTGTTAAGTTTTTTGGTAGACAGAAACAAAGACAAACACAATACTTCCATTTCAACTGCTGGTATTAAAATATAAAGGTCATATGAATTTTTTGTCATTGTCAGGGCTCCTGGAGATTTTATACACAGGATATTATTTACTTAGAAATCAAATAAGTAAACAATACTCCAAGACTTGCAAATCCTTTTCACTGAATATATTATTAACAGAACAGGTTGAACTGATCAGTTAGGCATGTAATTGCCAGACATGTAACTGTTGTTATTTCAGAATATTTTATTATTTGTACTAAAAGGTAACATTATGAAATAAAATAGAGTAGTGAATGCACTGAGGTAAATAAAAATCAGCACAAAAAAGTGTTTAGTTACATGTTAGGACAGAGTTAATCTTTTCCATATGTCTCTCACAAACAACTAAAATGTTGAAGACAATGTCATATCACAAAGATTTTTTCTTCTCTTTTTTTAAACTACTGTACAACATATAAGATGCAGAAAGCAATCCTGAAAGTAGGCTCTGTCTGTCTATCTTCATTCATCTGCTCTTCTGTGAACGTCATATATGCTATCACCTGTTCACAGTGCCCCTCTGCTATCCACATTGGACAGACTGTATAATATTTACATAAAAGAATGAACATTGGTTTGATATCAAGTCCAGAAATACACACAAGCCTGTGGCAGAACAGTTTAACTTTCCTGGACATCCATCACTGACCTGAACATCCCATCACTAAGCTATTCTTTGTTAAGAAAACTTTAAAAAACAGCTTAAACGGGAACTTCCAGAACAAAAAATTATCCACTGACTGGACTGTGTTAAGCACATTCTGAAGTGAGCCTGTGGATTCTATCCCATTACCTGAATTAGCTTTTATGAGCCCAATGTCCCTATGTTTTTCACTCTTCTAGCCTTCTTGCCTCTCCCAGCAAAGCCCCCTCCTTTTCCTTCCCCTCTCCCTATCTTTTGTATTCTAACTACTATTTTCTATTTAGAAACTACACTTCCTGCAGTCCCTTCATAGCATCTGATGAACTAAGTTCTGCTTATAAACAATGATGCATCTCTGATTTAGTCAAGGTGCAAATATATCCTATCTTCTGCCTGACTTCAGAATGACATAACTACCTACCTCTCTCATGAAGACAGAGGTAGTTCAAAGAGCAACACCGGCTTTACAACAGTTAAACAGATGAACTAGAAATACACATCTGTTCTGTAAAGTGGTTTAGGAATTGTTGGGCACATCTACATGAGACATGCAGTATCCTAGTTTACCGCCCAGTAAGGGAGAGCAGCTACATGTGCGTGCCCTTACTGCACAGTAAAAATGGCTAATCACAATTAAATTTGTTACCTGCAAATGCCAGAGAGCCTGCGCAGGACTCACAATGACCTCATTATCCCTGTCCAAGCCTGGCATTGCTGGTGTGTGCACACCCGTGCCCTCTACCTGAGCCCCAGCTGGAGCCAGGAGGAGGTTGGCAACCTTGTGGCACTCTGGGATGATGCAGAGATGCTGAGGCAGTGTGAGCAGGGCAGGTGCTCAAACATCTACTTTTATGAACCCTTATTGGGCAGGATGCAAGAGCACGGGCACTTCTGGTCAGCATGGCACTGCTACATAAAGATCAAGGTCTTGCTTTCAGAGTGGGTGGCTGTGACCAACTACAGTCATCAATCTGGTCATGTGCACAAGACCATGCCTTTTATGCAGCAACTGACCCACATTTTAGCACCTCAGTAGCCAGGCCACAATCATGCGGTGTTTATAAGGAAGAGCATCCTGCCCAAGCCCCCATCCCACCTTGACCCCTTCAGTGACACATCACCAGATGAGACATCTTTGGGCATTTAGCATCCTGTCCTGCCCAGCTGCTCAGTCTACCAGTAGTTTGGAGAACCCTGGCAAGCACCTGCCTGGGGAGCCATGTTGCCCCAGACCCTGCCATAAGGAATGCCAGCTCCTGCATGGGGAGTTGGGGGGGAAAACACCTGCATGGCATGTCCCATGGGCCCAGGTCACCAGGCACAGCCAGATGTCATCAGCAACTGGGAGGACCCTGCCAAGCCACCACCTTTGCCAGCCCTGGTCATGTGGTAAGCCCCCCTGGGGGAAGGGCCTTACCCACCCCATCCCCTGGCCCTGTTCCTGCACCCCCTCCCTGCCTGATCTGCCCACACTACCATGGCCCTAGGTTCCTCCCCCCACCCCGAGCTTGTAGAAAGGTGGGAGATAAAGCAGAACTTTATAGAGCAGCCTGTGCCCCTGCAGCTGGGTGGGTATGTGCCTCTCACACCTGGGCCTGGGCCTGCCCTTCCAATGGTCCCTGGGCATCCATGCATAGCTGACTCCCAGTCTGAGGTCAGGTAGCACATGGCCCCTGGTGCAGAGCATCTTGTCTTTGAAATGTTGCAAACTCTCACAAAAGGCTTCTGTGTCCCAGCTGTGCAGACTCAACATTTGAATGCTGGGGAGACACAGCAGTAGCCAGTGGGAATGCTGGCTCTGGGTTGCTGCCAGTGCTGAAGCCTTCTGGATGCACTGGCTACACCAGAGGTGCATTCAGGACAGGACCCTCCTCCTCCAGCAGCTAATGGTGGTGGCTGAAGAGTGGGTGGAGTGTACTCAGGCCTGGCAGGAGGACGACCTGTCTCAGGAGGACAGGTGGCAATCAGAGGACCTGGTGTTCTGAGCCAAGCTCCTGACCCTGGATCAGGAATGGATCCAGGTCCTATGAGAGCAAAATGCCACCCTGGGCTGGACACTGGAGGCCACAGATGATGACCCTGAGCACCATCCTTGGTCTGGCAGTCTCCTGCGTGCCACCCACTGCCCAGCCCCTGTCCCTAGCCTTGCAGGCCCTCTGGCAACCACCCACTGCTGCACAGCAGAACCCCACCTGGGCCTGGAAGGAGGTCCTCCAATGCCTCCTACCACCTGAAGTCCCTGGCCCAGCCCCTGTTCCTGGTCTACTGCCACCTTCCCTGCTACCTAGGTCCAGGCCCACAGCTCAGCCCAGCTCCTTGTGGATATGGAGCCAGAGTTGCCTGGAGCAGCACTAGGGCTGGATGCTGGCCCTGCTGGGCCATCACTTCACCAGCTGGAGGTGGAGCTGTCCTATGATACTACAGGAAGGGGATGATCCTCCCACCCACTGTAATTACTGTGGCCCCCAGACTCACAGGAGAATAGCCAGAGGCTGGGGTGCTGGCCACCTGCTCCCATGCTATATCCCTTAGGTGCCCCCGCACCACAGCTTCCTACTCCAGGACTGCCCAAAAACCACACCTTTACATAGTTTCCATGGGGAAGAGGGTTTTCTATTGGAGGGTGGGATGCATAGTGGAGGGGCTCTGTGTGTTGGGGAGTTATAGGGACGGGGGGCTCTGTGTGTTGGGAAGGGAGGGGGAAGGATTGTTCTGTGTGTTGTGGGGAGGGTGTGTTCTGTTGGCTATGAGGAAACTAAAATTGTTGTTCTTCTGAGGTGTCTGCAGTGTACATGGAGCTGGGTGTGGGCAGGTGGGGAATCTGTGAGCAGCAGACTAGGCAGGCTGGAGAAGGGAGTACAAGAGGAGGGAATTGGCCAGGGTCTCCTGCACCCGGTGTCCTGGTCCCTGCTAGCAGGTGAACAGCTCTCTTCTGGTCTGGATGGGGGGGGTGTCTGCTTGAGCCAGAAGATACACCAGGCACTGAGTGCCTCTGCCAGGGGCAAGGAAGGGGCTGGACAGAAGGAAGAAGGGAGAGAGTGGGGCTGACTTCTAAAGATGGCTGCCAGGCACTGGCAGCTGCAGCCAGAGCCTGGAGCTTCCCGCGGTAGTGGCAGGGGTGCATAGCAGGGCTGAAGAGACATGGCAGCAAATATTCTCCCTGATCTGTGCATGTGCAGATACCTATCCAAAACCCCTTATTGGGCATGTCTGCACAGTGATGCACTACATCACCATATGGCATGCTACAGTGGTATAACAATCACGTGGGTCTACATGTGATTGCCAGTTACATCTCTGGAGCAGCATGCTCACTCAATATAGTGTGCTGCTACAGCAATGTAGCTGGGAAATTTACCCGTGTGTGGCTTGCATAGCACAGTAATAGCTCATACTGTCATACTGTGCCATGCTTTAGTACTTCAAAAAGTACAGCACAGCAACATGCAGAAATGCTCAAATTTAGGCTGGAGTAAATGAATTGGTAGCACCCACTGTGGGTAGCAGTTTGTGTTGCACTGGGCCATCAAGGGGGTGCTCTGCAATATGGAAGATGGACAGCTAGTCCTACGTGTGTAACCCCATGAGGGACATGGGAAGGAGGGGGTTTTCAATCTCTAATGCTATGGTGGGTTTTTTTGTTGCTGACAAGTGTTTCATGTTTGGTCCCTGGGAGGAATACATACCCTTTCACTTCTGCCAATTGTTTTTAATATTTTTTATAATAAAGGTTTAATAAAATAAATGTGCTTAAACAATGAGATTCATCAGGTTGGGACCACCAGCCCCTTGCTCAACTGAACCCAAAAGCATTTACACTTATTATATTTAAACCAACTATCACCCAGGTGCTACACAGAAGGTACCCCCTCTCCAACTGAAGAGATTCAGCGGGTCCATGTACACTGTGAGGGAGTGACTGCCTAGCCAGCACATCTCCTTTTCCTACAGAGCTGTTCAGGGATGAAGGACTCCCAGTCATATTTAACTATTAAACTATTTCAAAGGTTTAATGGTACAACATGATATGAAACTTACAACCATGAACTTACTTACATATCTATCTATATAGATATATACACAATAGGGCTGTGAGAAATTTCTCCAGCTCTTTTGCTTCAACTCATTTTGAGCTAGAAAAAGCAAAGTTGAAATGAAATGTAGGGCTCCAAAACAGCCTTGAAAAGAAACGAGGGCAGACAAAACATTGCGAAAGTTTTGAAATGTTTCAAGTTTCGAAGTTTCAAGTCTCAAAGCAGGTAAACAGAAAGTAAGGAGAGGGAGGGGGACTATGATCCTTCCCTGACATCCCTTCCAATCCCAGTGCTCTGGGGGAGGAATGGAAAACACACGCAGGCATACGCCATGAGTTTTGATTGTCAGCAGCTTGAGGTGTATTTTTCCAGAAACCCCTGTATCCATCTCCTTGAAACGTGGCAGGTTTCATGGCCTCAGCAGGGACTAGCAAGCCTGCAGTCTTTACCCCACTGTGCCTTAACACACACACGTGACTCAAGTTTTTCTTTCAAGACTTCAAGGTACAGTTTCCCAGAAATGCCTGCACCTATCTCCTTGAAACTTGGCAAGCCTTGTGGCCCTAGAAGGGGTTATCATTCCTGTAAGCTTCATCTGAATCAGGCAAGAAATGAGAAAGTTATACGAAGTTTTATGTTTCCCCATTATAACCTATGGGTGAAACATCGAAACAGTGAAACAGTTTCGACGAAACAAAATGGAACAGCGGTTTCAAAATGAAATGAAACACAAAATGAAACACTGCCCTGTTGAAACATCAAAATGGAAGTTGAAATGAAATGGTGCTGTTTCGCACAGCCCTAATACACATGTGTTATTTACAGATATATGCTTACATAAGCAATGACCCTTTGTTTTAAAACTCAAACTCAAGCACAGGCCTCTATAGACTTCCAATTAGTCTGCCGCCATGTCCACTTAACAGGACCCTCCCAGCAGCAGGTGAAGAAACATTTGATGGTAAAGCATGGGTTAGTCTACAAATCAATGACAGTGAAATCTGGCAGTGATGAAACAATTAATCATACAGAAAATGAAATATATACACACACACACACACACACACACACACACACAGATAAGTCATACAATAAGCTCAAATATAAAAATGGCTTATAGTCCTTTGCAATACAGCAATAAGAATGCAGGGGTATAACAGGAATCCCAACAGCAGGGTTACAGCAGGAATCCCAACAGTGTAAGGAACCAGATCACCACAATGGCAGAGCAGCTGTGTCCAAAGAAGAAATGGCAACCCAGGGAATGATCCCGTTATGTAATAAAGTATCATTACCCTCCCCCAGGTCACTCAAGTAGGAGGGAACCATAACCATGAGACCACCCTTAACAAACAGGGGCCCTAGACTCCCCTTTGTGCCTGGGGTGGAATCGCCCCCTGTCCTTAGGGACTTCCCCTTAATCACCTGCAGTGTGGAAGACCTCTCTTCCCCTGTGGGAATCCCCTCTCCCTGGTTAACTCATGCCTCTCAGAGTCCTCCCTTGCAAGGGTGGTCAACCTGTCCGTTTGCTGCTCATGGCAGGAAGACCTGAGCTGCCTTGTGCAGCCACTGAGGGCTATCAGCCCTCTCTCAGCCAACTGTGCACCACCCTATGCACTGGGACTTGTACTGCTTCAAGCAGCTGTGGTGTCCTGTCAACTCTACAGTGCTGTGCACCAATCCATCTATGCAGTGCTAGGGACTCATGCTGCCTTGTGCAGCCACTGTGGTCCCTTCCAGCTCTCCACCAGCCCTGTGCACCACTTTGTGCACCAAGGAGGCTAGGCTCCTGCTTCGCACAGGATTAGGGACCCACCTGCCTTATGCAGCTAACAAGTTCCTATCTGTTCCCAGGCCCTCCATGCACCAATCTGTGCGCCATCACTCCTGCCTCGTGCAGGGTTGGAGACCTGCACTGCCTTGTACAGCTGTTGAGGTCCTGTTCACTCCTGAACCCTACATGCACTGATCTGTGCACGGTTGCCACGGTTCCCTCCACAGCTGGGCTGAGGATGTAGCATCTTCCTGCTTCTTCCCTCCAGAAGCATCTTCAAGGGGCTTCTGGGGCAACTTCTCTGCCCCACTGGTCAGCTCAACCAGCTCTTCCACAGCCCTCTTCTTCATCGTCCCTCACTGACAGCTCCCTGTATGCTGGGCACACTGGCTTTTCATTTGTTTTGGAAGCTCCACCTTTGGATTGGGAGCAGATCAATCAGAAATCTGGAGGTGTTAGTTCCCTTTTTGTTCGTCTTTGTCCCCCTCTTCCCTCCACCCTGGGGTCAGGGCAGGTCAAGCTTGCTCCTGCCTTCTCCGATAGGTGAGGAAGGAAGACTGCCTCTGCAAATGGAGCCCGAGCCGTTTGGGTTCAAGCTAACAGCCTGGGCTGCCAGTGAGCCCACCGGCCAATCTACCACACAAATTAAAGTATATATTTTACAATACAGCATCCTTCAGATGAGTCTAGTCAGAATGAAACAATAAGATATAAAAGTTTTATCACAAAGTTACTTGTTATTACCCTTGTCCCTCAATTCATTAACTGGCTGACAACGCTGAAGTTCATAGTATCATAGTACCTAGGGTCAGAAGGGGCCTAGAGCAGGCCATCTAGTCTGACCCCCCGCCAGTTGGCAGGAAACGAGTGCCAGGGTCACAGG
>JAGPOW010000261.1:218207452-218239260 GCA_030014935.1 Caiman crocodilus | reverse complement strand
ATGCTCCGCCTCCCGGATCCCCCGCAGCCTGCTCACCTCTGCCTGGAGCTCCCGCAGCCACCCCTCCAGGGTCTGAAGATGGCCACAAGAGGGGCAGCCAGGGGCCGCCCCAGGCATCACACCGACCCCCGGGAGCCCCACCCAGCCAGCACCCCCAACCAGGGCGGAGGAGGTGGACAGGGGGCCCCCCAGGGGCCTGGTCTGGGTGGCAGCATCAGAGGTTGCACCAGGGAAGAGGGAGGGGGAGGGGCCAGGCCCCTAGCAGTAGCACTGCATTTACTCACCATGTTCCTAGTGAAAGTAGTCCTCGCGCTGTCGTCTCTCTTCACTCTTCCCTTCCTCCTGCTCTCTGTCTGCGCAAACGCCGGCGCGCCCTTACAGAGCGCGCCTGTTTGTGCGAGGCTCGGGAGCGCGGCTCCCAGCCGGGTCAGCTATCAGCAATCTGAGAGGCTTCCCTCCAGATCAGCTACAGCTGCCGGCACAACCGCACTCACCAGTTTGCTGCCGCTGTCGCAGTCTGTCCTCAGCTGCTGGTCCTTTTGCTCTCTGCTTACCCTTCATGAAGTTACCCTTCATTATAATGTCTTTGGCTTGAAATGATGGACATCAAGCTATATAGTAACCATTATTAAAAACTCAACATTTGCCCTTAGATATCACCATAGTGTATAGAATTTTCCTGTATGTAGAATAGGAAATAAATAACTGTTTACTCTTAGATTTTACTTTGGGGCAAGTGTCAGGAAATGCTGATTTTTAACAGCAGCTATGATATGTTTCCAGAATACACAAAGAATCACTAATAAGTAGATACCCAAAATTGCTAGTGACTTTTATTTTGATATTCTGTATAGATGGCTGACTGTGGAAGTTGAGAAATCTTAGCTTAACAGTAAAATGCATACTTTTAAAGGTTTTATGTAACGCCAGATGAGTATGGGAAAGTAAAACAACTGTACCAGTCATACACTAGGGATAATTCATCAGCATTCAAAAATGTAACAGCATTAGATATAAAACAAACTCTGTATCTCTGCTCAGTATAATAAACAGACAAGAGCTCATTAGGTGCACACTAATGACATGGATTCTAACGATTTTATTCACATAAAATCCAATAGCAGCAGGCTGACAACATGCTGTCAATGAATGTTTTCCTTCTGAAAAATATATTTGCTTTCCTAGCTCGTTTGAGTAATCTTACCAAATTAATTAAAGCACTCAAAACAACGTAATAAATTTGTCAAAAGGTAGGCTCTAGTCTACCAATAGGCTTAATTCATATTTGATTTCATTAAAGGTAATAGATGCATGCACCAGCCAATAGGCTGAGCATGATACACTGCTTACAGAATCAATTGACTGAAGCTTATAATAATTTTTGTGTGTACTTTGGGGAAGGTACAAATCATATGCTTGAAATCTCTCCATTTCACAAATTTAAAAAGTCAATAAAACACAACAAATTAATCCATGCATGGAAAATTCTGCAAATAAAGAGGATCAACTAGGCATGTTATGGTAACAATTGTTTTCATACTCTTATATAAAATCCTATAGAATTTAATACAGACAAAGCCAATAGCGCCTTTAAAGGCTTGATGAAAATTACTTATTCGTGTGTAATATGAAACATGCAAAGCACGTGCATCATACACTGTGCGCCTGTTTAAGTGATATGCTGATCAAGACCCAAATAGAGATCAGTAAAACTCTAGGTTTCAGAAATGCTGACCCCCACCAAAACCAGGGGGATTTTTACAATTTTATCAATGGCAGCAGAATTTCATCCATAGAATTTAATGAAGAGCTGTCTCATTTCAGTTTGTTTTAGAATTTTAAAACAGGAGATGACATGCTGTATTAAAATTGCACAGGCTGCTGAAGAATACATAGTGCAAAATTATCATTTTTTATTGAATTCTATACTGCCTTTCCCTTGATGTTATTTTAGGTATATATAACTTGTTCAAAATTATTTTTCTCAGATGAAATATGAAGGGATAGCATCCTATCATCATGATTTGCTTTTTTCAAGTTTGGAGATTTTCTTTTGGAGGGGATAATTTTGAAATATTTGACAGTAAAATAAAATAGTTTATCAGTATCTGTGAAGCAAGCTATTTTTAATAATGTATTTAGACAAGTCAAGGCTAGCATTTTTCTGCTATGAAAAAACTAGGGCTGGATCCAGATTGATCATCTAAGACACCTCTAGCAGGTGTTGCAGTACCTAAAAATTAGGTATCTAGGCCCAGGTAGATGATGTATATAGACAGGGTTAGGCTCCAAGAACCTCAGAGTCCATGGGTAATTAGATGTCTTTGAAGAATGATTCAGAAGAGTTTACAGGTAATCAGTACAGCCTCAGGCTGTACATTAAGCACCTCCATTCACTTGAGATCCAGAAAATCCAGTTTCTCTTCTGAAGGTAAGGACTAAGGCTGTGCTAAGCTTCAGTCACTGACTCAGTCTGGAGGATATTTGGCCTGATTCAGCAGCTGAATCTCTTAATCTGAATCAAATCAGGAGACCTATTAATTTTTCCAAATTGAATTGGAAGCCTCTGATTCAATTCAGGGAGATTGAGAGAGATTTGATGATTTGGATATAGACACAGCTTTATATGTTTTTTCTATGTACCTCAAGGTACCAGGCATGGCTCATGAATGATGAAATAGTGGGGCAGATGAAGCATCCCAAGGCAGCGTGGAGGCGGGAGGTATCCCTTGCATGCTTGGCGATGGACCTGTAAGTGGACCAGAAGTACTTCCAGTCCACTTCCATGTCCACCATGGAGAACATGGGTACCCTCCTGCCCCCTGGTTTGGCAACTGGTGCCTCCTGGGTCTGGGGGGGCACCCAGGGCCCCCTGGGGCCGATTGCCAAGCCTGGGAGGGGGCCCGGGGGGTCCCCTGTGCGTGCAGTGGTGGACCTGGAAGTAGACTGGAAGTATTTCTGCCTGGCCAGTTTTCTGCTAGGCCAGTCCAAGATAGCAACTAAAAATCCTCAGAAACATGCTCAAAGGAGCTGGTAACACCTTCTAAATCTTCTGCTTCTTGGTCTAGGTGCATGTCACTTTTGGATTTAGACACTGCACCTTGCAACAAAATGTGGAACAGTTTGTGGTGCACTGGATCATCAAGGGGGCACTCTGCAACATGGAAGATGGACATCTAGTCCTACATGTATAACCCTATGATGGGCATGTACAACCCCATGAGGATCAAAATACTTCCAGTCCACTTCCAGGTCCCATGGGATGCTCCATCTGCCCCACCATCTCAGTGCTCACGAGCCACCCTTGGTACCGAATCAGACTTGAATCTTCAGATTCAGATATTTGACCGACAGTGATCTGAATCAACAAATCAAATTACTGTCTCTGAATTGGGCCGAATCCAAATCCAAATTGAATACTGCCTGCTTTGTACACCCCAGTAAAGATCTAACTGTCTTTCTGAAGAATGATTCAGAAGGGCTTACAGGTAACCTGTACAGCCTCAGGCTGTATATTAGGCACCTCCATTTACTTGAGATCCAGAAAAACTAGTTTCTCTTCTGAAGGTAAGGACCTAACTGGCTTATGGTGGTGTCCATCTTCTGCATAATAGCTTGGAATGCTCCCAGAAAGTCCTCCATATCAAATGGGAAGATCGCTGCACAAATGCCAGCATCCTTGCTAAAGCCAGTGTTATCAACATTGAGTTAGTGATCTTCAAGCACCAACTTTGCTGGACTGGACAATGTGTAAGGATGCCTGACTCTGGACACCCAAAACAAGTGCTCTGCTCCTAGCTTAGTTATGGCCTGAGATCTTGTGGAGGCCGGAGGAAACACTACAGGAACACATTGAAGGCATACCTCTAAAAAATGGATGCTCTCTGTCAACCAACACCAGTGGCACTACAACCTCAACCAAGTGGCAGCCTATTTCGAAATAAAGCATCTTGCCCTTAAAGCAGAGAAGGGTTAGCAGATGAAGGAAAAGGAGAAGAATCCCAGCCTGTTTTCACCCATGGAAAGACCTGCAACTTCTGCAGATGGATCTGTGGCTCAGTAATTGGATACTGCAAGCACCTAAAGACACATCATTTAGCTGTGGTAGAGATCATCCTTAAATTGAGAGACTGCTAATGCTGTTAGAGTTTTTGCACAGGAATGCTTACAGAAGTATTTAGACAGAGATGTGGGGTCTAGGGCTGCAGCCTGAGGAAATGCAGAAGATCTACTTTATCTGGACTTTAGAAAAGCATCTGATATGGCTCCAAATGGAAAATTATTAATGAACCTGGAACAGATTGCACAAATTATAACTTGTATAAGGAATTGACTAAAGGAGAGAGTGTAACATGTTATGCTGGGTGAACTATCTGGTTATTAATGGAGTTCCTTAAGGATCAGTCTTAGAACTGATATTATTTCATGTTTTCATCAGTGATCTTCACACAAAAGGTAGGAATTTAATAATGAAATCTGCTGACTACACAGAATTAGGAAGCATTGTGAACGCAAAGAAAGATTGGACTATCATCTTGTAAAATGTCTGTTGCCACAGTCCTTTAGCCATGGGATATGTGTGAGAATATTTATCCTGTATAAATAAATGTACTCACTTATTCATGGTTTTGTTGCAAGTACAACGCTCTGGACTATCCCCACTGCAACCAGTCTCTTCTAGTGATGGGCCCCTGTGAAGTCACCGGCTCATTCACTTCTTTCTTTCTGGGCAGATAACAAACAAAGCCCTGAGGTACCCAGAATCTCACACCTGTACTATAGGAGTAATATTGGGAAGAAACTTCTGAGATATGTCTGCCTAACAAATGTACTGCTGAGCAAGACTGCCTATGTGTTTTCAGCTCATGTATTTAATTAATTTAGCAAAATTCATTTAAAAAGAAACAACAAGAGTTTTGTAAGGCTGGGCACTGTGGAGAAAGAATCACAGAATTCATCTTAATACATAACATCAGTCAAGTAGGACAACTGAGTCTTAAAATGAGCATTACTTTCATTATTGTATGACAGCTGGAATAAAACCAGAAGAGCTCTTTAGAAGTCTGACATATATTTTCTTCTGTTTCAGTGGAAAACATTGGCAATAACTTATAGACAACTAATTGTCAGTCATGGTCTGCCTGAGCTGATTAGTAGGATCAAACATGCTTATTTAGCACATGCTTCTTTACCACTCTACTGTCCCCTTCTTCAAACAACTCAGTCTACTCATTAGGATTCTTAGAACTTACACTAATAAAAGATGTACAAGTATATTATTAAATATACAGGACATATAGATTAATAAGTAGAGAAGAAGAGTTAAACAGCAATATACCTATACAAAATGTTCCAAGAACCTAACAATGCCTTAAATTTACAATTAGAATAATGACCAGGTAGAAATAAATCCATCTCATAAAAACTGGGAATTAAATTAGGTAGAATATTTTATAAAACAGCCTCTTTAACTTCCTCCTCCCCCTTTAGAAGATGCCCTGAGCCTTCCCCCAAAAAACAATACATGTCTATCTTAAGAAATCAGAAAATTATTAAATTTGGACTCTTTTGGACAAAAATAGTGTTTTAATAATAAATTGCTATTGTTATGATATTGTAATTTTAAACTGCTAAAATTAAATACCATCCTCCTCATGAGAGTTAGTGATGTGATGGGAAAATGTTCTCCAATTTGTTCCGTCTGCCTTGACACTGATCCAGTCCATTTTCCTGTCTCTATATCATCTTTTCCTTGCCTGACTCCTCTTTTTCTTCTGTAGCACACAACCTTTCATTTTTTTCTCTTTAAGTCTGTTCTGTCTTTTCTTAGAAAGCAAGAGTTCAAGCTGCTCCTTATCACAAAAACAATGTCCTCTTACCCTGACCTGGAGGGGCCAATTCCTAAAATTGAAGAAAGAGAGTTTACTGTCCATGTCCATTCAGTTCTTGGACTCCCTCCTAAAACTGCAACTTTATGCAGTTGTGCAGCTAAGCTGAATGAAGAACCAACAGCCTGATGAACCCACTTTAGGTATGCTGAACTTAAGTGTTATCTTATATCTGTACCACTACTCTTGTAACCATTTGATTTGTAATGATCTCTCTCAGTACTTCTCAGAATGCCCATTTCTACTCACAGTGTTACCACAATCCTACAGGACTGTAGCAGAATGACAAACTGAACAGTTTATAATGATCTGTAGCCATAATTGTACTGAACAGATTCACTTATTAATTCTGGTAAGTAGTGGTCTCTTCTAACTGGTTAGATCATTTTAAACCATTTGGAGACCCTGTAAGGTACTTGTGTGTGGCAGCTGTAAATTGGACAAGCATTCTGTGGGTTGTAATTGGTTTCTGTAATTGGTGTGCTTTAATTTCTCTAGTGTAGATCAGACCTATACAACATTGTTTTGTGGTGATTTTGTTGATAATTGAATCTTGTTGATGATGAACCAAAGATACACTTGTTCATATCATTTGCTATCCTTACCACTTATCAGTATTAGTTAATAACACTAATTACTTTTAATCATTATTACAATGGGCTGTATTCAGGCCTATATTGTGTTACGAAGCTTCTGAGTCACCCAGTCACTTATTATTGCAGTTTAAAATTCAGCCCTTTTTCATTCACGTGCTTGATACTATTTCAAAAGACTTGACTAACTACAATTTTACCGAGCAAATTTTCATTTTGTGGAAAATAGTTTTCAATCATAGGCAATAAATTATATTCTTTGTGCATAATAACAAATTAAGGTTAAAGAAGCTGATAATATGAATGAAGTAATTTAATCACAGATATAAACAAATCAGAAATTAAAACTGCTCATTTCCGTACCAGATGTGCTGTGTCTACAAACTTATCTCCAAAAACATATTTACTTGTAATTGGGCAAAAGCAGGTATTTTAACTTTACTTCCTCTAGCTTAGATCAGCAATGCAGTGTCTTTAGAGAAATAATAGAGAAACTGGGCTGTATTTTCCTGTTATATGAATAGAAATCCATATGAAGTCTATTATACACACCACAAACCAACAGTGTTAATATGATTTATACAGATACAGCTAAGAGTGGAATTTGTCCCTTTACTTGTTGTTTAGACATTTGTATTAGCTGTATGGATTGTACTGATGTCATCTTTTCAACTACTATACTACATGTGCATTACCATGCTTCACCTACCCACAGTCACTTCTTAAGATGGAACTAATCCAAGGTCCCCTATACATTTTCTAGGTCATGTATAATCTTCATAAGATGGGCAAATTGCCCTAAATATAGGCATTGTCAAGATCCCAATGCAGCTGGGTCTAGGAAGAGATACCAGTCACTCAATGTCAGTACTATACAATGCTGGAAATAAGTCAGAATAGATCTATCTATCTCTGAATAAATAAAAGCCTGGCATTAATCTCTCTGGCAATGCTAATACTTTGCAGTGGTTCCACTGCCTGCTGAAGAATCACTCCTGATTTAAACTGGTGTGGCTGAGATGCAATTCTAGACTATATTTACTGAACAGTGGTCAGTCTTACAGACAGATGTCCACAATTGCTATGTAAACACACCTCCCACCACCCTGCGATTAGTTCTCACCCTACGTTTGTAGCAGTAGTTTTGATACACAAGTTCATATACTCAACCCAAGTCTTTGTCCATCTCATTTACCAAAAATCATATCTGAAAGCACCACTGAACTGTGCTCTGAAAAGGATATAATTGTGTTAGAAAACCTACTGCATTCTTGTTCCTGAAAAGGCAACTGAAGACAATCCAGGAATAATAGAGTGCAGGTGGCACATCACCATCTCCAGAACATATAACAAAATGCTGCTACATCTCTAAAATTGTATTTATATTGAGCTGGCCTTTTGATTACTAACACCTATGATGGTGTTAGTATGGTATGTTGGAATTTATATTAAAATATAAATAGGGACTTTTCACTAACATGTCAATTAAAATATGACTTTGAAAAGATTACTATTGTCTACTTCCGAAAAAGATGCAGTTTAATAGGATGCTGGCTTCATTTACTTACAAAGAAGTAGCTTACATTCATTTTAGTCCTGACTTGGCTTCTAGATGCCAGTTATCAAACTCTGTGGGTTTGGCTACTCGCACTGTTTGACTTCAATAAATAAAAAAGGTTGCTTTTTTAAATAGTTCTGTCACTGTTCAAAACTATGTTTGTCCATAGGAAAAATAATTCTCCCCTCAGCATGGGAGACTTCACTCTCAGGTGGACTATGTGTGGTATAGTATAGTCCTCTATTAAGACAGATTTTTTTTAAAGGGTCTGCAAATCTAAAAACCGTTGTCTGGTAACAAAATTAAAAGAAACGCCTTGTTTATTCTAATATAAAAATAAAACTTTATTATGAGGTCAAATTCTCTCTCATTATAACATTTTCATTCATTTCAAGGTTACTAGTTACTAAAAAAAGTAACTTGGCCTATCTCTATATTTATTTCTCTTCCAACTGTACTGAACTGTAACAAACTGTAACAGATGCTTAGCTGGCATATACCGGTTGTTTCAGATTGATGCTGAAGAGTGAGGGAGGCGTAAAGAGCCCATTTACAGTCCTTGGTCTCCCTTGGTACAAGTGATGCTGAAGACTGGCACCATTAGATAACCCAAAGGGGCAAGAATGGGTCTGGAGGAAGCAGGGTATGCCAGGAGTGGTAACATAAATCTCCCATCCTGCATTCAGTTTCTACTTGCTGTGGAAGATGGTGTCACTCCTGAAGCTCAGAGAGTTGTAGTTTGCACTCCCCGACACAGACTGATGCTTTAAAGTCTCCATTATGTCCCCCGTGAGTGTACATCTGTGGTTCTTCATGCACACACTAATTGATTAGTTCTCTGGCTCAGTCCTGAAACTTTAATTGAATACTGCATGTCACAGTAGCAGGTGTTTCACGATTTTCTGTGCATTCACTGGTGGGTTGACACATCACATTGTTGGAATTCAGCCTTTTTTGGCACTTAAGTACAGGCAAGAATGTTATAGCTGACAGCAGATATGGGAGAAAACCTTGTCATGGCTCTATTGAACCCACTGTTTCCTACTGTGCTAGTAATTGCCATGGCAGCAAAAATGTTGTTTATTATGCTAAACCTGGTAACAAAAATACATTTTGAAGACAGAAGGTTTCTATCTATGAAGCCTCACTTAAAAGAAGTGCTAATCTCCTGTCACCAGCTTTCTCCCAAGCATTTAATTCTTGGCTAGCTTAAATAGTTCCACATAGAAGCTGTCTGGCTTCTGAAATCCTTCTCTTATGTGACTGACTACCTATACTCTTGCCCTCAGTAAGGAGTCTAGATCGCATGAAGTTGGTTGAGGCTAAAAATTGCAGTAGGGTGTAGCCTAATTTGCAAATAGTTATTGCTCCATTCAGCTGAGCTACACCTAAATCCCTTCAAACTCTAACTCTACTGGGTTGAGCCATCTAGAAGTAGCAATCTGAAGAGAGAGACTGAGCTAAACTTTGTCATCAATGACAAAGGAAATTCAAAGGGACTTAGTTCAGTCCTCAAAGAGCTATTGACTAATGAGGACCAAACTGTATTTAGACTCAGTAGTGTAAGTAATGGGGCTAGGGGTGGGATTGGAAGGAGCAGCAGCTGTTACGCCTTCCTCCAGACTTCCCCATATGTAGAATATGATCCTTATTACATACTGCAGCACCCCATGAAACCATAGCTGATGTGACAAGGATATGATGAAACTCTGTTGGATTTCCAGTTAAACATTTAGAATAGACTCTCTGAATTGGAGTGAATTTAGATACAGTGCATGTGTCTTAGCATCAAGAACATTTCCAAATATATTTTCCTTTTTCTCTCTTCCCTGGTTTCCTTCTTCAGCAATGAACTAGTACAAACTATTGATAGGTGATTGTAGCTAGGCGTGAGTGATCTGAATTCTCTCTCTAGAATCAGACTTTGCTTAGGGTACAAAGACAGCTGTGCTTGGATGATTTTCCCCCCAACTCCCCATCTTCCAACAATAGACAAACCCACAGTTAGGGATAGATACTGGAGGGGGGAGGGGAGATGTGCACTGGTGCACTTGTACCCGCTTTGATTCCTGGTCCACCCAAAATTTAAAACCAGCTGCCTGGCAATGGCAGGAGCATTCCTAGTCAGGCAGTGCTGCAAGAGCCAACTGGCATCATGGTTCATTATAAGCTACCAGCTTCCTTGTAAACTCAGCATTCCACAGGTATTAATGACCCTCTTTTCTTTTATTTAATGATCTTGATGTTACACCAGTTAAGGTAGCCTTTGTTTTGCAATTCTAATCTCTGTTTGTTGCTCCTGGTAATGAAACTCAAATTTTGTATTTCTTTTTGGTTCAATATTAAACTGAATTATATAGTCCTGGGCTCCTAGCATTTTAGTAAAACATCTAGTTTATTTGTAACTGGAGCAAAATATGTGTGGCTTCATATGTGATGATGCACCTCACCATCTGCACCCCCCTTTCCAAAATCCTAGATCCACCCATGCATGTAGTTTTGTTGCACATTTTGGAAGTTTTGTGGGTGTTAGATATTCATTGGTTCATGAGAATTGATGGGTCATAGTTTTTTCTGTTTTAAAGAACACATAGTTATCTGTGGATTGGGTTAGAGTTCTGATTAGAGATCCTTTCAAAAACAGTTTGCTTTTATCTGTCTTTAAAAACTTTATTTATTGTCACATTGCCTGCAGTTGCATGCAATGAATCCCACAAGGGGTCTGAAAAAGAAATGATAGACTTTGGCACCTGCTTGTCAAATATTAGAATATTTTAGGCATTTTATATGGTGCTCAGCACTACTGTTCCAAACTTAAATTGATCCTCTCCCTCACTGTGGTTACAAGTTAGAGAAGTTACAGATAAAGACTTGAGGGGAGGATTGTGCAGGGTTTATATCAGATAAACCCTGCACAACCCTAGGCAGGGTTTATATCAGAAGGCAATGCCTTTTACTCACAGGACTGTAGCTACAAGACTTAATTGATTAACTGTTCAATCAATGCAAGCATAGAACCAAAGGATAATTAATTGCTATAACTTGAGAAAATATAACTTGAGAAATCATTCAAACTCATAGGGATAATTTTCACCTGGTGTGCATAAATTATCTCTAGGGGTATGTCTCTTCCATTCCCCCATCTCACTGTAGCCATGTCATAAAGAGGGCAGAATCCTAGATGGGAGACTACAAGCCTTCTTGCCTGTATTTGGTGGGAAACTCATGGTGTGTACCTTTTGAGAGCAGATATAACAGCGGCATATTCCCTCTCCACCTAGCAAAATCTTCCCTTGTTTCTTCTGTCCTTGTTTTCTGTATGTACACAGTATGACTTGCAGCATACCTCCTTATTGGCTATCCTGATGCCCATAGCATCCCTATGTTCCAGGGATGAAGAAAACTCTGATTTGTCTCATTAATCATTTCCCACATTCAATCCTTGCTCTGGTACTGCTCCTTTGAAATGGAGACTGCTAATCAGTTCCATGCTGAAGCTAGGCTAGATAATCATATGGATCTCTCCTGGCCTTAAAGCCAGAATCTATTATTAAGAGCAATCTCTGCCTTAGCAATAGGAATGCTATATTTTAGAAGAGAAAATCCATACTCTAACATAAAAAAAATCTATCGGACACTATCTTTCTCTTCTTTGTGAGCTTCCCAATAAGATACAAGCAAGATGGAAAAAAATGCCTATATTTGAATGCTCTTTCAAATATGTAAAGTATCAAACAAACTTATATATACTGTGTAAAAAGACATTTCCTTTGCATTTTATACCAGTTACTTGATTGTGCATCCAAATTTACCAAAATTCACTGTTTTACTTAAACATCTTTACTTTATTCTTTTCTCTCACATTCAACAGTTGATACAAACCAACTTGCAATATTAATAATTTGTATCATATTACCCTAGAGGTTAATGATTTTGGTTTTAGCCACAACCCCTTCTCTGACAGTTGAGATTATGAGTTTCTCCAGGTCAGAGAACACAAATTAGGAGGCTTCATCTCCTCCTTTCCTCACTAAATACAACTCTAGTGTGAACTGCCATATTCTTGCTGAATTTTTAGAATTTTTTCATCTTTCAATATTTACATTCATGAGTAATTTTATTCATCTGCATAATCTCATTAAAATCAGTAGGGTTATTCCCATGGGAAGTGTTTGTAGTGTCAGTGCCATCCTTTGTTAGAACATAATGACTCTATTTTCCCACCCTGCTGTTTTTTGAATATGAAATTAAAGTCAAGTTACAGTGCATTTGGCAAGTTGTTATTACACAAAGAATATTTAGAAGTTGTTAGTGCATTCATTAAACTTGTATTTATGTCTACATTTTAAATACCATAAGACAAAGAAAATCATTAAACAGAAAATATTAATAAAATAATAGATTTTGTTGTTCAGAGCCTATAAAGACATTCATTTTATTGTGTGGAATAAACCTACAGCAAATAATTGTCTGTTCTGTAGATACTGTATAACTTAATATTTCCTTAGTAATCTCATAAAGATATTTAATAAAGTGCAAACATTTGCAGCTATTTAGACTCTATATCATGTAGATGAGCAAAATTGACAAAACTGAAGAGTTTTTTGCAAACTCTTGAGTTTTGCATATTTAAACCCTCAAAAGCAATAAAACTTTTCAAAATCAAGTAGTAACTGTAAAAATGCACAACTCTACTAGGACTCTTCTTGTTATTGCTAGTCTATAACTTACTTCATGCCACCAGTCCCACCAGTCTGTTCTCTAAACATGGTATAAATCCAGATAGATTCTACTAAAGCCAGCTAACTTATTCAAGTCTCACAGCAGTGTACAAGTGAGTTGTTTGGTTTTTTTAATTTGGCCATTTTAGAATTAAATGGGAATCCATGGTATCTTTCAAAACAAAAGACAGGACTCGGTAGTAATTGATACAGTGAGGATACTTTTACTTTGGGTATTTTATACATGACAGGAACTGCCATACTGGATCAAATCAGTGGTCCATCTAATCTAGTATTTTATCAACAGTGGCTAATACGAGAAAGAGAAAGAGATCAGACATCTTGAAATCAATGTATATGTTGGAGGCATACTAGCATTCTAAATCAGATTCTGGCCTCATCAGTAATGTAAAGAGGCCATAATGCTCTGTAGGAATTTTACTATTTTAAAGCTTTAAAAATATATAAATAACTTTCAGCTCCCTGATAACATGTATCACAGTTGAATTAGTCACAGTTGTTTTACAGTGTTTTGCAAAGATCAAATTTAGAAAAATCTAGGTGTATCAATTATGTTACCCCATAAGGATTAAAATTCTTTTTACAGTCATTTCTGGAAGTAGAAAGTTGATTCATGCTGGATGTAGTCAGTTGCCATTATTACATTTTCTTAGTAGAATCAACTGTTTTTATGTATGTGCTTTATCTGGGTTCCTCAGTCTAGAAATTGGAAGCTGCTATATTCCTTCTAACAAAGGTAACAGAGAGGCATAAAAATCACCTTGGGAGTCATGATTTGGTGCCTTTTTATCTTTGTTTGCATTGATTGTATATTTCTTTTTAAAATGTTCTGAAAGCCTTGGAAAAAGGAAAGGCTAATTATGCATGCAGGTCAGGTAAGCTTCCTAACAGTGGATTCCCGAAAATAAAATCTATATGATTTAGCAAGAAACTTGCACTCTAAATTTGCACCCAAAGTAAATGATTAAATGCTGGACTTTTCTCCAGGGCACACTAATTTTCAGGATTGATACCATTACATTAGAACCTGTCCATAAAATGGACTGTGTTGTCCAATTCTTCATTGCTTCCCCTCTTCCTTTCATTGCCCAAGAGGACTAATGAAGAGTGCTATAGTAAACAGTGTTTGTGGTAGTGTGGTAGTATCATGAATGTTAGTACTTAGAAGTCATTGATTTTTCATACAAGGGAATAGAAGAAGAGAGGGAGATTTATAATTCTGGCTGTATCACAAACCGTGGAATGTCAAATTGCAAACTCTTTGAGCATTCCAAAAAAAAACTCGAGAAATTTCCACTAGGGAAAATGAAGCACAAAGGCTAGGATTTGTGCCTTTGTTTCCCAAACCTCACACCAGAGACATAAAATTACCAACCTTACAGGGGACTTGTGGAGATTATTTTAAGCTGTGTTTGATGGTAAAGAGGTTTTAAAATGCACAACCTGTAATATGTGGTTAGGAACTACAGTTCTGGGCTTGATTTGCTACTTAAGTGCAGTGAGGACAATGCATTTCTCCTCCGCAAATAGGGGAACACTAGAAACTACTGCACAGAATTCCTGCTGGAGCTCTCCAGCTCATGGAAGATGTTTTTCATTCACCAAGGGGTACTGCCAGCTCCCCTTAGAACTGGAATGACTTGGAAAGTGGCATTGGTTAAGACAAACTCTAGTTGGGCTTTTTCATTTGGTCTATAAGGTGCAACTCTAGCCTGTCTTCTATCTGGCCTTGCTTTGGTAAATTCACATGATGCTTTTTTTCCCCTACAGCTAGAAGGGAATCGTATTAAGGACATCAAAGATAGAAGTCTAGAAGAAACAGTGATGGCTGTGATATCCAGTGATCCTGTAATTAGCATGTTAGAGGTTTTTGGTTTGAAGTCCCTTTTCCTGGCAAAGTCCTCAAAAAACGTTGGGGTAGGGGGTAATATCTTCAATGTAAATGCTTGATTTAATACTAAATTGTGATGTGGAGCACTCATCTACTGTAAGGAGATTTCATGATAGTCTCAAAATATTTAAAATAAGTAGTTTTAAGGGACTTTTGAGAGAGAGTGTGATGCTTTTGACTTTCAAAAGTGGTATTCCCTAAGGTTTTATTAACATAATTGAAACTGGGACTTCATTTTCATCTAATTAGGCATTATAAGGTACCACTAACTTTCTCTGTAAACACTGCTAGCATAGTTTCAAAGGGACTGTCCCCTCAGGTCCCTCCTCCTGTGTGAGTGAGTGCTGTAGAATGGCTTGATTAGCTCTAAAATAATTATTTTCAGTAAACACAGTAGAGGAAGAGAGAGAGTAAGACCGAGAGTGAATGCAGAATTGGCATAACTGGAATTTGTAGGACAGATCTTTGTATGCTACAAGTCATATTAATTCTGATGACTTCAACAACACTGGATTTCACCAATGTATAGCCAATACATATCCAGTATTCACTCAAAGTATAGATTTTCTTCAGGCTAATGCAATTAACTGTGCGGGCAGGTCAGTTCTGTAATAGATTTCATTTGTTCCTCGTTTCTTTAACAGCAGTAGCACGTCATTCTGTAAGTATCTGATATATGTTCAGCTTATACAATCAACAATCATATAATGAAGTGGTACTTGAAGGCCAAAAGCTTTAATTGTCAGTGATACAATACAGATAGTAAAGTGAATCTAATTCACCTCTCAAGAACAGCCTTTATGTAAACTCCTCCATAAACATCAGTGCAGTTCAACATCAGTGTGGCCATTTTGTTCACTATTCATATAGAACACAAACATCATTTGTTTTCTGACTCAGTATTTAGACTGCACAGCCATTTCAACTGAAAGTAAAAATATAGCCACACAATTAATGGTTTATTCTCTGTGTTCTCTGTGTTCCTAGGTGCCTGTGAAAGAGGAAAAACATACATCTTCCTTTTACACCAAATAAATTGAACAATCAGTATCAGCTTCTGGGTGAGGGTGGGGGTTCCCTCACAGCTAGCTAAAATATCATCTTGCTTCTCTAGCTAAAACAATTCAATCTGGACTTGAAGATAATGAAAGTGTTTCATTCATTTGATCAGATATTGATTGATTACTATAACATACTACTAGAACAACAACAACATCCCCTTGTAGATGTTGAGGCGCAGTTGAAATAAAGTGTTTTTAAACTAAGATATTGGCTAGGTATGGGCATTCAAAAAGCCTGAGGCAGAATTGACTTAAGTTGCATGTAAGTGGTCTTGTTTAGAGCAGTAGCGAACACAACACACACTCACCTTTGGTGGAGGGGTTGCTCATCTTACACCAAGTTCTGCCATTTTAAAACCAGTCTGTGTGCTGGACTTCTGTTCTGTTATGGGTATAGACCAGTTACTGATCATTTATACTGGTAAAAACATTATGTCTAAGTAAAGAAGAGCTAAGCATGCTATTGATGTCTGTGATTCTGATACTGTGCTAGAGATGCGTGTAGTTAACCCGATTTAACTTCTAAAACTCTCCATTGTTCCAGTGTTGCAGTGTTACAAATTGAAGAGAAACCTCAGCTAATGAATTTGCTTCTATGCTCTTCCCTCATATTTTTAAAAAAACTCTTAATACATCCTTGTTTGTAGTCTGTTGCTAAATCTGAAATCTGGAACAGATTTTTTTCATGATAAAAGCTTTTTTCTGAGTGTCTTTGATTGAGGGGACCTCATATCAATCAATTCCTCTCTCTGCTTTTATATGACTTTAGGCAAGTCATCTGATATTTCCGTGTTCAGTTGCTCACTTATCAAATGGCAGTTATTATCAGCTTCCCTTTCCTTGCCTGTCTATTTAGATCATTAAGTCCTTCTATTAGATCTCTATGTCTAACACATGGATCCCCAACCTCAGTTGCCTCTATGCACCACCATAATGCAAACAACTACTATAAATAATATGTAAAGAGATGAAATAATAGATATAATGAAGGAAGAAGAAATAAATATGTTAATTTTATACACACATGAAAGTGGATGGTGTGCATTACCATTACTCAAATGGGCAGCGCACATTATGTGGGAAATCTAAGCAAGTTATAAAAACAGCTCTGTCTGGTTATATTTTATCTTATTTTATTTATTTTATCTGAATAACATCCCAAGTAACTCATAAGAAATAAAAAGAAAATTATAGTGCTCACATATTATGTTTTTTGTATTTACTCTTGGGTAGGTACTCAGATGTTCACAATAATGGGTACCATTACATAAACCTAGATAGATAGATGGAAGAGAATAGGTTAAGAAATAGTATAGACTGGAATTTGTGTGTCTGGGGTAGAAAAATGTCACTGAGCATATTTATTAGGAAGCAATCCCTGACAGATGGTAATATACATAAAAAACATTTTTAGTGGTGTAGCCTGAGCTGGATAAGATCTTCATGCCATTGCTCTGATGATGCTGATTTTTTTTAAAACATAGACGTTATCCAGACATGCCACACACCCAGAATATTAAGCAAGCTATGAAAAGAATCAATGTGGTATTTGAAGCTTCACTTTGTCCAATGTACTCTGTGTTACAATCCTTCACACTATTTGTTTCTTGTGTTGTTAGAAGGTTTTTCCCAAGCACTTTTGGGAGTCACCGTTGCCCTCCATGACTTGCAAAAAGGAAAAAATGTAATTGTTTTCTCATTGGGGATCCCCCTTGCTTTGACACCAGACTTTTCTGGTATGATCTGATTTTACTTGCTGAACCATACAACCAACATTTTTAAATAATTTCATAGCTGGTAGGGTCGGAAGGGACCTGAGCAGATCATCCAGACTGACCCCCTGCCATGGCAGGAAAGGATGCTGGGGTCAAACAACCCCAGCCCATCAAAGTGTCTATCTAGCTTCCTTTTGAAGACCCCCAGGGTAGAAGCCAGCACCACTTCCCTTGGAAGTTGGTTCCAGATCCTAGCCGCCCTGACTGTGAAGTAGTGCCTCCTGATAGCTAGCCTGAATGTACTCTCAGTCAATTTATGGCCATTATTCCTTGTTACTCCCAGTAGTGCTCGGGGGAACAGGGACCCTCCCAAAGCCTGCTGGTCTTCCTTGACCAGTTTATAGACAGCCACCAGATCCCCTCTCAGCCTTTTTTCATGGAGGCTGAACAGGTTCAGGTCTTGTAGCCTCTTCTCATAGGGCCTGCCCTGCTACCCCCTGATCATGTGAGTGGCCCTCCTCTGGAGCCTCTCATTGCTGTCCACATCTCTCCTGAAGTGCGGCACCCAGAACTGGATGCAGTACTCCAAGTGCAGCCAGACCAGTGTCACATAGAGGGGGAGGATCACCTCTTTGGACCTGCTCATGATGCATCTGTGGATGCATGACAAGGTGCAGTTAGCCTTCCTGACCGCGTCCCCACATTGGCGGCCCATGTTCATCTTGGAGCCTATAATGACTCCAAGATTCTTTTCTGCCTCTGTGCTGACAAGAAGGGAGCTCCCTGGCCTGTAGGTATGCTGCTGGTTCTTTCTCCCTGGGTGCAGTACCCTGCACTTGTCAATATTGAATCCCATCTTATTCTCATCAGCCCACCCCTGTAACCTGTCCAGATCCAACTGCAGCCTGTCCCTCTCGTCTACTGTGCCCACTTTTCCCCACATCTTACTGTCATCTACATATCTGAGCAAGGTATTTTTCACCCCGTCATCCAGGGCACTGATGAAGATGTTGAACGGTGTGGGCCCAAAGACCAAGCCCTGGGGGACCCCACTGCCCACATCCAGGTCGAAAATGACCTGTCCACCACCACTCTCTGGGTGCGGCCTTCTAGGCAATGGCAACCCATCTGACTGTGTAGGCATTGACACCACAATCTCCTAATTTTTTTAACGAGAATGGGGTGAGAGACCGTGTTGAAGGCCTAAAGTCTAGAAAGACTACATCCACTGCAACACCTGTGTCCAAGGATTTTGTGACCTGATCACAGAAGGCCACCAGGTTGGTCTGACAGAACCTGCCTTTAATGAACCCATGTTGGTTGCCCCTAAGCATATACTCCTTTGCATGCCCCTATGCACCTGGATAATTTTCTCAATGAGCTTCCCCAGGACCAAGGTAAAAGTAACAGGCCTCTAATTTCCTGGCTCCTCCTTCCTCCCTTTTTTGAAAATAGGGACCACATTGGCCCTTTTCCAGTCCTCTGGCACCTTGCCAAAGCACCACAAGTGCTTGTAAAGCTGTGCCAGGGATCCCACAATGACCTCTGCTAATTCCCTTAGCACTCTGGGGTGGAAACCGTCAGGACCTGCGGATTTGAACACATCTAGTCCCACCAGATGTTCCCTGACTAGGTCCTCTCTGACCCTGGGCCTGGCTGTGCCTCCCCTGGGACCATCAAGGATCCCGGTGTGGGGGGGATAACCTGGTCCCTGCTCAGAAAAATGGAGGCAAAGAAATTGTAAAATAGGTTAGCTTTGTCATCTGGTGAGACCACCAGATTTCCAAGAGTGCCCTGCAGAGGCCCCACGTTACCCAGAACCTTCTTTTTACCTGCTATGTATTTAAAAAAAAGATTTCTAAAAAATGCCTAAGTTTAATGCAAAACTTCTCTATGCTAATACAAAAGTACATTTGAATCCCCACCCAACCCATGCACTAACAATGGCCATCATGTGTTAAGTTCCAAATGCATTTTGCTCCCCAAAAGAGCAAGTCTAAGTAATACCAATAAAATGAAATTTAAAAGAAATTAGACATTAGAAAGAAATTCTGAGAAATTAGGAAAAATTGTCGGTTAAACTAGGAATACATCCTAGGCCAAAAAAGTAAGAAGTGCTAATGAAACAAGGGGCTGTGATTAGGAATTTACTGGACATGACTGTCAATGCAGGGCACTAAGGATTGATCCTGTTCCCACTGCAGCAAAACTTTCATTGATTCCAGCAATGCAGGATCAGGTCTTGCAATCACATGTACTGACCAAGCAAACTACTAATTTATTGCTGGGTTTTATAATTTCATTACCAAGTACTTATCAGAGAAGTTTATCAAACTATCAACTAACTGTATGTAGGTAGGTGTCCCAGAACTGTACAGGAAAAGGAAATGAGGACCAGCCAGGCTATTTTTCTAACTTAAGCCCTGAGCATATTGTGGGTTTTGTACAATCAGGACAAAATTAATTTAATTGAATTCTGGGAAATTATTCAGAGATGGGGACATACAAATGGTACATACAACCTAGTAATGGAAGTATTTCTACAAGGACCTATTTATGTCTGCTGCAGTACCGTAGCAAGGGAGGGGTGAGTGGGGCAACCATCATGAGCACCAAGAGAAGGGATACCAACAGTTGAGTTGTAAGTTGATATTTTGTTATAAATATTTCAAAAAATTGTGGCTGATGATATCGCAGATAAATGCCACGTACATGAGCGCAGCCACAGCATTCACACAGCCAGCCCAGCAGCTTGGAGAGCAGCGCCTGGCTGGTGAGTCTGTTGGGAAAGAGAGTGAGAAGAGGTGTGGGGAGTAGATGAAGACCCCTTGGTGAGGGAGGAGGAGGAACTGGGACTGGGGCAGTTGTTACCCAGCCAGGGCAGGCTGCAGAATAGAGTCGTAAATAGCTTGTCTCATGACTCTAGTAAGAGTGGTTGCAGGGGGAGGTAGCTCCTGCCACTGCGTGCCGCCCCTGAAAACATGGGGGAGGGACATGTGCCCCCAGATTTGTGCACAGGGTGAGGGTGGGCTGCAGCTGAGGGCTTGATCTGGATGCCAAACTTCCTTGCTATGGTACTGGTCTGCTGAATACTAACCCAGCAGATGTTTTGACCATTTAGATCGCAACATGCTATTTGGCAGCAAAAACATGAATGGCAGCCAAGAATTACAACCTGAGCTTAGTTCCAACTGCATAAATCCAAAGCAATTCCACTGAAAATAGCAGAGCAACTTCACTGTAAGGATGATCAGAAACTGGATGTAGATATATCAGTGCAGCAAGACAGTTTGGGCAAAGAACAACTTAATGGCACAAACTTTATTTGTGTATGTTTTCCCTGCTCTATCCAAAGAACGAGATCAAGACTCAAACATTTTTTAACCTGGTAAAGTTAAATAACTACGTAAATACATAAAAAGAGTAGTTATTTATCTTGTGATTTTAGAATCTTTAATCTCCCTAAAAATTTCTCTTAAAATCTTTGCTTCCTGAATACCTGGCTATCAGTGGCTTGCAGTTTGATTACAATGCACAAACTATCTGAACACCTATATTCTGGGGAAGAAAATAATGGTGTCCCCTCAGAAAAAACTGTGACAGGGCTGGTGGTCTGAATTTTACAAAGTTCTCTATTTGGAAGCACATTATCAGGAAGCAACTGACAGAGGTCAGCTAATAGAGATTGTGACAATAGATGACTGGCTTGCGTGCATAGAAGTAAGAGAATTTTATTTCTGTGTCTTTAAGGGCATGATGAATTTGATGATAATTTCAAACATACTCAGAAAAAACCTATGATGGGATTTGTGTCCTCATTAGCATTAATCCAAGAGTTTTCTCCTTTCATTACTTGTCTGCCTTCAAAGAGACTATGAGCCAAAATCAAACCCAAAATTATACCCTGGGCAATCAAATTGACTTGATGGTGGCAGCCTGGGCTATATAAATCAGGGCAAGTGCCTGACCAAGACAGAGCATTGAGTTAGTCTCATTACTAAAATGTAAATAGAAATACATTTTTCTGGAAAAAAATGAAATAAACATTTTAAATGGGGAATGATCATATATGTTATTTAATTCTATCCATGTGGGACAGCAAGCAAAGAAATTCCAGTGAGTGGATGATGCCCACGGATATCAATATTCGTTTGGCTGCCAGAACAAAGCAAATAACTGTAGCCAAAGGGGATGCATTTCTGAAATTACAGCACTTTTCATTAGTTAATGCTCAAGAGAACTGCTTCAGATGTTCAGAAATGCTAACCTAGATCAGATAAGAGAAAGGGTAATCCAAGGAAATAAATTTTATGAACACAATAAAATGTGGACTCCTTAAATGGCTGAATAAATATGACGTGTGATTTTTCACTTGTACTTGCAGCAGTTGATTTCAACATCAAACAAGAACTGATGTATGATCATTCTTCAGTTTTCCCCCCTTGAAACATAATTGATGCATTTCTATAATATATTATTCATGAGAACCACACACCATTTTTTCGTCCGCTGTCGTGACTGCCATACTCATTTCTCTCGGTAGAAGCTAATTCATTGAACTGTGATTCATTTTGTGATTCATTGAAGATTCTGACTCTAGCCTTTTGGTAGAACCATTTTTGGGGAAAGAAATGCGACATGCCCACTTCATATCAGAAATATCAGCAAAAGTCTGTTTGTCTTTCCAAGTTTTGAGTTCTTTTTTATTTAAAAGATGCACAGTAAATAAAATCAATGCTGGTAATTCTCACTAGTCATCTACTTAACTATCATCAACTGGCAGATTCTGAAAGCTACAATGTAGCAGTGGATTTTGAGAAGGAAATTGAAAGAGAACAGCATAGTGTCTCTGCAAATCAGTTTTTTGGGATATTCCCCCCCCAAAACAGGCACTTTGGAAGCAATGGACAAATGGGGGTGGAAGCTGAAATCCCTACAAGAAAAGAGAAGGTAAAAGAACTTGGGCACTGAAGGAGTATGCATTCAGGAAGGACTTTAACGGTGAAGGCAAAAGAGCTTGAATTTTATCAGATCCACACACATGTACATACATGCATACACACACATACAAGACCCATGCACAAGCCTGGACAATAGTCACCTCTCCCATCCATTAAGGTAGTTGCCTTTTTCAAACTGGTCTGCATATCTGGCATTCATGCTTATGAAATGTAACATAAGCTTTAATATGAATAGTATCTGTTTTATGAGATAAGACTCTTTGTACACTACTTTAAATAAAAGCAATGGATTTAAATGTATTTTAGTTCAGGATGAGAAGAATATCACTGTTACCCACCATCCATAATACTATTTTGATGACTAATTTGCTGGAAGTAATCTAAATAGATCTTTTAGGACTGTTCTTTTGGATTTATTGTAGACAGTCTTCATCTGCTCAAATGATTAATGTTTTTAAAACCACCTTCCATCTTGCATCTTCTGATTGCAATATGAAATGATTGGTAATATGCCTCAGGGGGGCAAAGAAAATATCAATAATAAATGATGGGGGAATTTGGTTCCAGTAAAACATCAGCCAGCACTTCCTCTCTTCTAAAACTTAAGCTAAATCTGAATCAAAACACATATGGAGTTCAGTTAAAGATCACATCTAGCTTTAGCTGAAAGCAGGGATTGCTATGTGAATAGATTGGGATGCTACGTGAAGAGACTGTTTGCAACCCAGATGGAAAGAGAGCCATTTGAAACAGCAGTAGCACCTACAATATGGCAATGTTTGGTTTCCAAGGCAGATAGGACAGGACCATGCCCAGTAAACCTTTACAGAAAACACATTGATTTGATTCATGAATAATTTATAATTTGCTCTTATCACTTAATGATTTGAGTGTATTTTATATAGGTTTCATTTTGGATAATGAAGTGTATGGTAAGATATGGCAGGCAAGAACGAAACTTTGAGGTCTTGGCACTTAGCAGAAACAAAACAAAAAAGGGACAGCCACAAGTTTACTCTGCTGTTTTCACTGCTAGATCCATACAGATGGCTCTCTGTGCCCACATGGTGCCCATCCCATTTCAAGGGGATTCATGTAAGAGGTCAAGTATTGGCACCTGCAGTCTTTGCATGCCACTGGGATTTTGCCTGTCTTGATCAGTTTTCAGGGCTTATAGGTTAGTTCAAAAATGGGTTACATATTTGACTGAGTTCAATTATAATGCCTAAGGTGGCATCAGCTAGATTCCCTTGAATATAATCTGGCTTCCATTTATATCATCACAATGCAGGAGCATGCATAAGGAACTGATATAACGTGTATGTGCCCTAGTGTTGGAAGAAGTTGTTAAAAGGTCCAGTTTAAAGTAGCTAGTTGTCTACTTATGCTCTGCTTTTAACTCTTGTTTTAGTTTTATCCACTTCATTTCCTCCTACAAATGAAAGCAAGTGGTGTTGCTGCTTTCTTATATCTAAAAATAGCCTCATTTCTCAGGGCGGAGGTGCTATTATATACTACAAGAGACTCATTCATTCTCATCATAGTGATGAGAAGAAGGTGGCTTCTATATTAGGCATTCAGCATCATCCTCTTTGAAAGTTCTCAATATCTTCAATTCCTGGTAAAGATTTCCAGTCACAGGGAGACTGATACTTTGCTCCCTTCTTCTGTCTCTCCCTGCACATGCTGTGAGAAAAATATTGCCAGACTGAAAATAATTCCATGTGTCTATGTTAACTTTTATGCTTATG
The DNA here is from genome assembly GCA_030014935.1 of Caiman crocodilus. NCBI lineage: Eukaryota > Metazoa > Chordata > Crocodylia > Alligatoridae > Caiman > Caiman crocodilus. The sequence continues at coordinate 218,215,100 of JAGPOW010000261.1, read as the reverse complement.
TTTTCAAAGCTTTCAGCATCCTGTACTTAATTATTGAGCAGTTCCACCAATTAAAATATGCACAGGGGTTTTCTTTTCCTTAAAAAGAATATTGGCGCTGTAGTTATTTTCACAGCAGAAACCTAACAAGACCAAAAAAGAAAAGAATACAAGTAATTACATATTTATAAGCCATATATCCACTATTAAACAAAGCACCATTTTTTTTTTTTGCTTTTGTCTTTTGATTAAGTGGATACCAGTATTTTATGTTTTACATTTAACAGAATGTAGCAAAAATACATTGCCTAGGTCATTAGGTTAAAATCAAGATTAATTTAATAAAAAAATAGAAGGAAAAAGGATTCCAGGCACAAAAAAAATGAGGTACTGTCTAGCATTCAAAATCGGCTTCACAATTTTTCTTGTTTGCTTATGATTGTTAATAATTATATCAGGAAATAGCCTGACAGATAGAATTTGAAAGATGCCATCTACACTGAATGAATAAATCTCTCAGGTTGGTCACTGTCTGGAGCCTACCCTCTGGCAGGAGTCTGTTCATGAACAGACAGACATCACTCTTCCAGAATGGAAAGAGTATGCCAGATACTGGAGTGGAAAAAAGTTCAGTTTAACTTGCTCCAAAACAGTTTAAATGATTCATGCCTCTGAATGGATTTTACTGGCATATTAAGAGTTGCCAGTTTATTTAATTCTATGTGACATTTCTATTCTCAAGAGCCAATGATTCAGCCTGTGGTTATAGCAAGAGCAACAATGACTGCTACAGTCTCTTCATTCTAAACCCATGTTCTTTTGCTTATAACTTTCTAGAACTTTAACTTCTTAGATTGAAATGTTTCAGGACTGGTTGTTCGTTAAAAGATTTTTTTTTAAGTTTGAATTAAAATTGTTTTGCCTTTCCTGAATCAGAGTGAATAAAATCTGTCTTTTTGCATGGATCTTTTTTAACATATTCCTTCATTGCAAAATGGCCTGGGTTTAACATGTTTTGGACATGGAAATAGGTCTTTTTTACTGCTACAGCACAGAACACTATTTATAGCCTTCACATTCTTGGTGGATTTTGTTGTGAAGCATAAAACAAAGAGAATCGACTGTTTCATAAAATGGCATATGTGTATCATTTATGTCATAAGTTTGGCATCCAAAATCTGTGGTTGCACTGGAAATTTTGGCCACAAAGTGCATACCTAAGAGAATACCCTAGGTGTGTGTGCAAAGCCAACCTGGCTGAATGGCAGAAGATTTACTGACAGGGTGCATGAGCTAAGACCATGCTCTGCAGGAAGCCTAGGATCAGTCCCTAAAGACCTGCTGAGGTACATAGGGGCTGGGTAGGACTGTAGCATACTGGGCATGTTAAATAGAAAGGAAGACTTGCTGTGAACATTAGACACACCAGACAGTTTTGGGGGCTTCTGGGAAAAGTTGTCCTTTCTGCAGATGCCACAATGCATGGCACACAGGGCATTTGAGGGCTGTCTAGCCAAAGGGTTTCAGATTCTGAAATATATGTGCCTCATTATTAATTTTTTTAATAGAGCTTCTGAGCTGCTGTGACACTTAAAATAAACAATAAATAAACAATTTAATCTCCCCCCAATCCTTAAAAAAATCTCAGGAATTCCATAAAAAACAACTCCATTAAAATATTACTGCTTTTTGCATAGTTAAGCATTCAAACAGCAGAATTTTTCCCTCCTGCTACCCAATCTATGGCTTCTGCATAATTAACTAATGGTCATGCTCTTTTGGTACATAACACAGTGTCACACACAGTATTAACTGTACTTCAGGAAATTCCAGGTATATGTGGGGATAACATCCACTGCTATCTCCCTGAAGAGCATACACCATGCTCCTTTTCCATCTTGGTATGTGAGGAATCAGGTTCATGGTACTGCTACCTCCTTGCCCTTGAGTACAGCTGTGTAATTTTAGGTAGGTGCAGTCTCTGGATTTGGGAGAGCACAGACAATGTATTTGTATAAAAGACAATATATAGGCATAGGAAAGGAAAAGTTTTTTCTTAATTTCAGCTGTTGTCCCCTGCCGCTACAAGGTAACCACCTGCCCCCCTCAGTGAGATGCTTGTTTCTGGTTCACAAAGTATCACAGATCTTCTTCATGAATGTGGCTGCACCATCTGCCCTGCATATCTTGCTTATCATTTAGTTACATCTGGCTTTCCTTGGCCCACAGGTTTTGGCTTTTGGCATGTAAGCTAGAGAACATAGTTCAAACAACATTTTGTTGTCAACTTCATGTAACAATTGTCTGCTCCTTCCGCTTGCACATATCTGACAGGTAAATCAGTAGAATACCTATTTATACAAGCAGAGGAGAATATTGAAGTCAAGAATTGCCATGTGGTTCTGCATGTAAAAATTAGCCATAAAATACTCTAAGTACTTTAAACACAGTAACAGCAAGTTATTCAACAACTAAGGAGTTATTTTTCTTCTTATCTTCAAACATGTCAGTTCATAAAAGACCATTACAAGATTCTTTTTTCTTTCCAGTATTTATAGATGGCTCTGGTGCATATTTGCTAATGTGTTCAGTTGCACTTTGTCATTTCAAGTGATCAGAGCAGAAACCATACCTCCTCAAGACAATAGCCAAAGAGTGAAAACATGATAATGAGTTCCAAGCTGCAGAAAGAACTGCAAAGTGTTTATATCCGTAACTTGAACACAATCTTTATATTGTTTTTCATGATAGATCACTTGCATTTTCAGGGGTTCTCTTCTGCCTTTCTTTACAGTGATTAGCTTGTACTTCGAGGTGCAGAAGTCTTCTCAAGACATAAAGGGAGTGTCTGAGGATTGAATCACTTTCCTCAGTTTATGAGAAATGTAACTGGTCTGTATGTCTGTCTACAGTATCTAATACACTTCATTTCAGGGATGTGTTCCTTTGGTTTTCCTTTCGTTTACCATCTCCATTCTTGCTATCCAACAGTTCCAGTTCCGACCCTATTTCTCAAATCCCCTATCATGAGCATAATTATTTATATGTTTGTACATTAGAAAGGTTTCACATACAATGATGTGCTAAATTTTCTTGTGTAAGAAATTATAAATTTTTCAGTTACACTTCAGAATCTTAGTGTATCAGCACTGGATCAAAATTAGAATGATAAATGATGCTATGCAAAAAACTTACCACAAAACTTGAGAAAAAAAATTTACAAAACAATTAATAATAGGTTATCAAAGCTTCTGTAGAATTCCAAATGACAGCTTGTGCCTACTTGGCAAGTATCTGAATCAGAATCATGTGTAGGTGAAGAAAGGATCAAGGGGGAAAAAAAGAATCAGTACTAAAATATAAGCATTTTAATTGCTGCTGATGTTCTTTAACCTAAACTTATTCTAGAAATTTTGTTCATTATGCAAACACAAGTAAAAATACCAATTTACTTTGCATTTAATTACTAATGTGTAGATATCAGCTTCTTCTCTTAGGCTTATTCTCTTATCTTGCCTTTGTGACAACCTCTTTAGTTTGTATTGCTGGTTGCTAGGAAAGGTCTTTTCTTCTCAGACTTCTTGTCTGAGCACATCTGACATAGAAATCAGTGAAAAACAAGCCAATTGTACTCAAAGGAGGACAGCACTTTATAACAAGGGTCCAATCAGGAAGAAAATGACATCATAACCAGTGGCGATGGGTAAGTGGTGCATGACGGTGCATCTGCACCCCCTGACAACACTGGTGCACCCCCTGACAAGCCGTCCCTGCTTAGGTAATAGGCAGGGGGACAGGTGGGAGCACTGGTGCTTCCCCTGTGAGCACCAGCTGGGGTGTGGGAGCACCAGATTAAGTGCCACAGTCAGTCCCGGGAGTGCCACGGCCACTTCCAAGAGCACCGCAGGTGCTTTCCAGTTGGTGTAATCAGCTGGAGGGGACCCTTCTGGTCAGCAAGATTGACTCCCAAGTCACTGACTGATCATTGGAAGGCACGTGCCCCCTGCTCCCCCCAACTAAGATAGCACCAATCGCCCATGACCTCTTTCTCTACTTATAAAATAACTGTATGAACAATTCAGTTTTACCTTTAATGAAATATTAGTAACTAAAATGTCATTTATTAACACATACTGTAAACCTCACTGCAATTTGTCTGCTAATTTGACTGCATTAATTGCATCTACATCTTTCCTCTTAAACACACTATTAACATTTATAGCAGTTAGAAACAGATTATTCTGTAAATGGTGTTTGCTTGGGACATGGCAGTTGTCATGGAGACATAGAAATACTCCATAAAACTCTGAAATTATATTCTCTTAGGCCTATATCCTTCTTTGAGGTGGTGGAGTGGCTGCAAAGAGACTCCAATAAGGCTATTGAAGCACTGTGTCTATGCAATGATGTTTCTTTTTCTGATCCCTCCCTTCTTTGAGTGGTATCAAAGGATTTGATATGATTTTTTCAAGGGCCACATCTGGCCCTTGATCTGCACCAGGTAGGTAATGATTAGAAATGTCTTCCCTCTGTGATGTCCAGAACCAGAGGGATTAATAAGCAATATATATGTGCTTCTTGGAGGCATTTGGCATTTTATCTAATAGGCAAAATTAGCTAATATAAAACTTGTAAATTTATAACCCACAAATGTAACATGTTTGTCATATGTTTAACCAAAATGACAAAACTAACTGTTTGTGGAACTGACTGGGCCACAAAGGCGAAGCTGTAGCTGCAAGATTAGGTGACTTAACAGTTTTTGCTCAGGGTTCAGCCTTAACAATAAAACTGAATAAAACTGCCTGGCACACCCAACACATTCCAGGAAAGCACGTCTCAAGAAAGCATATTCAAAAAAAACTAAAAGGGTTGAGTTTAGTAATGTTAATTTCAAACCTAAACATGCTGCATTGTAATATGCTTATTGAATAAACCTGTGTCTGGGTAGTAACCTTTTATGATAATTTTTAACACCTTTTCAATCCCATAGGTTAACAGCTATAAGGGCGAAATTGTGAGTGGCTCTAAAGCCAACAAATTAGCATAAGACTAAGTACAAAAAGTGTGTGCGTCAGGTGATCAGCAGGAAGGAGGGAACAGAATAGTCATTGTTATTCTAAGCCCGGACTCCCTGTGTAAGTAAGAATCAAATCCTGATCAAGGGATCTTCTCCAGTAATCCCTCCGACAGTGTCAATCAGGGACGCCTGACTTCGCTGGAATTGCTTGGCGTGCACCTAGCATCGAGGAACTATCGATAAGTTGCCAACCCATGTCTGTCTATCTGTTGTTTTGAACAGCCCCAGTGGCTGCTGATACCCTCGCAGTACCCAGTTGGCCTGCAACAAAATTGATTCATCTATCTGTTGTTGTTATCTGTTGCTATTTTTTACTATGAGCTCTTTAATACTACATAATCTGCTTGTCGCATTTATCTTTCTGTTAACTGTTGTGTATGTAAGCTATAATAAATTTGCCTTTGCTTCACTCCCAACTCTGCCTCCTCGATCCTGAACCAAACAGCCCAGTGGCTGATACAGTTGCAGCACCCAGTGAGCCTGCAACTAAATTAATACACTCACCATGCCCACCTGGCCTGTGACATCCCTCCTTAGCAGGAGGGTATGAATAGCAAAGTAAGACTAGTTGCAAGTATTTTAGGTGCTGTCTAAGTGCTAAAAGGCTACAGATCCTCAGGTCACAAAATATTCCAGGCTGAATTACTTTGTGATGTAAACCCTTTAAGTTAAGGAAGCTACAGCCAGGAGAAGTTTTGGCTCTGTAGCCTTGATATTGCAAAAAAACACAGCCCCATATTCCTTTGGTTGGCATCAACAAAACCATGATAGAAAAATAAATGGAAGAACTTCACAGTCTAATAGATCTCTATTTTGCTTTCCCCTGGCTCACATTTCACTAAGAAATTTTCTTCTCGAGGGAATAATAAAATCAAAATGATTCACTCATTTCTATTCATTCATACATATCCATAGAACAATAGAAAATTAGGGTTGGAAGGGACCTCAGGAGGTCATCTAGTCCAACCCACTGCTCAAAGCAGGACCAGCCCCAACTAGATCATCCCAGCCAAGGCGTTGTCTAGCCTAGTCTTAAAAACATCCAAGGATGGAAATTCCACCACCACCTCTCTGGGTAACCTGCTCTACTACTTTACTACCCATCTAGTGAGACCATTCTTCCTAATATCTAACCTAAACTTCCCTTACTGCAACTTGAAGCCATTGTTCCTTGTTCTGTCATCTTCCACCACGGAGAACGGTCTAGCTCCATCCTATTTTGAACCTCCTTTCAGGCAAATGAAAGTTGCTATCAAATCCCTTCTCTGTCTTCTTCCTTTCTCCAAATGAAATAAGCCCAGTTCCCTCAGCCTCTGCTAGCTGTTGGAAGAAAGATTCACTCACCACTTCCTCCTGGTCTGGCAGTCTATAACCAACATCCGCTACAACATCACCCTTCTTGCTATTTCCTCAGGCCTGTCAAAAGTCTCTGGTTTCATATGGGAGCTCTGAGCAATCATATGGCTCTTACATAAAGTGCAACTCCTCTTCCTCTTCTCCTTGCCTGTTCCTCCTGAAAAGTTATATCCATTCATGACAGTGATCCAGTCATGCGAGGTCCCACCACGTCTCTGTTATTCCATTCAGATCATAGTTCCATGATAGTGCAAGGACTTCCAATTCTTCCTGCTTTTTTCCCAGGTTCCGTGCATTCATTTACAGGCACCTAAGGTAACTAATTGATTGTCCTGATTTCTCAGAAAGTATAAAAACAACTCCCCTGCTGCCTGCTCTTGCTTGCTCTTCCTCCAGGTCACCAACTTCGCCACTTATCTTTGGGGCTTTGGTCTCCATTCTCCAGTGAACCTAGCTTAAAGTCCTCCTCACTAGGTTACTGAGCCTGTTAGTGGAGATACACTTCCCTCTCTTCATCAGGTGGATCCCATCTTTGCCCAGCAATCCTTCTTGCAACGTCATCCCATGGTTAAAAAAGCCAAAGCCCTGCTGGCAACACTACCTATGCAGCCATGCATTGATCTGCAGGATGCATCCACTCCTGGCCAGGCCCTTTCCCTGGACTGGAATAATAGACGAAAACACCATCAGGAAGAACTTCTTCATGATAAGGGTGGCTAGAATTTGGAATGTGCTTCTAAGGAAGCTGATTTTCTCTCCTACCTCGCAGGTCTTCAAGAGAAGGCTGCATAGGCATCTGGCTGGGGTCATCTGACCCCAGCACTCTTTCCTGTCCAGGGCAGGGAGTCAGCCTTGATGATCCAATGAGGTCCCTTCCAACCCTAGCATCCATTCATCTATGCACCATCTATGGTGGTGGATGGGTCATTTTTAACCTGGAGGGATGTGGGCAATGGGGACCCCCAGGGCTAAGTCCTCGGATCCGTGCTGTTCAATATCTTCTTCAGTGACTTGCTCGAGGGGGTAAAAAGCACACTTTTCAAATTTGCTGATGACACTAAGATGTGGGGGGATGTGGGCATGTTAGAAGGGAGGAATAGGCTGCAATTGGATCTAGACAGGTTACAGGGATGGGCAGATGAGAACAGGATGGGTTTCAACACTGACAAGTGCAAGGTGCTGCACCTGGGGAGGAAGAACCAGCAGCATACCTACAGACTGGGGAACTCCCTT
>JAGPOW010000261.1:218194906-218207352 GCA_030014935.1 Caiman crocodilus | reverse complement strand
TGACAAGTGCAAGGTGCTGCACCTGGGGAGGAAGAACCAGCAGCATACCTACAGACTGGGGAACTCCCTTCTTGTCAGTGCAGAGGCAGAAAAGGATCTTGGAATCATTACTGATGCCATAATGAACATGGGCCGACATTGTGGGGATGCAGTCAGAAAGGCCAACTACATCTTGTCATACATCCACAGATGCATCTTGAGCAGGTCCAGGGAGGTGATCCTCTCTCTCTATGCGGCACTGGTTAGGCCGCAGTTGGAGTATTGCATCCAGTTCTGGGCACCACACTTCAGGAAAGATGTGGACAGCATTGAGAGGGTTCAGAGGAGGGCCACCCGCATGATCAGGGGGTATCAGGGTAGGCCCTATGAGGAGAGGCTAAAGGACCTGAAGCTGTTCAGCTTCCATAAGAGAAGGCTGAGGGGGGATTTAGTGTCCTGTTACAAACTAGTCAAAGGGGACCAGCAGGTATTGGGGCAGTCCCTGTTCCGCCAAGCACTACCAGGAGTGACTAGAAATAATGGTCACAAGCTGGCAGAGGGTAGTTTCAGACTAGATCAGGAGGCGCTACTTCACTGTCAGGGTGGCTAGGACCTGGAACCAACTTCCAAGTGAAGTGGTGCTGGCTTCTACCCTGGGGGTCTTTAAGAGGAAGTTAGATGAACAGCTTGCAGGGGTCGTTTGACCCCAGTACTTTTCCTGCTATGGCAGGGGGTCGGACTTGGTGATCTGCTCAGGTCCCTTCTGACCCTACCAACTATGAAACCTGAGCCACCATCTCCTTCACCCTTGCACCCAGAGCCCTATAGTCACTTTTGATCTGCTCAGGGTCTCCCCTGTCAGTATCATTGGTGCCTACATGGATGAGCAGTATGGGACAGTAGTGAGAGGGCCAGATGAGTCTTGGCAGGAGCCTTGGTAATACACCTGTGACATCTTGGATTTAGGCTCCAGGCAAGTAGCAGACTTCCCAAGATAACAGGTCAGGTCAGCAGATGGATCCCTCTGTCCCACAGAGAAGGGAATCTCCAACCACCACCACCTGTTGCTTCTTCTTGGTGGCATTGGTTTCAAATCTTCCCACCTTGAGGAGGCCTGGCCTGTCTTCCTCCACCAGTGGAATGTGTTCCTTGCCCTCTGTTGCTAGGGCTCTATATCTATTCTCCAGGTGAACTGCTGCAGGTGGAAATAAAGATTTCTGCTTGCTGCCAGAGGTCACAAGCTGCCAGCTTCCACCTGGGAGTCCATGTCCATGTCCTCTTCCTTCCCCAGTGCTGCCTCTGTCAGTTCTTTCATCACATTTCTGGAGGTCTCCCCCAGCACTGAATTAATGAACTCCTCATGGTGGAGGATGCTTCAATGCCTCACTATCTCCTCCTGTAGCTCTTCTGCCTATTCCCACCAGGAAGCACTGCTCAAGCTGCTGCACTCCCCAACCTGGCTGTCACTGCAAGGAACCTGCAAGCCACAGTCCCCACAACACCAAACCTGGACCTGGGTGGAAGCTTTGATTAGTGAGCACTTGTGCCTGAATAGAAACCTCACAGGTGCAAGCAGAGGCTAAGGCAGTGGCAGTGGCTTTGGCATTGCAACATTCTCCAGCCATTTCCCTGGGTCTCTGAATCTGCCTCTTCTCGCTTACTCTTCCAACCACACCTTCCCTAGTGAACTGACCTGAAATCTGGCCTGTTTACTGTTCCTTGGCCCCAAATGGTTCCTTTTTCCCCTGCTTCCTCACACTAAGCTGAAAGGCTCTCTCCTGAAAGGGAGGTGTCTGTATGCATGTACATATGGTATGTTAAAAGTCTGCATGTGAAATCAACTTATAATGATATAAAAGAAAGGGTAGGAGGGTCATTATCGCAAAATAGCTGTTCTGTGGTAACTGCTTTTGGGCAAACTCTTATCCCCTGGTTAAGTAGAAGTTAAACCTTGATAACTTAACATATCTTTAACTAAGGGCTAAATTGCAAGCTACCAGCATACACACAGACAGTTACTATGGAGCAGCTAAAGCTTGGTCCCTTGTTATCCTGACGTAAATTCTATGTATGTACTCAAAGAAAGCAACATCAATTGATGTACCTCTCACTTAACTCAGAAGGTGAAGAGGTTCAAAAATAAAGGAGAGAAACAGCAGCAGCAAAGAAACCTGATGATTTTCACTTAAGAGCATCACATTTTTTACCTGAAACAAATTAAATTATTGCATAAAATGATCGATTACACCCATGTCAGCACTTTCCCAACACCCTTGCAAATATTGCCAGTTGTGGGTAAATCCAGTATGCATTCTCCATGTCAGTTAGTGCTACTTTTGGTAATTAGTTGTAAATTGCTTTTAAAAGCCATTGCTGCTGAGGTTTCCCAGCTAGTCATGCTGTAATCAAAATATTATCCTTAAAACTGAATATGTTGGTAACTTTTAAAAAAAATTGTACACAATTTCAAACTTTTATACTAAATGTTTGAATTCAGAGATTATAAATAGCACCAGGATTTTCTCAGAGAGGTTGATAAGATCTAAGGATCATGATTCATCTCTTATGTCAAATATTACTGAGGTGCAAAGACCAGACTATGTACTATTTTCCCTATAAAGGGTCATTCAATAGACAAAGGCTAGCACATGCCAAAAAACAGATCCTGCTAGTAATCCTTCTCGTCATTGGCCTACATCTGTGGTGTCAAACTTGCCTCAGATCAGATCCAGACAATGTAAGCTCCTTGCAGGCTGTATCTGGCCAAGGGTATGAAAGGCTGCAGTGGTGATGACTGAGTTGGGATTAGAGGGGTTGGCAGAGGCTGTCACAGGACTTCAGTGGTAGGACTTGAGGAACTGGCAGCAGGAAATAAGTGGCTGCTGGGAAAGTGGGGCTGTAACAACACAGCTCTTGCTCACCCTCCGCTTACTCATTAGGACACTTCTAATTTCCAGCATAAATTTATTTTTGACTAGTTTAAAGTTTCCCTCACACCTACTTCCCCCCGCCCCACACAAATTGCATAAAATAACTACTCTATACATAAAAAGGCCATTACTTTAAAGTCAGAAGGCTCCAGATCTTCTGGGGTTAAAAATAAGGGTTGAGTCTTAAAGGTATTTGGGTGCCTAAAGATGCAGATGGGTGCCTAAACAGTTTTTAAAAATCTGGTTTTAAGTGCTGTATTCTTGCTCTCCCCTCCCTAAACTTATAAACTATTATAATCATGAAGATTGTGAAATGGCCTATATTCCATATGTGGGAAGAAAGAAGAAATGTCATAGGCTAAGGTTTTTCTTAATGGTTTCTCTCTAGCTGCTCAGACGTTTGAAATGTTGGAATAAACCCCATGAGTTGGGAAAAGAGGATGACTGGAGAGAATACAAGCGAGTTGATTGAAGGCTCAGAATGAGAAGACATGAAAATAATTAGATGACTATTATAACAATACACTGTGTACAGTACCAAGTTGTAGGCTGTGACTGGCATTAGCTTTCCTGTAATTCTACTTCTTCCATAGATCCAATAGAAATCTTTGCCTGAGGATTAAATTGCTGTGTGTTTCTTATCTCCTCTGTATTTTGTCAATAAATACATTTTTAAATAATTGATTTAGGGCCAAAACCTGTGATCCAAAGGCTCAAATCTTAATAAATTCATTGGGAATAAATAGGGGAGATTAAATCAATTGAAATCTCAGTAAATTAAGAGAATCAGATATTTAAGGGAGTTTTTCAAGAACCCTTGAAGTCAGTGAAAGTTTTGTTAAACACAGGATTAGGAGCTTAGAAAATAGAAATAATTCACTGGAAGGAGAAAAGAAACGCTGTGACCTTGGAAAACCTACTTCCTAATTTTTAAACTGATGTCAGTATGAAGAAACAAGTTTATGCCTTATGACTTCAATCTAATAAATTCCAGGAGTATTCAGCATTCAATGCACAGTGACCTGAAGCATTTCAGTGGGGATTACCAACTTTTATTTTTGAGGTAAAATCCTTTAGAACACTGCAGTTGTCTATACTTTCCTACCATGTTCTATTCCCTATGTGAATTTTCCCATTTGAAGCTGCTTCTTAAGTGCTGCTAATGCTGGATGACTTGCTAATCTTCCTGATCCTGAAAATTTAACTTTTAAAACTATTGAATGCTAATAGAAATAAGCTTCTGCTAGTTGTGGGGATTCTTTTTTTCATTTTCTGAGCAAGAAGCTCAGAGTAAAACAAACAGCAAAATGTTTCATGACTTTTTAAAGGAGGCAATTAAAATCCATCTTTCAGTTGTTCTCATCTGTTCTCCTGCTCAAACCCACACTGAATTTGCCTGGCTACCTAGGTCTTGTCTAGGTAGTCTGAATATTATGTTTTATTCTTATATCTGTAATAACAAACTAACTGCAAAGTGTGTAGGGATACTGACTATAATGATGTTTGTTCAATTACACTTTGTGGATATTGTCCTATTTGTTGTGCAGGACAACTGTGGGCTTAGGCCCACCAACAAAACTATAAGCTTCCTTCAGAGAGGCTGCTGGGAGCACAAGAGATTCCAGGGGATGACAAATGCTAAAACAGATGTCCACTGCCCCTGGAATGAGTCCAAGAAGTCAGTGGACACCACCCAGCAAAATTCTGCCTGGAGGATTGCACAGGTGAGGGACAAAAAAATGGCTCCACAATTATCTGGGTTCCCCCAGTCAGAGCCTCCTCCTTGATCTGATAAATGGTGAGCATGGCTACAACCAGGAGGAGGTTGACCAGGAGGTCAAAGGACTTGGTGGGCCTGTCCACATGGAATGCATAAAAGATAAGGTGTGGGGAGAAGTTTGGCCAAAACCTCAGAAGGAGGTTCCCAAGAAGGTAGCAAAGGGACTGTAGCCTAGTGTGCTCAAGGTAGGCATGTGCCAAGGTCTCCCTCTGTTGGCAGAAGGGGCAAATATCACAGGTGAATACACGATGAATACTGGATTTGCTTCAGCATAGGTATTTGTAAGGACCAGACTGGGACTGTAGAGTTACTGCCATTTTGAACTGGGAGAGGCTTATTGGGTGACTAGTGCCTCCTGAATCTGGGGGGAGGGAGGATACCCAATCACAGAGCAGGGGGAGGGGTCCCCCCAGTGGCTGATTGCTGAGCGGGGGAATGGGGGTCCCCTCAGCAGCCAATCACTGAGTGATCACCAAGCCTGGAAACCAGAAGTGACACCAGGGTACGACCACCCCACCCACTGTTGGTGGCGGGGCATGCTGAGAACCTGCTGACACCACCGCCAGTCTTGCCGGTGGGGATGGCTCCATCAGGGGGCATATGCACCCCCCGTACTCCCACTGTGTTGCCTATGATGGACTTGATTGTCCATTGCTCTGCATTCTTTGCAGATATTTACACTAAAGGCTTCTAAGGCTTCTGTACATGTGTAGGGAGGCTGCTCCGATGCACTGTAATTATAGCATGTCAGAGCAGACTCAATTAACCATGGTAAGCATGGTACTCCAGCAGATTCCAGCATCATGTCCAACAAATCTCAGTTCAAAGTGCCCCACTACTATTTTTCAGTGTGGGGATGCTGATACATGTGGCACTCCAGGCACTTTTAATTAGCATGACTCTCAGAGCCGCACTAATTAAAGTGTCCCCCCTCTCCCCACCCCCACCTCCTGGAGCACATCTATACATGCACCTAGTTGTCATCTTTATCTGGTAGCTCTTTACACTTGCTTAGTGCATGGGTGGCTGGGCACACCAGGTGCAGGGAAATGACCAGGCCCAGTGCCTCAAAGATGGGATTAGTGCAACTACTGTTGCATACTGATTGGCATGGGAAGATGGAGTGAGGATAGCTCTCATGCATCTCATTGCCCTGGGCACCTGTATGCTTTTTTTATGCCTCTGCCCTCAAAAGTCTAGAGCAGCCTTCAGTTCTGGGCATATACCTTCTGAACATAAATATGGGGACAGCAAGGAGGGATGGTCTTGTGGTTAAGGCACTAGATCGAGGCTTAAGATATTTGTCTTCAGTTCTTGGTTCCATTACAAATTTCTCTGTATGTGGAAGCTGATCCTCCTGCTTTTGAAGTATAAGCTTTGTATTAAGAGACTATCTTCCTCTAGGACTATCTTCCTCTAGCACAGACATTCAAGTGGCTGGAGACAGAATCGATGTAAGTTAAGTGGTTTTCTGTAAGCAGTGCAAGTTAAATCAGTAGCAAACAGAACATATATTCACCCTTTGGTGGTGGGGGCATGCAGTGTGCATGCACTCGCTGAAGCTGGCAGGCCAGGGGCACTTCTGCACACATCCCAGCATGCCCTGAAGGCTCTCTAGGTTGCTGGAGACTGTTGAGCACAGCTGAACACCCAGGCCACCCCTTATTGACTGCCAGGCATGAACAAGTATTCTCCCTCCTTCTACCACACTGTCAGCTGCAGGCAGGCTGCGTGGGGTGGGAAGGGAAGCATCTGTGTCCCTGCATGAACCCCATCATGCAGCACCCCATGTTGTACACACAGATGTGAGACTGAGCCCAGGAGAATGCCTGAGTAGGCACAGTGCCATGGAACCTGAACAGGCTGCTGGGCATGGGCGAGCAATCACTTCTGCTCTTCTTCCCCCGCCCCCATGCTGCCTGCCTGCAGCTGAGAGATGCCTGTGGCTGACAGACAATGTGATGGGGCAGGAGAGGGCTCACCTGTGCCTGGCAGTCCAGTTGATGCTGTGCCCACTCATGGGAATTCTGCTGGGCTCAGTGAAGGCAGGAGGTGGAGCTGCAGAAAGTGCCTGTGCTGGAAAGGGTCTTTGCTGATGGCTCTATGAGTCCTCGGGAGTGGGGCCTGCTGGACATTTTGGCTGGAGCAGCCAAGCCAGAGTGAGTGCCAGCGCGCTTTCTTGCATCATTGGCTATCCCTTGATACAAGGATGATGTATGCCAGGGGAGGATTACTCATGAGTTTTAAGTGGCTGAGCAGTCCAACCCATGCTTTGCAAGTGTTTTCACAGATGTGACAAGTGGTGCCTTGGCGGAGGGGGGGCACAACTGTTGGCTAGGATGTTGTGTGCTTTTCTTCTTCCTCTGCTGTTTCTCATCTTTCTAAGCAAAATGGTTCTCTCTGAAGCGGCTTGATGTATGGCGCAGCACCATTTAGACCTGTTACCAGCCAGCACTCCCCAATGTGTACGGTTGATGCCATCCTTCTTAAATTATGATTTCAGGGTGTCCTTGTAGCACCTCTTCTGTCTTCTGTGGGTCCTCTGATAATGACTAAATTGAGAGAAGAGGACTTGCTTTGGGAGATGAGTATCAGCCAGTAGCCGATACTTGCACACAGTAGCCAGCCCAGCAGAGTTGATGTTTCATTATCTTTGCCTCACTGCTGGCTATGTTAGCTAGCATTGATCTTTCTGAGGCAATGCTGATGGAATCACTCCAGCTGCTTAAGATGGTTTTTATATGTCACCCACATCTTGCACTCATAGAGGAGCGTGGGGATAACAACTGCATTGTAGACTAGGATTTTGGTTTCCATCTGCAGATCTTGGTCAGCAAAGACAGCTTTCTACATTAAGACTGACTGGGAGAGGTGTCTGCCAAGGTATGGGAAATGCTTAAGATTTTCCAGGGGTTGCAGCAATGGTAATTTGTGGAGGAGAAGGGGGACTGATACAGCACCATGGTCTTCCCAGTCTTGAGAGAGTCCCAGGCTGTGACAGGCACCTAAGAAAAGGCCAAGGGTGTACTGGAGGTTGGTCCCAGTGTGCGTAAGAATAACAGAGTCATCAGCATACTGAAAGTCAGTTAAGCCTGTCTTGGTAAATTTGCTGTGAAGGCACCTCAGGTTGAAAAGCTGACCATCCATTCGATACTCAACCCCAATTCCAGGAGGAAGGCAGTCATGGATGAAAAAAATATCACAGCAAGGCAGATGGAATAAAGGGCTGGGGGTGACAACACAGCCCTGTTTGACACCACTATGGATGATAAATGAGTCTTTCTCTGATCCATTGCAAAGGACTGTGGTGGTCATCCTGTCATGGAGTAAATTGAGGACACTTCAGTGGACAACCAAACCTAGCCAGCACCTTCCATAAGGCTTCAAAATTGATGAAGTTGAAGTCCTTGGTTAGGTCAACGAATGCCAAAAACAGCTCCTGGTGTTGCTCACTTCAACATGACTTTTGTTGCATGACAGTTAAGGTGATGGTACCCCAAGATGGTCTAAAACCACACTGGGATTCTGGAAGAACACCCTAAGCAAGGGGGAGGCGATTCAGAAGGATGCGAGCAAGAATCTTCCAGTGACAGAAAGGAGGGCAATGCCTCAGTAGGTCCCACACACTCACTGTCCCCTTTCTTGAAGATGGTCACAATTCTGGCATTCTTTAAATCAGGTGGAACTTCTTCTTTAACCCATACTTTGATGAGAAGTTGGTGAAAATTTTTTGCTCTAGTGCTGTTTCACCAGCTTTAAAGACGCCTGCAGGGATGCCATCTGGACAAGCTGGTACCTCACTCAGCCTGTCCTCTATTCATATAATTGTTCTATTACCCACCTGATTTCTTTCTTACATGATATTTTTTGGTAACTGAATAAATCCTCCACAGGATTAAATGTAATGTAAGAAAGAAAAATTACTGTTTTTACAATGTATTTGATACCTTGTGCCATGCCATTTATCAGATTCCTAAGCAACCGCCTATTTCCCCTAGGGGTTTATTTTATACCCACCATCAGCATGCTGCAGAATTTAGTACAAGAGCCACCAGAGATCCATCAGCTAATAATAAAACTAACTTTAATCACTTGACTAGGAAAGGAGGGTTATTATCTTTTGCAATTTGTTTTGCAATATTAAAAATATTCATTTTTAAATTGTTCCTTCCAGGGCTGTATAGCTGTCTTACTTGTTTTCTGCTTTGCAAATAAGAAGAACCAAAGTCTGAGGCTGAAGCAATGCTGCTTCCTAATAACATGACCTTACAACAAGTATGTAGCAACAGCTATGAAGGATCAGCAGCACCTTTTGTGGCAAATTTTACTACATGCTGTTAGTTGCTCCTTAATCTGAGCCACTGCTGCTTCTGTTAAATACATTCTTATATTACTTTTATCCTTCCATTTTGGTTAATTTTCACCAAACATTCATGTTCTGTGTCGCCTCTAAATGCAATGCATTTTGACATTTTTTAGTTATGATAATTAAAAACTACTTATGAAATCAGATAAAAACCAAGGCTGAGGTAGAGCACCCATTTACTTCCATTGCTTAAAAGTTCCTGATGACAGAGGCAATAATAATTTGCGACTCTGAAGATTTCTTACTAATATAACAACAGCACAAAGGAGGTTTCTGTGTCTGCTTAAAATTCTGACATGAACCAGTCATACCAATGACAGTGCAAATGATCCCAAGCCTTATATAAGATATGGTGACTCGAATATCTGTTTAAATTATTAAGTAATGAACCAAGGACAAATCTCCCCTGTCATTTCTGTGTCTGCCTGCTGTGCCAAGTACACAAAGAAAGCAAGAAGCCAGTGCATTTTCCAATCTGGAAGCTTTTAGGGAAATTGCAGGGTTCTGCAGAATTTCAGTCCCCATTAAAACTGACTAGTGTTAAAGTAGAAAAGGAAAGATCCCTTATACTTGTTTTCCTCAGGGAAACTGACTCAGTGTTTAGGTTGAATGCTGTGTCTAATTGAGAATAATTACTCTATAACCCTAAACCTCCAATTTCCTTTTTATGTGGCAGTTGGTTTTTACTCTAGTGTTAACATGTGCAAAACAAGTAGTTCTTGTAAAAGATGGTGAATGAGTCAAAATATCTAGAGGATGTCACTTGTTCTGATCAATGGATCCAAAATAAATCAACCATTATTAAACAACAAAGTGCTAATTTCTAATCCCAAATTCAGAGTACAAATGCCCATTTCTTTATTTGCCAACCATAGCATTGTTGGAAACAATTGTAATAAGGTGATCCCAACTCCCCCACTCATTAGTGTCACTAACTCTACAAGTAGCTTTCTTGCTGGAGTTTTTAAAGATGTCTCTTTGCTGTGACAGTTGTGAATTAAAAAAATGAATACTAAGCACTCAATAACATTCTTATTACAAATAATATTCCATGCATGTACTTGCATACCACAAAAAGGAAAGATGACTTGGTTAAATATTGCAAAGATGTCCAAAAAATGTCTGCCAAGGTTCTTTGGGTAGATGCGATATGTTTTATTAGATCAACTAGTTGCCTTGTCTGCCTATGTCCTTAGACCAACACAGCTACAACCAACAACCCCAAAATGGCTGCTGCTATTAGCAAGAGATATATCAAAAGAAAATGTGCTAATAGCCACAAAAGCCAAACCACAGAAAAGACATTTTAGAAAGTGTTTCTAACTGTCTACTTCAGGATATCCTAGGATATCTCACATTTGAAAGTTATTAAGAGTACCTTGGATTAAATTTTTTTTAAAATATGAACATAACAAGCAAAGAGATCATGTGGTCTATCAAGCTCCTCATTTAATAGTGCAGGAAATAAATTTAGGGATATCTCTTCACATGACTTCTAAATATCTGTTTGTAGTAGCAGTGATTCATTTTTTCATGAATCTGATTTTTCATTCCTTATTTTTGTTGCTGGCTTTTTAACTATTCTTTATGTAAATTCTTCACAAATTACATTCCAACATCCATAATTATCTCTTTAATATCAGTCTATAAGCTAATGTTTCCAAGTTATTTGTTATCTTAGAATCACTTCAGCTAAAACATACTTCTGTATTAAGAAATCACCAAGAAGTCTCCTCAAAACTATAGTACAATGCTAGTGTCTCTAAGGCATTCAGTACTGAATAGTTGAACATCATGCTAAGTTTTGCAGAATTTTTCCATCGTGATTGCACTTCACTTGGAAGCATCTTCCATTGACTAATTTTGCCTAATGGTGTGCAGAAGCTGATAGTTCTCTTTGTATGGCTGCTTTACGTAGACACCATGAAATTGTTTGTTTGAAAATGAACAAATCAAGAAGTTGCATGTTAATTAGTGAGAATGCTTCAGCAAAGATGTATCATTTATACAAAAAAAAAAAATCACAAAAATTAGGAACCCCAATGAACCAATGTCTATGGGACTATTCTTACAAAATCAGCATTACAAGCTGATTCTGAGGCTCCTGCTCAGGTTGAATAATAGAAAAGTGAAATACTGTAAGTAAAATTCTGAAATCAGAGTAAAGTAATGTGCAGTGTGTGCATAGGCTTGAAGCCTTGTTCCAATATGTTCATATATATATATATTTAAACAAAAACAATTTTTACCCTTGAAGATCAGTTTCATATGTATGCAAGATGTTATTATTTTCATTATCTATGTAGTAATGATCAGGTATTTCCATGTAATTCTATATCCTTGGGTTTTAATTAAAGCAGAAAAGGCTTTGGAAGAAGAGAAGGGCACACAGGGAGAAAGAGGAGAAACAGTACAGAATTACTTAGCTTGTGGAGTTCAGAAGGCCTGGCTCTGCAGTTATTGTGCTTATGGATTTTACAAGCTCTTTCAGACTTGAGTTAGACTTGACATTTAAAAGCTGTAAGTAGACCTCACAGACTCCTTCAACCCACCAAGTGCACATTTCATCAGTTGCCCACACACATTCTGTGTTTATGGGCATGCCATACACTTAATTGAATGTATACTTTCTATTGTGTATGCTCAGTAGGTAGTAATCAAACAGTTTTCAGACTTCAGCCAAGGAAGATGTAACGAGAAAATAATTTTTTACAATAGGAACATGATATTTCCCACACCTCCCTGCCACTTACAATATTTCAAATATAGTCTGTCCCAGCCGCCTGTGGAAGGTTCAGGATTGAGAGTGTGATCGGGGGTAGAAAGGTAAGAAAGATTTATTGACTTAACAAAAACACAACTATTTGTAGTAACAAAACAAACAATGACAGACAAAAGCAATTTGCGTCGGCAACTTATCAGCAGTCCCCTCTGATGCCTGATACACAGCAAGCTTCTCTTTCCACAAAGTTCAGCAAAGTCAGGCATCCCTGAACAGCACTGTCCAAAAGGGTACCAGGAAGGACCCTGGAATGCAGTCCTTGGGCTCCTCAAGATCCACAGGCCCACTGATCCAGGCAACCGCTAAATAATCCTTTTTACATAGCTGTATCTTCCTTCTGAATGGTTTCCAGATATTCCAGCTAATCTATAGCTTTTTAATGATACTAATAATGTACAACCATTCAGATTCCTTTTATGTCAACTGTCCTTAGACTGACCAATTAGCAGTACAAGCCTTGCATTCCTTTGATAAGGTAATTTTAGCTATGCCACAGGACTTTACTACCTTAAGGCTTTGCTAAATTTACTAGGCCTTACTTTATACAAGGCCTCACTACATCTTAAACTTTAATTAGACTTTTAGCAACAACATATAGCTTAATATCTA
>JAGPOW010000261.1:218175262-218194806 GCA_030014935.1 Caiman crocodilus | reverse complement strand
TACTAGGCCTTACTTTATACAAGGCCTCACTACATCTTAAACTTTAATTAGACTTTTAGCAACAACATATAGCTTAATATCTAAACAAATACAGAAAAACACTTTGTCTATCCTTTATAGGGCCTTCAGCAAGCACCTCTATCACACAAACTTAATTGCAGTTGTCACAATAGTCAAAGAGGTTGCTCTTAAACTTTTCAGAGAAAAACTCACCATCAAGAATAAGAAAATCATGACTAATTTCAGTGCACCTTGTTTCAAAAAGTATAAATGGATTGCAAGCAGTTTAGGATAGGGACAAGGTCTTTCTCCATGGTTCACACTCTGTATTGTACATGGGAATGTCATTCTTAATTAGAGCATCTTGATACTATTATAAGAATAGTAGTAGTAATAAGGAAAGTATGTTGATTCTAAGCCACAGTTTTCTGGTAGTTGCTTTCCTTGCTATAGACTACTAACATTATTTTCCTTTCTTTCATCAAAAACAAATCCCCCCCACACACACAATTTCTGCTCCTTTCCTCTCTGTAACACATTTATGAGCCACTGTTATAATCCTTAGCTCCAGTCAGCTGTCTGTTCTGCAGACTAGGAAACTGATCCTGAACACAACTCCCCACTGAGGTCAATGAAAGTTTTGTCTGAATGAGGTTAGCAATATTAGACCCCAAAGACGTTTAACTTGTTTTAAAGGTCCTTCTGTGAGTTATTTTCCAAGTCACCTGTCCATGAGTTTTCTCCTACCTATAGCCCAAAGCCAGGTGCAATTATCTGTAAGCTCCTCTGAGCTGAATAAAAGGGAAAAAACTAACTCCCAATTTAACATGATAACTTGGCTTATACAATGCAATATTATATATCCCTTTTGCAGCATATGTTGCGCTGTGCACTCATTTTCAATTACCTCTAGGTGTTCCTTTCCATTACTATTGTTGAGCAAATTATGTTCCATTCTATGCAAGTGCTTTTATCCTGGAACAGGCTAATTTCTAAATCATTATCCCATTGTATTTTTGTTTCATTCTTTTCCAGTCACTTTGTGATTATGAGCTGAAGGATGGCTTACATGAGTCCCCCATTTTAAAAAAAATAAACCATTGGGTTCTGTAATGAGAACTGTAGTATTTTTACTTGAATACATAGTCTTAAAATTTATAAGCTGGTATAAACTGATTGCAATGAATGTGCTTCTTCAACATGGGGAATATTTCTACCTAAAATCACACAAGGGGAGCCACCCAAAGAACAGACAAAGAACTAGGAGTACTATCACCATGGTCCCCCACATATACACTACCAAGGTGAGAAGGGAGTACAGTGCTTGCTTTTAAGTATCATTTCAGTGGTTGGTTCAACTCTAGGTAGAACTTCCCATGCCACCACAACTGCTATTGCACAGTTACCAGCTGCAGCTGCTTTTTTTGCCTCCCACTACTCGCCCCCCAAATTTGGCACCCAGAGGGTAGCTGGGGTCAGTGCACCAATGGCACCACCCTTGCTACAGTACTGCTCTAGATTTACACCAGTAAAAGACAGAAGCATATTTGACACACTGTCATCACTACAGGATCAAATATATATCTGCATGATAGACATAATTCCTTCATGAGTTAAAATTGCAGAAAATTAGCACAAGAATTCTGTTGCTTGACCTCAAATAACACTTTTTTCCACTCAAATTGTCTGATGCATTGTGAATATGTTTATGGATGGGAAAGCAAAATATAGCTCTGACTAGAACCTTGAGACAGACCCTTATGTTGCTCAGACAGACCTTTTTTGATGTGTGGTATGACTTCACTGATATCAGTGTAACTACCGGGGATTTCTGCCAGGTCACATCAATGGTGGAACAGGAATAATCGCCTCCCTTGCTGCAGTTACAGACATCTGATTATTGTTCTGAAATAATTTGCTGTCATGGTTCCATTTTTGAAAATTATCCACAACCATTCCAAGGTAGGAATTTTCTCCTTTCATGGCACAAACAGTGCCTGAATTAATTATTTAATGTAGTTCAGCTTATTTTAATTATTAAGCAGAAAAATCCAGAGTGAAGGCATACTGCTGCTGGCATCTATCCCAATAGTTAGTTGCCAAATGGAATGAACTGTACAGAGAAAAAACTGTTCATCTTCCTTCCTTCCCTTCAGGATTTTGAGGGGAATCATGGGAAGAGCTATTAACCCCTCCCCACATTGCTATAAAGTTACCCACATTGTTACTACCTCCTACAGGATAAGCAGTCCAAGTTCCCATCTGTTCTACAAGGAATAGGAATGAACAACCAACACTTACACATCCCGCTTTGGGTGTATCTTACTGCAGACCTAACCCAGTTTCTTATCTGGTTTTCTGCCCAAACCCCACTGAAAGGATTGTTAGGTTCAGTAAACACGGGCATACATGAATGAAAAGAAAAGCAAGCTTCTGCAGTCCTTCAGTTCCGTCTGACTAACTGACCTGAACTATCATTTCCCAACTCTTAAACTCCGTAGCCTTCCAAAGAAGGAAGAATCTGCAAAATTATAACTTCTATCACTATACCTACCTCATTCCCACTCCATAAACCCCCTTGAATTCAGACTTGCTTGCCAGCTGGGAATAGAGCCTGGAACATCCCTTGGGCATCATCTCTATCCCTATTTTCCTAGATATGACCAATATGACACTTCCTGGTTTCCTGTACCAGGCCTATAGAACAGCAGTCTCTTGAATCTACCGCAAACTCAGTGCTGTGTGTAGCATGCCACAGTAAGATGACAGCATCATCCACACTGTCATTGATGAGTCTGTAGACAACACTAACTTTTTGGTCCAAAAGAGTAATCAGACCTTGTTAGCACCCTAGTACCACACAGATGGCTGGTAAATCTCATGCAGAGATTCATAGATGCGCTTTATGGTCAGTCAAGGCCTGCATAATCATTGACTACTATCTTTTGTAGTTGATGTGGTCACCAGAACCCCCTGAATTAAAGGCCAGCTATTATTTCATGCGAGCAACTAAATCCACCCCCCTGTAGGTAAACCAACATGGTAATTGTTGCATAGACCTTCAGCACAGCTGAGTTGTCAGCCCAACAATGTATGGCATTTGTGGGTTCAGCAGAGAAGCCATAGCCAAGGTTTCAAAAACAGGTTAGATTTTATTAGGACAATAAATTTAAAGAAGAGAGTTATAACAAGGAGTCAAATCTGTTACACAACAGCTTAGAACCCCAGCTGCTAACCCAAAGCTTATAGCCACTTCTATACAACCAATCTGGTTACATTAGTACTAGAATCTTAAAGAGCCAGTATCCTTAAACAATGGTTAAATACTAGCCTATAACAATTTGAGGTATGCAAAGACAATAAGTAGCAATGTTGGCACCTAAATGGCAAGCACCAAAAGTGCTGATTTTATAGGGGGAACCCACAGGAATTGCAAAGTGTATTTGATGTTTTAATGTGCCATGGCAGCATCCAGCCTGCATGATAATCTCATCAAGACCTTCTGTGAGACTCAAACCACTGTTGAAATGGTCTATGATATTTGTCCTAACCTCTGTAAAACAGACACAAGCAGGAATAGCTCATCTTCCTATGCTAGATCCTTGCCCTGGTACTAGCTGGAGTGGACAGAAAAAAGTGTGTTGAGCTTGAAGTATTTTATGTCTTTGTGTTGGACAGCTAAGAACATTTTCACAGAGGTCTTGGGAAGGACAGATTATCTTTGTCATAACAAGCTATGTATGAAACTATTTCAAGAGTGGTTCAAGTTAGGTGGGCTCTAAGAGCTCTTAAAATTCACCCCCCCCCCCAAAATTCTGAGCACTGGGAATGCTTGCATGGCTCTGAATTGAGTTAAAACTGTGCAGTGGGGATACCTGCATCCAGAATTGGTTTACAGGTGTCCATGTGTGAGTGTTTTGAACCAGTGTAATTATGCAGTGACAACTACTATACACTCAGTCCTGCGGTTTTTATAAA
This sequence comes from Caiman crocodilus, assembly GCA_030014935.1. NCBI lineage: Eukaryota > Metazoa > Chordata > Crocodylia > Alligatoridae > Caiman > Caiman crocodilus. The sequence continues at coordinate 218,190,828 of JAGPOW010000261.1, read as the reverse complement.
ACCTAAACAGACAGCTATATTGGTGTTAGTCCTATCACTTTCATGAGTTCCTTCTTGCTTTTGTCACTTCATTAAACTCACTGCCAATTTAGAATAAAAAACAAGTGAGAAGGAGAGCTCAGTTATCTCATGTCTGAGACTAGCTTCCCATCTAAACCATTTGTCATTAGAAATGCTGACACTGATATCAGATGTTGTCTAATCCAGAAACAGATTTGAGAGAGAAGGGGCACAGACCCTTCTGCACAGGACGCAGAAGCCTGTGCAGACACACTGTATTCTGGGGGTCTGTTTGCAAAACCTATGGAGCACAGACAACAAGGGCTTCTGGCTCAAAATACAACCAAAACATTATATGAATGAAGTACATGAAACTTATAGATGCCCAGCCCTCCTGGAAGCCAAACCCTATATACTTTAAATAATTGCACACTGAATTTTGAAATTCACTTCCAAAGGTACATTTGAACTTCTGATGTGCTAAATGCCTGTTTAACCCTTTGTATGCTGAAAACACTATTGCAATCCCCCCTATTTAAAACTGATTTGTATTATTGCTTGATGATATTCTTATTTTGTTGTTTATCCTATCATTATTTGAAATACTCCTTCTCTTGGCTTATAAAAGGATTGGAATATGATCTGATAAGTGATTGGCAGCCCACTACAATCAGCTTGATAGAAATTTATATTCAATATTCTTTCAATGATGTATTCAGTCTTTGACAATTACTATTATTAGATTTATAAAAGTTATTTAAATGTAGATTAGAGTCAGAGTGTCAAAATCAATCATTTCCCACTTTGAAGGGGAGACAAGCTAGAGGGAGTGCTTTTGATGATGATTGACCAAATTTGCGCAAATACTGCCATGTAATTTGTGACCACAATATGACAGGAAACCATGTCTTGAACTCAAGCAGTTAAAATCTATCCATAATGCAGTTAATGTACTTTGCTTATTGAACAAATTACTCAATATTTTTACTATGATACGCAAGTTAGAACCTGTCTATATTGTATGCTTCCATGTAGGATGGAAAGACACAAGCTTTAAAGTTTTAAAGTAGCAAGCTCACATTCTGGAAGCAGTCTAGCTAAGGTAATCTCCAAGCAGAAGCCAGTTTTTACCCTGCTTTTTGGCTTTAAACAAGCTAAGTTGAGCATCTCTACCCAACCCTGAAGCCTGTCGTACAGACATTACTTGAGTTAGAAGAAATGTACGTACATTTGTTGTTCTACTGGAAATGCATATGCTGCTGGAGGTCAGATTTGAAGGTATCACTAATTAGAATGTTCCCAGGCAAAAAAGATTAGAAAGGTTTATAAAAAGCTACATATTTTGAAACAGAAAAACATATTACTGGAGATCATAATGCTTTCCTTTATCTTGAAATTAATTGGAGGGAATAATAGAAAAAGTCTCTTAAGGGTAATATTTTCTCCCCTTTTTTCTAATCTTTTTCCTGCAGCACCATTTCCATGTGTGAATTCCTTGTTTTGTGAATCATCATTTCAAAGTCTTTAAGAACTCTTTTTCCTCAAAGTTGCAGTAACTGAGAGATTCTTTAGGTGTAATTGTGATTATGATGAATTATTAAGGAATGTTTGAGTTGTTCTCATGGCAGCATTATGGCCTCTGTCATCTTCTCATTTTTTCCTTTGTGTTTTGTTGTCCCTTGAACTTGTAGGATAAATTATACTAAGAACAAGCATCTCCTGGATATCTACCAGCATAACTAGCATATCTAGCAGCTGTAAAAAAAATTATTGACAAATACTATTATGTCATAATTCAAAAGAGAGTAACTGATTTAGAGTAGGCTGTGGAACGCCCCCCTCCCCTCCCCCATTAACTGGTTCTAAAACCAGTCCAGATAATCCTAAGAATCGGTGTACAGTGCCAAAAGTCCTGTGCCATGAGGCTCGAGATCCTAGGCCCCCAGAACATCAGGTTTTTAGGGTCAACAGTTCGAACACTGCCATGTGCTACTACTCAGGAGCTGCCTTCCTCTTCTAATCTGCCACATCTTGATCTTGTTCAGTATGAGAGAGGTTCCTTGCTGACACCAAGGCTCTGTATCTGGTTTCATGGGTGTCTTCTCTATAGGGCTCCTCCTCCCTTTCCACCCCATCCACATGCCAACTGGATGTTAAACTTGTGGCTGCTCTCTGCCCTCCCAAGTGTGGTATCTCGCTGTTGCCCCTAGTGACTCTAAACTCCAAAGGGTGATCCTAAAGTGTGGCCTTTGGGCTTGAGTGTCTAGCTTGAGATAATTACTTGCCCAAATTAAACAAATAAATATGTAGTAGTCCATATAATCTCCAATAAATTTTACATCTGAATGCATGGCTCAAGAAACAAACTAATAAATTCAATTATCTCCGGCTGTAGTTCATCAACTCAATGACCATGCCTCATTTGCCCTGTCTTTACAACATCACACCATTCCAGCTATAGTCCTATGAATTAATTGCTGATCTGTACTCACGGTTCAGTAAATCAAGGGTCCCAGTATTAATTCTGGGGTAAACAAATCAATTACACCAGCCTCTCCCTGGGCATCAATTCAGAAACTTATTTTCTCAGGCATTCATTCCCCATGTGAACTCAAATTTCATACACAAAAAAAAATAAAACAAAAATTTGTTTGCATCATGCACTTCATCCTTGGATTGCATGTGCCTGTCACCATAAAGAAAGGTCACGGTCTTTGCTCTGTCTGGCTTGGAGGGAAGTCCCCAATCTTCACTTTCCCCACTGCTGCTCTAGAGATCTGGGCACATAATGTCAAGGGCTCCTCTGAGCTTTCAGACTGTGTACTGGCTCCTCTTATCAGCACAGGAGATGCTGGCTGGGCTTTTGGCACAATGTGGCTCTGCCTCTATGCCATTCTGCCTCCTCATCCTGTTGACACCAGTCATCCAGATATCCTAGCACCTCCTGCATGCCTGCCTATCGCAAGCAGGAGCTTGTGAATCAGGGCTGCCAACATTCCTCCTGCTCCGCTGCCACCATGATTTTCCCTGCAGGTACGTAGAAGCTGCCTCCAGCCCTTACCGGGCTTCACTGCTTTTCCTCAGTGCACAGAGGGGGTTTTCCCAGGGTCCCTGCCCCTGTGTTCTTCACAGTGCCTTGCCCTTTGATCCCACAGAATAGTTGAATCAGGCTCCTTTGGCCTAAATTGTCTTATTAACCTGCTGCAAAGAGTTCTAAAAATCAGCCCAGTCATTAATTAAAGCCATAATCATTTTCTAAATAGAAAAGAAAGAAAAGAAAGATATTGGCTTCTTTAAACCTAGGAACAATGTACATGTGACTGTAGAATTATGTGCTGTATAATTTGGTGTTGCTCTTTATAAAACTAAATTGGGTAAATAGTTACTGAAAAGTTTGAGCATGTGTGCACAAAACGAGTGAGCATTCCCACTGTACACACTCACTGAGTTTGTTTGGCTTCAGTGAGGATGCTGCTGTAATTCTGAACTTGAGAAACTAAGCCTGTACTAAAAGCTGTTAACTAGCTCTGTGTGTTTCTATCTGATTGGCAATATGCTTATAAACTCCCCTATTACCAGCATTTTGAAAAAAGCTATTAGGACTTGATAATATGTGACATTATCATTTATACTAATGGAACCATTAGTAACTAATGGATTTGTTTTGATAATGTTAAAAATATTTTGTCCTGGTACTATATAAGCACCGCTTAATAATGCCATACCATTTTTATAAGGTTTCTAATATATGTGTTGTTCCTATAATTCTTCTATTGCTGAAATTATGGGATACTATATTTTTTTCAGACCTCTACTACTTACAGTTTGTGTTACTATTTAAAAAACAGTATTAATATTGTGGAAAAAGGTGCCTCAGATGGGATCTATTTTGGGTGATGAACTATCTATCTGCCATCTCAACTCTCCTGCCACGACTTGATTACTGGATGAAAGGGAGGGGCTCAGTGAAGATCCTCTTCCTGGGGGAGCCAGGGATGATAGTACTCACTGTCTTGGTGCAATGTTCTGCGAGGCTTCACCTTCCCTACACCCTGCCCACTTGCCAACTGAACAAGTGCCATCTGTGTGGTTCAGCCGTGTCCTGTCGAGCCTTTTCACCAGGGGGACCAGCGTCAGCATAGGTCCTGGTAGGCTAGCCCAGCTGACATGATGGCTAGCGTTTCTGCCTCAGATGACGACAAGCTAGGCATCCGTAGGCTGGCATCTTCCTTGCCACCTTTGCATGGGACGCCTCTAATTGTTCCTTACTAAATAGGCCACTGGACAGGAGAAGTGGGCGGGGAGGGCCGAACTGCCTCCTCCCTCCCAGCCTTTTACAGGGCTCAGCTTCCCCTGGTTCAGGATGCCAGCACTGAACTGGCTGCAATGCTCCTGCCTGCCACAGGAGCCCTGTGCTCCATGCTGGATGTTCCTTCTCTCTCCTCCTCCCAGGCCCTGGTGAGGCTTTTAAATCTTCCTGTAGTGACTGCTCCAGCTGCCATGATTGGTTCCAGTTTTCCCTGCCCAGGGAACAGATGATTAAACTGCCAGCATAATGCTGTCTTGCGCAGCCTCAACCGTTGCTGTGGCTCCAGCTCTGGCTGTGTCCCTGAAGGTAAGTTTCCCCAGTGGGGGGGGGGCTGCTTGTGGGGCTTGGGGCCCGCGGAGACTGCCTCCTCCCCTTCAGGAGCCTGTAGAGGTGTCTTGCTGACATAGACATCCCCTCTTAAGTTGCAATGTGGTGCAACTCTCATATGGTTTCTTGCAGAGGCTGATGTTCCTCCTCATGGGTATGGCATGCTTCCTCAGCTGACTCACCTGGGCTACCAAATCTAGAGAGGAAATCAGCTACAAAATTTATCTTTGCCGGGTTAGTGCGCTACCATAAACTTAAAGGGTTGTAACGCCAGAGCCCAGCAAGAATTACAGGCATTTTCACTTTGTTTTCTGGTTAGCCATTGCAGTGGGGTGTGATCTGTCACCACCAGGACTTCCTGTCCCATCAAGTAATACTTAAAATATGTTATTGCCCAGCGTATCGCCAGGCACTCCCTTTCAATCATGGCATACCTGGTCTCGGTGCAGCTGAGTTTATGGCTGGCGAAGGCGATCAGATACTCATCTTCCCCATATCTTTGCAGCAGTACAGCCCCTAAGGTGTTGCCCAGTGCGTCTGTCTGCAATATGAAAGGGGCAGAAAAATCAGGTGTGTGTACCACGACATTGCGATGTATCGCTTCCTTCAGTTCCTTGAAGCTCTCTTTCATTTCTGCCATCCACTTCAGCACCACCGCCGGTCCCCCTTTGAGCACATCTGTGAGGGGTGTGGAGAGGCCATGAAATGTGGTATGAAGCTCCAGTAATAATTGTTGAGCCCCAAGAAGCAGCAAAGTTGTTTACTGGTGTATGGTTCCTAGAATCACGGTATGACCTCCACCTTGTCTGCCAGGGGGCAACTCACCTGCCACAACTTGATGTTACTGGATGAAAGGAAGAGGTTCAGTAGAGATCCTCTTCCTGAGGAACCCTGGGGATGGTAGTACTCACTGTCTTGGTGTGATATTCCACGGGGCTTTGCCTCCCCTACACCCTGTCCACTCACCAAGTGAATAAGTGCCACCTGCATGGTTCAGCTGTGTCCCATCGACACTCTTCACCAGGAGGACCAGCGTCAGTACGGGTGCTGGTGGGTTAGCCCAGCTGATACAATGGCTAGCATCTCTGCCTCAGATGCTGACAAGCTAGGCTTCCATAGGCTGGTGTCCTCCTTGCCGCCTTTCGACGGGACACCTCTAATTGCTCCTTACTAAACAGGTCACTGGACAGGAGGAGGGGGGGCTGCCTCCTCCCTCCCAGCCTTTTACAGGACTCAGCTTCCTCTGGCTCAGGATGCCAGCGCTGAGCTGGCTGCCACACTCCTGCCCACCACAGGAGCCTCACCATGCCTGGTGTGCTCCACACCAGTATGTTCCCTCTCTCTACTCCTCCCGGGCCTTGGTGGGCTTTTAAATCTTCCCACGGAGGCTGCTCCAGCCACCATGATTTTCTCCATTTTTCCCTGCCCAGGAAACAGCTGATTAAACAACCAGCATAACACTGGCTTGCGCAGCCATGGCTGCAACTCCTGCTTTGGCTCTGTCTGTGTCCCCAGGGGTGTGTTTCCCCAGTGGGAGTACTGCTTGAGGGGCTTGGGGCCTGTGGGGACTGCCTCCTCCACTTCAGGAGCCTGTGGGGGCATCTCACTTCCACAAATATAAACTAGAGTACTTTTCACTGCTACCGAGGAAACATATAGGTATATGTCTCTGTAAGCAGGATTCCTGGATTGATCAAAAAAACATGTTTGATCTTGCTTCCTGTACCTGTGCTCATTCTCACCTGCCATGATTTGATAGGAGTAAATAAAATGTAAAATTCACAGTTTGAAAGCTTCCAATTATAATAAAGGCTACAACATGCCATTTCCCAACCCTGCTGGTACAACATATGTGCAAGCTCGGTCACACTTCATTAGGTTTTAGGAAGGACAAACTGCAGCTCTTCCTGCCCTCTAACGCAGACAAACCGTGCCGATGCTGCGTTCAGCAGCTTGTAGTCCTTTCTCCCATCACTCATATCCCATCACTTCTGGGATGAGAAGAGTTCTTATATAAGATACAGTTACTAGGGATGTAGCATGTGCATCCAGTCCCCATCTTCTTCATTCAAAGTCTCTCACTAACATCGAGTACCTGTCCTGGAGATAGCTGCATCGGCTTCACTCACCGTGCTCCCAGGGCACTACCATCTGTCATCCTTGAAGGAAAATTTTCCTTCATTCTGGTGCCTGTGCCTCCACACTGTCCCATTGCACCAGATGGCTCTCAGCCACTGTTCTGGTTCCCCTTCTGGGGGGTAGTCTGAATTCAGCTCCTGGTTCACTTATACCATGTCTTTAAGTGGCAATTAACACACTCTTGGCCAACCCCACCGCTGGTCAGGCAATCCTCAATTAGCAATTGACAAGTTTCCAGATAGGCTCCAATGTTGGTCTGCACCTCCTTAATTGGCAATTAATATGTTTCTCAGGCAGCTCTGTAACAGGGCCACTGGCTCCCTGTTACAATCCTCAAATGTAACAGGGAACCCTAGCCCTGTTACTAAGAGACAGGGTGGTCCCTTTAAATCCAGAACCTTCCAGTCACAGCTGGCTGGTCAAGTACGGGCTAAGGCTCAAGCCCTGCCAGCCGGTCAGGTGACAGGAAGAGGAAGGCCAGGACCCTACAAATGGCAAGTGGAGAAGGCCAGCAGAGCAGCAGGGAGGGGACTCCCAATGACCACAGTGCCATGACTGCAGTCTCTGTTGGAAGACTATGCCATGTTGTGAGCCATCCTCATGATCATCTAAAGTAAGCAGGCATGTTGCCTCTTGTTTCTGTATTGCCATTTTTCCATTACATGACCTTAGAAGCCTATGATTTGTGTTGAATGTCAAGACCAGTGGTTTAGGTGAGACTATTTTGGGGAAAGAGGAGGCCTCATTGGCCCACTGCAGTGTGGGGACCCCAGCACCAGAGAGGGTGCAGTATTTGGGGGTGAGCTGACCCCAGTACCAGACAGGGTGCAGTATTTGGGGGTGAGCAGACCCCAGCACCACAGAGGGTGCAGAAGCCTGAGTGAGGGGTTTTTTGAGAGCTAGAGCCTGGGAGACAAACCCCGATTAGTGGGTTTATTTTGACTGACAGGCCTAGCTAGAGAGAGAAGGGGTAGGCCCACAGCAGCCAAGACCCCAACATAAAGAGGAATTTACAAATACCATTTGCGGGGCTTGGGCTTTGGTGTAGGCGAGGAATGGAGCCACAGATAGTGTCCCCTGGCATCAGGGCATATAACAGGCAGCCTCTCATTTAATTATCAACAATTAATTAACAACAAGGCGTGGCAAATGAGAAGGTGGTCAGTTGGCCCCTAACAAGTGGGCAGGGCCACTAGCAGAGGAACCCTGAGCAGGGCCCCCCTGCTACACCAAATCTTACCTTTGTCTCATGCATTAGTGTTCATGTCTTGCATATCAAAAATGAAAACTTGAAGGCACAGAAGTTAACTTTTCCCCCATCAAAAAAAGTACTGATAAGACTGAGAGGAAGGTGATTGACTCCCTATTGCATTTGGAAGGTCATGAAGATTATTGTGTGACCAAACTGTCAAGAGTAGGGGCTTGCTATTAACTACATGCAGCTCTGCTCTACTGTATTCCATCAGACAATTTCTAAGTATTTTATCTTTGAGACATCAACTGGCAGAGCTGTGCTGGAATAAGAATTGCTATTTTATGGGGAATCCCATTATTTTGAAATGTTTGTTCTCATTTAGAATAAAGTGACATTTCAACATTCCTATGATTTTTTTTGATCCATTGAAACTAACTGATCTGAAGGAAACTGTGGAAATATTCCCACAAATTAACTAGTTCTAAAACCAGTCCAGATACAGCAATTTTAAGGATAGCTGAATCAGGCTCCTTTGGCTGAATTGTCTTCTAAGCCTGTTCAGAAGAGCTCTTAAAACCAGCCCAGCCATTAGCTAATACTATATAAATATTTTTTTAAATAGAAAAAAAGAAAACTATTGGTTTCTATGAAACAAACAAAACATTCCATGAAATGTTTTTAAATAGTTTTAGATGCATCAAAACTAACTGAACTTGGACAGGCTGTGGAAATATTCCCCCAAATTAACTGGTTCGAAAACCAGTCCAGGTAAAGCAATTTTAAAGAACATTTGAATCAGGCTCCTTTAGCCTGAACTGTCTTAAAAGCCTGCTGAAAAGAACAATTTAAATGTTGACTTTATCATATGCATTTTTATCTTTGTAAATGAAAAAAAGCTTGTAATGAAAATATCAGTTCTCATTTTGAAAATGTTGCAATAAAACATTTTGAAATAATATGTTTTGTATTGATCTTTTTTAAAACAAAATGTCATTGGACACATGCTATCAGAGAGTTTAGGTTTTTTACATCATATTTTCAGATGAAAGATTGTTCCATTAGATTTTCTTTTTTAACCCACACTAACAGATATTATCCCATTTTAAGACTGGAGTAATTAAGGTGAATATAGCCTGTTTTTCAAAGGTGTTGAGAATTTTCAGCTCTTATTAACTTCACGAGGAGCTGTAGGTGTACATCACCCTGAAATTATGCTAATATGTCCCTGATTGTTTTCTCTTATTTTAGTGTGAACAGAAGTAGGTCCACTGCAATCAATCACAGCTATCTACCTGCTGGTTGAGAGAATGGCATAGGAACCTCTCATAAAGAACTAAAATGGAGGTCAACACTGAGCTATTTATTCTTGGTGAAAGCTATAGCACAGATATAAGAGTGCTAAGAGTCACAACTTATTTAAATAATAGAGATACCAGACAGGACAAAAGGGATTTGAAAAATATGTGTCTTATTTTAATTTGGATTTTAGCTTCTTAAGTTCCATACTTCGTCACTACTCCAAAATAAATGGCTATTAAATGGCCAATTTCCTTTAAAAGTCTCATGTACAAGTCATTTGGCTGATTTAAACTGGTGTAGCTTATTTTAAGTCAATGAACATACATCGACTTTATATCAACTAATGATCTTACCCATGGATTTTTACATAAGCAGTTAGTTATATACAGAAGCAAACTTCAATTCTAGATTACAGAAAAAGCCAAAAGCAATAATTTAATCTTAGGTTTCCACTGTTCATGATGGTCCACAACATCAGAAAATTATTTAATTATAGCCTTCTTTTTCAGTCAAGGACCATACATTATATTTTGCTGAGCATGGAACTTGGAGATCAAACTAATTCAGAAGGAAGGTGCATTGTCCTAAGTGAAGTAGCTACATAAGGAAAAAAATCTAAACCAACTAATGGCAATGGAAGGACACTGGGATGTCTAAACTAAGTTTCCAAAATATTGTCAGTTAAGTATCACTTTTAAAGGTGAACAGATGAAGTACCATATTTACTCACATACCACACGTTTCTTCCAAAAATTAGCCTTCTAAAACTGGGGTGCACATCTTAAATAGGGACCTGATTTTTCTTCCCAGAAAAGCAGTGGTGGCATTTCAATTCAGTGAGTACTGATGGAGTCAATTGACTTCATGGCTTATTAGGATGTACTTGATTCGTGTTAATTGGTCTCCACACAACAGGTGTTAATGACCCACTCTCCATTCTAATGATGTTCCACTAATCAAGCTATCCTTTCTTGGGCAATTCTGTGCTATTTAGGTACTCCTTAGGAGCATCTACATGTGCAATTATTACAACTGAATAAACTCCAGTGCAATTTGAGCTGGAGTAACCTAATCCTGACTTCACCACGTACACATGCATTTAAGTGCAGAAATTTATTCCACCATTAGATAGTACCTGTGTCTGATGGGACTATCCTACACCAGAATAAATTAATCTACTGTACCCTAATTGTAGTGTACATGTAGACTGTGACAATTTACTGCATAGTAAATTAGTCTACTGTGCAATAAAGCACATGTGTAGATGCCCCGGTCTCTCTCCTCCTATTTCATAGCCGTGCAACTTATTATTAGGTCATCCAAAATCCTAGATTTGCCTGTGGAGTCCAGTCTGTAGCAGTAATTTAGTTCCAGCTTTTGGTAAAGCTGCCAATAGTTGCTTAGAATTAATCTGAGAGAGGGTTAAAACTTTAAGGAGACGGGGGCGCAGGTGGTATTCTCCTTTCTTCTTCTGGTGAGTAGGCGGGAATGGTGACATGAGGCCTGTATTGGCAAGGTCAACCAGCGCTTACAGAGTTGGTGCCATCAGGTGGGCCTTGGCTTCCTAGATAACGACCCACGCTTTCTGGCGGGGGACTTGCTGGGGCAGGATAGGCTTCACCTCTCTCCTAAAGGCAAGCGTGTCTTCCCTTCTGGGTTGGCTGATCTCATAGGGTGAGGTTTAAACTAGCCTCGCCGGGGGAGGAGGCCACAGGAAGACATGGAGACACCACGCGAGCAAGACAGGTGACACATGCAAGGAGTGCTCAAGTAAGACACAGAGGTCCGGATAGTCTTCCTAATTCGGGGGGTGGCACATGCAACTACACAAGGCCTTAAATGCCTGTATACCAATGCTCCGAGTATGGGAAACAAACAGGAGGAACTCGCCCTCAGAATAGCCAGTTCAAACCCAAACATAATAGGCATTACAGAAACGTGGTGGGATTAACCCATGACTGGGCACTTAGCATTAGGGACTATAGGCTCTACAGGCAGGATAGAGAAGGAAGGAAGGGAGGGTGTGTGGTGCTTTATGTCAAAGAGCAATACACATCCTCTGCCAGCAAAATGGGATTGGAGGTTTCGGTCAAAATACAAGGGGGTCATGGGGAGAGGGATTTAACAGTGGGGGTCTACTACAGACCCCCCCAACCAAGGGGAGGAGCTGGACCAGGAATTTTTGGACCAGCTTGCAGAGGCACTTAAGGCAAGGGGTGTAGTTGTCATGGGTGATCTAAATTACCTGGACGTCTTCTGGGAGGAGTAGTCAGAAAGGTCGGACTGTTCCAGGTGGTTCCTGGCTGAGATACAGGACCTTCACTTAAGCCAGGAGGTGCACAGTCCCACCAGAGGGAATGTCCTGTTGGACCTGGTCCTGGCCACAGGCAATGATCTGGTAAGGGGGGGTCCAGGTCCTTGACCACCTGGGTGATAGCGATCATTGCTTGCTGGAATTTATCATCCAGCACAGGGTAACAAGGGCCTGCAGCAAGACAGTAGTCCTAGACTTCAAGAGGGCCAAATTCAACGAATTGAGGAGATTGGTGGGAGAGGTACTGGGGTTCTCGAGGGCAGGGGAACTCAGTGTCCAAGATGAGTGGTCGTTCCTTAAGGAGACGATACTCAGGGCCCAAGGGGTGACAATCCCAACAAGAAGCAAGAGGGCAAGGGTGCACAAAAGCTTCCTTGGATCACCAAGGATATCTGGGAATATCTGGTTGCCAAAAAGGCAGTGTAAACCTGGTGGAAAGGGGGGGCAATCTCCAAAGAGGGGTATATCTCCACTGCTCAGGCGTGCAGGGGGGTTATTAGGAAAGCTAAGGTGGACATAGAGCTAGGACTAGCATCCAAGATCAAAGATAATGAAAAGTCCTTTTTCAAATATATAGGGAGGATGAAGAAGGCACTGGGAAATGTGGGGCCCCTGCAAGATACACAGGGCAATCTGGTGGTTGCGCCAGAGAAGGCAGACCTCTTTAACAAATTCTTCACCTCCGTTTTCTTGTGCAAGGACTGGGACTTCCCCACCATGATTCAAGATGGACTCAAGGAGAACACCTTCAGACCTAAGGTTGAGGAGGACCAGGTTAGAGTGCTTCTGGAGGGTCTGGATGTATTCAAATCAGCAGGTCCAGATGCTCTTCACCCCAGGGTGTTGAGGAAGCTAGCAGGGGTTATTGCAGGGCCCTTAGCACAGCTTTATGAATGCTCATGGTGCTTGGGCCAGGTGCCGGATGATTGGAAGGTAGCCAGTGTGGTCCCCATCTTTAAAAAAGGGAGAAGGGAAGACCCAGGAAACTATAGGCCCATCAGTTTTACCTCAGTCCTGGGGAAGCTCTTTGAGAAGATCATCAAGGAGCACATCTGTGATGGGCCAGCATCAGGGATGATGCTCAAGGGCCACCAGCACAGTTTCATTAGGGGCATGTCATGTCAGACCAACCTGATTGCCTTTTGTGATCAGGTCACAAAAGCGTTGGATGGAAGTGTTGCCATGGATGTAGTCTTTCTGGACTTCAGCAAGGACTTTGACACTGTCTCCCACCCCATCCTCATTAAAAAACTAGGTGACTGTGGCATCGATGCCTACATGGTCAGATGGATTGTGAATTGGCTGAAGAGTCATACTCAGAGGGTGGTGGTGGACGGGTCATATTGGACCTGGGGGGAAGTGGGCAGCAGAATCCACCAGGGCTTGGTCCTTGGGACCAGCCTGTTCAATTTCTTTATCAGCGATTTGGACAACGGGGTGGAAAGCAACCTGTTCAAATTTGCTGGTGATACCAAAATTTGGGGTGAGCACGTTAGCAGGGAGGGAAAGACTGCAGAAAGACCTGGATAGGTTGCAAGGGTGGGGTAACAAAAACAGGATGCGTTTCAATACTGACAAGTGCAGGCTGCTGCACTTGGGCAGGAGTAACCAGCAGCACACTTATAAGACAGGAAACTCTATTCTTGAGAGCATGGAGGCAGAAAGGGATCTTGGAGTCATCGCTGATCCCAAGATGAACATGGGCCAACAATGTGAGGTCACGGTCAGCAGGGCTAACAGGACCTTATCATGTATCCACAGGTGCATCTCAAGTAGGGCCAAGGAGGTGATCCTCCCCCTCTATGTGACGCTAGTCAGGCCGCAGCTGGAGTACTGTGTCCAGTTCTGGGCACCCCACTACAAAAGGGATGTGGACAACATTGAGAGGGTCTAGAGGAGGGCCACCCACATGATCTGGGGACAGCAGAGCAGATCCTACAGTGAGAGGCTATGGGACTTGAACCTGTTTAGACTTCACAAGAGAAGGCTGAGGGGGGACCTTGTGACCATCTATAAATTCACTAGGGGGGACCAGAAGGGTTGGGGGAGACCTTGTTTCCCCTAGCGCCCCCCGGGATAACAAGGAATAATGGCCACAAGTTGTTGGAGAGTAGGGTTAGATTAGACATCCATAGGAACTACTTCACAGTTAGGGCGGCTAGGATCTGGAATCGACTTCCAAGGGAAGCGGCTTGATGCCTACCTGGCTGGGGTCATTTGAGCCCAGTTTTCTTCCTGCCCAGGTAGGGGGGTCACACCTGAAGATCTACAAGATCCCTTCTGACCCTACTTCTATGATTCTATGTATCTTTTGCCTAAGCAGGAAAAGAAAGTGAGTGAGTTGAAGATTGGGCTCTGTTCTCACTGTATGCAGAAGATGGCATGAGAACTGCACTAAAGAGACCAACTGGCAGCTTCAGCAGTGGTGTCTCGAGGCAGGCTTTGGCTTCCTGGACAATGAACCTCAGTTGGGATGGGCTTCACCTGTCCCCCAAAGGTAAGCGTGTGATCTCTTCTAGGTTGACAGATCTCCTCCGGTGGGCTTTAAACTAGGCTCGTCGGGGGGCAGGGAAGATGAGGGCAGGGGAAGCCGTGGACCACCAAACCATGTGGCACCCACAAGAACAGCCCAGCCTGAAGAAGGAGAACATCAGGAACCTGAAATCCATGTGGCAGACAGCAATACAGCACAGGTAAGCAATAAGGGGCCCTTTGGGAATCGGAGCTGGGGGGCAAAAAAGACACCAGTAACAGGGCTCAAGTGCCTATATACTAATGCTAGGAGCATGGGGAGCAAGCAGGATGAACTAGCACTCCTGCTTGCAGAAAACACCTACGACTTAGTAGTGCTATCTAAAACCTGGTGGGATTCTTCTCACAACTGGGGCAGTACATATTGAGAGTTATAAACTGTACAGAAAGGAGGGAGGAGGGGGGGGAAAGGGGGAGGGGTTGTGCTCTGTGTCAATGAGCAATATACTTCAACCCTCATCAAAAGGGATGTGATTTGAAGGATGAGAAAGTAGAAGGATTGTGCGTTAGGTTACATGGGGGTCAGGGAGAAAGGGATTTGGTGGTAGGGGTCTGCTATAGACCCCCACACCAAGGGGAAGAACTAGATTTGGGGGTCCTGAGGCAGCTCTCAGAGACCATAAAAACTAAGGAGGCAGGAGTCATGGGGGACCTAAACTACCCAGACATCTGCTGAAAGACACAGACAGCAAAAGTCCCACTGTTCACGCACATTCCTATCTTGCATACAGGACCTCCACCTGACGCAGGAGGTACACGACCCCACTAGCGGGAATGCCTTACTGACTTGGTATTGGCAATGGGGGATGTTATGGTAGGAGACCTACAGATTGGTAGTCACCTAGGGGACAGTGATCACCAAATAAAAGAATTCACCATAAGATGTCGAGTGCTTAAGATAACTAATAGGGTGAAAGTGCTAGACTTTAGGAAAGCTGATTTCAATGAACTCAGGTGATTAGTCAAGGACGCACTGCAGAGTAGTTTTGACGAGATGGGAGCCCAGGAAGGGCCAGGAAGGAAATGATCCTTCGGGCACAGAGGGAGATGATCCCGATGCGAGGAAAAAGAGGGAAAGGGGCCAGTAGGCTTCCTTGGCTGACCAGAGAAATCCAGGGCAGCCTGTGGACTAAAAGGGGAGCGTCTAAAAAGTGGAAACAGAGAGGAGCATACTTCCTCTGCTTGCACTTGTAGGGAGGCAGTTAGACAGGCCAAAGTTACCATGGAGCTGAGGATGACATCCCAAGTAAAGGATAACAAAAAATTGTTTTTTAGATATTTAGGGAGTAAAAGGAAGGCCCAGGGTGGAATAGGACCCCTACTAAATGGGCAGAAGCAATTGGTGACAGACAGGGGGACAAGGCTGAACTCCTCAATGAGTTCTTTGTCTCAGTGTTCCTAAGTGAGGGGCAGGACAAGGCTCTCACTGGGATTGTAGAGAGGCAGCAGCA
>JAGPOW010000261.1:218161898-218175162 GCA_030014935.1 Caiman crocodilus | reverse complement strand
TCTGGAATGGGCTCCCAAGGGAGGTGGTGCTCTCCCCTACCCTGGGGGTCTTCAAGAGGAGGTTAGATAAGCATCTAGCTGGGGTCATCTGAACCCAGCTTTCTTTCCTGCCTATGCAGAGGGTCGGACTCGATGATCTATTGAGGTCTCTTCTGGCCCTAACATCTATGAATCTGTGAATACCTCTAGAAAAACATTTTTTTCTTAATTCTGCCATTACCAAAAAAGAATGTGTGTGTCATATTTTTGGGTGGGGGCAGGGAGTGGTATACAAGAAAATAAGGTATTTCACTAGAAAATGTTACTTCACATTTTACATTGCAACTTGCTTAATGCAGACATCACCTTGGCCTGCTCAGAGTATTAGGTTTTCCTGTTTGGAGCCTCATGTGGGATTGTGGCTTTAATAAGTCAAAGAAGACTTTCCACAGTTCTAGCATCTCTATCTTCTCATTGAGAGTCCAGAAAATCTTATATTTGGAGAATACTAGTGTTTCACACCAACAATCTACAATTTTTAAAAGGGATTTAAAGAAAAAAACAATCTGGTAACTCCCAAGGTAATGAAGAGCATACTGCCTTAGAAACAGTATTTTGCAGTTCCATAGCACTAAAGATCTCTCAACACTTAACTAATTTCAGTCTGGAAGAAGGAAAGTCTCATACTGGCCCTGCAAGTGCATCATATAAAACACAACTGAAAACTTTTAAAGATCCTATTGAATTAAAGTGAAAACATCTCAGAATACTGGAGCAGAAGGTTATTTTGAACAAAACTCCATCTCATGCAGTATTTACCAGGGAGAAAACATGCCTTTTCAACAGACCTATCGTTTTTGTTCTATCTCATTATCCCACAGGGTAACAGTTATCATTGCAGCTTTTGTTCTTCTCTTAAGCCTGAGAGAACAAAGTATTTCGGCATTCAAGCTCCCTAGCAGATGTTTAACAAGTTCAATCAAAATAGAGAACGTGCCCCAGCCTGGAGCACAATGTTAATTATAAGTAGAGATCATTCTGACAGGTGGTAAGATTACACAACACCACAAATGGCTTTTACCAAAAGATTAAAATGATCTGTGTTCAGGAAGGAAAGGAGTCAATGGACAAAACAAATCTTCAGTCAAGAGTTTTAGGATTTTTCATCAAATATCAGGATAAGCAGTTTTCACCTGACAGGGTCTTACTACTCCTGAATCATCTACTTCAATATAGTAGTTCTCCATACAATGACATTCTCAGACATGTTCTAGCTATCTCTAAGCCTAAAGTGTCTCTGCCCAGACTCTAGTGGCAACACTAACTGCATGTGGCTTGTAAGACAGCAGCATGTGGGCCACAACCAGTTAACATGCAGTCCATAGGCCTCTGCAGCCACATCTCTTACACCATGCAGCAGTGAAGGCCCTGGGGGAAAAGGGGCACTTGCACAGAGTACAGCCCCTGGACATGCCAAAGTTGGACACCGTTGGTATGTCATACCTGCAGACTTTATAAACTCTTTGTAAACTGCAAGAAGGAGCTTACGGAGCTTAAAATAGCTATTGGAAGTATCTGGGCCCTTGGAAGACCAAAAGCAGATGGTATGAAGCTCACAAAGTTGGCTATATAGCAGTTTAAATAAAAACCCTAAATTCTGTAGCAGTAAGCATAAGAGTTACAAATATAAAGTTTCCAAGGTCAGGGGGAGGATAACTATGGAGACACAGTAGAGAATTAGCCCTATGTCTAATTAAAACTCTTCATCATCATCATGTATTTAACCCTTGGTGGTCTAAAAATGGCCATGGGCTGCTTTATCTAAACCTTGCCAAATTAAGTTTAAATAAAGTGCCCCAGTGACCATTTTTTAAACCCACGGGAGCTTATATACATGACGATGAGGCCATGCTGAAGCGTTTTCATTGGAACACAGAGCAGACTTGATTAATCGAGTCTGTTGTGATGTGAGCTGGCAAGTGTATAGGAACCCGCAGTCTTTCAATAGTCCTTGTCCTAAACAGTCTACCACATCTCTCACAGAACAGTTTCAGTTGTTGCCCTCACTCCTGGAAAGCTGCATTTCCTCTCTAAATATTTCTACCTTCAGCGTCTAGATATTAGATCTTGTTATGCCTCTGTTTACTGTTGAAGAACTGTCAAACATCTGATATCATCCCCCTGTGTAGAAACTGACAAATTATGATAAAGCTACCTCTTAACTGTCTCTGTATTTACCAAGATAGATTCAGCTCCATAAGTGTCTTGTGTAAGGAATGCTTCACTATGTCATGTTTTTTTAAAAATAAATTATTACATTAAATTTAAGCAGTTATTTCTCCCTCTTAAGAGAAGCTGTTCCTAGGAGTTGTTGTATCAGTGGACGTTGCCACAAAATATGGTGTTATAAATTGTAATATTATGCCATTTATTTTCGTGTTAGATATTCCTACAGATGACAGAGGGATCTGAAAGTAAAGCTTAAGATTTAGGGTTACAGACAACGGGAATTCTATTTATGATTTGTGTCACAGGAACTTAAGAATACCAAAGGCATTTACCTAACATAAATTTCAACAGTTCTTTCAACAAATATATTGCTGATGGTTCATAGTCAGCTCTGAGAGAAACCTATCAAGACTTTTCACATTGTTAACTTCCGTATGCAACTCCCACAGATTAGATTCAATTAGAGCAAGACACACTGAACATGTTCCTGGGGAGTGGGAAAAACCACATCTGTGGCAAGTGGAGATAGTCTCTTCTGTTTTGTATGCCCCCCTATTAAAAGGGGTTTGGTTATATCCACAAAGGAACTTAAATACCATACAGCCGCTATCAGAGCCTAACCAAAAATACTGGATCCTCAAAGCCCCTGCTCAACTGCTGCCTATTGCTGGATGTGCCAACATCTGTAGGTGTATGCTTCTGATATTAATGCTCTCCAGACACCTCAGTGAGTGCTAAGAAACCCAATGCCTCTCTCAGGCTTAAAATTGTCAGGATTCACAACCAGGTGTTCTCTCTAGGTCTCTTCTCTACCGCTTGTGAGAGCTGTATCCCCACCTAAGTACCACAACTCATAATAATGGTTGAGTAGTCTTAATATGTTTGTCTCAAAACTGACTATACATAAACAGTAAAATATTTACTTAGGAGAAGCATTAAAAACTTTAAATAAACTAATTACCCTTTTAAGTATTATGGTGGGTTTTTCCCTCCTTAAATGATTTCCTCAAATATTTAGCATGACATATCCAGGCATTATCTTCCTTGCATCCCATTTCCAGTCCATTGTTAAACAATACTTATTATTCTGCACTTTCTTTCAATAAAAAGAAAAAAGCCTGGATATAAGTATAATAAATGTAACAATACTTTCTATTTCCCATGGCTTCCCACATTTCGCTAAATATGTTTCCAGATCAAACCCCTGAATCCCATTACCTTTATTACTTTCAAAAAACATACTACTAAAATAACCTATTTAAAATAGTCTTGAACTAGAACTTGAATAGCTGGTTTGCCCGCTCCAGTTTTTTCAATGTGGGACAATCTCCTTTTGGGGAGCTGTATGGGATAAATGAGAGGAAACCCAATATTCTGATTGCTACATGGTAGAGGAAAAACAAAGTCAGTAATCATTCACGAAACAAGGCAGTCTGCCCCCTTAAAAAGGAGCAGCCAGCTCTGTTAAGAAAGTTTAGCTGTGAGGCATTTGACGAATGGGAAAGTGTGAAGAAAAAAATTGCACCGAAAAGAGAGCAAGCTATGAAAGGAAGCTAAGCTGCTGTGCAGGGACAAGCTAAAGCAAAAACTAGCTCTTCTGATGTCTAGATTGGAGGGAGGATTTTAGTTTGCTTTGGCTGGTTGGTTGGAATCTGAGGCTTATGCTGAGAAAAATTAAGCTGCTGAGAAATTGCTAACAGAAACCTCTCCAATAAAAGCCAGCAGGCTAAGTGACCTGTTTACAGTGCATAAATAGGATGTACATTTACAGTCCATCGGAAATATCAGAGTATAAATAATTTTCTCCATGCAGGATCATCAGTTTCTGAGGAATGATCTTGTAGACAAGGCTTCCACAAGGTAAAATATTTCTAGAAAATATCTTGGTAGATAAAAACAACAAAACAAAACAAAAAATGTGCAAGAGGAACTGCCTCTGGGAATATCTCACTTGGCCAAACAATTACTAATATAAACAAAATCGTTGCAGAAATAGAGAAGGACAGATTCACAAAGAGAACAAATGTAGTGCAACATTGTGAATCACAGAACCAACTTTTTAGGTGCCTTGCGACCTAATCAAATCAATAGCTCTGAGGTGAAGCATCTAGGCTTCTTATGCTAGTGCATGGGGTGAATAAAGTATCTAAGAAAAGTTTTCACAATACCTAGTATGTAGAATGAAGAGCTGTCCCTTGCACCACACCTATATCTGGGATATTAGTCTCTTGTTTGAATGCACTTCCTCCTCTCAGAACTCAGTCTCTTTTCATAAAATGCAGCTAGACTTGCAAGAGGTGATAGTTTACCCATTTATCCAATGGCTCAGTGGGTAAGAACACTCCCCCAGGATGCAGGAGAACTAGGTAAGTCTTTACTCTGCATGAGAGTATTTGCATCCACATCTTCTCCCTCCCCAGGGAGTGCATTAACCCACGTTACAGCATATCCAATGATTGGGAACTTGGCACAAAAGAATTAAATACTTAAATATCAATTGAGTTAGAGGGAAGGAACAAGAATGGGAATGGCTTTAACGTAGAGGTCACGGTTCTAATGAGGTGTGGAGAGGAGACCTAGAAAGAACACCTAGTTTGTGAGGCATGACGTCAGACCTGAGAAAGGCATCCGGATTTTCAGCAGTCACTGGCTAGAGAGTTTTATATCAAAATCGTACTTGCCTACAGATGTTGGGCATATTCAATATTAGGTAGCTAATATATAAACGATTTCTCTGGCTCAAACTACCTAAATAATCATGTTTTAAAATTATTACTTTAGTGAACAGAAGCAGTTTTTAGTGTTTTACCATCCAACCTTCTAAAGCACTTGACTTTACAATACCCAGTCTGTGCTTTTTTAAAGGCATTTCCGTTACATTTAAAGTAAAGCTATGATGGCAAACAAAATATATCCAAAGAAGCATAAAATGCTTTTGAAAGATTCTCAGAGTTACCTAAACCCATCTGGCACAGTTAATTCTTTTCTAATCTTCCATCTTCAGCAGAGCAGCTATCCATGCATTTTCAATTCAATTTGCTGTTTAAATGAAGTAGTTGAATTTAACTGATGCATAAAGAGTAAATTCAAAGGTTTGATACTGCTCTTGAATAGATGAAGGGCACTTAAAACTCAAGACAGGTCAATTGAGTCACACAAGTATAAGATCAGTGTGGATCAGAACACGAACCTGGCCTCTAATTTTGTAAAGGTTAGTGCAATCAGTTTGCGTTATGAAGATAGCTACTAGAACTATAGTAATATTTAAAGAAATATTGATTTAAAATATAATCATTTGTTCTAGGTCACATGTCTTCTGAGTTTCTGAATAGAAATCTTCATCCATTTCCCCAGCATTTATGTAATTTATGTTCCATTATGATTTTTCAAAACCAAAAGTCGAACTCTTTCTTGGAACATAAACAACATATTTCCCAGTAATCTCAGTTTTTCCACATTATTTGAAGACTCATCTCTGCAACAGATTTTGCTGCTAGGTGCTATTTCCCATGGTACCACAATGTTATGCTAGCAACATTAAAGCTACTAGTGATGAAAAAAATAGCCTGTCAAAAAACTGAAAAACAAAACATTTTAGCTTTATTTCAGTAATGCAACTTCCATAAAAATAAGCAAGCTAAATTCTCACTCGTCTGACCTCTCACACTTAGTGAAACATTTTTTCATAAAATAATAATAAAAAAAGCTTTTAAAAAGCACTCTGCAATAAAGTTTTGGCAATCCCATGAATGATTGTTTTTTCTTCCCTGTGGAGAAGTATATAGTGAGGACTCTATTATACCAATGTTTACAGAATACATCTTATTTCTGAAATACTGTGCATCTCACTGAGCATAGACATTATGGACAGTATGATGGTGGTGATATCCTTGTAAAGGGGCATGGAGGCTGCAGAGTGGAATACAACATGCACAGTGAATATCTTATTTCATTTTTTCTTGTGAACAGTGTGGGAAAAGCAAAGGAATCTCACATAGACCTTACTGGTATGCCTTTCAGGTCTGTCTTGAAAGACTTCCATTTAATTTTCATAGGCTACTCTGTTTTTTTGTTGGGTTGAGCACACAAAAAAAAATCACAGTGTTCAAGCACTGTACCTGAGCATCAACAGCCAAAGAATTAGCTGCAGTCTCCTAGGATACTACCAATACCTGAATTAGTAGAACTGTAGTCAAGTCAATACCACAGATACAGTCTGCTCCTGCTAGTTAAGCTATATCGGCAGTGAACTACCCCATGTCCACACTCAGCATGCTACTTGATGGCTGGTGGTGTTGCCTTCACAGCTTACTGAGGCAACAGCTAAGAGAAGATTTAGAGATGCTTTCAGGACCCTATAATTGGGGAAAGTTGAGTAAAACTCTCATAGATTTCTGGGAAACTCAGCTATTTCCTCTAAGGTCTCAAGAAGGAGGCCAGACTGGAGAAGTTATTGTTTCTCCTGCTCAGAGAAACATATTTTTGCTGGCTTTCCTGAAAATGAGTTACCAGGCACTTTAGGATAACCAGAATTAATCTGCTAGGCTCTGGAAGTACCTGTAGAGATCAAGAGCCTGAAAACTACACTCCGGGGTCACGCTACAAATCAAGGAGAGGTGGGGGTGGGGGTGTAGACAGACAGACTGAGGTTAGGACAGGTTTGTGAAGCAAGGTAACAGGGAGTGTGCTGCTGTAAAGGGAAGGCAGGCTGTAGGTGTGGCAGAAGGCAATTAAGTGAACCACATGACCTAAAAAGGGTCTAGACTTATAGGATATAAGCCCAGCGCCTGAGCTGGGCAGGCAGTCTGGTCTCAGGAGCCGTGGAGGGAATAGCTCCTGAGCAGAAGGTCTACAGCAAGGCTCTTGTCTAACACCTGAGGAGGGGTTAGGGAAGATTGGTGGTTTAGAGATTGGGACTGCAAGGATGGTAGATATCTCAACTGGCTCAGGAACAGGGCTAGAGCCTGAGGGTTGGAGGCTGAGCAGCAGAGCCACAGCCACAGAGAGAAAAGAAAAGGAAGGGCCAGTGGCCCCTAGCCCAAGAGGGGCGGGACCAGGCCCAGAAGCCCATAGGCCACAAGGGGCAAGAGTCTGGGTCAGGAACCTGTAAGCCAGGAAGGGTGAGAACAAGCAGGACCAGGGAGGGACCTGTAGGCCAGGAGGGGCAGGGTGTGTTGGAGGTAATGAGGCCTGAGCCCAGGATGGGTAGAGAATGCTGGCCTAACCCCAAGAGGGGTTGAGATTGTTTGAAGTGCAGAGGCCTGAGCCCAGGGGGGCCAGTTTGGGAAGGGGCTGGAGGCTGTGGTGGAGGCTGTTCCAGGTTGAGGGCCACATGGGCTGGAGTTGACACCGAGGCAGAAGGCCCAAGGAAGAGAAAGTGACTGGACTGGACAATGGAGCTCAACACCCAATGGTTGGTAAAATCTGTGAGGCTTGAGCATAGCTAAAAGTGAAGATGAGGAGGCCATGCAATTAGCCCTTAAATGATGAGCTGTGACTAGGCTTGTGTAAAGTGACTAGTATTTGTTTCAGATTCAGCCAGTTCAAGGGACTGTGGTTTGATTCAGTGAATCAAATCACTGTCCTGAATCCATTCGGCTGAATCTGATTCAGAGATTCAGTTGCTGCTGAATCTCTGAATCACACAGGCCCATCCCGCACCCACCCCAGCGCCCAGCTCTTTAAACCCCCCTCCCCAGCTCAACGGGTGCTGCTGGGCAAGGGGGCGATTCCCACTGCCCCATGCTACATGGGGGGCTCTGCTATGAGCCCATGACCCCTGCCTGCTCATAGATTCATAGACCCCCACTGCTCTCCTAGCCCTGCCATGGCTGCCCCCCCACCCCAGCTTCAGCCCTTAAAAAAAAAACCCAGAAAACCAAAAGCCCTAATTTACCATCTACTGCCCAATGGGGGGAGGAGGAGCATCCCTGCTGCCCCATGCCATGTGGGGGTTCTGCACAAGCCCCCAGAAGCAGCCGGTGAGTTTGGGAGGGTGTTATTTGTTTGTTTTCCCAGCTGTGAGCTGGAGCGGGAAGGGTAGCCATAGCAGGGCTGGGGGAGCACGTGTGGGTCAGAGGCACTCCGGGGAGCTGGGGGAGCAGGCAATGGATGGGGCCTGGCAGGGGTCCCTCCCATGGTCCCCTCCCCACTCCTCCAGCCTCCCCTCCCCCACCCTCTACTTACCAGTTCGGAGTCTGGGTCCAGCTCCCTGCTGCAGCAGGTGGGACTGCCCAAATCCCCGAAGCTCTCCAAATCTTTTCTGAATCGTTACAAGCAGTCTATCATAAGTGATTCTGTAGCAAGCCAGTTGGAACCAAGTGCATTGTGCAGAGGATCAAATGACACAGAGCTGAACAGTCAGAATGCAGACTCTTCCTGAAGCAGACCTGTGCCAGACTCCTTGGTTCTGAGTGATTTCTAAACCATAAATGGTACCAGGAATAAACTGTACTAAGAACATTATTATTAATCTTGGCTGGAAAGAATGATGTGGGGAACTGTGTCTTTTGAGAGACTCTAGCCTGAGCCAACTGGTCCAATTTGTTAGGTTATGCAGAGGCTCATATTATGCCACCCAGAATCACTATGTGGTGACCTCTTGTCATAATTCCCAGTATTCTGCAAACTCTCAACTCTGCACAGAATTACAGGTTTTGCAAAGATCTCCACTCTCTTGCTGCTTTATAAGCTCTCTCTCCTACTCCATTACTGTCATCCTTTCTCCTGAAACCTAGGTAACATTTGAACATATAAAACTGAGAGATTTCTAATGAGCATTAGATCACACTAGGTTTTTACATAAGCGAGATGCTTCCTAAAGTGTATTTTGGAAGAAGTTCTGATTGTGAGGGATTGTAATCTTTGTCACTTTGTAGCAGAACAAAATTTTTTTTTTAGTCCCTCTGTTGTCAGTTTAGCCTACACTTCCCTTTCTGTACCTTTTTGTCTATTTGTGTTCTGTGCACCAACTCTCTGTACTCTAAGCATCAGACTTATTGGTGTGTCTGGGTTTATTACAGGGGTGTAGGTTGTAGCCATGTTGGTCTAGGGATAATAAAAGATATCAGATTCACCCAAAGAACCTTGTCTGGATTTATTTGTGTTTCTTTGAAGTTCAAATACAAAGTATGAAGAATGTTTCTTTGTGTAAGGGGTTTTACACAGTCTTCAGTCTGCTATCGACGGTTCTGGTAGACCTAGAAATCCTAAAAACTGCCCCCTAGAGGACAGCATGCAGGCACCAAGACAAGTGGGGTGAGACCCCCTGAGGGAAACAAACATTATCAGCCAGATACTGTGTTAATACTTCAATGTTCGGGTGTATATAAGTCCATGATCCTTTTCTACCCCTCTGGCATTAGATATTAACATCCATGAAATAAATGTCATGTTAAAAGAAGAAATCAATGGTTAATAATTTCAAGTTTTGTATACAGCACCAGTATACAAGATACAGTAACTTAGACTTGATGGGGGTGGAATAATGAATGCATAAAGAACCTGATAAATCTATGCCACAAAATCCACTTAAGCTCAATTATACAACAATTTATTCATGAAATGGCCCATATTCCTGATCTTGCCTGGCACATATTATCAAATATTGTGTTTCTTACTTTCAGTATATTGGTGTCTTCAGGATAGATAAAGCTCTACTCACTAATTGGAAAGCTACCTTAAGGCAGGATGTTCTCCAGTTTATTTTTCTGCTTTAATCCCATGAGAACATCATAGGCCTCTGCTTAAAGAACAAGAAGCAAAAACAGGAGAAAGTATAATGGAAGATAGAAATGAGAGATTTTTTTTTTCAAAGCAGTGAAGGGATAGGAAAGCTATTGGATTTAAATACAGTTATTTGACAGGTATCTCTTCTAAAATTTCTGATTTCTTTCAGCTCAGCTACATGTCTAAGCAGGGGAATCAATGGGGAATAAGGAGCTCTTTAATTCCCTAGGCAACAGGATTCCTCATTTATAGGTATAGCCTGGGTTGCTACACTTCCCCTTATATACATGATGAGGACAGGCAGATATGGCTCCACCCTTCTAATGCACTGGCTAGTGCAGCTGAGCCAATGGAGAGCTCAGCCCACGCTGTTTTCTGCCCTGTTCCTGGAGCAACAGAGCTGCATATTATCCCTTGAGCAGGTTTAATTGCAACATATTAATCCAGTCTTAAGGCCTTGTGCTGTGTATTTCAGTTATTCATAAGCTGTGAAATGATTACTGTACTAAATTTTCTGCTATTCTTAGGATTTGTGAAACTACTGCTGAGAATATTTTTTGGGTACTCATCATTTATTAGGGTGAGCAAGGAGTGTTTTAGGAATGGAATTGTGGGCTGAATGGATCCAAAATGAACAAAAGTTGAATGTAGGACATTTTATGATCTTAGTTTGAATTTTGATATCTGAAACAATGGGCAGATTTCATAGAATCATAGAAAGTTAGGGTTGGAAGGGACCTCAGGAGGACCTCTAACCCAACCCCCTGCTAAAATGTTTGGCTAGCTGGGTTTTGAAAACATCCAAGGATGGAGTTTCCACCATCTCTCTGGATAACTTTTTCAGTGTTTTACTATCCTCCTAGTAAGAAAATTATTCCTAATATCTAACCTAAACTTCTCTTGCTGAGACTTGAGACTCCTGGTTCTGTCATCCACCACCACTTAGAACAGTCTAACTCCATCCTCTTTTGAACCCCCCTTCAGGTAATTGAAGACTGCTATTAAGTCCCCTCTCACTCTCTTCTTCTTTAGACTAAATAAGACCAGTTCCCTCCATCTTTCTTCATAAGTCATGTCCCACTGCCGTCTCACTATTTTTGTTACCCTTTGCTGGAGTCTCTCCAATTTTTCCATATCCTTTCTGTAGTGGGGGCCCAAAACTTAACACAGTACTCCGGATGTGGCCTTACCAGTGCTGAACAAAGAGGAATAATCACTTCCCTTGATCTACTGGCAACACAACCACCAGTGCAGCCCAGTATGCCGTTAGTCTTCTTGGCAACAAGGACACACTGTTGGCTCATGTTCAGCTTATTGTCTACTGTGACTCCCAGGTCCATTTCTGCAGAGATACTGCCCAGCCAGCCAGCCCCCAGCCTGTACCGCTGCATGGGATTGGTCTGTCTTAAGTGCAGGACTTTGCACTTGTCCTTGTTGAACCTCATGAGATTCCTTTTGGCCCAATCCTCCAACTTGTCTAGGTCACTCTGAATCCTAGCCCTACCCTCCAGCATACTCACTACTCCTCCCAGCTTGGTGTCATCTGTAAACTTGCTTAGGGTGTACTTTATGCCATCTTCCAGGTCATTGATGAAGACATTGAACAAAACTGGCCTCTTGGGGCACTCCACTTGATACCAGCTGCCAACTAGACATGGAACCATTGATTGCTACTCTATGAGCCTGATGCTCCAAACTGTTATCCACCTTACAGTCCATTCATCCTGCCTTCTTTCTTTCCTGTCTTATAAGATTGCAGGATATAAGATTTTCCTGAGAAATAATCTCAAGAACTTCATAGGTAACATTGCTGTATAATGATAACATTTCTTTCCTTCACCATCTGATCTCAGTAGTCAAGAAAGGATGGTTGAGAAGGAGACTGATTTCAAGCCAAGCAATCATGGTCCCTAGCAGAGAGGGAAGAGGTACATGCTTCCCTAGGTAAAAGGATCCTGCTTACCTGGACCCTAACCCAAAGCCTGTTAAAGTTGACTGAAAGACTCCTCTTGACTTCAATATTTTTTTAACTATGTTGGAAATAATAAGCCTGTAGTAGGGAGTCCCTCTCTCATCAGTTCTCTGTACTGCCCACTTCAGTACAATGAGGGACGCGGGGCGATTTCTATTTTGATTTTATTTGTTTGCTCCTCCTTCTGAAAAGGGAAAAACTCCCTACTAATGCCATTACCTTGTTTTTCCTCAACCCTCGCCTTGGCTCCAGCATCACATCTATAAAATGCTGACAACAACAAGACAGCTGGTGATCTGGGACCTCTGGTTTTAATCTGATAATACATGCCGCGCACTTATTTCACCTAACCAACTTCCCCTTCTCTGCTTCTTGTATGTTGTTAAATCTTATTTACATGGGTAGTGACTTCTTTTATTCGTGTCTTTACAGAACCTAGCATAGCAGATCCTCAATTCCTATATTGAGGCCTTTAGATCCTGGCATAGTGATGATGATGATAATACATAGATCAGTCTATTGATGTACTCTATTTATGTAATTGTCTTGTTTTTTGTGCTTATTAAATTTTCAGCTGTCCAGCTGGAACAAGTAGACAGATGAATCATGTATTGTGTTCCTCAAACTAAAGCAATGTGGTCAACCCTGTTACAATACAGTGAGCTGCCCCTTAAGGAATTGATTCTGACTTATTTCATTAGCTGTTTTGTAAAAAATTCCTACTTGGTATTAATATATAAAGCACTAAATATGCAGATCTTAATAACTTTCAGAGTTTTCTATGAGGGTTGGGATTATACAGCATGGTTTTTGGCTTCGTTGGTGATAAATGTTGAAATTCTGAGAATTAAGAATTAAATGAACATTCTTGAAAGTGTAGTCTTCTAAGTAGGGCAATTTAAACCCTGTCTCCATTCAAAGTAGATTTTTTTTATTTAACTGTCTGACTATTTTGGCCAAAGAACTTTGTTAAGATATTTTGTTTTCCTATCTTAGTACAAAAAATGAGTAAGTAAAACAGACTTATTTTTAATGGATTGAACTTTCTGCATAATTCTCTGAAGAGTGCAGTTTCATGAATACTTATTTATGAATTCAGTGTGCAGTAATAGAGATGATTATCCTAACCAGTGAGACACATTCATTATCTCTGTAGTCTTAAAAAGAAGGATGGGAGAAAAATATCTAAATCCTGATCTGGTTTCCTGAAAATTGTGAATCAATGTTTGGAGACAGATAAAATGTATCTCTTAGGGAACAGGGGTTTGGGTTGTAGCCGTGTTGGTCTAAGGACATAGGCAGACAAGGTTCCTTGGGTGAATTTGATATCTTTTATTAGACCAACCCAAATGGTTG
>JAGPOW010000261.1:218144418-218159229 GCA_030014935.1 Caiman crocodilus | reverse complement strand
CTCCCCTACCCTGGGGGTCTTCAAGAGGAGGTTGGATATGCATCTAGCTGGGGTCATCTAGACCCAGCACTCTTTCCTGCCTATGCAGGGGATCAGACTTGATGATCTATTGAGGTCCCTTCCGACCCTAACATCTATGAATCTATGAACTTATTGGATACACCTGAAAGCCATAGAATATTACCATCAGCAATGTCTTTGGAAAATCCTCTATATGAATTGGAAAGACAGAAGAATGAATGCCAGCATTTGCCTCAAGTAAACACCAACAGCATTGAAGCAATGTTTTAGACATGACATGTCACAAGGATGCCTGAAAACTGGCTTCCAGAACAGATGGTATATACTCAAATCACTAATGACCAAATGCTAAAGTGTTCTAGAGCAGCATTCCCTCTAAGCTGTGTGGTGTGTGTGGCCATGCAGGCATGCCTGGTAGCATGGCAAGAGCATGGCATCAGTGTGCACTGCACAGCTTAAAGGGAAGGTTGGTCTAGAGGTGAGCAAAAGAAGAGATTTAAGGGTACCTTGAAGGCCAATCTGAAGAAATGTGATATTGGCATCAATGCATGGGAGACCTGAGCACTGAATCATCTCTAGAGGCACAGTGATGTCTAGCAAAACATTAATAATTTCAAGGAAACTCACCTCACTATGAAGGTGAATAAACAAGAGAGACAAAAGGAAGAAACTGTGACCCAACATCACTAGGATCCACTGCTTCCTTCCTGAACGGTTTACCATGTCTGCAAGTTAAATATGTGGATTTCAAATCAGCTTTGAGTCATCTGCACACATGTTGATATTTACTGGAAGATTGTCATTCTCATATCAATTGACTGCCAAAAATGACCAGCACTAATTAGATTAAAGATAACATAGGGGTGCCTACCCAGGCTGCAGTCATATCTTCACTTGCAACGTAACCACACCCAGTATTAGTTAAGTTGAATGTGAACAGTAAATGACTGAAAGGGACTGGAAAATTTCTCTCTCTTTTCTGCCATCATAACCTGCTGTTATGGATAGATCTGTTTGATCATAAGTGTGGCCCACCAGGTTTGAAACCCTTGTATATACTGAAAAATGGCGGCCTAGTGAACCCTTTACTTTAGACTCCCAAAAGGGGGCTTTTCTATGTCCTCAAGTGTCTAACTAACTTGTTTTTGGAGAAATTATAAATACAGTATCAATGTCCATATCTCTCAGGGCTTTATTGATAAAGACAAGACCTGGGGATACAATGGAATGCACGATACACTTAGAATCATAGAGAATTAGGGTTGTAAGGGATCTCAGGAGGTCATCTAAGCCAACCCCCTGCTCAAAGCAGGACCATTCCCAACTAGATCATCCCAGCCAAGACTTCATCTAGCTGGGTCTTAAAAAAACTCCAAAGATGGAGATTCCACAACTTCTCTGGGTAACACGTTTTACTATCCTCCTAGTGAGAAAACTCTTCCTAATATCTAACCTAAATTTCCCTTGCTGTAACTTGAGACCATTTCTGCTTGTTCTGTCATCTGCCACCACTAAGAACAGTCATTCTCTATCCCCTTTCAAACTTCCCCTCAAGTACTTGAAGGCTGCTTTTAAATTCCCTCTCAGTCTTCCCTTTTCTAAACTAAATAAGCCCAGTTCCCTCAGCCTCTTCTCAGAAGTCATATGCCCCAGCCCCAAAACCATTTTTGTTGCCATCTGCTAGATTCTCTCCAATTTGTCCATGTCCTTTCTCTTATGGGGGGCCCCAAACTGGACACATTGCTCCAGATGTGTCCTCACCAGAGCTGAACAAAGGGGAATAATCACTTCTCTTGACCTGCTGGCAACATTCCTACTGATGCAGCCCAGTATGCTATTAGCCTTCTTGGAAACAAGGACACACTGTTAGCTCATATTCAGCTTCTTGCCCAGGTACTTATCTGAAGAGCTACTGCCCAGTCAGTCAGCCTTCAGCCTGTACCAGTGCATGGGACTGTTCCTTCCTAAGTGCAGGACTTTGGACTTGTCCTTGTTGAACCTCATGAGATTCCTTTTGGCTCAGTCCTCCAATTTGTTTATCTCACTCTGAATCCTAGCCCTAACCTCCAGCATATTTACTATTCCCCCCATGTTGGTATCATCTGCAGACTTGTTGAGGGTACACTCCATGCCATCTTTCAGGTCATTGATTAAGATTT
This sequence comes from Caiman crocodilus, assembly GCA_030014935.1. Classification (NCBI taxonomy): domain Eukaryota; kingdom Metazoa; phylum Chordata; order Crocodylia; family Alligatoridae; genus Caiman; species Caiman crocodilus. The sequence continues at coordinate 218,157,049 of JAGPOW010000261.1, read as the reverse complement.
TGAAGAAAACTCGACCCAGGACCAACCCTTGGGACACTCCACTTGATATTGACTGCCAGCTAGATACCAAGCCATTGATTACTACCTTCTGAGCCTCAAGTGTCAATGCTCCAACCGGGTTTCTAGCCACCTTACAATCCACTCATCCAGCCTGTGTTCCCTTAACTTGTCTGCAAGAATGTTGTGGGAGACCATAATCAAGTTTTGCTAAAATCAAAGTATACCATATCCACTGGTCTCCTCACATCCACAGAGTCGGTCATCTCTTCATAGAAGGCAATTAGGTTGGTCAGGCATGACTTGCACTTGGTGAATCCATGCTGACTGCTCCTAATCACCTTCTCCTTCAAGTGCTTAGGAATGGATTCCTTAAGGAGATGCTCCATGATTTTTCCAGGGACTGAGGTGAGGCTGACCATTCTGTAGTTTCCTGGATCCTACTTTTTCCCTTTCTTATATACAGGCATTATGTTTGCCCTTCTCCACTCACCCAGGACCTCTCCTGATAGTCATAAGTTTTCAAAGAAGATGGCTAGTGGCTCTGCAATCATATCAGCTAACTCCCTCAGAAGCTTTGTGTGCATAACATCCAGACCCATGGACTTGTTCATGCCCAGCTTCTCTAAATAGTCCCTACCCTGTTCTTTCACCACTGCTGGCTGCTCCTCTCCTCCCCAAACTGTTTTATCACGTACAGTAGTATGGGAGCTGACCTTGCCTCTGAAGATGGAGGTGGAAAAGGCATGAAGCACTTCAGCCTCTTCTGAATCCTCTGCCACTAGGTTACCCCCCCGCCCTTCAATAAGGGACCCACACTTCCCTGATCTTCCTCTTGTTACTGACATACTTGTAGAAACCCCTTTTGTTACTCTCCACATCTCTTGCTAGCTACAACTCCAACTGTGCTTTGGTCTTCCTGACTTCATCTCTGCATGTCTGAGCAATACTCTTATATTCCTCCCTAGTTGTTTGTCCAAGTTTCTACTTTTTATAAGCTTCTGCTTTGTGATTTAGTTTACTGCAGAGTTCCCTGCTAAACCAAGCTGTCTTCTGCCAGACTTACTAGTTTTCCTGTGAATCAGGATGGTGCATTCCTGCATTAGGGCTTCTTTAAAGTACAGCCAGCTCTCCTGGACTCCTTTTGCCCCCAGACTGGCTTCCCAGGGGATCCTGTCCATGGGTTCCCTCAGTAAATCAAAGTCTGCTTTTCTGAAGTTCTGGGTCCTTACCTTGCTGCTTTCCATTCTTCCTTTCCTCAGGATCCTCAGCTCAGTTATCTCATGGTCGCTGCTGCCCAAGTTGACATTTTCTAGTACATTCCTCACCAGTTCTTCCCTGTTTGTGAGCAGCAGGTCAAGAAAAGCATGACCCTCGGATGGCTTCTCCAGCACTTGCACCAGGAAGATGTCCCCAACACTCTCCAAAAACTTCCTGGATTCCCTGTGCACTACTGTATTGTCCTCCCAGCAAATTTCAGGGTGATTGAAGTCCCCCATGAGAACCAGGGCCTATGATCTGGAAATGTCTGCTAGCTGTCTGAGGAAAACCTCATTCACCACTTCCTCCTGTACTGTTGGTCTATAACAGATATCCAGCACATCACCCTTGTTGTTGTCTCCTCTGCCCGTAACCCAGAGACTTTCAACAGACCAATCTCCTGTTTCATATTGGAGATATGAGCAATCATATGGCTCTTTTACATAAAGTGCAGATCCTTCTCCTTTTCTCCCCTGCCTGTCCTTCATGAACAGTTTGTACCCATCCATGCTAGTGCTCCAGTCATGCAAGCTATCCTACTATGTCTGTTATTCCAATCTCATCATAGTTCCATGACTGTGCAAGGATTTCCAGTTCTTCCTGCTTGTTTCCCAGGCTCCATACATTTGTGTACTGGCACCTGACATAACTAGTTGATTTGCCCTGATTTCTCAGGAAGAATGAGAACACCTTCCCTGTTGCCCCCTCCTGCTTGCTATTCCTCCAGATCACCAACTTCCCCACTTATCTCAGGGCTTTGGCCTCCATCTAGTTTAAAGCCCTCCCGACTAGATTAGCAAGCCTGTCTGCAAAGATGCTCTTCCCTCCCTTCATCAAGTGGATTCCATCTCTTCCCAGAAATCCTTGTTCTTGGAACATCATCCCATGGTCAAAGATGCCAAAGCCTTTTTGGCAACACCATCTGCACAGCCAGGCATTGATCTAAAGTATGCACCTGCCCCTGCCTGTGCCCTTTCTCTTGACCAGAAGAATAAAAAAACAACAATACCTGGCCCCTCATCCCCTTCATGCTTGCACCCAGACCCCTGTAGTCACTTTTGATCTGTTCAGGGTCTTTCCTGACAGTACCACTGACCTGCAAACTGACCAGGAAACTGCCTGCAAACCTCTTTCCCTGTTTGCTGCCCCTGTTCACTGACTCCCTCCTCACTGGGGGAGTCTCCTTTGTATAGCATACTCTTTCTATTTACATCCAGCCTAATTCACAGGGAGCATGGGGGCAATTTTATCTCTCATTGAGTTGGAATGAAGAAATGAATGGAATCCATTTTCATTTTGTGAATATTTTATGTACAATCCTGATTTTTCAGCCTACTGGTTATTTGCTCTAGTCCAAAGTATGCAAATGTCCTCTAAGTTGCATTGTATTGTTTGTGTTCCTTGACTGGATGACTAAAGCTTTTAAACAGTTGAGTATGAAGGACAGTTTTAATTATGGCTTTTTTTGGTAAATAATAATTCCTCATTACATCTGTAAAACATTTTAGATTTATTACCATTTCATTCACTTGCTCACCAAAGATGAGTAATATAACCCTATCTTCTTCCGTATGGCATCAGATATCAACTTCCAAATCTATGAGCCACTGTCTGGTATGATTGCTCAATAAATGGATTCTATCTACCCCATCCGGACATTTGTAAAGATTGCAGCTCTCAGTTAAGTACTGTGCTGTTTGTTGGACACTGCATGCACATAGAGGGCTATCCAAGATGTTCACCTTGTACAGTGTTGGTTTGATGCATCCATAAGCAGATCTCAGTTTGTTCAGCTTGACCCATGCTACTCTGACAAGGTCATGCCCAATGGGGGACTTGTTTGATGTTGGTATAAAATGTTGTAGGAACAGATCTGACCTCTGCCACTAGTCAGACCAATGGGCAGCCGACTCCATTGCTGCCCATAGGTTTTGTTCAGTATCTCCAATCTCTTCCAGGAGTTTGTATGATTCATGTACAAACAGTTTATAACATTTTGAGCCTCTTAACCCTCCATCTGTTTGGGTCTTCAGTTAACAGCTGATGAAGCAGATGATTTTTCATCATCTCTTGCCTTTACTACCAGTAATGATGTTAAGGTCTGTCTTCTTATATCACTAGGTCTAATGCCCAAGAGTACAGGGAATGCACCTGTTGGGGAAGTGGAAATGTGGAATGACAGTGACTACCTTCTCGTGTTACCTTCTATGAATAGCTATAAAGGGAAACTTAAAGTCAGTGCCAAGGCAGTCGGCCTTTCTATTTTTTTTCCAAGTTCAATAGAATTCTATCAATAAAGGTTGACTAAATTTTCATATTAGTGAAAATCATATTTTGAGACAAAGGATTCTTCCTAGACACAAATATCAGACCCCTCAAGAGAAACATGTTCTCAACCTGCTCTATATCTCAAAGACAAGAAGGCTGGCATACAAAGACTGTTGACCTTTGAAATGAAATAGTACAGATGGCTGTTTTCAGTCAGCTGGTAAGATAATGTCAAAAGCCAGATAACCAGGAAAAGGTTGGAGGTAAGTAGAAGAGATGGGAAATGAGGAGGATGCTCCAGATGTTTGGACTTATCTCTTGGAAAAAGGAAGACTACAGGCTGAAAAGCATGCTCTTTCACATGTTCTTTTTAAAAGACATTGTTCTTCAGTTTGGTGTTAAGTAACAGGCCAGAAAGCCAACCATGCAAGAAATAGTTAGGTGTCATAACAGAAGGGTGAGCAGGAATCTAAAGACTTGACATGATAAAGCCTAAGACCAAACACAATAGTAAGTTGTAGTAGGACTTCTGTCTACCCACTTGGCTATAGGACAAAAGAAGAAAGGAAAGACTAACAGTGAATTATGCTGTATCACTTGCATACATCCTAGGATTCGCTGAGGTATATAGCTTGAAAAATCTTCTCATTAAGCAGTTAGCAAGACTGTAGTGTAAAAATACTTTAAGAATTATAAATACATGTGTGTACATCGACAGATATGGCAAGTGCAGTGTACAATCTGCATCCAGATGTCTGAATATAAAGAGATACCTACATAGCCCATTGCAAATGCAGTCAGGGGGTTGTGCATGCACATTGGTTTGATCATGAACGTAGTACATATGTATTTGTACTTATCAATGCACATCTACAGGCTTCTGAAAGGTTCTGTGTTTTCTTCTGAGGATTGATTCTATTGATCTTACATCCTGAAATTCCCTTTCCAGACATCCTGTGTGCTAAAACATAATCCACATTAGAGAAATTTTGGAACAAATTTTTGCATTATTGACACCAGACGAGTTGAACTGATGTAAGCAGTGTTGAAAGCTAATGGCAATCATGCATGTGTCTAATCTTACTCAGAACAAATATTATTGATGCTGTGCACCTAGAAGCCTGTTGGCAGCAGTACTTCCAGTATTGGTGACATCAGTGGTCCTGCTGAGATGTTTTTGCAAAATCTGCCTAGTATACATCAGGGTCAATTTGAGAGGAGGAAGAGGAAATGATGGCATTTTTCCATATTCTATGCACAAAATGCTGTTGGTCCTTGCAAGTCACCAAAACATACTAAGAAAAATATTCCTTCTTTTTATTAATTTAAAAAGTACTTATTTTTTCCAACCACCTGGTTGTTGTATTTGCTCTCATTTCAGTATTGTTTGAGCCTGTAAACAAAAGCTTTATTCCCTATGGTGTACAGATATATGCTATAGCTATTTCTTGGGGAAATGTTGCATAGCAATCAACAAGCAATTTTAAAACCTAACAATGTACTAGAATAGTGGTCTTATTAGTTAAGCATGTATTGAAAAGTAGACAAAGTTAAGATTTCAAAGCCAGTTCTCAAGTCCATGCTGCACAAAGCCATTGAAGCATATCTGCAAGCAAAGCAGCAGCCTTGGTCAGTAGTACAGAATAGATAAGAGGAGGCTGGGTTTGTAGCATGGACAGAATGTAGGAAGAACTGCCGGAAAACAGTCTGCTCATGCTCTGCCACTTCAGAACACAATATTTTGCTTTGGTAACACTATTTTAAGCATAGCTAAAAAGTGAGAGAATGGGGATCAGCTGCATCTCCCCCCATGCATTAATTGATTATATGGCTAACAGCACAAAATAAAGTGGCACTTGAAAGGAGCCCTAGAAATAATTATTCAGACCTACAAGGCAGCAAATAAGTTACAACTGCCCAAGAACCATGCTAATGAGTGTGTTCTTTTTTTTTCACTGTTGATTTTATCTTCCTTCGCTTTTCAAAAGTTAAATGCACATCCACGGTGCATAAATAAGAGCATGTGAGAATTTATGGGAAAGGAAAAGCTGAATAACTGCAGAAAATAGATCTTTGTATTGGTGTTGCTTAATTTCCATAAAATTATTCTTTCAAGGCAATGTTCTTTCCCACCCTGAAGAATGGGTCTGTAACATAACAGTCATCAACTTTTCCCATTGTCCTCGTATTTCCCAAGGATAACAAAAGGTGAGGTAGTGCCCAAGCCCAGAAAAATCAATCGAAGCTGTCGACAATTTAATTTGCACTGCCTTCATTAAAAGAAATTAAACAAAGTAGGCTTGCATTCATTTTATTGTGAGCAGGAAAGATGTGAGCGTGGCAATGAAGTAGCTGACTAGCTTAGCTTTCAATCAAGTGATTTTCAAGATGGCAAAAAGTAGCAGTAAATAGAGGGAATTAAGCAATCTGCTGAAAGTTAAAAAGACTGAGTACTGAAATTTTAAATGAGAAGCAAGGAAGAGAAAAGCAATTAAGATATCATATGGAAACAAACAGGAGATGAGGTACAAGATACCTCATCCACCAACCAAATCGCTATATATTAATGAGATCCTTCATAACTAAGTTTTACAGGACACTTTTTCCTACATCATCTGTAATGTGCTCACAGTAAAAAGTAGGAATGTGATTGAAAAACATTACCAGCCTGGCTGCTTTTTCTCTGAGCAGAAAACATGTTGTCTAGTAGTTACTTAGTTTTCTGCTTTCATAGACTGTGGTATGCATTTGAGTAGCCATGGTCCCTGTCCCACAAACATGTATGCACACACGAAACTTGTGGCTAGTATTTTACTAAGATGGGTACGTCTGCAGTATTTTTATGTCATTCTAGATTGGCACACTAGGCTGAAAAAGGAACTCAAAACTAACTGGGAATTTTGCCAGAATTTCTTCAATGGAACTAGAATTCACATAGTCAAACAGAAAATACTGACCTATGGAAAATCCAAAAGGGACACAAAATATTTATTTTAAGTGGGTATTAGAAAGCCTAATTCTTTTTTAGTTGAACCTGGGTTGTGAATGCCACTCATGTGATAGTGACGTCTTTAATTTTTCCTTTTTTATAAGTTTAGAGTCTTAATTGCCATCTCAATAGTTGCTCATTTGAAGTTGTTACCTATAAACATTTTACTTATAATTAAGCTAATTCTTTAAATGCTTATTATATGAGAATTAATCGTCAAACCAAAGGACTTTATAGAAACATATCCGGAAAATCAAATGCATTCTTGGCTTTCAGACTGAAGAACATAAGAGCTTTACTAAAAGTGAATTGAAATAATGCCTTGCCTATATTATTACCTCATGGAGACACCTTAGTATTTGAGTAGTTATACCCTGAAATGTTAAGAATATCCACATTGTTACCCATATGGTTCTGTGTTTCATGGATCCTTTTCACTACAAACGCTTCCCTTGACAGAGTATTCTACAGCACAGTACAACTAGCTTTCAGATAAGAGGGGGAAAAAACCCTGTTCCTAATATACTCTATTTTCTTCTACTCTGTGGGCACACCTATATGAGACACTAACAGGACAGTAGCCTAATAATACCACACAGTAGCGTGTCACAGCACAAACAGGCCTAATACGCTACTACACCATATTATTAGGCTACAGTGCAGTACCATCACTTAAAAGCCATTCACCAGCCTACTGTGTAGTAATTCTGATTACTGCACATTTATTCAGTACTTGATTATACAAATACTGCATTAAGTGTTCAGTAACCACCGCACGTTAATGAATGTGTAGACATGCCCAGTATTTCTTTCCATGCTGGACTCTAGGTCTAGAATATCTTCTTTGGCTCCAGTCCCTGGGCCATCTCTATTCCTTTATGAATAAAATGGACCAGATCTTTAGAACTGCCAGCAGATTCTATACCACTGACTACATTTTACAAAGGCAAAAATATTGCCACCATAAAACACTGAAATCTTAGATAAACAAATTAGGAGAGCATATCTGAGAACATAGTCCTAAAGGCATAGGCATCATTTATTACTATGGTACTATAAATATTATAAAGGAATAGTAAAAATTTCACTGTGAAGGCTTTGTATAACCTATTATTAATCTAATAGAGCTAGCTTATATCTAGTTGTGCATTCTTTCTAAACAGGACTGATAGTTTTTTATGTCTGCAATTTCCGCTGTTGAGTAGCTGTCTCAGATGGTAAAGAATTAAATTGGAAGCATATTTTCTAAATAATGTGAGAAGAAAAAATCTCTCCCCTGAAAATTGAACCAAAAAAAAGAGAGTACTGAAGCAAGTACTTGCAAGACACACAGTTTAGAGTAATAAGTGCTGCACTGAAGTGTACCTCTGCTTTCCACTTGTTTTATTTTGTGTCTGTGATTTCTTTGTTTTAAAATACTCCAAAATTATGGGCAGTTTCTGCTTTGAGTATATAATGTATGAATCTTTCAACCAAATGAATGAGGGGGGGTGTGACAAGGATCCTTTATACCAATTTCTTCAGGTGTTTTGTTTTTTCTCGTGGCTAGCAAACCATTTTATGACTACTTTGGATGTTTTCTTCTCTAAATAGGTGATATTTTCAGTGACCATGAAGTGGTCTGGATTAACATCTCGATGAACCAACATCCTGTGTTTTATGTATGGAATAGACATAACACAACTGTCTACCTTAGATTTACTTTAAAACCTGTGAAAATTAAATTTATTCTCATTGCTCATTCACTCCATTAGGCTCTGTGTTGAGAGAAATAACAAAGCTTTTGCTTATTGGTGCAAGAAAGCTGTTCCAGTACTTTATTACCCTTCTAATGAGAGTTTTTACTATTATCTAACTTACACTTCCATTTTCTGCAGCTTGAGACCGCTTCTCTTTGTTCTGTCATCTGCCACCACTGAGAACAGTCTAACTCCAGCCTCTTTGGAGCCACCCTTCAGGTAGTTGAAGGCTGTTACTAAATCCCTTCTCAATCTTTTCTCCAATCTAAATAAGCCCAATCTCTTCATAAGTCATGTTCCCCAGCCTCCTAATGATTTTTGTTGCCGTCTATTGGATTCTCTCCAATTTGTCCACATTCTTTCTGTAGTGGGCGGCCCAACACTGAACACACTTCCAGATGTGGCCTCACAAGTCCTGAATAGAGTGGAATAATCACTTCCATTGATCTGCTGGCAACACTCCTGCTAATGCAATCCAGTGTACTGCTGTTAGCCTTCTTGGCAATAAGGGCACCGTGTTGGCTCATATTCAGCTCATTGTCCACTGTGGGCACATTTACATATGCATTTAATCTGGGAGCAATTTAATCTCTAGTAAACTACTCAAGAGTAAATGGTCCCAGGTAAGCATCTATACATTCAGGGAAACAGGAGCAGATTTGCTGGTGGGCACCAAATAGCGGGGAATAATTACTTCCCTAGATTTGCTGGAATATTGAATGTGATTATGTCATGCTCCTAGCTGTTCCTAGCAGCAAATCCACTCCTGCTTCCTAGAGCCCTACAACAGGCTCCTGCTTCCATTCTGCATGGTCTGAGTCACATTTCTGGACCTCCTGTAGCAGCTCTGCCCATACCTGGAGTGGCAGGACACCACCATGCACCAGCTCCTCCCTGCAGACACCCAACTGCCCATTGCCTTGCTCAAGCTGGCCACCTCTTTGGTGTGAGCAAGACCACTGCTGGGGATGCCTTCCTGCAGGTGTGCCGTGCCCATCAGGACTTTCTGGGGCACATGATACTCTGCATGCACAATCCCCTGGTAGCAGTGGCAGGGTTCCACACCTTGGGATTCCCCCAGTGCATCAGGGCCCTAGATGGGACCCACATCCCTGTCACCTGCCCATCCCGCAGTGACTGCCCCTATTACAGTTGGCAGGGCTTCCATTCTACCATGCTCTAGGCTGTCACTGACCACCATAGCACCTTCACTAACATGAGTGACAGCTGAGCAGGCAGTGCCCATGACACCCGAGTCTTTTCTCCACTCTGCCCTGCCAGCTCTGATGCAGAGTGCATGCTTCATGCCAGGGGTGCCAGACCTCCAGCTGGGTATCGTGGTGGTCCTACCCCTCCTTAACAGGGACCCTGCCTACCTGCTTCTCCCCTGGCTCATGTGACCCTAAATCAGGCAGCTGGATGCCCGCCAGATCCACTTCAACAGCTGCCTGTGCCAGAGCCTCACCCTCATGGAGTGCGCCTTCAGCCGACCAAAGAGACACTCGTGCACCCTCACTACCTGTCTCGAGGTCACCAAGGCCAGCGTTCTCTGGGTCATCACTGAAGTCTGTATGCTGCATGGTATCTGTGAGGCCTGGTCACCCAACACTCATTACGCTACTGAAATTACATATAAAGCTAAACATAAGAATGAGGGATTAGGAATAGTCTTTGGGCAATGTCTCTGCTGGGGAGGCCTTCCTGCAGGTGTACTGTGCCCTCCAGGATGTTCTGGAGCACATGGTACTCTGCGTACACAACTCCCTTGCAGTGGTGGTAGGGTTCCACACTTTGTATCAGGGCCCTAGATGGGACCCACATCCCTGTCACCTGCTCATCCCACAGGGAATGAGGGATTAGGATTTTATCTAGAGAGGTTTTAGAAGGTACACAGTGTGACGTTGGGCATCTCACATCCAGTATCACCCGCCCCTGGGTAGCCTCTCCCCTCGTCTCGCCTGCCATGACTTTGATGTTAGGTGTGATGTGTAGGAGGGTTGCAGTGGAGCTCTTTTACCCAAGGGGCTCCCCGATGTGGGTGTACTCACGATTGCTGCTTTGGTTGTTCCACGGGGCTCCGCCATCCCTACACCCCATCCACTCGCCAACTGGTCACTTGCTGTAGGATGGTGTCCTGTGATGGTCTGCAGGCTTGCTTGCTGGTAGTATCTTCCTCTGATCTAGAAATAACACTCCCCCAGGATGAGGAATCTTCCTGGACTGATGTCCTGAACCCAGCATCCACTAAGGACGACTCCAACCATCCCTGTCCCTGTCTCACTTAGGGGTGGTGATAATTGGTGCAGGGTGCCTCACTGCTCACCCTGCATCTCCCTTCCTAAGAGAGATCCTGGCTCCTCTTCACTTCCTACCTGAAGCAGGACAGGGAGCTTCCTGCTACTTGCCTCCTGCAGAGGCTTAGAGCCTCCTCCTGCCTCTGCCAGAGGCTGTACTGCTGCAGAGCTGCCTAGGTGAGGCTCTCTCACTGGGGAAGCTGCAGCACAATGGACATGCTGCTCGTCTTCTCTCTCTCTCTCCTGCTTCCGCCTCCCACAGGGTTTGCTGGGGCTTTTAAATTGTCCCGCAGTGACTGTTGTGGTCACCATGATTGGCTCAGCTGTTCCCCTTACTGGGAACAGCTGTTTAAACAGCTGGCATAATGCTGGCTCATGCTGCTGTAATGGTGGCTGCAGCTGCTGCTGTGTTTCCAGCTCCGAAGCTGCTGTCCCTCCTGGAGGTAAGTAACCTGGCCCGGGGTTTTGTTTAGGGACTGTCGCTGCCCCCCAATCCTTCCTGTCCTCTATCTGTGCCCATGATGGTGGCACACCGCTGTCACAGACCTCCCCCTCACGTCGCCTTGTGGCACCTGGTCAGTGTGTAGTGCATCCTGTCCAATCTGGTTTTCCTCACCATGGTAGTGGTTTGGTTCTCCTGGATGGTTCAAATCTTCCCATCTGGATAAAAAATCAGCTACAAACTTATCCTTGCCTGGATGATGCAATATGGTGAATTTAAAAGGTTGCAATGCCAGCACCCAGTGGATAATTCTGGCATTCTACTTTACTTTCTTGTTAACCACTGCAAAGGAGCATGGTCTGTTATTACCAGAAATTCCTTCCCCATGAGGTAGTATTGGAAGTGCTCTATGGCCCATCATATAGCCAGGCATTCCCTTTCCACTGTAGCATACCTTGTTTCCATGTGGCTAAGTTTCCGACTAGCGAAGGCAATTGGGCTTTCACCTTCTTTCCCCTCCTGTAATAACACGGCCCCCAAAGCCGGTTCCGATGCATCCATCTGTAAGATAAAAGGGGCGTTAAAATCTGATGTATGCATCATGACATCTTAATGTATTGCCTCTTTCAAACGGTGGATTCTGTCTCTCATCCCTTGGGTCCACTTCAAACTTGCTGATGAAGGGTCTCCAGCCAACGCATCCACGAGGGGCACTGCCATACTCGCAAAGTGCGGTATAAACCGACGGTAGTAGTTGATGAGTCCCAAAAAGGAACGTAGTTGCTTATGTGTCCGGGGCTCCAGAAACTGACTTATGGCCTTGATTTTATTGGACAGGGGTCGTATTGTTCCTTGTCCTACCCAAAACCCTAAGTAGACCATTTCCCTTTCTGCAAGTTTGCACTTCTTAGGGTTGGCGGTTAGTCCTGCTGTTTGGAACTGTCCTAGGACAGCCCTCAGGGCCCTGAGATGTTGTTCCCAGCTAAAGGTGAATATGATAATATAATCTACATAAGCTGCAGCATAAGCTGCACGCGGCTCTAGTAACGTATCCATTAACCTGTGGAAGGTGGTGGCCGCTCCATTAAGGCCAAAGGGCATTATCACAAATTCGACTAGGCCCCAAGAAGTTCCAAACGCAGTCTTGGCACAATTGGCGGTCCGCAAGGGAATTTGCCAATATCCCTTAGCTAGATCGAGGGCGGATATATACCGAGTCTCCCCCATTTTCTTGATAAGGTGGCTCACATATGGCATTGGGAAGGTGTCAAATGTTGTTAGGGCATTCAACTTCCTAAAGTCTATTGTGACAGCCAGAACCAGAGGGATTAATAAGCAATGATGAGTGCTTCTTGGAGGCATTTGGTATTCTGCCTAAATAAATAATATTAGTTAATATAAGCTTGTAAGTTTGCAAATGACTTGTCTGTTATAAGTTTAAGCAAACTGATGAATTAATTGTTCATGGAACTAACTGGTCTCCAGAGACAAAGCTATAACTGTGAGATTAGCTGGCCTAACAGTTTTTTGCTCAGGGTTCAGTCTTAGCAATAAAACCTGGATCTAACTGCCAGGCACACCCAAATACATTCCAGGAAGGTGTATCCCAGGAAAGCATATTTAAATGAAGCCTAAAAGGGGT
>JAGPOW010000261.1:218130260-218144318 GCA_030014935.1 Caiman crocodilus | reverse complement strand
TAGGATAATAGCTATAGGGCAAGATTGTGAGTGGCCCTGAGCCAACAGATTAGCATAAGACTAGGTATAAAAAACACATGCATCAGGTAACCAGCAGGAGGAAGGGAACAGAGCGGTCATTTCTGTCCCACGCCCGGACCCCTTACTCCCGGTGTGAGTGAGGATCAGATCCTGAGCGAGAGCCCTTCCCCTGGTAAGCCCTCCAACAGCATCGATCTTCAGGGACACCTGACTTCGCTGGAACCACTTGGCGTGCACCTGGCATTGAGGGACTATCGATAAGTTGCCAACCTGTCTGTCTATTTGTTGTTTCGAACACCCCAGTGTGGCTAATACCATCACAGTGCTCCTCAACTTAAGCTTTCCCAGCATGGCCCCTCCCGGGCTCCTCAACGCTGCCCCCTCTCAGGCTCCTCAATGCTGCCCCCTCTCAGGCTCCTCAAAATACCCCTTTCTGGGCTGGGGTCTAGGCACCCCGTGAGTTACGCCCTTGCTGGCGCTGAATCGCACCCTCCCGGGCGCCAGGATCCCCCACACCATTGTGGTCCCTTTATGAGGCCTCCTCCACCCCTACAGCCTCACCCAAACCACCAGTCAGTCATAACAACAACAAAACAAATTCAAGCCTCTTGGCTACAACTGAAGACATAAGCCATCTGGCTGCAATAACAAAACACAAGTCCTTTGGCTATAATGCCCTTCACCTCACGGCCGCAGCCCCTGCCTCAGGCTTCCTCTCTCTGTCTCTCTCTCTAGGCAGAGAGAGCTCCTCTCGCTCTCGTAGCCAGCAGGGAACTGCCAGCCTGGCCCTGGTTGTGGGCTTTATAAGAGCCAGGCCCTGCCCCCTAGGGTCAGCTGACTTCATGGGTTGCCCTGCTAACCTGCAGCTGTGCTGCCTAAAAACTATTAGGGCTCCCCCTCTGGCAATTCTTTTCCTCTGCAGGCACAGGGCACCAGGGTGCTCTGTGACAGGGTGCTTTAGGTAGCGTCCACTCTTGGGCTTTCTGGCATTCTGGGCACGCTGCCCCCCACTGATCCACATCCTCATGCAGGTGTGGCCAGAAGAACTCCTGCATCAATCTAACCCAGGTTTTGGTACACCCCAGGTGACCTCCTAGCGGAGAAGCATGGGCCAGTTTCCAGACGAGGTGCTATAGTGGACATGGGACTACCAACTGCCTCCCTTTCAACTCACCTCCCTGCTTCCGCTGCATCTGCTATAGTAAGCCTTCCTGCCTCCGAGATGTTCCCTCTCCAGGGTCACTGGTTTTCAGCTGCTGGAGTTCCTGGTCCTCCCATTGAGCCTGTTGAAACTGCGCTGTGCTCACCAGGGACTCCATGTTAATGCCTTCCATGACCTCCCAACTGGGGGGTTCAGAGTTCTCAGCCACCCATTCTTCCATCCATTTAATCTGCCTCCTTTCCTCTTCAGTTGCTTGCACTCGCTCTAACACCCTGTAGAATGGTTCCCATTCTCATCCTAAAATCATTTCACACGCCAATGCTGGGGCCAAGCCCACCCACAACTCACCACGGAAATCCATCACTCTAATGGGCACATAACAGCAGCAGAATCGCATTTCCCCCCCTAAGATGCAGGTCATGTTGATGGTACCAGCCTCCTTCCTTCCTGCCGGTGGGGCAAGGTCCACCCAGAGCACGGACTGGGAACATCCTGTATCCAACATTGCGCGCACAGCCTTGCTGCCTATCCAGGCTGTGACCATAGGGCTGTTCTACCCTTCTTCCAGGCTGGTGAATCCCACACTACAATCCATGCGTTCTCCCGTGCCTGTCTCCCTGCCCTTCTCTCTCATTGGCAGATATCCCATTGGACAACAGCTCAGTTCACTTAGCCCCATCCCGCAGTCTTGGGAGATGTGTCCCATTCTTCCGCATCTATAACAGACTACCCCCTTCCGGGCTCCCTTCCTTGGGGCTGTGTGGCATTCTCCTTCACTCACCAAACTTTCCCTTGAGACCCGGAGGCCTCGTCCACTCCCTCTCTCTTTCTCTGAGTTAGAGAAAACCTCAGCCAAGTGCAAGGCTTCCTCGCTGGACCATAGTTGATGCCTCCGCACCCACCTCTGGGTGTCCTCCTCTGAACCCCAGAGGAATTGTTCTAATAATATTTGGTCTAATACCCCCTCATAATTGAACCTGCCCGCCGGCAGCCATTTCTCCAGGGCATCCCAGAGGGTTTGCAGTATGCCACGAGGTTGCTTACTTTCTCTTGGCTTGCGAGCCCTGAATGCTTGCTGGTAGCTTTCTGGGAAAATCTCTAGCCGATACAAAATCGCTGCTTTGACGGCCTCATAATCTTGGGCCTCCTCCCTGGACAGTGCCCTGTACGCTGCTTGGACTTTATTGATCACCAATGCCCCTAACTGGTGATCCCATTGGCCCTGATCAAACCCTGTCTGGATGGCCGTCCATTTAAGGGCCTTGATGTAGACTTCTGGATCATCATCTTTAGTCATACGGAGCTTCCTAGACAGGGCAGCATTGCACTGCATCCATTCCTGTTGTTGGGCCCCCTGCAATTGTTGGACCGCCAACACCTGCCCAGTAGCTTGAATCGCTTGGGTCAGCAACTCAGCATGGGCTACTCCCGATGGTTGCATCTTGCTTTATTACCAGGTAGGGCTCTGCCCTGTGGGTATCGATGCTACCGCCGTTCCCGGCCAATGCACCACTGTGACGTTGGGTGTCTCACGTCCAATATCACCCGCCCCTGGGTAGCCCCTCCCCTCGTCTTTCCTGCCACGACTTTGATGTTAGATGTGATTTATAGGAGGGTTGCAGCAGAGCTCTTTTACCCGAGGGGCTCCCCCATGTGGGTGTACTCACGATTGCCACTTTGGCCCCCAGACAAGTATCCAAAGTCTGTGGGAAGGATTCTGAGAGTGGCTCTGCAAAGACATTATGACTGGGAGACAGAAAAGAGTGGAAACAAAGAGAAGGCTAAGACTGGTCAAGGAGCCAGGAGGGGGTGCTTGGGAGAAGAATCCCAAGGACTTTCAGGTTGTGAGTGCACTCAGATTAAAAGACAGAGACTGAGGGAGGGCACTGGGTAGGGAAGACTGGGTCTGGATGGGCAAGTTATCTCAGTGGAAAGTTTTGACCTTAATTTTTCAGTACCTCAGATTCCCACCTGTAAAATGAAGACTTTCACAGATCTTTCATATGTATGAACACAAATGTTATCATGCTGAGTACCATAGAAAATGAATGGTTCTGTATTTACAGCAAATTTTGATTGGTGTGTGTGCCTGTCTCCATTTGATTATCTGCTCCCATGCAACTATAACACATGTGCCTGGTCTGGGGCATGGTGGGACCTCATACAATCCTGGAAGAGCCCCTCAGTCACTTTGGGGAAAACCCCAAAAGTCACCTGCCATGACTTCAGGTGGATCTTCAGTGGTGAGGACTCCCATTGAGGGGACTTCCGGAGTTGTCGTGTCTCCAAGTGAATGTACATAGGGCTCCACCTCCCCTACACCCCATCCATACGCCAGCCCTCGAGACAAGCCTCAAGCTCTTTGTGTGGCTTGCCCTCCAGTGATGTCAATTTCAGATCTTCATGTTCCTTATGCTTTTGTTAGTCCAACCTTCTTATTGTCTTAACCCAGGGTTTCTGGATGTCCTACCTTGCCCCAGCGGGGGTCTTCCATGGCTGTTTGCTGAGCAGCCTTGGGTCCCATGCTCTCATGTCACTTGCTGCTGGTGCAGGATGTCTCCACTGATCCTCTTAGTGCTGATGCCAACCTCCGCGTTGGGTCTTCCTGCTTCTGCTGGTGCTGGATGCACTCAGCGTGGGGGATCCTCACCGCTCCTTTTACTCTTGGCATGCCCATTCACTCCTTGTCAGAGTCAGCTTTTGAATCAGCCAGGCAGCATCTCCCACTGACATCACCTGGCTCCAGCTGCAGATAAGCACAGCTATTGAACTACATGGGTCTTTCTTTTGTCTCCCCAGATCGTCGGCATCCTAAAAGGGGTAATTTTTCTTCTTTTATGGGGCTTTTCTTTTGAGGTTGTGTTTCCTTTGTCCCAGGTTCCCCAGCGGGCAGGGCTCCTTGTTCCCTCATGCTTGTACCCCCATGACTGTGCACTAGTTAAGGTTTTGGACCACAAATTGAACAAGGATGACAAATGATATAATCAATAGCTGCTAAAAGAAGGAGACACAGGTGGTACTTAACAGTGAATGCTATCCATCCTATGCACTGAAGCAGATAGGCTATTCCTTGGCAACACACTAAGTAATCATCTAAATCAAAACTATATCATAATTCACATATGCAAGGGGCCCAGTTAAGTTGCACAGACAGCTTAAATTCTGACACTTCCTAACTTACATTTGACTTTTACAACCCCTACTGTAGGCCTCATAGATGGTAAAATACAGCTGTAGCCAAGTCCCTTGAAAAATCTGAAGTGCAATTTCCCCAAAGAAATATCTACCTGACTTATATTAGTGCTGTTGAGGAACAGAAACAAGAAGAATATGGGGAAAAAAGAGAAAAAAATTATGAAGCTTCTCCTCAAGTTTGGTCTGTCCCGTTATTATTAATTTAACTTAAACAAAATTTAATATAATATTTTCCATAAAATATCATTATTACCAGAGGTGCACTGATACAACGGTCCCATATTGTATCAGCACCAATATAAGGAAAATTGACATTATCGGCTAATGGCTTTTTTGGCTGATGTGTCCAATAATGTTGCCGATAAATACTCTGTGCCTACATGCAGAAGCAGTGCAGCAAGCAAGTGCAGCAAGCAGGCAGTCAGGAGTGCAGCCTGGCAGTGTGGAGAGCAGCCATGCCCAGCTGGTAAGTCTGTTGTAGGGGAAGGGGGATGGGAGGGCAGACCAAGGCCCCCATGGTGAGGGAGAGAGTGGAGATAATCCCCATGCAATTACAGATGGAGATTATTATGGCATAAATAAATTAGTCCACAATTCTAATGGCATTTCATAAAAAGAACAAAATCTAATGATCATGTTCAAAGATTTCCATAAATAATTGATTTTTTGACTTTTTAAAAAATTCTGCCCATTAGTATTTAAAATGTATGCATAATCCCATGATCCCTTTATTATATACCTTGCTTTTATTCTGTAATATAGCTCACTCATACTTCAAGTGGAAGATATATTAGAAGTCCACTCAATCACAAAAATAATTAATGATACTACTGCCTCACTGGTGCAGTTCACAAGCTTGTTTGTTTAATTCTGTCTCTGTTCTTTGTGTTGTTACTCAATGATAGCTCAGTGACACTTTGATTTTAGTATTTTTTCAGGGGAAATATTTGAAAGGAAGAAAAGCTAAAAGCAAAGTTTTTATTAATTGTGTGTTTCCCTTTTTAGTGCTATTGGGTTTGCATACAGCTTTCTAAGCAAATATAAAATCGCAAGGGCATTTACATAAAAACTTACTATTGAAATTTAAGTCAAATACAAACTAATTTGGGGGCAAATAGAAAAGAGTGTAACACAAAATAAGAGGTAATACTGTGTATCCTGGTTACTAAAATCTGCTAAAACCTGCCTTGCTTTCCATGTGATACTCACCTAGTTACAATTTGTCAAATTATACAAGATAAAATAAACAGGTTTCAGAGAGGTAGGGCATTTTCTCTGAAAGACTGTGGAATCTACAATTCTATTCCTTTCTCAGTTGACACAAAGCCTGGATTTGTTAACTTTCAGGGTGCTCTGTAACATGTATCTGGCAGGGCTGTGAAAAGCTTTGGTTGCTGATTCAATTCAGCGGAGATTTGATTTGATTTGGCAGCCAAATCTCCAAATTCAAATTGAATTGGGAGACCCATTAATCTCTCCGAATCGAATTGGAACCTTCCGAATCGATTCAGAGAGATTCAATGATTTGGATATAGAAACGTATTTCTACATACCTCAAGGTACCAGGTGACTCATGAACACTGAGGTGGTGGGGCAAATGGAGTGTCTCACAGGAGCATGGGAGGGTCCCCCGTGCACTCAGCAGCGGACCCAGAGGTGGACCGGAAGCACTTCCAGTACACTCCAGAGCACACAGTGGTCCCCCCCACCTCTTCCCTGGTTCAGTGACTGGTGCCTCCTGCATCTGGGGGGGCACCTGGGATCCCCCTGTGGCTGACCTGGGGGGGTCCCCCATGCACTGTGGCAGACCTGGAAGTGGACCAGAAGTACTTTTGGTCCACTTCTGGGTTTATCACTGAGCACCTGGGAGCGGGGGGGGGGGGACCACACTCCTCTGGGACACTTTATCTGCCCCAACATTGCAGCATTCATGAGCCATGACTCAAGGTATGTAGAAAAAAACATTTAAAGTTGTGTCTAGGGCCAAATCGCTGATTCTCCGAGTCAGAATTGAATCCTCAGATTTGGATTTGGCTGAATCGAATCACTGTCCTGTATTCAGACAGAATCCTAATCTGAATCAAATACAACCCATTTGGCATACCCCTAGTATCTGTTATCTCAGGTTTTTGGGAGTGAGGACAGGATGGGAGATCAAAATAATCAAAAGAAAACAATTTTTATGTTTTTTTCTGTGGCTGCTGTTTTTTTTTTCTAAGGATTGATAAATAAACAAGTTACTAAGATTGGATATTTACCTTTTAGCTTGTAGGTTTTATATAATAAAATTTAATCTAAGAACATTTGAGTATAGGTGTTGTTTTCAATATATCTGAATAAAATGAAAATGCATACATAGATATAATATCATCCTATTTAGGAGAGTTATCTGAAAATAAATTAAAGTAGAAGCTTCTGCAAATTTGCATTTTATATTTGTTGGGGGTGGGGGGGTTGGTGGAGAAATGAGCAGGGGGTGATCAATGGGGGAAATGCGTATTTAAATATGAAAAAAAGGCGTACAGGAAGAGATGGATTTTGTGGAGAGGTCTGCACTGAGAACGGAGGTTGCATGGCATAAAAGATCAGAAGGGGAGAAAAAAGTGCTATTGTTAAAGCCCTGTTACTTCAAATATCTGATAAGTTCCTTAGGTATATATAACTAGTATTATATACTACTAGTGATTATTGTATACAGTTTGCTATGACACAATAGTAGTCACCTTGTCAAGAGTCAAGAATCAGAGAGAAATTCTAAGGTAGTTTGAATAAGGATTATCCTGCCTTAGACAAGGAGTTGGACTAGATAACTTAAGGAAGTCCCTTCCAGCCCTAATTATCTATGATTCTATGAGTCATTTCTATCATTTCTATTCATTACGTTCCCTTTAAATCTTTTCCTTAGAAAAAAAGTTGAATGCAGTCAATTCTATAGTCCCAATAGAGAAATCTACCTGTATTAGATTGAATCAATTTGTAATTTTTTGTATTTGGTCGGGTCTTCTTGCCCTTTATCTTATCCTTATTTTAAGCCTGATATTGTTCATATTTTTCTGTAATAAATAATTATAAAATTGCACTGTTCAGAATCCGAAGGCCTAATTCTCCGTGTTCCATCTTTTCTTTGGGTTTTCTTTTTTGGTTTGTTTTTTGTTCATGTATCAAAAAAGGTCTAACAAAGAAGTAATGACTTCGACTGATGGTCTCCAAATTTGTTTAATCAGAGACAATTTCTTTTATTCTTGGCTTATTATGTATCAGTACCTACAGAAATTCAGATCCAACAATTTTATACTAATTTTGAAAAAGCAGAGCTTACTTGACTTGTCTTCTGACAACATAAAGAAGAATAATTTTAACATGACTGTTCAGCCCAGAATTTCTTAATTAGGCAAAAAAACTTCAATAATTAAACCATGCCTGTACTATTTACATTTAAAAAAAAAAACCTCTCTGGTCCCCTTTGTCTCATTCCATCTTTTCTACAAAAGAAAGACTGCCAAGCAATATGCTGTTCCATTGATGCCAATGGGAAGTTTGTCTTTAACTTGAACAAAATGAGCTATATAACATAGCCTTAAAAGAAATACTCAGGCCTTTTGGTTGTTTTTGTTTGTTTGTTTGTTTTTAATGTGTCAGTTGCCTTTAAATTTCATTTGTTGCTGCTGGAGCTTCCATCTTGTATTGTCTTCCCAGTATAAAATATAAGTATTCTCAGTCATCCACGTTCTCTCCTCCATGCTTAGTCTATAGTAACCACCTCCATCCTTTAGCTTCCAGTACTACATTTATGCTGAACATTCACAAATCCATGTCTCCACACTTGCTGTTTTACTTTGAGATATATTTCCCTGATTAAAACCATACTCTACAGATGTTAACATGTTTTACATAGTTTCATTTTTAAGAGTTAAGAAAATACTCTTAGACTTTGTTTGCCCTTTACTAGTATTTGCTAATATAGCCATTACTATATAATCTCAATTAATCATCATTTTTATGCAACTCATTCCTGTGGTGCTGGACTTATGTACATGGGAGTAATAAGTAGAATGTATTTTATTTTTCAAATTTTTATAGCCTTATCCAAATGCATGAGAGGTTTTTGCTGTTATAGCCAAAAATAATAATCCATGGAAAGTGCACTTTCTGTTTGCACTGAGAAATCTTTATCTTAGCGTAACTAAGCTAATTTAATTAAGGGAAGGCCTGACCTAGATAATTCTTGAATCATTTATCTAGATTACTAAAACTTTGTAAGCCAGAGAATATTAATAGTACAATCAATATTTAGCCGCTCATGGAGGTTCTTACACTGTGAGCAGGACCTCCACCTAGCCCAGGTGGTGTCTAGTCCCACCAGGGGTAGCACCTTGCTTGATCTGGTCTTAGAAACAGGGGATGATCTCATGGGGAACATGCGAGTTCATGGTACCCTGAGAGATAGTGACCATCACTTGGTCAAGTTCACTATCCAGCGAAGGGTGGGTAAAGTAACTAGTGGGGCTTAGGTGTTGGACTTCAGAAGGGCCAACTTTAGCAAGCTTAGAAGGCTAGTTAGTGAAGGGATAAAACTCAAGAACATAGAGCATATGGGGGTCCAGGAGGGTTGGAGGTATCTTAAGGGAGTGATCCTTGGGGCTCAAAAGGAGTCTATCCCATTGCGTAGGAAGGGAGGTAAGGGGGCAAAAAAGCCCCCTTGGCTGAACAGGGAACTTCAGGAGAGTCTGGGGGCAAAGAAAGAGAGGTATAGGCAATGGACGCGGGGAGCAGTCACCAAGGAGGAATATATCTCCCCGGCACGCTATTGCAGGGAATCAGTTAGACAGGCCAAAGCAGGGCTTGAGCTCAGGCTGGCTTCAACAATCATGGACAATAAAAAGTCCTCCTTCAGGTATATAGTGGGCAAAAGGAAAGCTCAGAGCAACATAGGGCCCCTGCAGGACAAATCAGGACAGTTGGTGGTTGACGCGAGGAAAAAAGCAGAGCTTGGAACAATGAGTTCTTTGCTTAAGTATTTCTGTGTACTGACCAAGCCAATTCCCCCACCTCAATCACTGATGGATGTCCACATTGCACCAGTCCGCCTACGGTTAGTTCTGAAACAGTTAAGGAGCTCCTGGAGGAGCTGGATGGGTACAAGTCAGCAGGCTCGGATGACCTCCATCCATGGCTGCTGAAAGAATTGGCCAGTGTCATAGCTGAGCCACTAGCACAGCTGTTTGAGCACTCATGGTGCTCTGGCCAGGTCCCTGAGGACTGGAGAAGGGTCAATGTGGTGCCCATTTTCAAGAAAGGGGAAAGGACAAGCCGGGTAACTTTAGACCAGTCAGTCTTACCTCTATTCCTGGGAAAATGCTAGAGAAAATAATCAAAGAACATATTTGTGCAGGCCCAGCAGTGGAAACGATGCTGCGGGGAAACCAGCACAGGTTTGTCACAGGTAATTGCCTGACAAACCTTGTAGCCTTCTATGACCAGGTCACACACTGCCTGGATGTGGGAGCTGAGGCTGATGTTATCTTCCTGGACTTTAGGAAGACCTTCAACACAGTTTCACACCCAATCCTCATTGGGAAGCTAGTAGCCTGTGGAGTGGACACCTACACAGTCAGGTGGGTGGCCAACTGGCTTAGGGCCCGCACCCAGAGAGTGGTGGTGGATGGTTCCTTCTCGGCCTGGAGAGAGGTGGGCAGTGGGGTCCCACAGGGTTCGGTTCTCAGACTGATATTATTTAATATCTTCATCAGCGATTTGCATGAGGGTGTGGAGAGCACCCTCTCCAAGTTTGCTGATGATACCAAGTTAAGGGGCAAAGTTAGTACACCGGAGGGCAGGGAGCAGATTCAGGCCGACCTGGACAGGTTGGATCAATGGGCGGAGAGAAATAGGATGCGATTTAATAAAGATAAATGTATGGTATTCCACCTGGGAAGGAGGAACCCTGAGCCCACCTATAGGTTAGGGAGTGTCCTTCTCAGCAGCTCAGAGGCAGAGAGAGATCTTGGAGTCATAATTGACTCCAAGATGAATATGAGTTGGCACTGTAATGAGGCCATCAACAAGGCCAATCGCACCTTGTTGTGCATTAGCAAGTGCATAACTAATAGAACAAGGGAGGTGACGCTCCCCTTCTATGCAGCACTGGTCAGGCCGCAGTTAGAGTACTGTGTCCAGTTTTGGGCGCCGCACTTCAAGAGGGACACAGGGAATCTTGAGAGGGTCCAGAGGAGGGCCACTCACATGATTAGTGGCCTTCAGGATAGACCCTGCTGGGGGAGGTTGACAGAGCTGAATCTCTTCAGCCTTCACAAGAGACGGATGAGAGGAGATCTTGTGGCCCCCTATAAATTTATTAGGGAAGGTCAACGGGGAATAGGGGAAGCGCTGTTTACTAAGGCATCTCAGGGAGTGACTAGGAATAACGGGTGTAAACTAGTTGAGAGTGGATTTAGGTTAGATATTAGGAATAAATTTTTCACAGTAAGGGTGGTCAGGATCTGGAATGGGCTTCTAAAAGAGGTAGTGCTATCACCTAGCTTGGAGATCTTCAAAAGGAGGCTAGATAGTCACCTAGCTGGGGTCATCTGACCTCGGTCCTCTTTCCTGCCAGGGGCAGGGGGTCAGACACGATGATCCATTGTGGTCCCTTCCAATTCTACAATCTATGAATCTATGAATATTCTTGTTCATACACAAATGCCCCTTTTCACAAAGAATAATACCCATCCCCAAATATTCCCATAATCAGAAGTCAACTGCCACAAATGTTTGCAACTAGGAAATTAAACAGAGCAGAAACATAATCAAACAAACAGGAACCAAGAATGGACTCTTGATGGTTTTAAGCACAGTTCTTGTAGCATTCGAGAAGTTCTACTAATTGCTGAAGACTAAGACCTAAATCCTATTTTACCTTCCTGCACTTAATGAGCAGTTATGTAGCTATGTAACTGCCATTTTTGACACTTATAAACAGTTTCAAGTCTATTTGCACTTGTGTAGCTATAATTATCCTGTCTTTCCCTTCTGAGTATGTGCGGAAGGCTGCACTCTGGCTGCATACACTCTGGATGAAACAGAATTGCCTGGGCATATGCATTACTATGTGTTGAGCAAGGCATATCATGAAAACTGACAAGAGAAGGCATGAGAGGCACATTTTGAAAGCTGAGGGGGAGGGTATTAGACCTTGTGGTAGACCAGGGCAACAATGGGAAGACAACATAAAAATCCATCTGGGAGGGACAGGCAAAGATGCAACAAAATGGAAGGAAATTGTGCAGAACAGGCAGAGATGGAAGGCTTTACTTAAGGTGGTTATAGGCTCTTGAAGCTGTGAGACCAGAAAGAGAGAGAGAGAATCAAGAGAAAAATAGACCAGGGCATTGCATGGGTCAAAAAATCCAGAATTAACAATAGAATTCCATATCTGGAATATTCTCTTATGAACATGTAAATCTTTTGTTTCTTGGTTAGAATTTTTTTTGCTTTATGTATCAAAGACTAGTTTAACTAACATATAAGAAAAAATTAACATGATTTTTTACTTCATTCTGATGCTTTGGGTGATTGAATTGCTTGGAAATTAGGACTTAAGATAAGCTAATTATAAAATGGAGTGGTTTTGCATACATAATTTTAACATTTCAATGCTGAACCAAGTTAACAAAGACAAGAAACTTCAGTTGCAAATGTAAATATGAAGCAAATCATTCACTAAGAGGAAGAATGTGACTGTTTTGGGAGAGGAAGATCCTTGTGACCTCAATTCTAAATAATTATAAAGTGAAACTGACAATCATCCTTACAAAGGCAAACTTATTCTGCTGTACATCAGTATATAGCACATCATGATGACATGATGATAATGTGCGTTCTCATTTTTTCAACTACTTTTTAAGTACTTGGCTCTGATAAAATTATTTTCTGATGTCTTTATGTACTCTTTTATTATGTAGATACTCACTACGTTTACTTTTATTGTAATGTGTCTTCCCAAGAGTTTCTTAGTATTCCAGTGACAATGAAACAGTCTTTGAAGCACTCTTCTTTACTGTCTCCCAGCTGTAGAAACTGTCCGTTGTTCTCATCTCTCATAGTCATTACTGCCAAGTCCTTCCTGATCCTGACTGCGAAATGCTTCTACCTACGTTGTCTTTAAAGAATTCCCTTGTAGCATGATTTTGCTCTTCTTTATGCTTCACCTTTTTTCAATATGTTGAACAACAAATTAAGTTAGTTGCCATAGAATGATGGCAATGACATCTTCTTGCAAATTGGGTATGACTGATATTAAGAAAAAAGCTATGTAATTCTCCGCTGTGTTTGAACACACAGCTTTGTGACTCAGTCTCACATACTGAGTTAGGTTTCTTTTTGGTGTTTGGGAAGTTTACAGGGGCTTGTTTTTTGAGGAGGTGGGGGAAGGTGTGTGGTTTTTTTACAAAGGTGGAATATTTCAGCTGGAAAATAAACTTACATTTATTCCTGATTATGCTTGTTGTACCTTGATGGTTCCCCCTTATCACATCACATAAGGCACTACACAATGAGATAATATGACATGATGTATAACATTTTTTAAAAAATCTTATTTTTGGATCAGTTACCCACTCTCAAATCAAATGAAACCTTCTTTCTTTCTGTGCAAAACAGTTAGCAAGATGCCTCGGCACAGCTGTGTTGAGCACATTGAGAGCACGGATGAAGGGATTTTCCCCTCTGCACAGGAAAAGTTTCGGTGCAGGGTCAGGGCCCGCCAAAACCTTGCAGCTGCACCACCGAATGCATGCTTGTGATTGGCTCACAGTAAATTATGCAGACGTGTTGGTCGGCAATTGGCTCGCTGACCGAATAAAAGGCTTGGGCGATGCCCGGCCAAACCGGAGGAGAGCTTGGACACGCATAAGGAGAGATCCCGCGTGCATTTCCAAGCCACGAAGGAGGCCTGATCAACCGACGATGACTCCCCACCAGAATCATCCGACGCCCCATACCCTGCATGAGTGCAAGCTTCAGTGTGTCTGTGTTCCGTGTAAGTTCTGTAACTTCAAGGAATGTGCCTACAGCCTATGGACTGTAAGTAAAGGTTTTTTCTGGCTTCCAACAACCTGCGTCTCCAGCACCTCAATTCTGCTCCATCAGTAGCCCCATTCTGCCAGCGTTTCTCGGCCCCCACACTTTCAATGAGAATATTCACAGCCTGGAGTAAATACTATATGAATTAATGATGACATTTCAGCAATGTGACAGTTATCAAGATGAATCTAAAACATTCCCACTGAGTAATCTTGTGTGTGTGTGTTTGACATTTGCTGAGCTCAAAGCATTTAGGTAACTTTTCTATCATTTTAAGAATATTTCAACAGTATCTGGATTTTGCTTCAAGTGTGCAAAAATACCTTTAGTAAGGGTATCTTGATGTGTCCCAGATCCAAGACAACATGCAGGGAAATTTTCAACTTAAAAACAGATACTCTGAAACTGATATAAAATATGAATGGAAAATGTTTATAAAAATGGAGTAGCTACATCACATAAGTGCTGTAGCAGAAGGCTTAGAAACGAATAGAATCACGCCTTTATGTGGCGTTGGTCAGGCCGCAGATGGAGTACTGTGTCCAGTTCTGGGCGCCGCACTTCAAGAGAGACGTGGACGGCCTCGAGAGGGTCCAGAG
>JAGPOW010000261.1:218078943-218125888 GCA_030014935.1 Caiman crocodilus | reverse complement strand
GCTGCACCGGCCCCGCAGCCCCACTTACCTTCGGGGGATCAGCTGCTGCTGCCCCCTCAGCTGCTCCGCTCGCCGCTCGCCGCTGCTGCGCCTTCTTCCACTAAGGGCTCCGAAAGGAGGCACACGTGTGGGAAGGGCATAAAAACCTGCAGTCATTTTGTGCCTTGGGGCACACACCACAGTGAGCTGGCAAGAGCTGATCTCTTCCATGAGCCCAGCAGGACCCCTGGACAGTTGACTGGCTGTGTTTGCCTGGTCTGTTCCCCTCCAAGCTGCTGCCTGGTCACAAGTGAGTGATGCAAAGGGCTGTACTTTGCTACACCCCTTCCCCAGCCCTGTGATCCTTCCCAGGCCTGTTGGCCCTGCTAGCTATGCCACCAGGGCCAGCACCTATTCTCCACTGCTGCTCACCCCCAACCTCTCTGTTTGCAGGGCTGTGGTGAAGCACCTTGACCATGTGGGTACAACTTCCTGTCCATGCCCCTGTTGGGGGTGCCACCGCCAGCCCTACAGGGTGAGCATCACAGGGTTAGCCCAGTCAGCTGGAGCGGGGCAAGGCATTGTCCTCCTCCTCCCATGTCTAGCCCTGTCCCCATCCATATATGCCTGCCCATCTGGTCCCCATTCATATACAACTGCCCATCTGGAGCCCAAACTGGACGCAGGAGGAGGTGTAGTCCCTTGTGGTACTGTGGAATGAGGAGGAAGTTCTGAGGCAGTTCACCCAGGACAGGCACTTGAACACCTCCATTTATGAGGTTCTGGTGGCTCAGGTGTGTGCTTAGGACCAGTCCTGGACAGTGTGGCAGTACTGCATTAAGGTCAAAGCCCTGTGGGCCCAGTGGGTGACTGTGATTGGCCACAATCACCAATCCAGTGGGGCCCCCAAGTTGAAGGCCTTCATGCAAGAGCTGACCCATGTTCTGGCACCCCATGATCCTGTGACCCACCCTGACACCTCTGGTGACACATCACTGGAGATGAGGACCTTAGGCCTATAGACCCCTGTCCTGTACTGCTTCCCAGCTGCTGTGCCCACTGACAGCCCAGGGAGCCCTGGCCAGTGGCTGCCTTGCCTTGGCCCCACCTCACAGCCATCCATGAAAAGTGGCCAGCCATGCCACCAGTAGCCACCAGCAGCACCAGCTTCTCCCTGGGCGGGAGACCTGACTGGGCACTGGCTCCCTACCACACAGAAGCCTATGGATACCAGATGAAGCTGGATGCCTCCTGGCATGGAGACCCCCATGCTGAGCCACCAGACTTGCCAGCCCTGGACCCTTGGTAAGTCCTGCACTGTGAGGCAGGCCCTCACAGCCCAGTCTCCACCCCTGCCCTGGCCCCAGCCCTGGCACCAGCCTCCACTCCTTGCCCAGACTTACCACACTCGCCTGGCCCCAGGTTCCTCCCCTTGCTCCCTGCCCCCCACCCCACACACATGCAGAGATGTAGGACACAGGTCAGATTTTACTGAGAATCCCATGTCCCTGTGGCTGGGTAGCCATGGGCCTCTCATGCACCAAGGAAGGTATCAATCCTGGCAGTGATCTCCTCCGCAGCCAGGAGCAGGAAAGTGTAGCATTGCAACAGATAGCCCTCCAGGCAGTGGCAGAGTTTCTGAGGCAGGCAAGGCTTGCCTGCCACCCTGTTGTAGCTCAAGGTCCCAATCTAGGAGTGCAGGTGTGCCCAGGGCACCACCAGGATCAGCAGCAACAGGGCTTAGTGGCCAAGGCTGCCCTTTGCCTGCACAGCCTCTTCTGCACTGCCCACAGCATACACAGAAAGAGAATATTCAAAGTGTAGTAGTGGCAGGGGCAGAGATGGGATCAGTGGAGGGTGGATCTGAGGCAGCAGGTGCTTCCAGCAGCCTGGCCTGGCCTGCCCTGGAAAGGGGAAGAGAAGGCAGGAAGCCGGAAGCCAGCCACTGAGAAGCAAGTGGGGCTGGGGGCTGGGGCAACACCCACTTGAGCCCAGGCCTGTCCGGCCCACTTACCATGGTACCTGGGTACCTGCACACAGCTGACCTTCAATCTGAGGCCATGCAGTGCAAGGCCCCTGGAGCAGAGCATCTTATCTCTCAAATATTGCAAACTCTCACAAAAACTTTCTGTCTCCTGCCTCTGCAAGGCCAACATCTGAATGTGGAGACCACAGGGGCCCACATGACCACTGCTCCAGTCCTGCCACCACCCACTGCTGGAGCCACCCAGAGGCACTGGCTGCATCAGTGGTGCAGCCTTGATGGGACCCACCTGCTCCAGCATTTGGAGGTCACAGTGGAGGGCTGGATGGTGGGCAGAGGACCTCACCCAAGAGGCTGTCCAGGAGGAGGTACAGTAGCAGGCCTGCCAGGCCCAATTGGCTGAGCTACCGGCCCTGGAGCAGCAGTGCATGGAGCTGCTGGAGCAGCAGCTGGCCACCCAGGGACACCCAGCAGAAGCTGTTTCCATGCCTCCCCATGGCTGGCTATCTGTCCTGGCCCTTCAGGGCCCCTGGGTTCCACCTGCAGCAGACCCCCATCAATTTCCTGGAGTAGGTGCTGCAGTGTCTGCCAGCTGCAGACATCCCTGGACTTCACAGCAGCCCCCAGGCCCATGGTGGAACTGTCTGTGTCCGGCACGATGGCCACCTGCTGCCAGGCTCTCTGCCCTGGGTGGCCCCACCCCTTAGCTCCACATAGATGGACTCAGGGATGGGGTTCAACATGTGACATGTCTTTTAAGTTTGAGAAACAGAGTTTTTATTGTTGGTGGGTGAAGGGGTAGTGGAAGGACACTGTGGTGGGGGAAGTAGGACCTATGTTCTTTGAGTGGGGAGAAAGGAGGGTTGGGTGGAGTTTGCTGTTTTAATAAAGTTTGTACTGTTTGACCTACTTCTGCATCCTGGAGTGGTGCTGGGGGTAGGCAGGGGGGTGGGGCTGCATGGGCAGTAGGGCAGGTGGGCTGGAGTGGAGCGTGCAGGAGGAGGGTGTTGTCCAGAGCCTCCTGCAGCTGGTGTCTTGGGCCGCCTGGCAGGTGTGTGACTGTCCTGGGTCCTGGGCAGGGGGGAGGTCAAGTGGAGCCAGCAGGGCCAGCACCATGGCCAGCAGCAGTGCAGGGCACTGGTCATTGCTGGCAGGGGCCAGGCTGGAACAGTGGGGCACTGGGTGCTGCTGGCAGGGGCAGGGGCAAAGGTGATGCAGGGAGGCAGAGTTGGCAGAGAGGGAGCTTCCAATTCTGCCCCTGTGCTGGGCTCCTGGGCAGGGATCAGGGGGCGGGGGTATGCTTTTAAGATGACCACCAAGTGCTGGCAGGTTGCCAAGTTCTGGCAGCCATGTGACCAGAGGCTAGCACTCCCCACAGAGGCACATGGCAGGCTGCTGTGACCTGGGACTAAATCTAGTCCCAGATCAACTGCACATGTAGATGCCATCCCTGCTTATCACACAGTAATTTACTGCACAGCAGCGTTAACGTGCAGTAAATGCTTGTGTAGACATACCCAATATCTTGCAGCATAGAGATAACATATGACAGTTCTATGCACTGAAACTAGTGTTTGTACTTTTGATTTAAGTGTAATCACAGGTCTCAAACCTGTGGAAAGCTGTCTCTACTCCCTGGTTGACAGCACATGCAAAAAGTACAGGCAGAATTTGTAGTATAGGAGCAACGTTGTTGCCATGATGCACAAATGCATAATTTGTTCTATTGTTCAGGAAAATAGTCAGAATTTCAAGATGGCTATTTATACATGGACTTGGCACAACTGCATACACAATTATAAAAACCTTTATCTGAATAACTTGTTCTGATAGTGTTGGGAAATCATCTGTCTAGGCTCCCCTTAAGAGCTCTGTGAAAGACTCAGTAGAATCAACCAAAGAACATTAGAATATGCATGTTGTGCTTGGGTTGGCACAGAGGTGGGGTAGAAACAGCACTTTTTTGGACATTCCTTAATGACTAGTCCAAACAGAATTTAATTCAACAACAAGCTCAATTAGCAAACTGACTGTGCCTCCTGTATACACAGTGACTGGAGAGTGATGCAAAGTTAAATGAGATTTAACACTTGAAACTCGTCCAAACGGAAGTGCAAGAAGAAGAATATATCATTCACCCTTCCTCCTCCACTTGCATCTGATATATGAGGCCTCTGCTTTAAGCTGGGAAGATAAACAGTTTTAGACTTCGGGATCAAAGAACCATTTGTATGTGAGATTTTAAAGTGCCTAAAACTTGACTTCCTAAGCAAATCTAAGTGTTGAGCTAAGCAATGCTTTCTCTAACATTTTACCAGGATTGTATCTCTTTTTCATTCTTCATTTTGCCTTGTAATTGTCAATTAAGCCATCTTTCCTTAAGATGACTTAATCACTAGCAGGGTTAAATGGGTACAGTGAACTCGTACTCATGACTGCTTCAGCTACAGTTTACATGAAGATATTCCAAGATGAA
Organism: Caiman crocodilus; assembly: GCA_030014935.1. NCBI lineage: Eukaryota > Metazoa > Chordata > Crocodylia > Alligatoridae > Caiman > Caiman crocodilus. The sequence goes on along the minus strand of JAGPOW010000261.1, from coordinate 218,121,449 downwards.
CCTGATAATATTCCACACCCCCTAACAAACTGGCTTGAGTAATGTGCAGGAAAATCTTAGAATAAAATCACTGTCACTGGTAGAATGGAAAGGAAGAGAAAGGAAAAAGAACTTCTTCAAGGCTACAGTGATCAGGGCAATGGATATTTCAACATCATGATTCAAGGAAATGTTATTTTAGTTAGCTGGAAAGTATTTAATTTCCCGCCTCCAAGCCTCAGCCATTAAGCTCTCTGTGGTGCTTCATTCTCCTGCTTTGTAAGCTAGTTTGTGGTTCCCCCTTTCCTTTTGAATGGGGTATTACAATGGTTTAGAACAGCTGAATAGAGGGAATAGGCCTCATCCCCAAAACCTAAAGCCCTGAAGGGAGATTACCCTTAAGGGGAGATACATTTGTAGGCCAAGATAGATACATCCCTGAACTGTGCCCAATGACAATTTCTGGGTCGAACTCATCCCTTTTCTTCCCCCCTGGGCCTATGGTCTGTGGACGCAGACAATGACAGCAGTCCTCCTAAACACAAATAACCACTGTGGGGAAAGATTTAGACAAGGTTAATAACTATAACTACTGTGTGAGCAAGGGGTCCAAATTTTTATTGTTTCATGTCAGCTGCAAGGATGATCACTCCCACAGGTCAAGTAAAGAGCTGTAGATGAGTCCATTGATGGCTAAAACAACAGATCCCAGAGCCTCAGACTCTCTGACATTGTTGCCCTGTGAAGTCAGGCCAACTCTCAGGATCTCAATATTGCACTGTTAGACAGGAGGGTGTGACACAATTGCACATATACAAACACACAAATCAATTAGGTGCACACACACACACTCAGGCACATACACATCCAAACCAGCCTAGGCACATGCATACCTATCACCATTTCAAGCACATAAACTATACACCCCAAAAGTTAGACAAAAATCAATTGTCCATACCTACACACTCAGTACACAAATTTATCTATCATGCACACAATGACAGATATATATATATACATGCACACACTCACCAGTTCACACACATACCACCCACCTATACATACGCACAAGTAATGTCCTGACTTGAATAGTACAGTATATATGTGTATGCTTGGGGTACCTGGGATTCTTGGAGGAAGGTTAAGGTGAGAGAGAGAGTGTTAGTGTATGGAGTGAAAGTTGCTAGAACCAGGATTAGAACCAGTGGACTAGAGAGAAGCCGGCTGAGGAATTGAGGCTTGGATTTATTTAAGATCAAGTGGCTCCAGGGTCACTCGAAGTCAGTGATGCAAGAAAGATAAAAAAAGTCCTGTGGCAAGGATGAGACAGTGAGGAAAGAGACAAACAGACAGAAACCTGGGAGCTTGGCACTGGAAACTGAGGCAGACAGCTGAGATATTGAGGAGGGAGGAGGGCAGGTAAGTGGTGGCAAGGAGGAGACAGCCAGGAAAGAAACTGAGTCAGAAACCTGGGAGCTTAGGGGAAAACACAGTGGGGATAAGACAATGGCAAAGAAACAGGGAGTTTGCAGGCAGAGAGGAGCTCAGGACAGGTGTTGAAGGTGGCAGTGAGTCAAAAGCAGGAGAGGGAGAAATAAGACAGAAGTTAGAAGGACAAGGAGCAGAAATTGGAGCAGGGCCAGACTGTAGTAAAGCAAACCCAACTCAGGGGTCCAAATAACAGGTTTATTAAACAGACAACACACTACACAGCCCCATGAAGTTATTGGCTCACACACACACAACCACAAGTACTCACAATGGCAGCAGAAGAAAGAGACACAGTGGAAGGGCTAGAGTCCAGGTAGGGAAGAGAAACAGAGTCCAAGTCCTTGGTTGAAGAGGGGAAGGGGGTGATAGCTGCCTATCCACACTGGAAAGGGATCCTTGTTCAGCAGGTTTTGTCCAGAAAGGGGCCGCTGGCAGGGCCTCTGGGTGGATCGGTGATATGGCATGGTGCTGGTCCAGATGGAGAGGATATCCCAAGGAGTCAGTCTTCACTACCCCTTTTTATGGAGCAGACTACCTATGATCTCCTATGAGGAGGGCCTGTCCTGGCAATGTCAGTCCTGTTCCAGAGAGCTCCAGGTGTTCTTACTGAGCATGTGCAGCTTGGCACAATGGTAGCTTGTCTCATCTTTTGTTTCTTGAATGCTGAGGGTGGTTCCAAGGGCTGGGTCCTTGGTCTAGGTATTGGTGTTGATAGTTCGGTCATTCAGAGGGAGCTATTTTTAGATCTACTGCCATTGTATCCTCATTCATCCCCATTCATTCAGGAGCCAGGTTATATAGGAGGGGCAGTATGAGTCACAGGTTACACAATCAGGCATGGGGATAGGATGGAGGCTTGCCATTACAAGATGGAAACTTGACGTGACTTATGCTAACTTACATAGATAGGCCTAAAACAGTAATCATACAATATAAAAGCAGTAAAAAAAAATTAGTGCAAACATAATAATTATTACTTATAAAACAGTGGATATGTATATTAAATTAGCAGGGCACTTATTTCAGAGAGGAGAGAAATAAAACTTAATATCTAAAATATAATGTTAAACCTTACCCTACATCTTAGCTTACTTATACTTATCTATAGGGAATAGAGAGGGGGAGACAAAGTCAGAAATGGTTGGAGAAGGGGAGGGAATCATTTTAAAAGAAAAACAAACCAAAAAACAGGGTTTTGCTACCACCTGCCACAGGTGGTGGTTAGAGGGAGGGTCAAACCATATATTGCTCAATCTTGTTTCCTTTCCTTCCATTTCTGTCCTTTTTCTGCCTCCAAGATGAGATGGTTTTCCTCAAAGTAAGATGTACCTTCTTTCACAAGATGTTGTCATGTAGCCCTGTCCCAGGCTAGTTTTTCCCAATTTGTGCTGTTAATGGCACACTGTCAGGCCTTGGAGTGTGGACACTGTGTGTTGCCAAGCCCTGCTCACACTCTGCAGACATGACAAGTCCTTCCTTCTTAGCCTATGTAACAACCCTTTATGATTTTTCTCCACAAATCCTTCACAAACATTGGTGATCCTTTCATCATATACTTCAAAAAGAATTCTAGAAGAAACACATGCAAAATTCTAAACATAAATCTCACCATGTTTAGGAGTCTATATCAAACAGTAGGGGTGCAGGAAGAGAGATGGATTCTCAGATTTCCTCAGGCATCAAGGTGGCCCCTTAAGAATTACTGAAAGTCAGTTTCTCCTCCTCCCTCTGATGAAGTGTGGATTCCTAGCCCTTTGAAGATTTTACATCAGAGATGTGACAAGCTTTTAAAATTGCTTGGAAGTCAGCAGAGAGAGAGTAGGAAGGAATCACAGCAACACAATGAAACAAAATAGACAAAACATCCTTGTAAACAGCATGTTGAAAATCCTTAGGTTACCATGACACCAATCAGCAACTATGTCTCTTAGTCCCCACTTTCTCTAGGACACCGTTTTGAATTCCATGACATATTTCTCTGCATAGTCAGTTATGTGGCTTATCATAGACCTATTTTACACATTCAGTTTTATATTCTTCCAGCTCAGTGGTTAGAACAGATTTGTTTAATCTGACCCCATTTAGAAGTAAATTTGCCAACATTGTGATTTTGGAAATCATTATATTTTAAATATTCTAAACATATTTTATTATTCATAAATAGTGCATAAGAAAGCTGGTTAGTTCAGATTGTTTTTAATATGACCAATTTAAAAGAGAACTTGCCATTGATGTGATTTTAGAAATCAATATTTTCTAAATATTTTTAACATATTTTATGATTCATAAATAGTGCATAGGACAGCAATGCATATGCAGTGTATTACCATATTGACTTGCATATGAGACGATATTTTTCCCCACATTGGCAAGGGGGAAAAAAGTCCCTTGTCTGACATTTGCATACAAGGAAACTGCGTTAAATACTTTGTCTATCTTTCAATTTCTGCTAAAAGCAGTGTGTGTTCAATAATGGAAACCAACTATGAAGCTGATTAAATGCAGTCAGCACTGAGCATGACTATAAAGTACATGGCCCAAATTGAACAAACATGCTGATGGGAAACTACCATAAAAATAAATTACTGAAACCCATTAGATAAGCTATACGGTAGTGTCCATTGAGTGCAGTTCCCCTCAGCACTGGCTCTTTTCAAGTCATGGAGAGCCATTACACTGCATACTTCTTCTTCACTCCATCAGCTGAGCTTTGCCTTTCTTATCCATTTCCAATTATTCCTGTTTCTTCATCAGCCTTATGGGTGCCTGTACACATGCTGGGAGGCTGCTTCAGTGCACTGTAATTACAGCACGTCGGAGCAGACTTGATTTAATAGATTTTATAGACATTAGGGGCTATAAGGAATCTCGTGAGATCATAGAGTCCAGCCCCCCACAATAGGCAGGAAGTCAGCTGGGATCAAGTGACCCCAGCAAGACAGATATCCACGTGTTTTTTGAAAGAGTCCAGAGTAGGTGCTTGCATCCCATCTGCGGGGAGTCTGTTCCAGACCCTGGACAGTTGCACCGTAAAGAACTTTTTTTCTTATGTCTAGTCTAAATCAGCCTTCCTAAAGTTTATGGCCATTAGACCCTGTTATCTCTTGGGGAGCTCTGGTGAACAGCTGTTTTAACAGGTCCTGATGTACCCATCTTATGTAATTGTAAGCAGCTACCAAGTCTACCCTGAGCCTTCTCTTTTCCAGACTGAAGAATCCCAAATACCTCAGCCTCCCCTCATATGACCTGCCCTTCATGCCTTGGATCATACAAGTGGTCCTCCTTTGTACTCTTTCAAGCTTTTTCACATCCCTTCTGAAGTGGGGGGGCCCAAAACTGGACGCAGTACTCCTGCTGTGGTCTCACCAAGGCCAAGTAAAGCAGGAAGAGAACATCCCTGGTTTTGCTTGAGATACATTGGTGGAAGCACGCCAGAGTTTGGTTTGCTATACCAGCCACAGCATCGCATTGGTGGTTCATATTCATCTTGTGGTCAATCAAGACCCCCGAGTCTCTTTTGCTCGTGGTGCTAGCGAGCATAGCACTGCTGAGCGTGTAAGTATGTTGAAGGTTCTTCCTACCCAGGTGCAGTATCTTACACTTCTCTATATTGAAGTCCATCCAGTTTTAGTCAGCCCACCTTGACAGCATGTCCAAGTCGGCCCATATCCCCAGCCTGTCCTGCGGAGTGACTGCCCTCCCCCATACTTTGATGTAATCTGCGAATTTGGCCAGTTCATATCTGGCTTCTGACTCCAGATCATTAAAGAAGATGTTAAAAAGTACCAGCTCCAGTACCAAGCACTGAGGCACTCCACTGGTCACCCTATGATTGTTGATTTGCTCCCATCAACTACTACACTTTGGGTCCGATCCCATAGCCAGGTACTGAGCCATTGGACCGTAGATGATCAAGGCCACAGTTTCCCATCTTAACCATGAAGACATCATGAGGAATTAGGTCAAAGACTTTCTTGAAATCCAGTTATATGACATCCACATCATCTCCCTTATCCAGGGGACGTGTTACCTGGTCATAGAAAGAGATGAGTTTGGTCAGGCAACACCTGCCAGTCACAAAGCCATGGTGGCTGGCATTCAGACACTTGCCTTCCTTTAGTCTGGTGTTGATGGATCCCTTGACAATTTTGTCCAGGATTTTTCCAGGGATGGACATCAGACTGATCTATAATTCCCCAGGTCATCCCTCTTCCTTTTCTTGAAGATAGGGACCATGTTGGTTCTTTCCCAGCCTTCCAGGACTTTGCCCAAGCTCCATTAATTGAGTCTGCTAGAGCATGCTAATTAGCACGCTTCAGTCAGCCTCAACATCTCATTGTATCAGCATCCCCGTGCTTCACAATGGTGGCAGAGGTGTTTTAACTAAAGCTAGTTCAATATGCTTTACATAAAGTGCCTTTGCCACCATTTTGAAGCACAGGATACTTAAACTACAGCTCTCTCAGAGCTACTCTAATTAAAGCGCCTCCCCCCCCACCCTCCCAAAACACATATAGAAATGCCATAAATATCTGGCAAACATCAGCCTGCCACATAGGATTAGTGTGGCCCTGCCCTCCATGAGGTAAAATCAGACCAGGTTGCCTTGTGGCTCATCTGCATATTTTTGGAGAATCCCAGGACTCATGATAAAAAAAGCCAGGTTTTTTTATGAGTGGGAGTCTAATAACCACATGTCTCCTTTTGGGGGAGTATCTGGAGTGTACACACATACTGAGCAGTGCTAAGCTGTGGGGTTACCATGGTTTGAAATACTTTGACTCTGCTGGGGCCAGCCCAATGAACTCTATAGAAAATCATAAGCCATTTGTCTTTGGACTAATATCATGCCTAGTTTGTACTTTATATAAGTAGGTGCTGAAGTACTATTTAAAAGTGTGTTTATGAAGTACCTGTGCTAAAACTTGCAGCAGTTCATGGCTAAGCTCAATGTTAACAGCATGAATTCTAACTCACTTTTGCATGGTCTTAAAGAAGATTTCAGCTTTGGGTCAAGGACTTAGAAGGAAGCCTTGAAAATAATTGTGAAGTTGAGCAAATTAGAGTTGTAAACAAGATCATACAAAACTTCAAGCCTGTTTGAATACAACCTCATAACAATGATCTATTGAAAATGTATGAAGATGGAAGGAGAAAGAGAGAAAGATCAGGGAAACAAAGAAGGAAATGTACTTGGATTTTTAAATAATAGTTATCTCCTGTTTAGATAAAACATCAGAAAAAACAGTCGAATTAATTTGCTGTGTTAAGGCCAAGATTCAGTTAAATAGGGTTGAAACTTCATTTCTGCATCCTGAAGAATTCTGAATCCATGACCCTATCAGTTTGTCATGATAAGCAATATTTAAATAACAGACAGTAATTATAGACACATCAATTGACAAGTGTCAAATAAAGGATTATCTACAAAAAGGCTGCCATTTGTGTATTTCATAATAATGAAATGTCAAGGAAATTTTGAATTTAAGACTTTCAGCAGACAAAAAGACAAGCATGTAGAGCAGAGAGGTGAAGAACTGACCATCTAGACCTTACATATTAGATATAAAATGTTTTAAATTGACCAAGTTAAGTTGTTTATATTCATTGTATATTGTACTATATATTAATTCTGTGGTGCTAAGCCTCTGGCTCATGGGCCAGATCCAGTCTGTGAGGCCATGGCATCTGACCTGTGAGTCTCCCCTGCCCTCCTGGTTCTAGAAATTTGATGGGAGGAGAATGGTGGGAGTATTAATTGCCACTCTCCTGCTGTCAAATATTCAGACCCGTTGGGAGCCCTGAAGACTAGATCAGGTGGCCCTGTATACTGGATCATAACAGCACATGGAGTGACTCCATGCCTGGATCCAGCACATAGAGTTTTGTCAGCATACAGGGTCTGGCCAGGACACAGCTGGTTATTTACCTAAAATACATAATCCATAAACTATCAGCAGATTCATTCCAAGTGTGAACACCACATCCCCCAGGTACTCTTCCTGCCTCCACCAAGTCACTGGTACCGCTGCTCTGCCCACAGAGGGGCTCCATCCAACAGGTTGGGGAGCTGGCCAGGGTGTCTGCCTGTGGCAGGGGCAGCCTGCTGCAGCCCTGTAGAGCCCAAGCAAAGGGAGCAGGAGCCTGTGATAAGTGGCCAGCAAGCATAAGTGACTGGTAGAGGGTACACAGGGGTACACGTGCCCCCCCAAACGGGCTGGTGCCCCCTGACAGCCGACACTGGTGCTGTCAGTTGGACCAGTCTCCGCCCTGACAGGACCACCACCATCAAAGGCTTCTGCAGGTGCTCTCCCAGATTCAGGAGGCACCAGTCACTCATGCCAGTGAGTGCTGGCACTGGGACTCTGGTGCCCTGAGGCCACCATGGGTCTCCTCCAGGGCCCAACATGTAACAGGCCACGTGCAGATGAAACTTGGTTGGAACTCTCCTCTGCTCCCCTGGAGCCACTGGCCCCAACTTGTGGTTTCTTGAATGCACTGCCTTGCCCCACCCTGCCCCACCTAAGCAAAAGCAGGTGCCACTACCCCCGTCACATGTCTAATCCTGGGCAGTCCTCTCCCACGCCCCCTGGTTACACAGGGCCATGAGCAATGCCCCAGGCTAGCACTGCTACCTGCTGTGTTTGGCACCCCCCTGACCATGGCACCCTGGGCAGTCACTCACATTGCCCACATCTAAGGCCAGGTCCAGTACTACATACTGTAGTTTAGCTCTTTGTTCTCCCCACCCCCATGCTGATTAAGGCTTGTGGGAAAGAATTAGATTTACCATTTATAGAGATGGCCAGCCACATCAAAGGAGCACATCCTTTAAGAATTTCTGTTAAAATAATACTGTCAGATCATCCCTGAAGAAATCATCACTTGATATTGGATTCTTGGCCAATGAGGATCTGGTGCCTCATCTTGCATTTTTTATCAGCATTATTAAGCAAGTTATGACAAGACAATCCTGAGTACCTAAATGACTCAGATCTTCTGAACTCTTACCATATATGACAAGCCATAGTGGCTTTGGTAGAGGATCAGCTCCTAAGCATACACAAAGATCAGTTATCTACATTGGTGTTGTCAGGCTTATCAGTCATTTCCCATACTGCTGATCACAAGGTTTTATTAACTTGCCTGCAGACCCTACCAGAAACAGTGAGCCCACTTTGGTAGCTTTGCTATTTTCTCTCAAAGATCTCAGGGGTAATTATGGAAAATTACTTTTCTGCCCTGAGGACTCACTCATATAGTTCCCATTATTTGTCTTTTATTCTTTGTGTACATGGTGCCATTGGGTTACTCAAGTTCAGAATCAGGGGATACTCTTGAATCTTCTGCCGCTGTTAGATGATCATAAAAGTGGCAAGATCAGATTTTTCCCTTCCTAGAAAGAACATTTATTTGGGATATAGACATTGCTATCATGATTCTTGCCTCCCTGGGTAGCCCAGTACCCAAGGAGTGTGATTGTACTTTTGTACATGTGTGATTGTACTTTTTTGCTTGTAAAATCAGGTGTTAGTCTATCTGTGTACAGTTACACCATGTCACACTATGGTGAAATTTAGAAATGTATCTAGTTTGGGAATTTGGCCACCTTTAATTATAAAATCAATTTGCTCTTTGAGTTCTGCTAATTTTCCATGTCTTGTAAGTGTAGTGCAAATGGGATACTTCACCCACTAATGATCTTGAAATATCAAAATCAATCACCATGTTACCAAGACTCTTCATCTGTAATGACTATCATTCTATTTTCCCTCTATTAGAAATCTTAAGTGGCCATTGCATGACAACTTATCTGAAGCATAAACAGATATACATTCTGACTAGAACATTTCTAGAGTTCCTGCAAAGATGAACATCAGAACTGAAGTCTCGTTTATTTCCATATTTGTTCATTTTATTGGATGTATATGCCATCCTTGTCCAACAAGGCTCAGGGTAGCTTATAAAAGAAAACAGAATGGCTTATAAAACAGGAAAATAAACAAAACGAGAAAACAACTTAAAAGAGAAACTAGAGTATCCATCTAAAACAGAAGCTTCCTAAGCCATATGCCAACCTAGCTTTGTTTGCTAAACACTTGCATCTCTAATTTTTGAAGCTACCTGGAGTGATTACTACAGTCCTGATTCTCATATACACTTAAGCTCCTTTGTCAGAGAAGGAAAGTGATCACTATGTAAATGAGAAGCATTTAACTGTATATTACCAATTAATGTCATAGAAGAATGCCACAACACCAATTTCATGTTGCCATGTTCAGATTCCTGAAATATTACCTATCTGAATAAAGTAGTTTTGCATTCAACTGAAAATCTAACTTGACCATATTTAATTTGTTCTCTTCCCTTTTAATATATTAGCCATTTGTTGATATTACAAAAGCTGTTTGATAATGGTGTAGCAGCCATTCTGTCACATCACTAAACTATTGGACTTTTACTCGAAACGGATACACCATCATAAAATTCAAAGGAATGTTTCAAAGACATAATCAGGCAGGCTGTATCATTTTAAACTTATTGGGAAAATATTTCTCAGAGGTGTTCTTCAAATGCAATGCTTTCCAGATCTTTTTCTATTAGAGCAGGGATTCGTGCCATGACAGCCCCCTTAATCCAGTTCTTGCATCTGAGTCAGGAAATGCCTGAAATAGCCTTGAAGATTTGTCTCCTTATTATAATTTACTCAGGACATGTTGAGTTCATTTTCAGGACCTTTGTTCTTATTTCTTAATAGATCAACCCAAATATTTGTATTGTTTGCAATGTGTGCTTATACATGTGCTCCAGCCTGGGGAAGGTAGTGTATTAATTTAACATTTATTGGTACCTCTAGGGACTAGTTGTGTGTCTCAAGTGTTTCTTTTCTAACAGAAAGAGTTGATAGGAAATTTACTAAGACCTGGTAACTGTATTTACTTTTTTACCTTTGATACATGAATGAATAACACTGCTCTCATTTAACTGCTATTTTTTATTGGTACTGGCCAGTGGTGCTGATATCTAAAGTATCATTAAAAAATCTGATAACCAAACTGTTCTCCAAAAAATTCAACAACAGTACATTTTAATAGACAGATTGCATGATTTGATAACAAGGCTAAAACTTTGCATTGTTATCTTGTCTTCAAGAAATTAATTCCCCTGTTTTACAGATGAGAGATCTGGAGCAATGCAACAGCAGTTCAATTCTATCCACAGCACAAGAACAGGACTGCAGTGCTGATATGCACCACTCTTCCTTGTGTTAACATTGAGTATTGAAAGTCTCCTTCAGTTCAGGTTTTGTTAATTAGCCCAGAAAGCAACTTCTCACTTTCTGGAAAGTGCACAAAGCATTTTTTTGTGTGTTCCATTTGAAAGGACATAGAAAAATTAATCAATTAACTCACTGAAGAGACCAAGATGGAAAAAAGAGAGCATGCCCCTTGTAGACATTTTGACTCTCACCCATATTTCATAGCATCTGATGAAGTAGACTATTGCCTACAGAAGCTTATACCTCTACAAACAAGTTAGTTTCTAAGATGCCACCCTACCCTGTCTTCTACCAAAATATTGGATGCAATTGTAATGAAGTGCTTGAAGTTATTGATACTAATGAAAGAGAGAAATGGCTAAGCCATATACCCTTTAATTTTGCATCTAGCTCTTTTCCCTTCCCTCTACTCACATTTTTCTTTCGAAAAATCTTTTCTCAAAGATCCTAGAGCAAACTTTGATTGTGGCCATTTGATAGAAATAGTAGATCACAAAATTAGGACTTGTCAATTTCAGTGTGAATCATAACTAAAGTGTTGAAACCTGGGTGTATAGAAACTGATCTCAGTGCAAGCTGTGGGCACATGGCATCCCTGCAAATCAGGCTCTTGATTTAGGTACCTAAAGATTAATCTGAATGTCTAATTTAGTGGACTCATACTTGGACATTTTGTCCCACAGGCATCTATTATCATTACTGTTTGCTGATACAGGATAATCAAAGCAACACAGCAAAACAAGCAAAGACTTCTCCTCCTCAAAGATCACATACAGGGATGGAAATTACTTAAAAGCTACATAAGGAAATACTTTGGCTGGGTGCCTCAAGCAAGGGCATAATGAATCTGAAGGTGGCTCTTGCTATGACAGTTCTTTTTGGAAGCAATAAGGTGATTATCACTTTTTGTTCAACCTTCCCTTTCCTAGTGTAGCCTGAAATCAACAATGCCTTTGCCTAGCAAGTGGCTGTCACTCCTGCTAGTTTACAATGTCAAAGGATTGTCCTCGGGGAGAGGCTTGTATTGGAAGGACTGTATCATTAGTAGCATTCTGAAATAATAGGGATAATGAAGTCAGGCAACTGATCCCCATTTCCTGGGGAACATCTTCCTATTATAAAAAATGATAATAACTGTTGTCAACCCTTGAATTAAGTGCTTTACCTAGAAGAAACTACTGTATATCCTGGCAATGCAATAGAAAGCTGAGGTTAAATGAGCATCATCAAACTTAAGTAACCTTCAGACAGAACAAGCATGTAAACTGCAAGGGAAAATGTTAGCCATGTGGAGTGCCATAGGTAACACAAAACTGTCCCATGGAAAAGGATAAAGGTCCAAGCTTCCTACTGGGATAAACTGGCTCCACTCCACTGAAGTCATTTATACCATCAGGAAGTTTGACCCCAAATTGTTCTCATTCGTCCATTAAAATAGAAAGTGGTGGGCTTTGTGCTGGTTTCCAAACCCATAACGAGTAAACCCTAACTACAATGATAGTTATAAATGAAAAGATGGATGACTATGAAAAACTGCTTCTGAGTTTAATGTAATTATATTTCAGAACTCCTTTCTGTTCATCTAATAAAGTGCAGTGAAGTAGGACAGGACCCTCTGAAGAAATGAGTATGGGGTGGATCTGATTTAGATATAAAAGTAAAATGACATGTACAAAAAGAGAGAGAGAGAGAAACAGCAAGATCTGTAGTGCAAGTTCCCTGAAGTAACTGTATTTTTTTTCCCTATGGGGATTTCTGGTTCTCCTCCATGCAGTTTTATGGCTGCTGAAATCATCTCTAATTGCTAATCACTCCCTACACCACAAAGTGCAAGCTGCTGTCCAGTCTTCCTGTTGTAGATCCAGCAGCAGAGCAGCAATCTGCAGTGCAGGAACCAGCCAGGCTCCCCCCGCCCTGCTTCCACCTGCCAGCACGACCTGAATGAATACCCTGGAGGGTTAAAATACAATCTCCACCCCATGCTCTAGAGGGAAGCGAAAATTATTTTTCCAGGAGTGTATTAAAGAAACCTACAGCTATACCTGTAGCTATATCGGCCCGGGGAAAATGTACTTGGAGCTCATCCAAGTCTCGCAGTAGTCAACAGGTTTCTGAGCACTTTGGCCATTCAGCCAAGTCCGTGCCCCCCACCCCATCTGGTCTCCCCATTTGCTCCATGGTGCAGATGAAGACGGGGATGCGCCCCCTGCCCGGGCACTGCCGGTTGCATTCACTTTTGGCTTTTCCCTCTCACAGTCCAAACCTGGCGGGATGGGGCGGAGGGGGGGCACTTCCAAGCCCCCTCACGCCCCAGCGCCCATCGGTCCGGCCGAGCTGCCCTAGCGACGGGAGCGCCAGCGCCTCCGCCGCGGCTCGGAGCGGGTCAGCGCCGGGGGGAGGGACCCTCGGGGGAGCCGCGCACGGATCGCGGAGCCGCGGAGTCACGTGGCCCACATCATAAATACGCGGCGGTAATTAGAGGGGCAAAGCGAGCGCGCCCGGCGTCACGTATATAAGGGGGCGCCTGCCATCCGCACCGCACCTGCACCCGCACCGACCGCGGTAAGTGTGTGAGCGCGTGTCCGTGTGCGTGTGTCTGCGCGGACGGTCCGTGGAGGCGGCCCCGCGCTCACCCCGTGTCCCCCCCGCAGCCGGGCAGCCCCGTCCCCCGGCTCCTGGCCCCACGGCTGCTCGGGCAGAGAGAGGCGACGATGAGGACCGCGGTGGCCCTGGCGATGCTGCTCCTGGTGTCGGCGCAGGCACTGGAGGACGACGCGGGCGCCAGCGAGGATGTGAATTACTGGTCGGACTGGTCCGACAGCGACCAGGTCAAGGTGAGGGGCCCCGGGCGGGCCGGGCCGGGCCAGGGCCAGGGCCAGGGCCAGGGCCGGGAGGAGGCGGGTCGCGCCACGTCCGCCCGGCGGCAGCTCTCTCTCCCCGTGCAGCTGCCCAGCCGCGGCGTCGCGTCCGCAGCCGGGAGGGAGCGGGCTGGCCCCGCGCTGCCCGGCCGCGCTGGACGGCCGCCACGGCTGCCCCGACGGCGCCCCGCAGGCGGCTGGATCGCCCCCTCCCCGGCCGAAGGCGTCCTTCTCGTGGGCTCGGGGCCGGCTTGGCTGGGGCCCCGGCGCTGACGGAGCCGCTGTGTCCCCAGGAGGAGCTGCCGCTGCCTTTCGAGCACTTCCTGCAGAGGATCGCCCGGAGACCCCGGCCGCAGCAGTTCTTCGGCTTGATGGGCAAGCGGGACGCGGGTGAGGCTGCGAGGGTCCGCGCTCCAGGCCCCCCCACGGTTCGGCTTGGCCCTCTTCCCCCTTAGCCTTTGGCTTTAGCCCACGTTTCTCTCTTCCCCGGCACTGCCCAGGCCTCTTGCCAGCACCTGGGGAGGGGGCAATGGTGTTGGTGGCAGTCTTCTTTGCCATGATTGTCCCCTGGCACATCCATGGAAATGGCCCCACCTGCTTCAGTGGTTGAAGCAAATACAAAGTGGTGGAAACACCGCTGGGGGGTGTCCTTCCTGCTCACCTCCATGGTACATCCACAAATGTTTAATGTCCAGTTCCGTGTCTAAATTACTTTTAGGAGCAACTCACAGGTAGACTAGTGCAGCTCTCCTTTCCTCCTAGACATCCCTGGTTTTGTGGTGTTTAGTCCCAGCTAGCCATGCTTGTGCAGTATGTATAATTTGATGCTAAAATACAAAGTCTATTCCAGCCATTGAAGTGCCTTCTCCTTAATATAAGATCACTACATGGTTTGGACAACCAGTGGGTTTTCCTGCTAAATACTTAGAAGCTTTCAATAGTTTGCAACCCCCCAAAAGGAAATGTGATACCATGTCCTATGGGCCAGTCCCTGTGCCTTTAATTAAATGAATGATATATAGAAATGATGTGGGCATATAATTTTTGGCATGTTTTCTAATTGAGAGCCTTTACTAAGTTAATGGGTGAAAAATAATTTGGTTAGGGCTCTAAATAGTTAACTAATTGTATCTTTCCTTAAGAGAAAACACTTTATTGATTAAGATAATATACTGTATATCCCAAGAAAAATTATGGCCATAAATAATTGTATTAATTTTCTGTAAGTATAAGTAGTTAACTGATAAGGGAGTTTCCCTCCTAAAAAAGAATTGCAATGGAAGAGAACGTATTCTATATTCTATCACTATTAAAATTTAATCTTTTTCCCCCCCAGGCTATGGCCAAATCTCTCATAAAAGTAAGTTGAAAACCTCTTTCTAAACAATTATCAAGAACCAGTACTACAACATGAGCTAATTGAAATTGTTGTAATATAGCATTTGATGTCACTGTAACTTAGAATGTTTATGTTTCTTAAAAACGGGAATAGAGGAAAAATCTTTCTAGCCCTGGGTGTACTCGGAAATCTAACTATAGATAAGTCTCAACCCATTTACGTACTCTGAATCGTCATACAATTTGAGATCAATTCAGATCCAAATGCAATCTTTTCAGCTCTATCCTATTTTTCCAGGACTGGAGTCTACCAGGTTTACTGATAGCCAGCGTGGGTTGACTGCCAGAGTTAAAACAAAGGGATTAAGGTGGGATAAACTAGCAAATCAGAATATTAAACCCCCAAATCCCTGAAGTTCCAAACAGCTCCAAACATGACGTGAGATATTATTATATCAATATTCAAAGTAAAAAGTGATTGATTCATACATATTTTCACGTAAGTGAATGCGAATGCACCTTGTGGCATGAAAAAGCATGGCTTGCTTTATTCCAAAATACCAGCAAGGACAAGTTATATCAATAATAAAATGTTATGTATTCATTGGATACTTTTTCCCCCTCTAAAACTGCTTGAAATCCAAAAGCTTTGATTTTCAAAAGTAGAGATTGATCTTTTTATATTTTGTGGACCTCTGCTGTCCAAAAACAGTCCATAAGCATCCAAGCATTCTGCACTAATGGCTATATTTATCACTATGATTACCTCTCTGAATAACAGTTTAGAAAGTGTCTCGTCCAAAGCTCGTGTCAGATTAACCAGATGTAGCTGCTGGCTGAAGTCAGAATTATAGCCTTCCTTAAACGTCTCATCTCTGAAAATCTCAGCACAGAGATCTGACTTGTGAGAGATTTTAGGATCATTTATCTTTCTTGTTGTAAAGTTATTTGCCTTTTTCTGAAGAAGATTTTGTTCAAGTCACAAATTAAATTAATTTTAATTTAAAATATCCTGACGTAATGCAAGATTGTAGAGTCCTGTTGTAATTGATCATAGGAGCATCCAAGTGGTTCCAGTAGGACTATGTACATGAGTTAACATTTAAGTAGCATTAGTAAGAACTTCAGGATCTGGTTCAATGAAGAAGGATGCATTCTGTACAAGAGAAGAAAGCAGCTATATGAAAGAATGATTTAATAAAATATATTAATTTAACAACCCTACAATAATGAAAAGAAAAACATGTCACGATATGGAGCCTGGTCATGCTTTTAGTAAAATGAAAAGGAATCATACCATTGACTGTTGTGGTAGCACAGCTGGGATCAGTTAACAAGCAGTTCTCTTTAACCACAGCAGAAAATGGAGGATGGCAGAAAGGCTTTCTCTGGCCAGATTGGGCTTTGGATCAGACTCGATAAGTATAGAAAAGGATGATGGTTTTCCTTTATACTAAAATATAGAGTGCCATATCACTTAATAATTGGGAAGAAACCTGTATCTTCCATGTCTTCCGCATGAAATCACATTATCTCAGAAAAACTGCATATTTTAAATGTATTAAAACACCCCCAAATATATTTTTCCAGGGCATAAAACAGACTCCTTTGTTGGACTTATGGGCAAAAGATCTTTAAATTCTGGTATGTATGAACTACGGCTAAAACTAAAACTGTAACTTCTTCATTCTATTGCCTCTTCTCTCCCAGTGAATGGGAAAGAGTCTTTACATGGGACAAGCCATAAAAAGGTAGTCAAGTTTGTCTGAAATCAGGTTTTTTTAATCAAAATATTCTGAGCTGTGGACCATGTTAATGCATGTGAAAATAAGAAATGATCAGGAGAGGCTGGTTCCGAGCAATTGTCAGGTAAGCTTTCCTAAACAACTGTGTCAGGTCAGGATTAGGAGTAGTTTTTTATTGTGTCTGCTGCTGACTCCAAGAACTTAGTCTTTCCATTGTAAGAGTTTCCCTTGCAGGCCAAGAAGTCAATGATGTATTTCTTCAACGTTTATAACATTTTTCAATCATTAATTTTACATCTCTAAAAATATTTTACATTAATTAAAATGTAAAATATGCAGCAGCAACCTAAGAAACCCAATAAAATGTTGGGCATCATTAAGAAAGGAATCGAAAACAGAGAACATCATCATGCCATCATACAAATCCATGATGCACCCACATCTTGAGGTCCCCACATCATCAAAAAAGGATGTAGGAGAATTAGAAAAGGTACAGAGAAGGACAACCAAAATGATCAGGAGCCTGGAGCAGTTGCCGTACCGAGGGAGACTAAAAAGGCTAGGACTCTTCAGTTTGGAAAGGAGAGAACTGAGGGGGGATATGACAAAGGTCTATAAAATCATGAAGGTTATGGACCATGTGAATAGGGAACTATTGTTCAACAAGGCCCAAAGTACTAGCACTGGGGGCACACTCACAAGAGGGAGCATTTTTTTACACAACAACGTAGTTAACTTGTGGAATTTATTGCCACAGGCAGTAGAGGAGGCGGACAGCATAGCTAGGTTCTAAAAGGGACTGGATAAATTCATGGATGATAGATCTATTAACAGCTATTGGACAGAATGGGTGGAGATGTTTCTTCTGGCATCTCTAAACCAATAATATTCGATACTAGGGAGAGTACTGAATAGGGGATAGGTTACTCTAGAGGTATGAGGTTCAATGCTCTCCCTGTATAGTATCCACTTCTGCCACTGTCTGCAGGATACTGGGCTAGATGGACCATTAGTCTGACCCAGTATGGCACTTTAAATTCTTTTTTTCTTTATCTATTCCAGTGTAAGAACATAAAACCTTAAGCATGAAATTGATAACATTACCTTCCCTTCCATTTACCAGAAGCACCTACACATAACAGAAGCCCACTTCTTGTGAATCTTTCCCAAATAACTGCAGCCTGCCATTATCCATAATCTACTAGCTATGCATTACTTGGGAAACTTCTGGCTACTTCGTTAAACAACCAATTGTTATTTAACTATCCAAAAGGAGCACCTTTTATTTAATGTGATCTAGTGCTTGTTTAAAACCACTGAAATAATTCTTATTCTATATCAAGTAGATCATAAATTCCAATGTTGCATTTGTTTGTATTGGACAGTATAAATTGTTTTTCCCCCTACAGTTATGAATGGCTTTATTTTCAATTAAGTTGTATTCACAGGAGTAATATAGCTCTATCTTACCTTATTTTGAAAACTGCTCTGAATCATGAGCAATTTAGAATAATTTTATCTGTGAAGATGATAACCATTAAATGCACATAAGCTTGTAAATATACAACTGATATTATAGCAGTAAATAGCATCTTAGTGATTGGTCTCATTCATGGGGATTAAGCTACTTAGGTACCAAAACAGATGCAGCAACTGTCAAAATTGATTGCCGTAATTTCCTTTTAAAATTGTTGGAACAGTTAGAATACACTCACATATAAAAATAACAAAGTTGAATAACAACCCCCTATAGTTTGATAGTAACATAATGGCCTAATAAGTAAACCACAGGTTTTTAGACATCCCTCATCACTGCTCTTCTATCTGATGGAGGAGGTGAGGGGTGGGAGTTTTGACAGAAGGTATAGTCCAAACCATCTGGTCTGACTGAAGATAATGAAAGTTCTAAGTGTTCAGGAGTGAATGGTAGGATGAATATTATCTGCAATTAATACTCTCCACCAAAAAAGAAAATAAAAGCATGCAGCAACAAAAATTCCAACATTGTTTGATGGAAAAGGTGGAGAAAGTTTACTTGAAGAGATTCTCAAGTAATCTAAAAACGTATTTGTTTTCTTCTCTTGGTGGCTAATATCACTTGTCTGGAAAACTTTGAAATCTAGTAATTGGGTGAGAGTTTTTATCAAAATAATGCATCTTCTAGTGGTTGTTGAAACTAGAGATCCTATGATAATCCAAGGAACTATAATTCTGGTGTGACAGCCAAAGTTCTGTGATTTACCAAAGAATTTCTGCCATCTAATGCCCTGGTCTTGCAGTGAGTTCATACAGGCAGACCTCTACACCCACTGAAATTGGGTATCTAGAAAAAAAACATAAGTATGGTAAAAATGTCACAGTAATCAATAGTGATAATATGCATATAGCCCTGAATACTTGTTCAGCTAATTTAACAGTAGGTTAAACAGTAGGGTGTTTATTTTCTGATAAAAGTAAAAGAACTTTTCTACTACGTATTCTTCTAGGGTTTGATAATATATTCTCCAGAACTCTGTTTATTTCTAATTTGGCTTCTTGATTGGTGAAACTTGAAATTCTTTTTACCTTAAGCATATGGAGCTGAATCATAATCCAAGACCTCCAAGATCTGCAGCAGTGGATCCCACAAAATTAGTTGTGTGTTTGCATGAGAGAGTCATTTACCTGCATGCTGTACTAAGCACAGCCAGGCATGTGCCTGATTTCAGTTTATATAGGAAGGTGTCTCCCATGTCCATCAGGCAAGCTTTCTGATTTGGAGGCAGAACAACACAGAAAAAGAAATAAATGAAGATAAAAAACAACAATTATTATTTGTTTAAATAATATTTAATTATTATTTATAAAATTATTATTATTTTTAAAAGAAAAAAAAATAAATGATTCTTCCTGAAGTAAACTGATGCTAAATGCATTCATGTAGAAGGGGACTACTTAGGCACCATCTGGTTTGTAGACAGCTCCATGTCAATTGGCTCCTTCATTGCAGATTTTAATGAAAGATGCACAGATAGACTGAAGACAGTGGAAAGTTTGAAACTAGTAGAGAGTTGATTGTACAGGGGCATGGTGAAAATAATTTTGTATTTTGATTACAAACCACTGTATGTGTTCAGAAGAATCTGCAATACTTTCAGAGGATACAGAGGTTTGGGGTTAATGGTTGTTTGAAAGATTCTGCTAGACTGCACAGCGGAGACCTGCCAACTTCTGCGGGGCACTAAGCACGGATAATAAAACCAACGGAAACCATGCTCATTAGAAAAAGCAAGGGGAATCACCAGGCAAGATCAGGATCTTTCCATAGGCAGATCTGTCACCTTATTGTGGAAGGGAGGTCAGCCATTTCACTGGTTTGTGTTTCCTTGAGTTTATTACATTTACACAAGCCTTTATTTCTTCTTTTCCAGGATCCTCTGAAAGGAACACAGCACAGAATTATGAACAAAGGCGTAAATAAGACATTCCTGTGTATTATTTATTAAACTTCATTTGTTTAAATGGCCAATGCAGTGTAATATAAATTATCCACTGTAAGGAATAATTATTTATTTAATAATAATTGTTGTTTTTTGAGTTGTAAATTCAATAAAATGATTATTTTTCATATTGTGGCAGCGATACATGTTGTGTAAGTGTGTTGTGGTTCCAAAATAACAGCTCCTTATGGAACAGAAATTGATGATGTTGCACAGCAAAGCACATTATTTAGTATGACCTGTAAAATTGTGTTCACCAAACAAACAAACAAAATTATTTTGTTAATTTAAAGCAATCATATCAGCTTCACTACCAATGCAGAGCAGAACTGGTGTACAGTTTAGTGCCTCAATTTGTTTCCATGGTTTAAAATGTACTGTAACTTCCATATAAAAATATATTTGTAACATTGCAGCATGTTTTCTGTTTTGTGGCTACATATATATATTTAAAAAAAAAGGTTGTGAATTCAAGGTCTTCATTTCATAGTCTGGAATTTTATGATCATAACATTTTAAATAAAAACTACTTTTAAGATTTTGCAACATACTTTCCTTGGTTAGAGTGATGGAATTTATTTCAAACAAATATGTGTTCTGAAATAAACCCTGAATTAAAGCCATAGCTTTGGGCTCTAGGAGCAGAAAGCAAGATATTTATAATTATTTCATTTTGCAAGACAACATATTCACTTCTTACTGTTTGGACAGGATAAGGGGAAATTAAAACTCTGGAGATTCTTTGCATATTCTATTCTTACTGATAGGGACTTTTGGCAGGTGGAGGTAAACCTTTGTGGAACCAGCCATAGACAGTATTGAGAATCTACACATGAAATTAACATGTACATTGATTTACAACTCACATGTAAATCAAAGAGATCATTACATATGGCCAGACTCCCATGTGTTCTACAACTCCGGGGGAAGTAAAGGATTTGCTATAGAATCCACCTCCTGTTGCAGGTTTGTGCTAGAAGTTTTCTGTTTTTTTTTAAATATGTGTCTGGACCATATGGTCACAATTAAAACAAGCACAAAGTGTATCTAATGCAATGCTGTTTTCCTTAGTTTGAAGACAACCTGAAATTCAGCTTTTAAAGGTGTGAACTGCCATGTTCATTTATTCCCATGACATAATGACTTTGAAACTAACAATGAGAAGTTAAGCATCACCATATTTAGCTACTTTAATTAAAACATTCACTGTTGTAATTGTGTACTATTCCCTGTCCAGCTACCAAAAATGTTGAAGTTTTCCCTAGCTACTTCTTGATACCTTCAACCCTTACAAAATTCTGTTGCCTGTCAAAACTTAAAACGTGTGTGCAACATTATGGACAGAGCACCAAGTCGGGAGGAAGGGCTGCAGTTCAGCTGAGCCAAATGCAGTTGAGGAGAGCAGGCTGCTCACTGAGAAGATTGGCCACAGCTGGGGCTGCTCAGGAGCATGTGACTAGGAGGGGTAGAGCACAAGGAGATAATCAGCCCAGTTCTGGAGCCAGAGCAGGCAGTCTAGCCCAGACAGTGTTAGGGAAAAGAGCTCCAGGCAAAGAGCTGAAAGGTGGTGGGAACCATGAGTAGACCCAGGAGGACCAGAGCTGCAGAATAGGACCCTGGAGAGAGGCATCTAGCTGCAATGGAGAATAGCGGAGGTTCTGACTATTGTAGGCTATTAAAGACTGAAGGACCAGGTTGTGCCTACAGGTTACGGGCAGGGTGCCTGTGAGGCACTTCCCACTATCAGGGGCTGAGGTTAGGGTAAAACCCCGCAAGGGTCAAGGACCCTGTGGGCTTCATAGGCCAAAGCCAGAGCCAGAAAGGACAGGGCCAGAGACCCTAGTATAAAACAGGCAGGGCTGAGGAGACCAAGCAGGCTGAGCTCACAGAGGGCCTGAGTGACTAGAAATCAGTTCACTGGACCCACTGGTCCTATAGGAGGACTGAGTGAGATCTGCGAGGCACAGATAGGGCCAGTAAGGCCACAAGTATACCCTGTAGGGGAGGACAAGTGCTAGCAGGGCACAAATCGGTTGTGATATTAGACCTGAGTCCAGAGACAAAAACAGGACCACGCATCCGGCTCAGGTGCAATCAGGATCATTCCAGGACTCAGAAGCAGACTCTCAATTTAGCTACATTGACACAAGGAAGAAAAAACGGAGTACACTGAGGAGCTGAACATATTCTTTCCTTTCATATTAACACACAACTCACATTAATATTAAATTAATTTAATTTGTACATTCACACCTGAGAGCAGAATTTTGTCCTATGGGACTGATTTAAACTGACAAACAACAGGAAATTCAGATGTAAACTAGGAACTTGGTCAGTAATGGCAACAATTTTAATTTTGCCTTAAAATCCCTAATTCACTTATGCCCATCATCTTTTATGAGGTAGGTTAGAGCTATGAGCTATATTTTACAGATGGGGAAACTGGCCCACAGAAGCTGTAGAAAATTCCAGGTATAACACTTACACATTTGTCCCGGGACCAGTTGTACCCGTATTTGTTCTGGAACAAAAAAGTCATGGTATTGACAAGTACATCACCCTTGCAGTCAGAGTTTAGTGGCTACCTGAATGCACAGCTTCTTTAATGCAATTGATCCAATAATGCAATCCAGTGATAACTATTCAAACACAATTTGCTACATCCGCAGACGAATTGCTATCATTTCTCATTCCATGAACCCTATGGGGTTTTTTTTTGGTTTTTACCTAAGAATTGTTCAATTAATCATAATTGAAATATTCTGTAAGAACATGTACATTTTGACAAATTAGAAGTTTTTATTTGAAAAAATTTAAAGAAGACTTTTGATTTTTTGTTTTGTTTCATAATACTGGTAGCTCCACTTTGAAACATTTTTAAAATTTAGTTTAATTTCTATATTTTTCATCCTTGGATTTTCAGCTTATTTTACATAATTCTCTACAAAAAATAACTATAAAGAAAGTAAAACAATAAAATAAAAATATAATTAATAGAATATTGAAAGTTAATGTCAACACTGAAAACAGCTTTCCATTTTATCAATACAACATTTCTAACAGTGCAAAAAAAATTAAAATTTCATATAATGGGAAATTTGGGAGGGAAAGTTAAAGCAAAGGATATCCTGTAAAATGCAAATCCCAGTTCCCAATTAGCTTTATCACATTTGTAGACAGCTGGTTAAATATTGTTATTCTTCCTTTACATACAGCCCAAGCCCACAGCACATTCTTGGTAGGTCTGGGGCCTCTTGATTCTCCAACTGGTATACATTTCTTCAGACCAACATGTTTTCATTGTATTACCCAGAACCTGGTGTCCTGATGTTCCATTCAAATATACAAGTGCTAATATGAGCCAAAAGTTTCTAATACACTCATTTTTGCACTACCTACCCCCAGTAATATCAGCATTGCCTTTTTTTTGTCATAACCAAATCAGTTGAGTGTCCAAGTCACAATAAACCGCATTGAGCTATTACCCCAAATTTGGTCACATTCTGCCTCATTAGTTATTCCTACCTAGCGGTCCGTTATTGGCCACTCCGGACATATAGAAGTTCATGCAGCTTCCGCTCAAGTTGGAGACATCCAAGCACGCGACAGAGTAACCACTAAGAACTCTGTAGCGTGACCAAGGAAACTTGGCGGACTGATCACCCACCAATATTTCCCCGTCACCGGGTCCTCTTGACGTACCCTCGTTATCCTGTAGGTTCCTTTCATTCAAAAACTCGTTAACTCGCAACTCATTTGATTATCTGTGACAACGCAAGCAAGCTACCTCAAGGCCTGCACTGCCATTCCACGTGGCGTAAGTAAAATAATCTTTTAAAAACAATTATCTGTCTTGCCTCTCCATCGCCGGCCGCCTGATGTCCGATTAACTTAGCAATCCTCTGGACAGCTCCAGCTGCCCGAGACATGGCTTCACAAACAGGATCTAAGGGCACAGCGGTGGAGGAGATTCTACTTGAGTGCTGCCCCTGGTACACCAGGGGATGCCCTGTGGCCAACACGAATGAGCTACGGGTCCACATCGCGTACCACCAAGCAGGCGGGTCGACCAAAAGGCTCATCAGCGGCTACCTTTCGCTAAAAGGGGAAGAAGGAGTTTCGAACGAATGGGAGGCACACTTTCCCCCCTTGGGCATTTGGGTATGTGGTGAGCAATGAGTGGGTCTGATTCAGACCCCAAGACAAAATATCTCTTGCCAGAGTAAAACCGACGGGCATAGCAGACCCAACTCTCGCCCAAGAGTATGCCCACTGTATAAGGTGTGTGAGAGAGGATGGAGAACCGACACTTGTTGCCTGGTTTAATCCCCCAACCCTAGCACCCGAGTCAAGGGGGCACGAGCTGCTTTTGGATCTCTGGGAAAAGTTAGAGACGGAGGGCTGTGTCGCAGCGTGGTGGACAGGCCCAAAGTGGGACAAGGGGAAGATGTTGAACATTATGTTCTGCACTGTTACAACTTTACTGCAGGAAAATGCAAATTTAGAGGTTCAACTGCTCACAGCCGCCCAGACAGCTAAAGAAGCGGCAGTAAAGGAAAGCTCTGAACCATCAGAGAACCCCGAGCCGCAGCCATTCCAAGATGGCGCCGGGGAAAAAGAAGAGCGTGCGAAAAGTCTTGGGGAAGAAGGGGCAGTCGCGCGGTCCTCAGCCCTGCCCCTCGGTGTGGTGCCAAAAGAAACTCCACCCCCGATGCAGCACAAGTGGGAGAACTGTCCCCTTATGAGGGAGAGAAGTTATACTTGACGCTCCTGTCCGATGAACCTACACTCCTCCCAGCTGTGGTCCACCCGATAGCGTTAGTCAAGCAAGTTACAGATGCACAGGGTGCGACTCTCATTACCACTACATGCTGCACCCGCACGCGGGGCAAAATGCAAGAATTGTACAACAAAGAGTTGAAACTGAAGCCTGAAGAGACCCTGGCTATGTGGTTAGGACACCTGGTAGTGGAATTTGGGTTAGACTTGCTGGACCTGGAAGAGGCTAACTACCTAACCCGCCAAGCCTTGTGGAGTGGAGGGCATGCCACCGACCTGGAAGTGGTAGCGAGTAACACTCACTGGCCCATCCCACTCCCAGCGCTTGTTGCCGGCCAGGTTAGCCACAAGTCCCACGCATGGCACGACGGCCGCCCACCAAAGGTCAGAGAGGAACAACGCTTGCTGGCCATAATAGGGGTATTATATGCCTCTTGGAATCCCAGCGTATGCCAGCTGGGACTGACATGGGCTCAGTGCAGAGGAGGGTGGCCTCATCATCATCTATGGAACCCTGGAACTGTTCCTGCAACCCTTGACAGCATAGAAGCCTGCATAGAGGTCTATGGAGGAGATGATGCCAAAATGCTTCAACTCCTCCTCAACCCGATGACCGGACAGCAGGCAGGAAACCTCCTGAGTCACCTTCCACGGTTGCAAGTCCTTATGAAGACGTCCGTGAGAGCCTCTAGTAACGTGGAATACCGACCCTCGGCATACCCCATCAAAGCCCAAAGACCGAGGCATTATGAGTCTGACACTCCACGAGAGTAGCAACCATTGCCGCAACGAATGCTGGAGGAGAGAGCCATGTTCGGGATCCTCCTACACATTTCCAGGCTTACGAAGTGACAATAGCACATTCTGGGGGACAAGGGCCAACGGAACCTGGCAAATGAACTAGGCTTCAGGTTTGATACATAAGAAGACATGATGACCAATTACCAACCTTGGCTCATCGCAACTGGCTAGCTCACCGCTGTATTGTTCTCCCAGTTTTCTCTTTCCGTTTGTTTGTTTATTTCTTTGTCTGTTTGGTCGTTCATTTGTTTGTTTTGTCCCCTTACAGTCTCGGCAGTGACAAAGCGACAATCTGTGACTGCTCGATCACAAGAACCACCGAGCACCGACCTGCAGTACACCCGGGTCGACACAGCAATGGCCACCTAGTTGTATGTCGCAAATGGAGTCGTCGCCTTACTCCTGCCGTTACCGACAGGTTCCTCGGTGAACGGAGCTGACTTTGAAACCTCCAGCTCAGTTCTGAACTTTCTATCATTCTGAGCCAAAGTCATAATTAATGGCTCATCAACAGATGACCTCGCCACGTGCTTATGGTTCCCCCTTTTCTGTTAATGACCCCACGTTCACACCTTTGGTCTACAAAAATGTCTTGTACATACTTGTTTCTGTTTTGTTTTAAAGCCTGTTCAAAACTTTACGCAGGGAAGACAAGCCATAATGTTTTGAATGAGAAGGATAACTCACTTAATGAAGCAGTCCAAGTTGTTTGACAAGCTGACTGTAACCAGCTTGTGCATGCTCTAAATTACGGAAAGAGAACAGCATTAGTGATTTGAAGGTTTTGGAGATGTTGCAGAAAGGTCGGGTGTAGACAAAAAGTAAATGAGAGAGAGAGGAGAAGGGAATTTTGCGGTTTTTTTGGTTTCTTGTTCTTAACTGGAACACAAGAGAGCACAAGAGGCAAACGGGAAGGCTTATTATAGTATGTCGTAGGTGGATAGAGAGCAGAAAGTATGTGGTTTCAAGTCGTTGGAAGGAGAAGCAAGTAGTGAAGCATGACAAGATTAATGCATTTTGATAGTCTTAAGTAAAGAAATGAGGGAAGGCCACTCAATAATAGTTATGGTTAAACTGGTAATACTTATAATGAGAGCATAATGGGGTTACTCCGTTAAACAAAAATGTCTTTGTGTGTATATATGTATATATGTGTGTGCGTATGTGTGAGCATGTATCAGACAATTATAGGAACCCTCCGTATAGGGGGCATCAATCTAATACCCCGCTCTCAGTTACCTTGGAGAATCGAATTACAGAAAAAATTACATAAAATTAAGGATAACAATTTGCTGCTTCTAAGTTAATTCAATTGTCAATGTCTTTAGTTACCTTGTGTTTGCTGTTGATCGCAATAATCATTGTGTATATAAATCATTGTATTTTATAGTTTGATAAAAAAAGTGACTTGTTAAACTGTCCATTTTTCTTTATATATCCGCGTGTTATCCTAAACCTTGCAACAGTAATGAGTTTCTGGACAAAAATTGCCTCTAACCTAAAGTTCTTGGTCTATTGTGCCATGGCCAAGGGGGCATGTCATAACCAAATCAGTTGAGTGTCCAAGTCACAGCAGACCACATGGAGCCATTACCCCAAATTTGGTCACATTCTGCCTCATTAGTTATTCCTACCTAGCAGTCCATTACTGGCCACTCCGGACATATAAAAGTTCATGCAGCTTCCGCCCAAATCGGAGACCTCCGAGCACGTGACAGAATAACCACGGAGAACTCTGTAGCGTGACCAAGGAAACTTGGCGGACTGATCACCCACCAATATCTCCACGTCACCGGGTCCTCTTGATGTACGCTCGTTATGCTGCAGGTTCCTTTCATTCAAAAACTCGTTAACTCGCAACTCATTTGATTATCCATGACAACGCAAGCAAGCTACCTCTAGGCCTGCACTGCCATTCCACGTGGCGTAAGTAAAATAATCTTTTAAAACCAAAAAGCTGTCTTGCCTCTCCATTGCCGGCTGCCTGATGTCCAATTAACTTAGCGATCCTCTGGATGGGTCCGGCCGCCCAAGACATTTTTCTCCCTGATTATTAATTAAATAATCTGAGTTTATACATAATCAATTTAACTCACAGAGTAAGAGAACAAGTTCTAAACTACACACTAGATTAAGATGGATTATTGTCTATGTTGTCCCTTGCTTTGCAGCTTTTTTTCTTTTGCTTTTAAACATGATTGGGCATTGGACAGCACCACCTATGGCATGTCAGTCAGAGCCATTGTACAGCTGCACCTGTATCACAGTGTGTCTCACGTCAATTTCCTGTCTTCTGCAGACAGACTGCAATATCTGTAAAACCAAACAATTGTTTTGGTGGTAACAGGTTGAGATCAAACCGGCAGAAAGAGACAGTCGATAAAGCTGCAGCACAGGTGGCACTCAATAAAACACAAGCACCCTAAAGGAAACTGAAAAAAGACATGAGCAGGAAGCCGGCACTAAAGACTCTGAGTGACAACTGAAGTCCTCCCCAGTTTTTATTCTCTTTACTTTTAACTCTAGACAGCACTATACTAATGTATGGATAAACTGATACCGGAACAAGAAACAAAAATAGAGACCTCTTTGTAGCAGTTTAAGTTAATACAGGTGTACACATGAAGATGTATGCACACACCACATGCATGCTCACATACAATCCAACATTTTGGATGTTGAAGAGAAACCCAGAGTGTGAGAGAGAGAAACCCAGAGTGTGAGAGAGATCTCTGGCCCTTGAATGGATAGTTAGGAGAACAGTAAGGAACACAAGCATTCTTCTTCTCACCTGGAACAACCATAATTACAGAAATTGGAGCACTGCAGGGACTGACCTGCCTTTGCACTCTTAAGACAAGTATCATCTATATATGTGACAGCCAAAAAGTAATGCCCAGTGCATCTTCTTCCAGGGAATTCAGAAAGGGATTATAGCTTCTGGTATTTTTCTCTGTGGGAAATTTATTTCTACAGTACCCTCACCCTCAGGCTGTGGCTAACTGCCCACATTGAAATTACAATTACTACATTGAGAAGTTTGTATTTTTCATGTTACATCAAACAAAGGAGAAAAATGTCATGGGCATGTGTATAGGTTGAGGTATTTGTTCATGCTTCATGCGCCCTTCAGAACCACTGGGGTTTGGAGTATATGATTTCAACCATTTTGAAGTAATGATTAGAGTGATTAATTGAATTATGTTTTATTTAGTAGAAACTTTTCATGGCTCCATCTGAGTTATATAAATGCAGACCCCGTTCAGGTCCTTTCAAAGATATTTACTTATACACTTGATATAGCACACAGACATTTTGCAGATCCCTGTACAAACCCTCTTTAATGACAAAATTTCATCTTGGTAGGCTTCAGTGATTTCCTCAGCAGCAATATTGGACATAGTGTTAATTTAATGAACCCTGAATTCAATAAGAAAATTATTGACAACAGCTGCTCTTTCATAAGGTTGTTTTGTTCTGTCACATCTGCAAATATTTTGAATACACTGCCAGAATAAAGCAAGCCAGTTGACTATGAATAGGATTAAGTGCCCCTTTCAGCATCTAAAAATTAATCATTTTCATGCCCATTTATATAAAACAAGTACTGCTGGAATGTAGTATCTCAGGGTAGTATCTTTTCAGTGGCGGCAGCAGTGCTGGTGTCCTTGAACCAGCCTACACTCTTCTAGCGATGTTATGATCTCTTCAAACAATTCCCTGAATGGTATTTTAAAAGATAACTAACAGAGGGGTGTGCCAAAAGCTTGCAATTGGCCCTAGAGAATTCATTATAAAATGGAATAATATATATATGAACAATGTGTATTTGAAGCTGTCCTGTTGTATCTCTGAGGATCCAAGCTACATATAATGCACATAAGATGCTAATGTTGATATAGAAATACAGCCAATAAAACCATGTTAAGGGTCCCCTATTTTCATCTATGTGCAGCTCCAATTAATGGTGATATCAGTTACTGCACATCAAAATATTTAAGTGTAAATCTGTCAATAAAAGATAAGGGGCCTGGTCCTATTCTATCCATATCAAGGGTAAAATGGCCATTAATTTCTGTTGAAGTAGAGAAGAGATCAAATTGTGACATTTTATGGATTGCTAATCAGTGATGGTCTTGGATAAACTTCTAATGATCGGTTGATTTGGCTACATAGACAAAATTTAGTGGGTTGTCAGACTTCCCTGAAGCTTTTAGATTTCCAAGCCCAGGGTGAAAATCTTAAACAGTCTTTCACAGTGTGTTGGGGGAAGTTCCCTCCCAGTCCTATGTGGCAACAAGCAGAGCCCAGAATAATGGAAAATACCCATAGTACAACATAGGCTTTGGCCATCCCTGACCAGTGGTTGTCCACCTCTAGTGATGAAGAGTCCAGAACTTCCCTAGGAAGCTTATTTCACTGCCTCCCTGTTCTAACAGTGAATACGTTTTCCCTGAAATCCAATCTAAATCTAGTTTACTGCAACTTCAAGTCATTGGTGCCACTGGTCCACATCCTACTCTCTATAGTGAGAGAAAAGGTGTTTTCCCTCTTCTTTATGGTAACCCTTCAAACTTCAAGGCTACTTGAGTAGCCTCAAGGAAGCCACATAATTTTCTATGGCTCACATTCTTTATCTCTTAAATGGCATAGTCAATTAGTCATACATGCATAACTTGTTTAATTAATTCAGAGCTGTAAAATTCTGAAGATCATAGAATTTGTACACATTAAGGTACACATAGAGGCCCCATTATGCTATGCACTGTACACCTACCAGGCACACCTACATGACACATTAATTGCATATTAGACTGATTAGCTGTGCAGTAAACATCGCATGTCTATACATGCACCTCTATTAGGCTGGAGTAAACTAATTTACTCCACATCAGGATAGGACTTGTAAATACAAGAACTATCCTTCTGTGTAGTTTTTTACGCTGCAGGAGCACACATGTAGACACTGTCCCAGCTGGCTGAGACAAAATGATGCTTTGTGCAGGGGTTGTTCGTCAGCTAGCTCTGAACTACAGCACTCTTATGTCCCAGCCAGCTGGTGCAGGCTGACCCCTGAGGGCCCCTGCCAGCTGGTGCTGTTCCACCCCAACTCAAAATGCTGTAGTTCTGGGCACACACACAAACAGCACACCTAAAGCAATACATTCTGGATCAATAAGCACCAGAGTATATGCTTTGCATTAATAAGCATATGTAGACACACCCACCGGGCATGCCTACATGTGCACATTAGCCTGATTTAAGGTGTATGAAGGGCATGCGTTCACACATGCATGCTCTTAATGTGCCTTAAAAATGCTGATTTAAGACTATTCAAGCCCAATGTTGATAAAGCAAGTATCAAATGTATGCGTGAATAAGTATCAGCAGGTATCAGCTTTATTTGTGAATAGTTAAATCACATTAGTGAATGCGTAGTCATGCTAATGCACATTAGTGCAGTGTGTGTCCATTGACATGAGACTAACTTTAATCCCAAGTCCATTCACACACCTGTGCTAACGTGCGTTATTGCATACACATGTAGACATGCTCCTAAATCATCTTAATGTGCATTAGGCTAATGCACATTAAGTCTAGGCATGCATAAAAGCATGTGCAGACATGCCCACTAAGTATGATACTGATCCTACCAAAACCAGCTTGCATTCTTAATAGATATCTTAATACATCAGAGAGGTACCAGAAGCCCAGAGAGATTAACATTATACAGTAGATCAGTAACAGAGTTGGGAATGGAATATA
Organism: Caiman crocodilus; assembly: GCA_030014935.1. Classification (NCBI taxonomy): domain Eukaryota; kingdom Metazoa; phylum Chordata; order Crocodylia; family Alligatoridae; genus Caiman; species Caiman crocodilus. The sequence goes on along the minus strand of JAGPOW010000261.1, from coordinate 218,089,933 downwards.
CATTTCCAAATTCAAAGCCTTACCTGACTTTCCTGGAGGGTGCTAGGTAAGAGCAGGTAATCCTATTAAGTATATTAAAGGTTAAGCCTGAGGTTTTAGAAAGTTTAGTGGGTGAAGGGCAGCAGGATCTTGCTGTTTATCCAAACCATTAAACTTTCTGTGACAAACTGCTGTCAGTGACCCTAGAGCCCCAAACCTCTCTACACTGTTCTGTTGTGTGTTTTCAGGGATGAGACTAAATTTTACTGTTGGGGCAACTATTCACCCTAGTACACCTCATTTTCCTCAACCCCTAACCAAACCTTGCCGCTTAAGTAGAGAAAGCCTGCAAGCTTATGAGATCTTCACCCACAGTGTGCAAAATATTAGGGACTTGCTGTTTTCACAAAAGCAGTGTGCCTATAACTGACAACAGTTCTAAAAACTCTTCTCACCCTGAGACAATCAGTAAGTTATGAAATGAAACAGGTTTCTTATATAAGACAGAGGAACATGTAAGAAAAAGTATCTGTAGTATTTGAAAGATACCAGGAAATAAAATAATAAATTACCTATAGCTACCTCCTGATCTGGAACACTGGTATTCTCAGCAGTCCACTTTACGGCTCATACTTGCTGCTATTCACAGATGATTCCCCCAACTTGCCTAGCTGGTGTCCCTTCTCTTCCCCAACTTGGGGAGTCTTGTCTGACTTTATGTTCTATCGATTACTCTGAAAATCACTCTACCTGCAGACATTCAGTAGGGAATATAAAATAGGGAAAAAATTATTACACAAGGAAGATATATCATACGAATGAAGTAACTATTAGGTTTGGAAAGTGAAACACGAAAGAAATAAAACCAGAGGAAAATCTCACCCTATTTTTCTAATCTAGAATCAGTGTCTCGGAAGTTTCTTCAAATGGTTTCCCCAGCCAGCTGTCATCAAATTGTCCCAGCCCTCCTTAGCTAATGGATGAGACTAGGAAATTGTCCTGTAGGTGTCAGGATTCCCTAAACATCACGGTTTTTACACCTCAGTCCTCTCACTGAGAGTTTTATTCATAGAAGTTTTATCCAGTAGAACAGGGGTCAGCAACATTTTGAGGCAGAATGCCAAAAACACCCACAACCTCAACTTGTAAAGTGTTGGATGCCAGGAATAAACCAACTTCCCCTAGTGGGGCAGCCATGAGGGGCCTGCTCCTTGTTGTGACAGTGCTGCCCCAGCCACTTCCCCATCATCTGCCCCAAGGTATGTGTCCACCTGCCATCAGCAATGAGCTGGTCCAGGGCTCTGCAGACCCCAGTGCAGGTGCCTGCGGCATCCCAGCTGCCTGCCACAGCCTGCCCGGGTTCTGTGAAGGCCCTTTCCACCCACCACAGAGCCTGGGCTGCTCACAATGGGTAGCAGGGAGGTTGCAAGCAGCTGCACTGGAGTCCATAAAGTCCTGGCTTGGCTCATTGCTGGCAGCGGATGTGCGTGCACCTTGGGATAGATGGGCTGAGGCTGCACTGATGCAAGATAGATTGCACCCATCATAACTCTCCCACCATCCACCTTGAGGCACACATGCCAAGCAAACTGCCTTTGCATGCCACACTCAGGCACTTGTGCCAGAGGTTGCCAATCCCTGCAGTAGTTTTTTTTATTTTATAATTCATTAGAAAGTGCTATCCAGCACAAGCTGGACTGGACAGAAAATTACTAACATAGCAATAGAAGAGCATTTTTATTAGAAAACTGTACTATATAATCACCTTTGGAATAACAAATAACAAAGTGTATCCTTTTCCTTTTGCTTCCTGTGCTTGGAAGAAGGGCAGTAAGAGAGAAGAGGCATATTAAGAGACCCAGGGAAATGGCTGGAGCGCTTCTCAATATCAGAACCACTGCCACTGCCTCTGCTTGCACCAGACGTTTCTGTTCAGGCAGGACTGCTCACCATCAAGGCTTCCACCCAGGTATGGGTTTGGCACTGTGCAGACTGTGGCTTGCAGGTTCCTTCCAGTGACAGCCAGATGGGGAAGTGCTTGTGGTATGAGCGGTACATCCTGGTGGTGTCTCTCAGGGAACACGCAAGTGAGCTACAGGAGGAGGTGGTGAGAATCCAAAGCACCCTCCACCATGAATTCATTGATTCAATGCTGAAGACCTCCAAGACCATGGAGGAAGAAGTGCCAGAGGCTGCACTAGAGAAGAGAAAGGATATGAACTGTTAGGAAGGTGGAAGCTGGAGGCTTGTGACTTTTGGCAGCAAGCAGAAATCTTCACTTCCACTTGCAGCAGTTAATTTGGAGAACAGATATGCAGCCCTAGCAACAGAGGGGGAGGAGCACATTTCATTGGTGGAGGAGGAAGACAGGTCAAGCCTCCACAAAGTGGCACGGATGAGACAACCACCACTACCAAGAAGTGACAGGTAGTGGTAATTGAAGACTCCCTTCTGCAGGGGACAGAGGGAGCCACTGGCCAACTTGACCTGCTGTCTCAGGAAGTTGACTGCTTGTCTGGAGTCTAGATCTAAGATACCATGGAGGGATTACTTAGACTCATCCAGCCCTCTGACTGCTACCCCATGCTCATCCATATGGGCACCAGTGATGCTACCAGGAGAAACCCTGAGTGTATCAAAAGTGGTGACAGGACTCTGGGTGCAGGGGTATGAGGCTCAGGTTGTGTTCTCTTAGATCCTTCCGATCAAGGGAAAGGGACAGGCCAGGAATAGGTGCATCCTGCAGATCAACACCTGGCTGCACAGGTGGTGTTTCCAGCAGGGCATTGGCTTCTTTGACCATTGGATGATGTTCTAAGAAAAGATAAGCACATAGGAAAATTTCTCACACCAATCTCAGTTTCTGAAGCCTGAATGGAGATATTTAAAATTTGTTTTTGAGATTGAGAGGAAATTATTCAAAATTGTTTAATTTCCTCCCATGGAAGTTTTCATTTAAAAAAACACATACATGGACTTCAGGTAATTACATTAGTCACACTTCAGTGCTTGATGGGTATCTTTTCAAGGCAAGATTTGCTTCTAGCATATTTTAACTTGTTTTACTTCTTTGCTATAGTACACACGAATTAACTAATTGTTTTCTGCCTATTAACTCCTATCTGTACAGAATCATAGAAAATTAGGGTTGAAAGATCTCAGGAGGTCATATAGGCGGACCCCCTGCTCAAAGCAGGGCCATCTTCAACCAGATCATCCCAGCCAAGGCTTCATCAAGCTGGGTCTCAAAAATCTCTAAGGATGGAGCGTCCACATCTCTCTGGGTAACCTGTGTTTTACTATCCCCTAGTGAGAAAATTCTTCCTAATTCCTAACCTAAACTTCTGTTGCTACAACTTAAAACTGTTGTTCCTTGTTCCATCATCTGCCACCACTGAGAACAGTCTAGTTTCATTCTCTTTTGAACCTCCCTTCAGATACTTGAAGGCTGGTATTACATTCCCTTCCCAGTCTTCGCTTCTCTAGACTAAATAATCTTAGTTCTTTCAGCCTTTCCTCAGAAGTTGTGTGCTCCAGCCCGCACACCATTTTTTTTGCTCTCTGTTCTAAGTGCAGGACTTTCCACTTGTCCTTGTTGAACCTCATGAGATTTCCTTTGGCCCAATCTTTCAATTTATCTAGGTGACTCTGAATCTTATCCCTATCCTCCAGCATATCTATTACTCCCTGCAGCTTGGTGTCATCTGCAAACTTGCTGAGGGTGCTCTCTATGCCATCTTCCAGGTCACTGATGAAGAGATTGAACAAAACCAGCCCCAGGACCAGCCCCTGGGACCCTCCACTTGATACCAGTTGTCAACTAGACATGGAACCCTTTAAGCCCAATGCTCCAGCCAGTTTTCTATCCACCTTACAGTCCATTCATCCAGCCTTGATCATCTTATGGTCCAATGGCTCAACCTGGCTATGGGATTGGACCCAAAGACTAGTAGTTGATGGGAGCAAATCAACAATCATAGGGTGACCAGTGGAGTCCCTCAGGGCTTGATACTAGGGCTGGTATTCTTTAACATCTTCAGTAATGATCTGGAGCTGGGAGGCAGATGTAAACTGGCCAAGTTTGCGCCTATCCTGTGGTGCGACTGCCCTCCCCCACAATTTGGTGTCATGCGCAAACTTGGCCAGTTTACATCTGCCTCCCAGCTCCAGATCGTGGGCTGAACAAAACTGGATGGACTTCAATGTAGAGAAGTGTAAGATACTGCACCTGGGTAGGAAGAACCTTCAACATACTTACAGGCTCAGCAGTGCTATGCTCGCTAGCACCACAACCAAAAGAGACTCGGGGGTCTTGATTGACCACAAGATGAATATGAACCACCAATGCGATGCTGTGGCTGGCAAAGCAAACCAAACTCTGGTGTGCATCCACCAATGTATCTCAAGCAAAACCAGGGATGTTCTCTTCCTGCTTTACTTGGCCTTGGTAAGACTGCAGCTGGAGTACTGCATCCAGTTTTGGGCCCCCCACTTCAGGAGGGATGTGGTAAACCTTGAGACAGTCCAGAGGAGGACTACTTGTATAATCCAAGGCCTGGAGGGCAGGTCATACGAGGAGAGGCTAAGGGATTTGGGACTCTTCAGTCTGAAGAAGAGAAGGTTCAGGAGGACTTGGTGGCAGCCTATGATTATATAAGAGCAGTACATCAAGAGCTGGGAGAACAGCTGTTCACCAGAGCTCCCCAAGGGATAACAAGGTCTAGTGGCCAGAAACTCCAGGAAGGCCGATTTAGACTGGATATAAGAAAAAAGTTGTTTACAGTGCATGTGTCCAGGTTCTAGAAACTCCCCCAAGAGGTGGTACAAGCACCTACTCTGGACTCCTTCAAAAACCAGGTGGATTTATTTCTTGCTGGGGTCACTTGATCCCAGCTGACTTTCCGCAGGACTCGATGATCTGACAAGGTCCCTTCCAGACACTTATATCTATAAAATCTATGAAATCTATCAAATTAGTGAGCAGAAAATTCAGAAACAGAGAGCTTTACTTAGAAAAGGAGACTCTTAAAAAACTAACAGTTCTACCTTGCTGGAATTCTCCCAAAAATACTAATCTGTCTTTTATCTAACACTTTGGAAACTGGTATATTGGATCTCTGCAAAGCAAATTTGCTAGCTACAAATTACAAAATAGGCAGAGATCTTTGTGTTTTCTTTCTTTATATCTGCAGTATATAGCAAAAGAATGGCTCTCATTCTTTCTGTCTTCTATTGCCAAGTAAAAACAATCTGTGTTATATCCCAAGGGGTTCCAAAAACATAATTACAAGATCTTTCTGAGAAAGACAACCATCAGCAATGCATTGCTGGCAATTATCAAATGCTGCTTCTTAGGGCTATAGCTCCTGGAGATATAGGATCATGTGAAAACCTTAACTTTTATTTTTTAAGCAAAATAAGTTTCTGGACTAATAATTGTGCAGGAAAGTTTGAAAATGTGAGCAATAAAACTTCCAAAAAAGAAAAGACAAAAAATCTGCAGAGGTATGATTTTATAAAATCTTGTAATATTTAAGCCAATCCCATGATTTTTTACATCAGCTAGTCACTAGCACTAAGGAGAAAACTGAATTCCTGAATGACTACTTTGCTTCAGTCTTTCACCAGGCCAGAGGTAAAATCACACCAGCTAGTGTATAGAATGAACAGGGTTCAAATGACCACCTTCCTACTATTGCTGTAGAACTGGTATGAGATCAGTTAAAGAAACAGGATGTATATAAGTCATCCAAGAGCACTGAAGGAGCTGGCCAAAATAATTGCAGAACCCCTGGTGCTCTGGGGAGGTCCCCAAAGACTGGAAGAGGGCCAATGTTGTGCCCATCTTCAAGAAGGAGACGAGGGAGGACCTGGGTAACTATAGGCCAATTAGCCCAACTTCTATCCCAGGGAAAATCCTGGAAAAATTCATTAAGGAGTCTATGTGCAATAGGCTTGCAGAAGGTAAGATTCTGAATGGCAGCCAGCATGGCTTTATCACGGGCAGGTCATGTCTTACCAGCCTCATCTCCTTTTTTGATCAGGTAACTCATCACCTGGGTAAGAGAGAGGAGGTTGACATTATATACCTCAAGTTCCAAAAAGTTTTAGATCTGGTATCCCACAATGTTCTCGCAAAAAAATTGGAAGACTGTGAACTTAACTGTGAAACAGTGAGGTGGGTAGGAAACTGGCTGTGGGGTAGGACCCACAGAGTTCCTGGCGGGAAGTGGCCAGTGGTGTCCAGCAGGGGTTGGTGCTTGGTCCAGTGCTATTCAACATCTTCATCAATGATTTGGATGTGGGGCGTGAAGAAGAGCTCACTGACCAAGTTTGCAGACAACACTAAGTTAGGGGAAAACGTGGTCATGCTTGAAGATAGGCTGCAGATACAGGTGGACCTAGATAGGCTTGCAAGTTGGGCGAATCAGAATCTGATAAAGTTCAACATCAAGAAATGTAAAGTGCTCCACCTGGGGACGAACAGTGCCCTGCAAACCTACAGGCTTGGCAATGTTAACCTGACCAACACTATGAATGAAAGGGACCTGGGAGTAATAATAGACAACAGTATGAACATAAGGCAGCAGTGTGACACTTTAGGAAGCAGGGCAAACAATACCCTGGCACACATCAATTGGTGCATCTCCAGCCAAACCAAAGAACTGATTCTACCACTCTACTTGGCATTGGTGAGACTGACGCCGGAGTACTGTATCCAGTTCTGGGTGCTGCACTTTAACAAGGATGTGGTAAAGCTTGAGAGAGTCCAGAGAAGGGCCACCCATCTGATCAGAGACTTGAAAGGCAAGCTATATGAGGAAAGGCTGAGGGATCTGGGACTCTTCAGCCTGAAAAAAAGAAGGCTGAGAGGGGACTTGTTAGCAGCTTACCACTACATCAGAGGCATACATCAACTGTTCACCAGGGCACCCTTGGGGAAAACTAGGAGTAATGGTCACAAACTCCTGGAAGATGATTTCAAGCTCAACATTAGGAAAAACTACTTCACAACTAGGGTGTCCAGACTGCGGAATAAGCTCCCTCCAGAGATAGTGCAATCACCTACCCTGGATAGTCACCTTGCTAGAGTCACCCGACCCCAGTTGTCTTTCCTGTTTTGTGCAGGGGACTGGACCCAATGATCTTCCAAGGTCACTTCCAGCCTTATAATCTATGAATCTATCTATGAATCTTTTTCATAATCTTGGGGTTAGTTATAATTCATATGCATTCAAATAAGAGCTGCCCCATTTGAAGTCAGGGCATATGCATATCATGTGGCACTGGTATAGATCACATTATTACATTGATTTATTATACGAGTAGAATAGGTTTATTATAAAAGTATAAAATGAACATTGCTCCTAAAGGTTGCCTTTCTGCTTCACTGAAGCATTTCTACCTGGAATGTTCTATAACTCCTGCCTGCCTGGCCAACTGCTACAAATTTAAAGTACACATATAGTCCAATAATTATATAAAAGTATCATTTATATATGTATTTGCATTCAATTATCCTTAATATTTTGGATTGTCTTTTGTAAAAAAAGCAAAACTCACTGAAACACACATTTTTTCAAAGAAAGCAATATTCCCTGTTATAGCAGAATTTGGCATAAAGCAATAAAAAATTCTTTTTCCTCCAAATGTTTCTTTATGTATTTTCAAGAAGAATAACATGTTACAATTTTATTTTGTGTTGTCATTCTTCATTTTCCTATTATGTACCATGTCTCTTTAGAAGTCCTTCAAGCTGAGGACAAGTCCAAACACTTGTTATTGGTTCCTTGGAAGAAACAACTGTTTTTCATTGTGTGGCTCAAAGGAGTATTTTATTTCTTAATTTAGATTTATTTTGGTAGCGTAAACTACACTTCTGCTGATTTATGTCATCTAACAGTGTTTTGTTGTAACTCAGCCTGGATATGATTTTCCATTTCAGAGATATAGGATGCATCTACACGAAACCCTTTACTGTGCAGTAACATAGTTTACTGCACAGTAAGTATGCACGTCTACATGTGCACATGCTTACTGCACGGTAAACTCAGCTAATCATGAGCAAATTTGCTACCTGCATATGCAAGTAGCAAATTTACTTGTGATTAGTTACTGAGCACTACTGCACATGTAGACTCCTGACCGGGAGCAAATCTGCTCTTGGTCAGCCAGCTAGCAGGGGGCAGGAGATTGCCTGGGCACCTGTCCAGGAGCATTTACTCATAAGTTGTACTGCTCTAATGCATGTGTAGACACACCCATACTCTAGTACATGTGGTACAAAGGAAATATACTTTCTTGCACCTTTCATTTGTATTCATTTCAATTATTTATTTGGATTTATTCACTAAGTAGCAGGCTTCGAATAAAAATAGATGCAAATTTTCCGTTAAAATTTCAGAGACTAGAGTTATCTAGATACTCAGAGGCCACTTCTACACAAGACACTGACTGTGCAGTTGTTACTGCATGGTCTTTTAGTACAAACAAGTACCAAATGACTGTGCAGTAACCAAAGTTACTGCACAGTAGCACAGCCAAACAGTTTTTTTCATGACTCTGACTGCACAGTAGCCCAAGACTACTACTTTCTGTCACACGACACTACTATGTAGTAGTCATGCAGTACTCCACAGTCAGCATGTCATGTAGACATGGACAGGGTTGTCTAGCCACCAGCTGCAGTAACCTGACCTAACAATGAAAAATTAGATAAAGAACTATAATTGGCCAGAGTTAATATCCAGGGGCTTTTCCCTGGGTATAGCCTGTAAAAACATTTTCTTAAAAGAAGTGACAATATGCTGAATGGACCTGAAGAAAGGTACTTTGAACATGAAAATCTGTTTAACATCGCTCCCAACTTTGTTGTTCCAATAAAATATAATCACCAAAAAAACCTCCCTTGATCATCTGTGGAGACATCAATAATTTCTTTAGCCATAGATCCAGCTCTTGTCAACTGGACCTCACCAGCTGAGAAAAGCAAGGCTTCAAAATATATGTTGGGGGTATGAAGAGCATCAATAGACTTAATAGTTCAAAGAGCAAAACAGCAGTTCTAGAGTGGTATTTTTTCATCTGTCCATTTATCACTGTACTTTTTTAAGAGGATAATTCACATTATCAGTGTAAACACAAACTTTAAACCCTTGAACCAGTTGACTCAGCCTTCCAAACTATAGACTTAGAGGACGTTTCCTGCAGATTTCTAAGACTTGCTATTTTATCTAATCCCAGCCATGCTGTTAGTCCCATAAATGTTCATTATTTTGCTCCTGTGGGACTCCATAGGAAGGAGATAAAACAAAAAATGTAACAGAAACAAGGGAGGCCCCTAAGAGTGGTAGCAACATTCTTTTGTGGTAATTCATGTGGATTAAAAGCATGAATGCTCATATAAAAAAATCATTGTTTCAATCAATGTGATTTTATAGTCACTTGTTGGTGCCTTTTACACTTCATAATTTTGACTTTAATTTTGTTCTATCTGGGCCCAGAGGAATCAAATCAAAAAGCATTTCTAAGACTAGGAGTGACATACCGTATAACTTTATATACCTTTTATATATAGCTTTTATAGCTTCAAAAACTTTAATTAAAGGGCATCTCGCAAATCTCTTGAATTTCTTAAATATTAAAACTTCCATTTCTGTCCATTTAGTATCTTGAGCACATCAGATAGAATTAACTCGGTATAATAACTACAGTTTACCCTTTTCTCCTTCTGCAATTTGAAACAAGAAAAAAGTGGTGGAAAAGATACTTTTTAGCATGCTGTACACAGCTACCTCCCTTCTCTAAGAAGGCATGACTGGGAACTGCTATCATATTATTCTGCTGTATTTCTGTCCTGTAGGTCTGGGAATTGCTAACTGCAGGATTTTACATCACACTTTCCAATTCTTTTATTATTCCTTGATAGCTGTCAAGGACCTTTTCTTTCTTGGAAAATGAGTTTATGACACTAAGGGCATAGAAGAAGTAAGTCAATATTTATGTTTTCAATAATGTTCTGTGCATTCCATTTTATTGACAAAAATATTTAAGAGAAATCTGGGAATGTTCTATGCAGCTGTTTCCCTCCAATTTTTTTAAAGCTCTTGATTTTTGATTTCTCAATGGTGTATCAATTTTGTATTTATTGTAGCTTCCTCATCTCCGAGTTCAGTCCTCCTTCAATAACATGATTTCATTTTTTTTAGTTAAGAAACAGGATTGCCAACTGGTGAATTTTAAAGGTTCTCTACCGTGCTGACACCAGACCTTCTGCTGTGCAAATTGTTATTTGCAAAAGCAGCACCTTCCATTAGCTACTGACAGAAAGCATTGCCTCCAGCTGTGTCAATTCACATAGCTAGGCACCTGCAAAATGATGATGGCTGTACAAAAGATAAATGATAAGATTTTCAAAGCATTATCACACTGTGCATCGGTGTACAGAAACAAAAGGATGGTGTGTACAAATGCATGCAGTGCCTGGAATATATGGAATTACATGTACATGACATTTTAAAATCCAGGGCAAATATAAACATATTGGTGTGACTTGTTTTTCGCTCCCCAAAAATTAGTGGAGAATCAAGAACATTATATACATCACTGTACAACGGTAATTTTCACTCACAAAAATTACTTGGGTATTTTCTATTGCCACCAAGAAACTTTAGACAAATCCAGGCCTTGACTAAAAAAAAACCTGACTTAAAAATGTTGCTAATAGCTCATTTTGAATGCCAAGATATCGCTGGGGGAGCATCTAAATAAGCGTTTGTCCTACAGTGGGCCAATTAAGACATGAAAGTTCAGCAGAAAATCTATTTTTGGACTTTCATATTTGTGCTATACAATCCTGTTTAGGATTCCTGGAAAGGCTATGTGAAACACCAAACAGAAAAAGCTTCCTGTCTGGCAGGGAATGGTAAAAACTATACTATACTATAGCTAATAGTTTTGGTAACAGACTATTTGTAGAAAATTAACATAGAGATAATTATCTTCCTAGAAT
>JAGPOW010000261.1:218056695-218078545 GCA_030014935.1 Caiman crocodilus | reverse complement strand
TCATCATTGTATTCATCTTCTTTTCTGTTTCAAGAAGCAGTGGTAAGCCAGGCTTAACTTAAATGACATGATAATTGCCTGACAGCTCCAGCTGCACTAACTCATGTTCATCTGCAAAAACAGAAAAATATGGGCTAAATTCAAGGTGTGAATATCAGGTACCAAATATCAAGATATTAATATTACTCCCAAAAGAACGAAGTCATTTCACTCTCCAAGGGCATGTCTACATATGCAATTAATGTTTCTGAATTTTCTGTGCAGAAAATTCAGGCTCATTAAAGCACTCCCCTGTACACATCTACATGTGTGCCCCTATCAGGAGCAAATTCAGCCTGACAGAAGCAGCCCAGTCCAGAGCTGTTTCTGCCCAGCTCTACTTCCCTGCAGCCAGGGGGAGCTCCAGGCTCCCCCAGGAGCCATCCCTGGTCTGGCAGGGGGCACAAGGGCTTATGCCCATGCTCTGGAGAGTTGTAGGGGAGCTGATTCACCTGAGCAGGCATCTCTATCCCAGCCAGGGGGAAACTGGGCAGGCCCTGAGTCCAGGGGAGGGAAGAACTGTCCTAGCTAGGCAGGCAGCTGCCTGCTAGCCACATGAGGTGATCAGGACCCAGGATTGGCATTAGACTAGTATTAGCATCAAAATTAGCATTAAAATAATATAATACACAGTAATAGCTGTGCATGTGTAGATGGTAATGGGTAGACAGTAGATTAGTCTCATGCACAGAAAAGCATCTCATGTAGATTCACCCTAATAATAAAAAGTTGTGACAATAGGTTGGCATTCCTGCCTAGTTAACGCTACTTACCTTACTTAATGGCCTAACGCAATGAATACAGAGTATAAAATTACTTATTCTGTATGTATGACTTCCACTTAAGAAATACAAGGAAAATGACAAAATACACATCTTAACCAATATTAAACGACCACAACTAAACTCAGGAAGTCCAAGGCAGGTGCTGTGGGCCTAATCCAAAGTACAGTAAAGTCACTCTGAATCTTTCAGCTCATTGCAGTAAGCTTTGGCTCAGTCTCTCCATACAAACGTGTGCACTGAGCTAAGTCAAGGTCTATTTTCTTAGTAAATACATTGAATAGTCTGCCTTCAGCAGCACACTGAGAAGTCATCTTTGCCATCAAAATCTGCCCCACTCCCTTCCTACATAAGCACCTGCTGTAAGCTTCTCATGATATGATAATCTTTTAATCTTAGTCACATTACAGAATAATCATAAACAATCGAAACTGAATAAAGAAAAAGACATTCAACCTGTTGAAATGTAGATCAAATTTAAATGTTTAAATCACGTTGCTTTTATGTGGTATTTCTTTCCTTGCATACTCATGTGTATACATTTTTGTCTATTGAAATTCTGCTAAGCATCTTGTACAAGACCATTCTATTGGGCCCAGTGAGATTTACACTGGCCTTGTATTTGATAGTAGGAAAGTAATTTCACCTCTTTCCCCTCCTAGGTCATCTTTGTCTTGTCTAAATAGGATGTGTCTAAATAGCTTTTCAGGATGAGGACTTTGTCTCACTGTATGCATGTTCAGGGTTATGAAACAATGTAAGTATGTGTCTTCAACTGATGATATTTGAAATTGATCCCCACTTTTTAAAATAGATATAAAAGTAGATATAACAAGAGAATGGAAAAGGAGGAAAGTATGCCAGAGAGAGATTTTGGTTTTCTTCTTTCTATTGGGAAATAATAGGAGCTATAAAGAAGGGCAAAGTGAAGAGTTAGGAATTGAGGAGGAGAAAGAAAGGATGAAGAAATGGTAGGGCTCTGATTCTCTTTAAAACCTAATGGTAGAGAGATGGAAGGAAAAGAAAGGAATAAATAGAAATAAGAGCTGAATGTATGGAATAGCTAGGGATGGAGACAGGGAAGGTAGTTTTGGGTGGCCAGACAATAACCAAAAGTCTGATATCACAGCAACCAATTTATTACAATTAAATTTTGATTTAAAACATTTGAAAGCTCAAATGCAATTAATACTATTCACATGCACATGTGTTTAAATAGACAGACAGGTATGTTTCACATATATTTGCAGAAAGTCAGCCTAAATGGTCACTTTTCAGGATGGGTCATAAGCGGTCCCACAGATCTGTGCTCAGCCCTGTTTTGTTCAACATTTTCATCTATGATTTGAAAATGGGGGTGCATAGTAAAATCTCCAAATTTGCAGATGATACCAAATTATTATGGGTAGTAAAGTCCCAAACTGATGGAGAGGAGCTAAAGAAAGATCTCACCAAGCTAAGTAAATGGGCAAAAAAATGACAGATGAACTTCACTGTCAACAAATTCAAGGCAATGCATCTGGGGAAAAATAACCTCAATTATATGTACACAGTTGTGGGTTCTGAACTAGCCATTACAACTGAAGGAAAGAGTCATTGCAGATAGTTCTTTAAAAACATCAGCTCATTGTGCAGCCAGTAAAATGTAGAATTGAAAACAAGACAGAGAATAGCATCATGCCACTATACAAAGCCATAGTGTGCACACATCTTGAATACTTTGAACAGTTCTGAGACCAAATGTTTCTGGTCCCAAATGGACCAGAATAGAATAATAAAAGGTACAGGGAAGGACAACCATAATGAATTGTTGTTCACCAAGTCCCAGAAAAACCATAACTAGGGGGCACCCAATTAAATTAGTAGGAGACAGGGTTAAAACTAGAAGACAAAACAGTTTTTTGCACAACATGTAATTAAATTGTGGAATTAATTGCCACAGGAGTTGCTGGAGGCAGATAGCAAAAGGCTAGATGAATCGTTGAGCTGAGCCAGTATACCAGTTCTTATACCTGCCTCTTTTAATAGATTTCCATCAACTTAGCATTCACACAGGCTCAGATCTGGGTAGGCATGAGTGCTAAGTGAGTATACTGTAGCCCATCCAGGCCCACTCTTGCAATGTCAGTGAGGTTAACGGAAGAGAGGGCTTTTCCTCTTTATCATCTTCCTCTCTATATACTTTGTTTCTCCCATAACTGCTCACTTACCCTTCTTCTATTATTAACCATTCTTGACTTTTTTTTCCCCATGGCCAATATAAATGGGACCATAACTTCCAGCCTTTTTATTTTAGTTTACAAGCTGTGGTTTCCTTTCCAAAAAGGAATAAGGGAGATTATAACTGATTTGCTTTAAGGAAGAAAACTCAGAAATCCCCACCCCTCCTTTGCTGAAAGTTTCATATTTCTGCAGAGTCCACCTTGAAGATTGTGGCCCACATCATGTCTAAATCAGTTAAGAAACACAGTGAAAGACAGTAAATGCTGGAAGACTCAGTATGTGATACTTCCTACTCATCATCATTCTGAGACTGAAAAGGAAGAATTTAAGAATTCACTGTTGATATAGCTGGAGGATAGAGCATTGTAAGGATCTAATTAACTACTTGCTACCTTCGTCTCACAAACCCAAGCACTTGATAAAGCTGGGTAGAAGTATAAGAAGTTGGTGATGCCTTTGGGCTTCAGTTCTATGAGCAGTCCAGTGAATCTTAACTTTATTATTGTGTGTAGACTCATTGAAATTAAATGATTAGACAGGTTTGGAACACAAGGAAACACTATTTTTGCACAGTACATAATTACCTCATGAAACTCATTGCCATTACTTCTCTTCTAAGGATTGGCTACTTGCCACTGGCTGCATCTACATGAGACACTGACTGCACAGTCGTTACTGTGCAGTCATTTAGTACTTGCAATACCCAAGTCCTAAATGACTGAGCAGTAACCAGCATTACTGTCCAGTAGCATCCCCACATGGTTTTCTGGGGATGCTGACTGCACAGTAGCTCATTACTACTGCACAGTAGCATTGCATCACACTTCATACCATGTGACATTACTGCTCAGTAGTAACGAGCTACTGCACAGTAAGTGTTTCATGTAGACATGGCCACTGTCAGAGGCAAGATACTGGACTAGATAGACTTTTTGTCTGACTAAGTGTAGCAACTCTTATGTTCTTACTGTTATGTTTTTGTTTTTACTACACACACGTTTATTTTCCTGTCCTCCTTCCAAGGCACTTTGGACCCAAATTTATAAGGCTTCACTGTCTCTTTGGACGTACCCCTATGGAAATTATTGGGCCTTAGTTAAAAAAACAAGCAGTGATGTAAGTACATGTTCCAGTCACAGGTCTTTTGTTTCCCAAACAATTACTGGGTTTGCCCAACTTCACAAATGCTGAGACATGCACCTAAAGTATTCACAACAGAGAGGTTATGTGCAGCTTTGTTTTTCTCCTAACTTTGTCTTCAGCGATGAACTGTTGAGACTACTGATGCCTGAAAAATACATTACAGCATTTCCCAAGACTATGTTTTACCATCTATTTTTAATAGATGCTTCACTTACACATAGATCTCCCAAGCCATATTAGCTTTACAAAACTCTTTTCATTATTCATCCAATTTGTTAAGCAACGTTGTTTTTAAAGACATAGATAAAAAGCAACACTAAAGTGTTCTGACTTGAAACTGCATATAAGTTTTCAATTATATAATTCTTCACCTTGTGAGTACAGAATCTTTACTTAAACAAAAGTCCAATCAATTACTTAGCAAGCAATTTCCCAGTCACTAAGACTTTTAAAACAGATGCTGGATTAAGAAACACTCAAAAAATAAACTCATACTGTTATATAATGATGTTGGAGTACAATACAGAAGTAAAACTTTGTACCTATCTAGGTAATCTATTTTCACACTACTCATTACCACAGCATGTAACTATTGGTACTTTTCAAGAGGTCTATTTAATACAATAATAACTGGGATAAAATTCACCCCGACTGCATAAATGTCAGGTATTTGAGTTTTGTATGAGGTTCTTAACTGAGGAAATGGTTCTTCTTTGACCATAAGGCTGGAGTATCATGAGATGATCAGAAACTAAATCTAGGTGCAGCAGTGACTTTGTTGAATTCTGATTCTAGAAGCTGTTTCTTCTCTGGCCAATAGTCAAAACCTGGAAGAAAGCATGGTAAGATGTGGACTGGTGATATGATAGATGCAATGCTCATCAAGAATATGGAGGATTAAAAGAGGAATGTGGACAACAGATAAAACTGAACTGACAAGGGAAAACAAACAATCTCTTACCAGTCTTCACTTCCATAATATCTAATAGTGTATAGTCATAAAAAGATTTATTCTCCCAATGCCCTTTGAATAAGGGAAGCTTTGTTCCATTTTACAATAGATAGATCAAGCAATATTCTCAGGCTGGTGTTTGAGCAGGCAATTGTACTCAAACCTGCTGAAACTGTGTGGTGTAATGCAATAATTGTAGGAAACCAGGCATAATGCAAAAACTTTAGTGTGTGTGTGTGTGTGTGCGTGCGCGCATGCGTGCGTGCACGTGCACATGCACATACCTATAGTACATGAGAGAACCTGGCTGGGCAGTACGCTAACAGATAAAGAAGAGTGCTGATGGTATATTGACTTGCCCAGTAGGTAGAAACCTAATTAATTTGCAATTTCATGGAAACTGCAAAATCCACAATTATCCATGAAATCAGCTTTTAAAAAAAAAATAATAAAAATGATCCCCAGTGGCCCTTACTGTCTCATAGCTTACCCAGAAGGGGAAGGTGCTAGCTGGTGGGGCATCATAAAGGGTCATAAAGCCAGCCACCAAGGTGGCAGCTGCCCCCCTCACCCTTGTCTCCTGCCCCAGGGCCTCTCTGTCAATCAGCACTGAGGGACAGGGTGGCATGGCACAAAGGGCAGCCAGCAGCCAAGATGGCAGCCATCCCTTTATCCCTCCTCCCTTCCAGGGCCCCTCCGC
The DNA here is from genome assembly GCA_030014935.1 of Caiman crocodilus. Taxonomy (NCBI): domain Eukaryota; kingdom Metazoa; phylum Chordata; order Crocodylia; family Alligatoridae; genus Caiman; species Caiman crocodilus. Next base: position 218,072,706 of record JAGPOW010000261.1, on the reverse strand, counting down.
CAATCACCAGCAAGGGACAAGGCATCCAGGAAATGCCCGTGAAATCAGTGCTTCATGCTACAGCTAAGCCAGGAAAATTCCTTTGGCTATAAATTTAGCAGGCCCCTAGCAGTAGACTGATTCCACCACTTAGCAGAATGATCAACTTAGTAACGGAGTTTATGAGATCCAGCTTACTCTAACTCACTAGTGCTCAATGTTTTGGACACACAGACCAGAGACATGGCCTGATTGGACCCTGAACACCAGGATTGGTCCCAAACACCTGGGCCAGGCCCTGTTAGACTCATCTGGACCTTGCATTCTGGGATTGGGCACCGTGCCAACTAAACCCAACTTTATACATTGGAATCAGGCCCAGAGCCCTGTATCACCACCACCTGGCACAACATACCAAGATCATGTGCGGGGTTCTGTGCTGCTCCCACCTGGTCACACATGCTGGGATTGGGGCCCCAGGGCCCACACTGCTTCCCTCATCAACCTACAAGATAACTTTCAAAGTGTACGTATCATAGTACTTAAGGTCAGAAGGGACCTAAACAGATCATCAAGTCCAACTCCATGCCCCAGGCAGGAACGGGTGCCAGGATCATAACACCCCAGCCAAATACCTGTCCAGCCTCCTTTTGAAGACCCCCAAGGTAGGAGATAACAGCTACAACCTACACCCCTGCAAGGTAGGAGAGAGTACCTCCTCACTTGGGAGCCCATTCCAGAGCCTTGCAGCCCAGTCACAGGGTCTGTGAAAACAATGAAACAATATCTCATCCACTATATATATATATGCTCCTGATAGACAGTGATCTTGGTTTGATCTTGGATCCTGTTATTAAAGCAGTCAGTTAGAAACAGTTCTTTTGTAAATAAACTGATTTCAGAATGTTTAAAGCCTGGATTTCAATTCTTCAGTCTGAACTATCAACACGTTTTTGAGCCAGTATGAAGAGCCTACAACTTCACAAGGAGTCCATGCTGAGAGGACTTAGAATTAAATTTGTATATTTAAAATACCGCAGTGAACTTTAATGCTCAAGGCTCATGGAAGCATTTTAGATTGTCAATCCAGCAGATGAAAACTGTTTATCAGCAAAACAGGTGGAGCTGCAACATTAGCTTCCCCATCCCTTCTCTAACAACCTGACTTGGACCTAAAGTAATTGAAACTTTATGCTTATTGAGTCCTTGGTTAGCCCTTAGAGACTGCCACAATGAGTTCCAATTAGTGTCAATTGTAATGACAGTTCTGGTTGCATTTGAAAATTATCATCAGTAAATTGTCATTCATCTAGTAATTTGCATCTCTTTGGTATACTATAAGAATATTTAATTGAGTTTTAAAATACTTTATTTTTTTTAAATATCACCTTACCTTCTATTAATAAGTATTTTTTGTAAGAGCTAAGAACTTCTCCAAAGAAAACTGTTGAGGTAGATTTAGATAAATAATGTGGTATATGATTTATTAACACTGGAAATTATATAGTTTCCTGATAGGATAGAATGGCATCATTCCAGATAATTTATAATCCTCTATCAACGGGTTTGCCATGCCATGCATGACCATGCATGTCTCTTTGGACATGAGGTGGACTGAAGTGATTTCTATAAAACTATAGTTATGCTTTCCTAGGTACTACTTCAGAGTCCATTGTGGAGTCTGCAAATAGATTCACCAAATTGTTCAGCAAGTACAACTGCAAACAAAATAGCACAAGTATGAATATTATACTAAAAGACACATATCTAAAGTCAGTTTACAGCAACTGAAATACTGAACCTGAGACTCTACAGATATAACAATGACTACATAAACAATGTCATATTCCAACAATCAAATACATGTCATTATTCTATAACCAAATACAGCAGAATGACTTTGAAGTCTATATTTGTCTGATAAAATGTTCGCTAGTTACAAGTACACTTACGCTACCATGGTTCCCCCATGCAACTCCCAACGGAATCAGTACAACTCCTGAATGCACAATGGCATAATGACTGGCCTTAGCAGACACAAGAAACCAGTTTTGTGAATAAATAATGTAGTGCACACAAGAAAAAATACATTTTTGTTTTCATTTGAAATATACTAGGTTGTTTTAAAAAGCACAACTAAATAGACTTTTTGAAATGGGCCCTTCTAATTAATAGTGGTAGATTTTAAGTCGTAAGAAAAAAAAAACTTAAAACCTGTGCTGAAAATATGTTAATTTGTGAAACAAGTAAAAATGAACTAGTAACGTCAAGTTAAAATTAATATTGTTCTTTCCCCAATTTGTATTATTTTCCATGTCACTTTGAAGCAAGGCAAGACTATCAGTTGTAACTACATTATTTTTGCCTTTGGGTATCATAACTATTATTTAAATTAATTTTCATATGAAATACTGAATAATAGCATTTAATCATTTAACACAACTCTTAGAAACTATTCTATTACCCTGTAACCTTTTGCATGATGTTTTGTAAGCAAGATTAATTTAATAATCCTTTTGTGTGTGATTTTTAAAAAAATCTAATCTTGCAAACAACACTAGCCTAATACTCAATTCCCTTCTTCAAAGCTGGTGGAATAATCTTGCTAAGAAGTGTTCTTTACAAAACATGATGAAAAAACAACAAAAACAAACAGAAAAAAAATCATTTAAATCCTACATAGCAAATATCTGTTTCAATTTACATGTTAATATTTACTGCCATCTGCTGGACAAGCACACAAAATAATTTTATTGCATACCAAATAAATTATTTCTCCAAAAGAAATCCACGAAACATGAAATATTGACATAGATGTTGTTGGATTGTTTAGGAATATTCTATACATATCCCTTCAGTCTCCCAAAGTAACATATTGTTAAAATAAATAGTCAAAGAACAGCAAAATACAAAAATCCAGGGCTCCCAGCATGAAATGTTCTAATCTTGGTTGTTCTTACTCAGGTCCACATAGCCTCTATAGTTATAATAAATAGGACTAAATACAACAAATGATATTACAGTGGACAATTTAAGCCCGTTCCCTACCACCCCTTCTCTCCACAGCAACAATAACAACAATGACAAAAGATATCAATCTGAAGACACGTGAAATTAAACTAAGTTGCAGTGCTTTTTAGAGTCCCGTACTGGAAAAGTCTTCAGGCTATTAAAAGGAAGGAGAGCATGGAAAGGTGAAAGAGAAAGAGAAAACATGAAATGATTGGATTTGTAAATGGAATTCATATCTGAGTACATATATGTGTCTGTAATCTCCTCTCAATTGTAAAAAAAACAAGATTGTGTCAATTAAAGCCTTGTTCCTGATTCTCTCTGCTGCTTTCTCCTCCATCAAGTTTTAAAATGGAAAGTATTATCTGTACCATTCAAATTTAGCTCATTCATGATCTTTATTTTTGTCATTTTTCCTAATGGCACGCCCCTCTCTCATTAATTAGCTGTATCTGAATTTTGTTTGTATCACAAAAAACTCTAGTAAAATTGGAACCTTTTACTTTCCCTCCCTGCTTTATCATATAAAACTACTGAAAGACAATCTTGTCCTGAAAATCTTACATGCTAACTAGAGAAGAAAGACAAAATAAAACATGCCTAAACAGTGTTTTTGTATATCTGCTTTTAGCCTAGAAACATGAGTGATGCTTACACTATAGTCTTTACAACTGTCACCCTTCTCTTTCTCTCTCTCTCTCCAGTCTTTATGTATATTCTCTAAACAGCCTTAACATTTCCTAGGAGAACGGGTTAAATAAAAAAATCAAAACTGTAAGGCTCCAGTTATAACTGGACAATAACCTATTTACATACACCATGATTTTATAATTGTCAGACAGAGGAAGCAGGAAATGAAAGTGTGTTAGTCTCTATCTTTCCTTTGTGCTAAAAGAGTTAACATTGCAGGGAGATGCTCATAGTTGTACACAGCTTGCATTGTGTGGTCCAGCTAAATTTTAAATTAAACTGCAATATATATTAAGTTGGATTAGTAGGCAAACAGTTTTGGTTCCTGTAATCTAGTTTTTTAGAGCATGTACATTTCTATCAGGCCTACCTAATCAGAAGGCCATTTACTGGTGTAATATTTCTCTCCTCCACTTCCATTTTTAAGGAATATATTAAACTACTTTTCCTCGTGGCTATGATTTAATTTTAACTTGTATCACATACGAACACTTGACATGTGGGGCACAAGAGGCCCAGGAAATTTGTCACTCTCTCACAAATATTTATTATATACTTCCTGCTACTCTGAGATCTATAGCTAGTCCTGGGAACGTTTAGACCTGTACAGAAGGAAAAAGCCCCCTTCCCCTTTCCATTTGCACACAATAAACTCTCAGAGGTCAAAGTGATAACTGGATTTTCTTCAAACAGAAAGATGGGTGAGAATAACCCTCTTCTCATGAGAAGGGGCAAGTAGAAAACTGTATTCAGGGAACACTGTCTGCATATACACAACATGCTAACTGCACAGTTGTTACTATGTGGTCATTTAGCACTTGCACAGTAACATCATCAATGGCTTTTTGGTGCCACTGATTGCGCAATAGTTTATTACGACTGCACAGAAGTGTTGCATTATATTTCATGCTACTTGATGCTACTGCACGGTAGTAACGAGCTACTACACAGTCAGCATCTTGTGGAGACACAGCCAGGGTAAGCAAAATTCAAGTAGAGGGATAGAAGGATTTAAGCTTCCTTATGGAGAAGAGGAAAATGAAGGAACTGCTGCTAGGAACAGACATGTTCCTCTCACAGAAACACCTCATTTGTGCCTGGAGAAGTTGGGGCAGTGTTTGTTTCAGAACAGAAGTATCCTGTGATTAGCTTTTACACACATCACCCGTCTAATCAGTTTAGAGAGCAGCTGAATAAACTGCTTCCCTTCTGCCATTGATTCATTGATGCAATCCCAGGATAACCATTCAGATGCACTTTGCAATGTCCCAACATAAATTGTTAGCACTTCTTACTCCATGAACCCTCTTAGTGTTTACCCTGGGACAATGGACATGGATGTCTGAATGGCTTCACTTTGTCCTGAGATAAAATGATTTACTTCTGAACAAACACAGTATCTGTTTGTTAGCTCTACTGTTTGAAACAAAGCGGACATGTCTACATGAGACGCTACTATGCAGTAGCAGTGGTGGGCACTAACCGTGACGCACCACTTCTGCGCAGTAGTAACAAGCTACTGTAAAGTAGCATCTGAAAAAAAAACATGTGGGGATGGTACTGCACAGTAATATTACTACGCAGGCATTTTGTACTTGCTTATATAGTACTAAATGACGGTGCTGCAACAACTGCACAGTCCAACCACTTGTGTAGACATGGCTAGTGGGTAAGTGACTGTGCCCCATGTTCCTTTTCCCCAGAGGGTCACAACATTCACTTCTGACCAGAAGCCCAAGCTTTATTATAGTGACAAGTGTTGTAGCGTGATAATTGACTTCTGCCTACTCTGGAGCTTGTTTTTAGACATTCAGCATTTAAGTACTGGAAATATTTCCATAAACAGCATATCATTCCTTTGTACATTAACAAACACAAAGCTAAGGTGATCAACACTGTCACACAGTCTGCCAGATTTTGTTGCTTAAAGTGGCATAAAACTGGTTTAGAAATTTACATGAACATGTTGTAGAGACTCACTTTTTGGTTTATGGTACCAGAAAGCTCAAAATGCCATTTTTAATTAAAAACCTTTTCTTATATAATGCTTCTAAACCATGTTATTCATTTATATTACTTAGGACCCCTGTTATATGAAAGTCCGTATTTCAAGTTGTTTGAATTAACAAAGTCCAACTTAGCACATTATATTAAATTATTTATAAAAGCTATCCATGTTGGAAACAAATAGTCTGATACAAAGATGTTCAAGTTAAAAAAAACCCCCACAGCCCTGTGCTCAAGTGTCTTTAAGATTCCTCATAAGAAGTGATGGTTTGTAACAACAATGAACTGGACAATTCTAGAAACAGGAGAAAAAGTTTAAAGCTGAGATCACTGAAATGTTCTTTGCTAGGTTAGTACTAATGAAACAGGGTTTCTATCCCTTGTGAGTACTGTTTATTAGAGGGTAAATTAGTAGAAGTGAGACTAGACTAAGAGAAAAATTTACCATTGTGGCAGCTGTCACCCCTCACTCCAAATCCACTATCTTAAAAACATCATCCGGACTACATTTAGCCAGAGAAAGGGAAGTGGGTGATATTATCCTTTCTACCATCTCCAGCTAATATCTGAACCACTTCCATAATATGGAATTTGAACTCATGTCATCATTCTCTTCCTAGCATGTTAGTTCCTTTCCTGCTTTTCTTCTCTTTCTCTCCATCTCTTCTTTTGCCTTATGTCTAGTCACGGCAACTCCACTTTTTGTAATGCTGCCCTCAACCTGTGATCAGGAAGGCAGCTAAAAACAACATATGAAACTACTCAGCACTAGTAAATCTGGCAGGACCTGACTGTGAAGACTGTTGAGCTGGCTCTGCATTTCTTTAGCAGTGGAGCTGCAAGTAAAAATCAAAGATAGAAAAAGAACCCACATTGTCTATCTTTGCTATTCTATTCCCTACTTTTCTCTGTGAATTTTAACATGAAATAAACAGGATTGAAGACTAGCAACAACAAGCCAAAACTATTTAAACTAACCTTTTCTTTTCCCTAATAAAGGACTGTTAATATTTTTAATACGTACTAGTCCATATAAAAATAATACTTTATACAATAAGCAATAATATGAGAAAGAAAATATAGGATATTCATAACAATAAACTTTACTTAATAGTACCTTTTTCAGCTGCTTTAACTGCTTTTCTTTCCTTCCTCCCTCCCCCCAATTTTTAATAAAAGGTTTTAAAAATTAATGGCGGTTGTTACAATGGAAGTACAGCCATAATAACATGACATAAAATCCTGTGCTGTACTTCACATTTAAAATATTAAGCAGTTAGAAAAAGGTTTCATTAACATTTTATCCCTTGTTGGGCCCAAGACACCCTGTAATAAAGCAACCTCATGAAGCCAGGAAAAAAGGTAGGATTGTTGCAACTCTCAAGTTGAGAACACCTAGCCTACTAAAATTCATGATTTACATTTGATGAAAAAATGCTTTTCATGATAGGACTCACTAGAACTACTGTGATTTTATAATCACTTAATCTTGGAAAATTAGAATGCAATAGCTGCACTTTGACAAATTATGTACAAGATCCCAGGTACCTAGGCATCACCACAGTGCAGATTCTTAAACAGAGATTTAGTGCCCCCTCCAAAAAAATGCAGACACTCAGTTAATTCAAAAGGACCTCAATACATTTATTTTAACCAGAACAGCATTCGTTTATCTCTAGTATTCAATTAAATATCAACTGGCTTTGGTTTCTTGGACAGGATATACATTATATCAGAAGTACATTCGTGTTTTGGTAATGCTAATATTATGAAGTTTGGCAGACAGACTATCCGCAAACCAGTCACTACGCCAGATTTGGAATGGGGTAGGACAGAGCTGCTTACACCTGCTCTGCACTGTGCTGCTCTAACACAAATACTCCCCTGACCTGCTGGAGCTGCTCTGAAGATGCTATAATGCTACCAGTGCTGCATGTACAGCAGAGTAGGAGACAGATCACGTCAGTGGTCATTCTGGATGAAAAGTAAGTGTAAACAACTATCTGAGGAGCTCTATTTATTTAATAAGGAGACACTCACCACACACTGGAGTTTCCTGAGGGTTTCAGCAGTTTGACTCCCATTAGAATTAACACAGATTTTTAAAGATGCTGGTAGCAAACTAGCAAGATTTAAGAGTTCATTTGGCACCTAACTTAAAAAGACATTAAAAAAAAATTCTATTAGACAATTCTCACCATCAGTAGGGACCATCAGTATGTTTGGAAATCTAGTCCAAATATTTTGGGTATTATATGAACAACATTAAATTTTCAAACACAGAAGCACAGACAGAAGTCCATGGCCCAGTACATGAAATCTCTTAATATAGTGCGAAATTCCCTTCTATGCAAAGGGCCTGCACAAATGCTCTCTATGCACCATTTAAAACCTTATCTATGTCTTCTACAGAAGGCTAAAAATATTGCCCATCACTGAAGACATCTGATAGGACAAAGGAAGCATCAGCAGCAGAGTTGTTAAGAAAAATAGTGCCATTTACAGATAGCTTACAGAACTGAATGCAGTTTAAGTGGGGCAGCTCTCTTTTGTATAAGCCCTGGTCACCAAAGTGAATTTCACATTATTTTACTAGGTAATAAAGGCTCTTTCACAGAGACAGGAAATTATTTCCATTGGAGGGCCGCTTAACGAGTTTTGGTAAGCTGTCAAACCCCTGGTCACCATCTAGGAGCTGGAAGTCCCGCCCCCTAACCCTATGAACCTTGGCCACTGGCAGTCCCTCCCCTTGCCCCCAGAAGTACTCCTTTTGGGAAGCAAGGCTTGCCATCTTGGAACCAGAAAAAAGCAAACTATATACTAATAATCAAACATCCACAATAACATTTTTTTTTCTTTAAATAAAATTAAAAATGTCCTGATTTGTGTGTTTACATTGTGTATATAGTGGTGATTACATAATAGCTCAAAATGAAGTCTTACCTTTGTATATGAGGGGGATATGGACGGGTGGATATGGGAGTTGTGGATGTACGTGGGATGTGGGGTAGTCAAGGGTATATGTGGATGTCAATGGGTGAGTATGGGGGGTTTGTGGGAGTAGGTATAGGGTTGGTGGGAGGCTATGGGGCGAGGAGGGGACGGGTGGCTGGGGATGTTTGTGTAGGTGTGCATCTGTGGTGGGATGTGTGTGTATAGCAGTGAGCAGGGCTCCCCCTGCAGGCATGGGGAGAGGATGTGGTTGTGCGGTTTGTCAGGGAGTTTGAGGGTATGGTGGGTGTGAAGGGAAGCCTCCTCACATGCGTTCCCCTGAGCCGGTCAGCACCTGTCCCTGCCCTGCAACAGCTCTTTCTGGCTGCCGCCACCATTGTCCCCAACCCTGTGATACTGGCAAAGACCAGCATGCACAACCCTGACCCAGTGCTCCCCATACCTGGTCCAGATTTACCCACCCAGGCTGGGCAGAAACTGTCGCTTGCCATGGAGGAAAAAAGTGGCCACCTTTCCCTTGTTGCTGCCAGCACTTCCTTCTGCAGCTGGCAGAGCCCATGCCCTGCTGGGCTCCCCTATGTCTCTGAAGCCATCACCAGAGCAACCGCTGAGTAACCCAGAGGCAGTGGTGATGGCATCAAACATGCAGGGCAGCCCAGTGGGGCATGGACTCTGCCAGCTGCAGCAGGAAGCATGGCAGCAACATGGGGGAGGGAGATGCTCTTCCTTCATACCAAGCAACAGTTTCTGCCTGGCCCCCACTGTTGCTGGTCAGCCTAGGCAAGCGAGTCCAGAACAGGTGTGGGGCATGCCAGGTTGGGGCTGCACACACAGGTCCCTGGCAGTACCACAGGCCTGGAGCCAGTGCCAGCAGCAGCTGGAAGGAGTTGCCAAAGCCTGGGCTGCCTAGAAAGGCAGTCTAGACATGAAGCTGCCCCAGTCCCACTGCGTGCCCAGAGGTGTCAGGATATGCCATGGCTGGGGGACACCTGGGCCAGGCAGGACCAAGAGACCTGTCATGGGCTGGATCTGGCCCACAGGCCATATTTTCCCCACCCCTGCTCTTTCATCTCCAATACTAATGTCAACATTTCAGCATTCTTTAAAAACTTTTATTGGCTTGCATGGCTGCCTTCTTACAGAAAATAAAGCCACTTGAAAAGCCAGTCATTTCTGTTCTGGAATTACTAGAAAGCCTATTCTTGAGTGGTTGATTTGTAATGCTTCAATGTGCGAGCAGAAGGATCAGTAGCTTTAATCCATCTTGGCATCCAATAATGGGGAAGCCAGTCACTTTGCCCCGGGTAGTGCTTTTCAAAGATCTGGCGATAGTAATAGCCTTCTTTAGTTTTAGGTGGATTGAAAGGAAATTTCTCAGCTGCTTTTTCCAACAAAAGGTCATCAACCTATAGGCACAAGGGAAATCCAAGTTAAACTGCAGTTGCTTTATAAATTTTTTTACCAGATCATTAGCTTCAAGTGGAAGTAGTGCCAACTCATTTCAGGGGATAAGGTCTAACATTACATTCCACATTTTATTAAAGTTGTCTGTTACAGCAACAGATTAAAAAGCTTCCTAAGAGGTGAGTTTCTATCACAAGATATCTGTGCATGGCTGCCCCTGAAATAATTGGAGTCCTGTCTCTCCATTTGCTGAATATTTGTTTGTGTGTGTGGTGTGTCTTTTGCTTATCTAGTCCATGTTTATTCATGTTAATACCAGGTTCTTTTTCCCCAATGAACTTACGCAAGTCTCTCTTCATTTTTTCCTGTCATATTATCAATGTTTAGACTTCTATCCCACATCAAGAAAAGCTATTGTGAATTAAATGGAACTGTTTTGAGCAAGTGCCAGTTATGCAGTTTTCTACCAGGTGATAGGTTTTTTGTTCTGATTGTATATTAACCTCAGTTCCCATCCAGTTCTGGTCCCATTCAGCCTACAAGTTCTCAATGGCAATAATCTGGGAGCTGAGATACAATTCACTTGTAATTTCCCCACTCCAACAGGGGCAAGGAGCCAGCTGGTCTACAGAGCAGAGTTGACCAGAAGTGTAACAGAGCAGCTGGGTGCCCAGGCAGTAGCAACACACAGGGACAGTGGCTGCTACTACGGCTGTGAGGCTGCTGTGGCAGCTGTTATTTCCCCGTCAAAGTTGGTGCCTGTGGCTGCTCTATTCACGCCACCTTAGTTAGACTACTGGAATTGACTGTAGATGGTACCCAGCTTCAGGTGATCTCCAAGGGCTTTCCATTAGTTGGGCTCTATCATAAAATAAAGTTGTCCTCCCCATCCTGCAGAACCTCTTGTTGAACAGAACAGTGATATAACTAGAGCTTCTCCAGAGATAATAATGCCAGAACTACTTTTCCTGGTAAGTACTGAGAGAGCAAGCTGCCCCAACACCCTCAAAGGTGGTTTGGATTGAATTCTCTATTGTATGACCTGATGAATGAGTAGCTCATCTGTGCATTGACAGAATAAAGTGCCCATTGCATCTCCCTACTAGTAGTTACCTCCATTTTGTATTTTTTGCATTGCCGAGGCAACTATTCTTGATGCAAAACCATCATAATTGCAATTATACTGTCTGACACTAACAAGACGTTTGAGTTCTGAAGAGTCTGGCTGTGTTATAGAGGTGGATGTCAAATATCAAAACTGAATAGATTCATCAGCTGGGAGCCAGGGTAAAGCAAGTATGAATTGTTTATGTAAACTATAGCACCTGTGCCACATTCAACTCAGAAGTATGCCCTGTAACATATATACCTATATAAATCCACGTGTATACTTGTAATACAGCTTCCTTCACTTACTTTAATAATATTAAGATTCTTACATAGCCATTTTCATAAGCTTTTGTCATCTCTTTCCTTCTAATATATACTACCATGCCAATCTCTATTTAAAATGTATTTGGGTAGTTTTTACAGCCTGAAGCACAATGATTGATTTTAAAAATCAATCTTGCTCCTGCAATATACTAAAGCAAACATTAATTTAAAAATTTCAGCACTAAAATTAAAGATGTGTTTTCTAAACTGAACAACCTGCAGCTTGTTGGCTGAAGCAGTCAATATATTTGCAATACGTTTCATAGTTAGAGTGCAAGGGTATGTTACTGTACCTGCTGATCAATATAGTCCTGGAGAATTGAAAACCATGACTTCTTGACAGAGGTTAAACCATCACTGAAGGCTTCTTTGGGTCTCCAGAGTATCTCTTTAGGAAGCAAGTTGGAATCCTGAAAGGACTCTCTCAAAAGATATTTTTCAATTCCATTCTGTTGACAAAAAACATAACAATGCCTTGAAAAGTAGGGTATAAAACATGATCCACTCCACAGGCCAGTAAGGACCAGATTTTTTAAATGGATCTTTCCTGTTTGAAGTCCATTTAAAAAAGGCCACTGGCTACCGATCCAGCAAAACACTCTCTCATATGCTCAACTTTAAACGTGTGAACAGACTAATAAAGTTGATAGGACTACTTAAGTTTAAAATAGGGATGGACACTTATTTGGGCCTCCAGGCCACATAGGGAGGTTTGGGGAGCGGTCACAGGCCAGGTCAACACCTACCCCTGGTACAACAGCTCACCAAATCTCTCTACGTGGTATGGGTCATGGGCAGGTGGGGAGCAGGCATGGGCACCAGGGCTACCCTGCAGCTCCTCCCTACTATCCCACCAGGCATAAGGGCCAAGAGGCAGTCCTGGTGGTGGCAAGGAAGAGATGCAAGGCAGCCCCAGAGCAGCCCCCAGATCCTGCTTTTTCCCCACTGCCACTGCCACTGCCCATGGGTCCCAAGTGGTCTCCAAAGGGCCAGGGATAGGGCCACAGGCACCAGCCAGAAGAAGCCACTGCCACCGGGACTGCCAGGAAATGGGAGTCCAGACATGAAGCCGCCCCATCCTACTATGGTTCTACATGCTTCAATACTTTGCTGGATCAGAACCTTAATTTCCAAGCTGATTTTCTATGGTTTTGCATACCTTTGGGATTCTCAGTTCTGCTGGCAGGGATAGGTAATAAGAAGTAAACCGGTGATCCAGAAACGGGACTCTCAATTCAAGACTGAAAAAAAAAAATTAAGAACAATGAATTATATTAGAAAATAATACAAACTAGTGACATGCTGTCTTATAAGTTCCATAACTGGAAATTCCACAACTCTCCAGCTACATTTACTGTGCATGACAGGAGTTAAATGCTTTATTTCTAAATATTTTGCCTATATCCATAACATTATTGTTGAATTAAGTGAAAATAAAGACAACTGGGTACCTTGCATACACAGTATCCCTCAATTAAAGAAAATCCAAAACTATGTTATTATATATGGTGCCATCTGCTAGAAAACTTGTTATATCACACAGATCCCTGAAATTTCCACTGCAGATTCCATATCCTCAAATCAATGTCTGTTCATCCGTATAAAATAAAAAAAAAATCCAAATATCCAAAAAAAATCTACGTAGAAACAGCAAGGTCTCCACAGGGGAAAAAATGAAAATTTCTTAAGATGGTGTGTAATCTAGAATGTTATGCCTAAAAGTACAAGTGGGTGTGGCTTTCAAATATATCCAGAATTAAAGACAGATATTTGAAGCCATCCTGCAGTACTTTTATTCAAAATTCAATGGGAATTTCACATGAAGAATAACTGAGACCTTTCTGCTTCTAGATGACATGTCTGAGAGAATATTGATACCATTTCTGATAATTAATATTTAAGGCAACAAATGAGTCCATGGGAACTTTGCTTTGAGTTACAAGACTCAATACCAGCCAGTTGTTCACTTTCTGTGAGACATGTTAGTTTAAAGTGACTAACAACATTAACCTAGTTGGGTTAGGCTGACTGGAGCACCACTGAAGTCAAGTGAAAATATAAAACAGTAAAATATGGTGCATTCCCATTTTATAATGCTTAGTACGCAAGCAAAAAAAAAGTCATAGTTCTGTATATGTCCCATGCCACTATGCAGTACTGTGTCAAGTGCAGAGACTGAATTTCCCCTCCTGCACATTGACTGAGATAAGACATCAGTTTCTACCAAAATTATTTTCATTTAATGAGAATTTTATTTTCCATAGCTGATACAGTCAGAGTGCAGTGCCTCCCCTCCTCCATCACCCACCCTCTCCCTATTGTCTGTTACTCCTATGTCACATCACACCTAAATTTAAATAGTTCAAGACGGCACCTTGACTTTCAAATATTTTATACAGCAATATCCTTTGACATATCAATAGGAATAGGTGATGATACCTATTCCCTTAACGGTGATGATTCCCTTAACGGTGTGAATCGAAACAATCATACATATGAAGCCAATTTCATCCAGAAAAAAATGCAATGCAAATACTGGTTTTACTGTATCCTCACAGTGTTAAAATGGGAAACTAAAGCAAAGGATATCAAGTGACTTGTCCAAAGTTACCCAGGCACAAAGCAGAGCTAAGGGAAGGCAGATTTTTTTTGACCGAAGTCCTCTGCTTGAACCACATACCTGTCCTTTACATTCCACTGACTGAGCTGCTGCTTACTCTTTTAATTTTTATTCAGCTGTCTGTATCGATTCCTTTTGTATGTTAATAACCAGATAATAGAGAGAATGGCATTAAGTTTCAAAATAGAATAGTTTAGTATTAATTTCATAAGCAGCAACTTAACAAAATCACTCTCCCATATTTGGTAACCACTGTACCAGTTTTTTTTAAATCCCATCTCTCTCTGTAATATGCTTTTCTCTGGCAGTTTCAATATATTCTTCTTGTCCATGCAAGAGATCGAAAAAATTTACAAATATTATATAATTTACACAATCCACCTTTATCTAAATACTCTCATTAGTTTTTAAAATGTGGTATATTATTCCTGAGATCATATATTCCTGAAATACTTGATTTGCTAATATAATGTCACATAAAAAAAATTAAAACTGAGAGAAAGGCTTTTCTGGATAAATCATCCAGACAGCAGCCTTCGAGTGAAGTTTTAATAGGACCAATTACACACAACACCCTAAATGTTATTATCCAAATTCCTTCAGGATACAAGTCCAATTTAATCTTTGTACATAAGCCCATTCAATTCTCCAGCCTTCAGCACAGCCATCAGTATTTATTCCTACCTGAGGCAATTGATCTTTTGTCTAAACTTCATCTTGCGCAAAAAAGCTGACTGCTGTTCAGAAGCAGCACCTCATCTGGTTGAACCATCAGTGTTTTTTCATTGGTTAAATACTGGGTCCATTCATATCAGTACCAAATTTCTCATTCACATCAGTGAAACTAGAATTCATCCCTTAAAATACACTGATTTATAAACATAAGAATATGGAGAGTAGTATTTAACTCTGTGCGCAAAGAAACAATCCAATGATTGGGTCTTTGCTTCTTTAAAATATAGTCTGCTTGGGTTCTTGAATCCCACCTGGAATCAAGGCATTCAGGTACCTGAGCTATGCCTTACCCATGAGCTGCAGTAGTTCTGTCTGCACGAAGAACATCAAACAGGTAGAGCTCTCTCAGAAGCCTCTCGCTCTCTTCCGCAGATTCTTCAGGAGAGGGAGCCTGTAAAGAGTATGCATATGCCATGAAAAAAAAAAAAAAATGACTGGCAATTCAAATGCTTCCTGTTATTTAGGCTAGAGATTAGGAGGAACTTCACAGGCATTTATAGACAGGCTGTGAGAGGAGGAGGGAGGAAGCACTTTAATTAAAGCACCCACAGCACCATATGTATCAGCATCCCCATGCTGAAAAATGGTGGCGGGGGTGCTTTAACTAAAGCTTGTCATACAAACTTGAGTTCAAGCATTTGTGCCGTCACTTGTCAGCCCAGCGATGCTGATACATGTGACACTTTATTCTGCAGGAGCGTGGTAATTACCACGCTCCAGTAGACTCAATTAATTGAGTCTGCTCCAACGCGCTGTAATTACAACACATCGAAGCAACCTCCCCTGTAAGTGTATAGGCGCCTTATGACTGTGAGAATGGTCAGGTATTTGAAGGCTACTTAGAGAAGTCATGACGTGTCCATGTTTGGAAACTGTCAAAAGCAGGTTAGACAGACACTTGGGTAGGATGGTTTAGTCAGGGAGGATTCTGCCTTGATCTAGGAACTGAACTAGATAGTATCTAGGGTCAGAAGGGGCCTAGAGCAGGCCATCTAGTCTAAACCCCCACCAGTGGCAGGAACAAGTGCCAGGGTCACAGGACCCCAGCCAAGTACCTATCTAATCTACTCTTAAAGATGGCCCAAGTTAGGAGCAAGAACAACTTCCCTAGGAAGCTGGTTCCACATCCTAGCCACCCTAACTGTGAAGTAGTGTTTCCTAATGTCCAACCTAAACCT
>JAGPOW010000261.1:218014844-218056595 GCA_030014935.1 Caiman crocodilus | reverse complement strand
AGCGACAAAGATGTTGAACAGCGCAGGCCCAAGGACCGAGCCCTGGGGGACCCCGCTGCTCACATCTCTCCAGGTCGAGTACGACCCATCCACCACCACCCTCCGGGAGCGCTCCGTCAGCCAGTTTCTGACCCACTTAACCATGTGGGAGTCAATGCCACAGCTCCCCATCTTTTTACTGAGGATGGGGTGAGAGACCGTGTCAAACGCCTTCCTGAAGTCTGAAAAGACTATGTCGACAGGGGTGCCCGCATCCGTGGATTTGGTCATCTGGTCATAGAAAGTGACCAGGTTGGTCTGACAGGACCTGTCCTTAATGAACCCGTGCTGGTTGCCCTTCAGCATAAAGTCCCCTGCTGGTCCCTCACGGATGTGAGACGTGAGAATTTTCTCAAAGATCTTCCCCAGAACCAAGGTGAGATTGACTGGCCTGTAGTTCTCCGGGTCCTCCTTGCTCTCCTTCTTAAAGATGGGAACCACATTGGCCACCTTCCAGTCCGCCGGCACTTGTCCAGAGCTCCAAGAGCGCTCATATAACCGACCCAAGGGCTCAGCAATCACCCCTGCCAGGTCCCTCAACACCCTTGGGTGCAGATCATACGGACCTGCTGACTTAAAGACATCCAGCCCTTCCAAAAGCCCTTCCACCAGGTCAACCCTCACCCCTGGCCCAGCAGTGATTCCCGAGTAGACTAGATGATTTTGTGAGGTCTCTTGCAGCCCTACTTATATACATATGGTCCTAAGTGGATTTTCAGTGATCACAGTACAGTGATCTGCACAGATTTAAAGCACAAGCCAGATCAGTTTTAAAAAAAAATCTAAATAATTGAGAATATATAGTAGCCTGTTTGTTAGGACTCTTTTTCTGCTACCTTCCTCACTCAGACACACAAACAAAACTTGCATGTTCATATACCAACGCCTTTTCAGACCCCACACCTAGACTATGAGCTTTTGTATATTTCCCAAGAGCTACATCATGTTCTATTGAGAATACACCAAAGACTGCCACACAACAACATCCTAGGAAACTGTGTAAGGCATAAGTAATCCTGGAACTGGAAAACGGGAGTATAAAATGACCAGTCCTCAAACACATTATTAAATTCTTGGAGCATATAAATGGGGAAGCTGAATTTAAAATTTTACATAAATATTGCATGTCGATTACTACATTCTCACCACAAATCAAGATGATCTCAATGACAGATGCTATCTAAAAAGTATAAAAAGTATCAGGCCAAATTCACAATAAGTGTAAGCCTACATAGTTTCTTAGCTTCACACTTCAATCCCAGAATAAATATCAAGAATTGAGAGTAGTGCTCACATTAAACACACTTGAAGGGAGAGAGAGGCTGCAACTAGATTTAGACAGACTACAAAAGTGGGCAGATGAGCATAGGATGGGGTTTAACGCAGTCAAATGCAGGGTGCTGCACCTTAGGAGAAGGAATCCATAGCATACATACAGGCTGGGGAGTTCCCTTCTTGAAAAGCACAGAGGCAGAAGGGGATCTTGGAGTCATTACTGACTCCAAGATGATTATGACCTGCCAATGCCAGACCCCAGGCAGCAAGGCCAGCCATACCTTGTCATGCATCCAAAGGTGCATCTCAAGCCAGCCCAGAGAGATGATACTCCCCCTCTATACAACTTTGGTCAGGCCGCAGTTGGAGTACTGCATCCAGTACTGGGCACCGTACTTCAAAAGGGATGTGGCCAGTCTGGAGAGGGTTCAGAGGAGGGCCACCCACTTGGTGAGGGCAGCAGGACGGGCCCTACGAGGAGAGAGTGAGGGACCTGAACCTGTTAAGCCACAGCAAGAGGAGGCTTAGGGGGGACCTGGTGGCTGCCTACAAACTCATCAGGGGAGATCAACAGCAAATAGGTAGAGTCCTTTTCTCCCCAGCACCACCTGAGGTGACAAGCACCAATGGTAATAAGCTGATGGAGAATAGGTTTAGGTTAGAGATCAGAAGGCACTATTTTACAGTTAGGGTGGCCAAAATCTGGGACCACTTCCCTGGGAAGTTGGTTCTTGCCTCTACCTTGGGCAAATTCAAGAGGAGGTTGGATGATCACCTGTCTGGGGTCTTGTGAACCCAGCATTCATTCCTGCCTGTGACAGGGGGTCAGGCTAGATGTTCTGTTCAGGTCCCTCCTGACCCTAGCTACTATGAAACTGAACAGTGAGATGCCTGAATCTCTCTCAGAAATAGTCTCTGCATCATCAGGACAGTAGGCAGAGCATCCTACTGTTGCTATAGGAGAAGGGAGAAATTGGTCTCATATCCCCTGCTGGAGCAAGTTGTCATAGCCTCAATGTCAGTGGAGCTGTGACATTTTATACCTGCTAAGGCTCTGCCCTTCAGTCTCCATATGGCACTTTAACCAACCTAAATTTTCCTTTAAAGTATAGGAAAAAAAACCCATTCACATTAAAAATATTGCAAAAGGTAACTGATGATCTCTAAAAAAAGAAAATTGAGGTAAAGGCAATACCTAGATTCTAGACAGGATATGCGATATCCTCTTAAAACTTACATATTTCAGTTTTGTTGAATTAGACACATACAGAACTATGCAAGAAGCAGCATTTGCAAGATAGAAGTTTTAGAAACTACTTCAAGCATTCATTTTAAAAATACTTTTCATTTGCAAATGAAAAGTACCATGAAAAGTACCAACAACAGAAAAATATTAGGTACTATTCTGATTATTTCAGTGAAACCACTGAAACAAAATGTGTTTGCGCACAAACAAAAGTATTTTTTACATGTGTGAAAAAATACTGTAATTTACCTTATGGAAGTAGATATATCCTTGTGCCAGTTCATCTGACCCTTCTCCTGAGAAAAGGACAACACTGTCTGTTTTCTTGCGTATGTATTTTGAAACTAGATACATACCTAAAAACAAAATAATAAAGTCATTATAATCAAGTTATAACTACACAAAATGTTTCAATTGCTTCTATAGCTGTAAATAGATAATATTTAATATGTTAAATCAAACTGTTTCTTTTCATATTAATTTATGTTGTGAATAGAAGTGATTTCCTCAATACAGGCTTACAGTTGTAGGAAATAAGAATGATAACAGGCTCACGAGTTAAGATTAATCTACAGGTAATAAATATTTAATATGTAAACTTCACTTTTTGAACTAAAATGATACAAATCTTACTGTTTTTCAAACTTCCTTAACATACGATTTTTAATAAATTTCTTTCACCCCATAAACTGCATCTGACTGGAGGGGTGGTGGCAGCATACTTGTGGCACAGTAGCTCCTATAAAATACTAGTGTTGCAACCTCCAGAGTAAGACAAGTCTAGGGCTCCTTAAAACTGCTTTGTGGGTACTCCTTGATTGGAGAAAGGGGCAACACCCCGACAGAAAATGCGCACTTGTGGAGGCATTAGGCAGTCAGGAGCAGCTCTAATTTGTTGTTCACTGGTAGACGCTACAGCCATTGAGGCACTGAACATCTGGACTTGGTCTGGCCTTTTGACTCTCTTGATGGACGAAAGTGAAGATGGTTGAACTAGGGTAGCCTCCACTTCCATACTCCTGCCTAAGTGTACATGCTGAAGGTTTTGGTATGATGGTCATATAGACCTCTTGTGCATACACCATGATTCAGAGGACTGATGGTTGCCAAGAACTTGCCCACTTTTCTGAAGTTATTTTACATAATTTGGCTTTGAAACAAAAAGTGTATTATTTTTTAGACATGTATTTTACTGGGTTACACTTCACTGGCATATTAAATAATATCCATGTGCAAACAAAAGTATCTACAAAATAAATTTGAAAAACAGGTCAAACTCTGAATACCATATTTTGGGGTATGTGGTATGCAACAAAAATATGACACAGATACCGTTTTTTGGAAGCACAACGTAGGGGGGAAAATAGGATTTTTTTCCCACATCCATGTCCAAACGTGTGACATAAAAGTAAGTCCTCCTAGAAACTAGGAGCCCTCAGGAAGTGTGGCATCCCAGAAGATATCTGGGTGAGGCAGCAGGAACTTCCTGGTATGGCAGGACCCTTGGGAGTGGAGTAGCAAGACTGCTACTTCTTTACTGTATATTAATTATTTATCACAACTTACATAAAGAACAAAGTGTTGTTTCTACACAGCAAGCCTCATCAGGATAATACTGACAACTCCCTCAACCTCAGCCAGCAAAAAATTGCTACTTCAGCACAAGCTACAGTGCTCAGCCAATAGCTACGGCTGTGAGAAAGTTACCAACAGACCTCACCTCTGCTGCATGCTGAAGGAGAAAGAAGTGTCACCCATTGGAGCATAGCACCCCCCTTCTTCTATTCCAACAAATGAAAACTAGCTTCCCAGCTTAAGATAAATTAAAACTAGCCTCCCCGCAATTTTGAAGGGCTGATTTTGGGAGGAAAGCTATGTGTAATATGCAAGTAAATATGGTATTGCTTATTGTAAAATGTCAACCATCCAGGAAAATTTCCTTTTGTGTTCTAGTCCTTGGTGACTTTCCTTGGAGGTGTGTACAATAGTTAAAACAGGTTGTTACACTCAAAACAGGAGTCCTGGATAAAATTCTGTTGTTTGTGTTATACAGGAGTTCAGGCTAGATCAGTTTTCCTCAAATCTCTTCAGGTTCACAACCCTTCACAGTAAAAATGTTCACAACTACTTCACTTTTACAGTTAATGTAAGAGTAAATACATACCAAATTAATAGCAAAAAAACTATGTAAAACTTGTTTCTGCATGTATTTCTAACAGTTAATAAAGAATGCCTGGCATTAGAATTTATGGGGCTGAAGAGAGAGGAGGGGTACAGTTGTCTTTAATTAGGCTGTAATAAAGTTTTCAATTCCTCCCCACCATTGTTAGAGGCCAAGAACCACAAGCTGAGTAACAGTAGAGTAGGAAACCTAACGTGGACTCAAAATCTATTAATATATTTCTTCCATTTAAGGACCTCAAAGCCTCAGAAACATAACCATACATTTCTTCATAGACACAGTGAAGTAAAAAAAATTGAATAACTTGCCCATTGTCTAATACTGAAGCAACAGTAGAATTGGAAATAAAACTGGTTTCTCTGACCATTAAATGGTCTATGAGGATAATGTGTGTCTATAAAGCTATCACTACTTAATAATAATAATAATAATAATAATAAATACAAATCTTACCTACTGAAGCTCTTACTGTTGTAATGTCATAGGTTTCCAAGGAAAAAATAACCTCTTCTAATGCCTGAATGCCTTCTTCAGAATTAAATATTACTTCATGATGTTCACTGCCAATATGAGTTGCTACCTGTTTACAATGACAGTTTACAATAATGGAATGATTTCAATCGAAAACACTTTACAAATATATACGGCACATCATAAATGCCCAGTCTCTTTTTCAAACTCTTACCATGATGACTTAGGTAAAACTGGGAAAACACTATGCTATCTACTGGAACGTATAGTAGGACATTTGATAAGCAAAACAAAAGTTCTCACTATACTGAATTCCAATGCTGACACTCCCCAAAGTGCAATGGGACTTGTAATGGACATAAATAGTCAAGGTATTTGATTTTAAGTGCTGAACAGTCCAAAAGACAGCATGATTCCCTCAAATGGTATCTACACTTAAGTATGAGGCCCTTAGATTCAACCAATTAATTGCTAATTAAATTGGAGGTAACTAATACATTTGCAAAAGCAAAATTAGATACCCCATACACATTTCTTCCAGGATGTAGATATTAGTCATTTATCCTAAGATTTGGCCACAGATGTAGGCAGAGTTGCTGCACCTTTGACACATGGGCTACGGACAGAAATTACAAATACACTGGTAAATGTGATTGAAAACCAGTCCAAATCTATAACACAACAGAAGTTCAGTGCACATAAACTACTTTCAAAATGGCTGAAACTAGTTTAGGATAAACCTGGATAGATGTAATATCAGACTGAACTGATTTAGATTAAATTGGTTTACTGAACTTCTGTCCCAGATCCCCTCCAGGTCCAAATTTAACTCAGTCCCACAGCATCCCAGGCCCAAACTGCCACATTGCAGGGTGGGTAGACTAGCCCCAGCTAAGCAAGGACGTGTGCTCTAATACAGTGTTTCTCAAACCATGGGTCGTAACCCAAAAGGGGGTCACAAGAATATTTCAAAGGGTCAGAAAAATGCACAAAAGCACGGGTTTCCTCTTGCAAGCTGGCAGCATTTCAACCTGCAAGGGGCTGCTTGTGCTATGGCCAGCACACAGCCAGCAGGATCATAGGAGCAGCCCCAGCTACCAGATGATGGTAAGTATATGGAAAGTGGGGGTTTGCGGGCCGGGGCTTGAGAACTGTTGGGGTAGAGGAGGTGGTGTGTGCATGTGTGCGCATGCATGTGGAGGGGATGGGAGTGGGGGAGAGAGGCAGGTGCCTGCTCACACTGATGGAAGGTGGCTGGGTGTCCGGGCACCAAGCTGCAATTGGGGGGCGGGCGGGAAGCATTATGGGTCAGGCACTGGCAGAGCCAGGGTGGTGTGAGTTGGGACAAACCATTGATCTTTGCAAATAGGTCCCAGTACAAAAAAGGTTGAGAACCACTGCTCTAGTATACCCTGGCTTGACCTGGGCTGTTGCAGGCGTGTGGCTGCATTTCCAGAAACAAAAAGTGACTGATAAGCAAGTGAACAGATATTTTAATCTACACAGCTTAGACTCAACTGCAAAGATTGAACTGATTCAGCCTTGGGCTTTTTAACTATTTGAACTTAGCCATGGTCTTTTTAGTGACATGCATTAGTAGCTTTGGTCACAGAAAGGTCTTTCAAATAAAGCTAAAGCTCTTGATGCTGCAAGATTTAACTAAGAAGCAAAGCCAAAGCTGTGTAAACTTAATATTACATCAAACTTGGGATCCATCCAAGAGAGAGAACTATTGAAAGAATCATTGGCAATGTGTAGGAGGAGCACCTGAGTGCACATGCACCCCCTGAGATTGGCTATGCACCCTTGAGAGAAGTACTTCCAGGTTTGCCGCCAGGCAACGCAGCCACAGGCTTCTGCAGCAGGGGAAGGGGCTTGCAGCTAGCCTAGCACAGCAGGCACATGCAGGTCAGTAAGATTTCTTCTTGGGGAGGGAGATCAAGACACCCACGGTGCAGAAGGGAGCAGGCAAGGGGCAGAGGCAAATCATTCAGTCTCACCCCTGCCCGCTGCACTGTAGGGATTGTCCCATGACCCAGACCGGACTGAGCCCCATTCACAGTGCAACTGGAGCCCAGCAGCTCCCACCACTGCACACACAATAGGGTAGCCGGGGAAGGGGCAGCATGTTCCCCCAACTGCTTGGCTCCCCAGTGCTGCATCCCTGTACGAACCGCTGGGCTCCGACTGCACCATGACCTGGCCTGATCAGGACCCCATTCAGCGAATGGAGCCCCAGCCAGGACAGGTCATGGGACAAGCGGAGCCCAGTGGTCCCTGCAGAGTGATAGTGCCAGAGAGTCAAGGCCTCAGTCTTTGCACAAAGCAAGGGCAGGCTGCAGTTGTGAGGTAAGCCGGGTTCTGCCTGCTCCATGACTTGCTGCAGTCTTTGAAAGCGGCGCAGCACAGTGCCATGTGTCTCACTGCCCGACCTGCCCAGCTGTGGGGCACACATGGCACCGCGCCTTCTTTCAAAGGCTGTAGTGAGGCGCAGAACCATGGAGCAGGCAGAGCTCGCCTTGCAGCTGCAGCTTGCCCTTGCCCTGTGCAAACATTGAGGGGGCATGTGTCCCCAGCACCGCAACTCTGCAGGAGCCACCGAAGACGACTTAGGCAGGGCGGGGCGGGGGTCCCAGAGGCTGCATTTTCTCCAGCCTGGTGGCACAGCCATGGCTGGCCCCACTCCAGCTCTGGGCTGGGACTGGACTGGAGCCAGTGCAGGGAGGCAGCCAGAGCCAGTGCAGGCCTGGGGGGCAGTGGACACTGGTACTAAGCAGTGATCCCTGACATGGGAAAAGGAGCAGCCTCACAAGTGCAGTGGACCCTGGCCCCAAGCCTGATCCTTCCCCAGTGCCAGTTCCAGCCTCTTTACCTTCCCCCACCATGGCCCTTTCCCCTCCCTCCACACACTTTCGCATGGGGAAGAGCACACACACACATATGCACATGCCCAGGCCTCTCCCCGTCAGCCCAATCAGCTCCTGGGGGACCTTCCCCCAGTATTAGGAGCTACCAGTAGCCCATGAAGAGAATTTTTTTGTTTTAGCTTCCATAATGCAAATTCAAAAGCAGTGATCACACTAAAATATCGAGTTACATCGATCATGCTACAGTGTAAACTGAAAAAAGATAAATTATTCACCATACCTTTCTGGCAGCCAGTAAATCAGGACTGTCTTCCATACCAATTGCAAAGGTTTGTAAGGGGTATGTGATGTTTGATTCTTTCATCAGCTTCAGGAGCATTGCAGCAACCAAGCTGGAATCCAACCCTCCTACCAACAAAATAATTTATTTTATTATTGTTTTACTATTTATTAAAACACTGACAGGCACTGATATCTGTATAACAAAAAAAATGATTTAAGGCAGCCTTATTATTTAAAGGCTGTATTAACTTAAAATATATGATATACTCATGAGTGCGAAGGCTGCAGTTGTGAGGTAAGCCGGGTTCTGCCTGTTCCATGCCTTGTTGCAGTCTTTGACCTTAAGCAAAAGGTCTTTTTTGCAGCCTTAAAAGATAAAGGCAGCCTTAAAAGATAAAGTTGACATTGTACAATTTCAGTGGAACATTTGTAGAAGAAATTACTAATGCAATGTGATGTCCACCAAGCTTAACAGAAATTCTTCTGTAATATACATAAAGGGAAAGTAGAACAATGATTTTTTAAAAGATTTTAAAATATTCTCCATGTCCAGCCTTTTAAGATTGGACTGATCCTCCATGTCATTTCCATTATGAAAGTGCTTTCTTCATCCACTTGATGCTTATGATTCCATATACCTCCTTGGAGGCTTTTAAAGACCTAGCTGGGCAAAGCCTTGGCTGGGATGATATAGTTGGAGATAGTCCTGCTTTGAGCAGGGGGTTGAACTAGATAATCCCTTCCAACTCTAATTTTCTATGATATACCGCTAATAAATTTATTTTTTGTTTACAGGTTGTGAGAATAATGAATTGCTCAGTTTGCTGGCTGAACTAGCTCACCCTCCTAGAAATTAGTTCTGGATCAACCAAGGCTCTTAGTTTGACAGCAAATGAAGACTTTGGCTCCATTTTCAGTGTTTTCCCCATTAAATTATAGAATGTTTTATATTACATTTATATAAATTTGGTACTGAAACTTCATTTCAAATTTTAAAAAAGTAAATGTTATGATAATAAAAATCACCAGATATTTTGACTTTCCTGAAGGTTTCTTTCTTTTTTGCTCCAAATATTTTATGTGGACAACACAAAACTGTATTTTTTTTCCAGTTTTTGGCAAAAAATACTGTGTCTGAAATATTTCACCTATTTCTGAAGCCCTGCGGGGTGGGGTGCAGCTATTCGCTGTGTGTAACAACTGCTATTTCATTCAAACGTGCATCTCACTGGGTACATGGTAAGTGCATCTGCACAGCCTACTACAACTTTGATTGTCAGTAATTTTACAAATAAAAAAAATGAAACGTCAGACCCAAGGCTAAAACAAAGTGGGACAAACACCGGGACAAAGTGCAATCATTCAAACGTTCATTTCCATTATCAGGACAAGAAGTACTAACAGTTTACAGTACAACATAGTACAGTGTATCTGTATAGTTATCCCAGGATTGCATCACTGAATCAATGACAGAAGGGAAGCAGTGCATTTAGCTGCTCACTACATCCTGACCAGAAGAAAGCGATGTGTGTGTTTGTGCCAATCCCAGGACAAATGCAAACACAAGTTGTCCAAGGGGAAATGCAACATCTGTTCTTAGCTTTGCTCTCACATGGAGCTTGACATTCCTTCATTTTTAAGAGTATGTTGGGGAAATGGATTGAATAGAATGTTATGACTGCATTTCTTCTTGGTGAAAGATGGTCATTCAGTCAAAAAGACCGCAGCTCAACAACATAGTGAGGCTCTATAAAGATGCCAATTTTCAAAAAAAATACAATGTTCATCAGAAATCTGAAGTAACAGAAAAGGTAAATTAGCATTCCTATAATTGTAGATAGAACACTGACAAACCATAGCAAATAAACACTTTTTAAGTGGCAAAAATAAGTTTAAGGACTGAAAGTCCTGTTATTTACCTGACAGAAGAGAACCAATTCTTCTGTGAGACATCAAACGTTTCCTAACAGCATTTTCAAACAGAATCCGAATGTTGCTTTTTACAGTTTCAAGCTCAAACCCTGTTAAAAAATGTAAAACAGGAAAACAAGCAATAAGATGTTTTGTTATGACTTTACTGACATTCCTAACTTGGTTGAATCTAAGTCATTTGTTATCAAATGGATTTCAGGCAAGGATGTAGAAGCCCCAATATATTCAGAAGCAGCTGGTACAAAGACAGCCCAAGATATGAAGTCCTTCCCTTATAGAAAGCTTTATTTCTGCTTTCTTCCAAGTAATACCAATTATACCAAACAATCCAAGTAACATATTTACCAAAATGATTAAATAATGGGGTATTCTGATTAAAATTTAAATGGATTTATGTACATTTATTTTTGCTTTGCTATGTTACCTGAAGGCAAATTTTCCACTGTATCATAGGCAGCATGCAGAGGTTCATCTTTACAACTGTGAAATTTTACCACTTCCACTGACGCAATTTTACCAGATGGTTTTAAATCCAACACTTCGTAGTGTCCCGGAAGAAATGGCTCCACTTTAGGACAAGAAGACATCGAGTGCTTTAAGTTCATAAGACCTACAGATAAGAAAACGAAGTAAGAAAATTTCAAGAGTTTCTATGCAAGTAGCAATGCCTCTAACAGTAATATGCTTAGAATCAGGCATGACATATTCCTTTCCAGATTATAATAGTTGTATAACAAACATTCCAAATGTGAGCCTTTGCTAGCTGGCACAAAGATAAGGAGATACCATAATGTTTGAGGACTCCTCTGTTGTAGGAATTCTATGAACTATAGATGGGGCTCTTAAAGCAGAAGCAGCATGTGGTAAATACAAGCAGTACAGACACTGCAGGGCCAAACTTTAAGCTCCTGGCCTCTGAAGAGGAATCCAGAACTCTGACTAATGTGCATATGCTTTCTATACAGCAAATGGAGATTGGTAGGAACCTCAGACTGAGCTTCCAAGGGGTCTGTATACTTGGTGGGGACCCACTTAAAGGTAGTTGATAAAAACACTTAGGGAAGTGGTGTGCTTGAAATCCCTCTCGTTTGATGGACTTAAGTGCTGTACTCAGGGATACACAGAGGCCTCCTGAAGGTAGGCACTTGAAAAGTTTTCTTTGACAAAACCAGCTGGCAGCATCCTTGTTTTATAAAATATACTTGTGCCTAGAGGACTTATCCAGGAAGTTTGAAACAGAAGTTCAATGCCCCTCCTCAACTCAAGATGATCTAAGCCCATGTCTCATCTCCCAGGAGCAATGTCAGACTCTTGTGCAGTACATAGTAAAATTTGACTAGCACTCATTTTTAATTGATGATTATGACTACTTATGAGAGCCTGAAAGGCACAATTACATATTAAAAGTAACAAAAGATTTATAATATCACCAAGTGGCCAAAGTCATTGCTTTAGTATATTAAAATAAATTAGCTATATTGATTTAGAACTTTCATATTTAATAAATGACAGACTCTCACCCTGCTCATGGCGTTTCTAGTGCAGGCTGCAGATCAGCCTTGCAGTAAATTGTCAATGGCCATATTTTATTTGCCTTCTAGCTGCCACTTCTGAAGAAATTAAAGGAAGCATTTTGAAAAACCTGAAATGTAATATAGCATCAGATAGTCATCTGGATGCAGTTTGATCAATTCTAAAATAAATGTATCTCAGCTTTGTCAGAAGTGAGTTGTAACATCACTCCTGTAATCCTTATTAGTATTGCAGTAATCCCTACAGTATTTTTAACTCAAAGAAAAGTTGCAGAACTGAGTCTAATGAGATCCAAACCATAAAAACAGTGAACTTAAATGTGGATGCCAATAACCAAAAGCAGCATAAATGAGTAGAAAAGAGAATGACTTGTATGTTATTCAGATGAACTCCTTCCCTACTTCAATTTAATAGTGTTCAACTAAGTTAATATCTATGGTCCCAAAATTTGATTTTTCTACAAAAAGAAGTGGTGGAAAAATCATTCAGGATATCAAACTTCCAAAAAAGAGTCTCCAACCATAAAAAAAATGGATGCCCCTCTGAATGAAAATCAGAATTCAATGAGAGTCTCCACGACCAAATTCTGACCTCACACAGACACAAATCTACTGCAACTTTGACTCCCGAGTCCCAATTAATAGTTAAATATAGACTTCAAATTTCTTTCTGATTTCAGAAACAATCATACTTGAAGTCAAACCAACAAAAAACAGATAAATGATTTTAGGCATTATAAAAAACAACTTAAAAATTGACTAAGTCCACGTATTCTTTAGATGTGCAAATTAAGTTCTATTTATATATAAGAGCAGCCAATTTTTACATTTTAAGCTGACTGATTAGATACCATTATTAATTGCCTTGCTACTCACTTAAGTAAGCCTCTCCTAAGGATTATCAAGAGAAAACAGCTTTCCTCCCAGACCTTGTAACAGCAAAGCCTACATTTTACAGATTTTACCTTTTGCTTCTGAGCAAACACCCAAAAATCCATCTTCAGTCAGCACTTTAAACAATGGCCTCACTCCGTAAGTATCTCTTCCCAGAAACACTTTTCTGTTTGCAGTATCCAGCAGAATGAATGCAAATACACCATCTAGCATGGATGCTGTTTCCTCTATTCCTCCTCTGCTATATAGATGAAGAATCACCTCGCCATCCACTAAAGTTTGAAATTCAAATCCAAACTGTTTTTTCAACTAAGGAAAGTTATTAAAAAGAAAAGATTAACATTCACTGACTGCATTCATTTTTTACTTTAAACAAAAACAGACACACATTTATTTGCTTGCAGTTAACAAGAGAATATACTGTATTCTTGCACAAAACACGCCCCAAATTATATTACACATCTTGTTTTTGAATGTCAGAATGAAGAATTGTTTTTTCCAAGTTATGGCTGCAAAAGGCAGGGACAGAGCCTAAACTTCAGCCGACTCACCCTCCTTTTCTTCTTCAACAAAAGCTGAAACCCTAAATGATCACAAGTGGTCTGCATGGGTAAAGCTATGATTTTGAAAAGAGCTAAAGTTTCCAAGACTGTGAAATAGGAGAAGAAAGACCAGGAGCAACTAACAGATAGCAAAATTACCCTAAAAAGGTGAGCTTGGTAAGTGGAACATCATGGCTATGAAAAGGGAGAGACAATTGTTAAACCCTGGGGAGAACAATGAGCCATTAAGTCAATTGACTCCCTCAGCTGCCTGAATAGTAGTATCATAGCTGCTACAGTACGAAGCAGGAATCTAAGCAGGGTACTTCTACTGTAGTCAGAAAAATCAGCTTCCCCGCTTAATACATGCACCCCAATTTGGGGGAAAATTTGTGTTGTATGCAAGAAGAGATATGAAGTACCCAGTGGAGAAGAGTTTGAAAGCTGTGTGACACTTTTATATGC
Organism: Caiman crocodilus; assembly: GCA_030014935.1. Lineage (NCBI taxonomy): Eukaryota > Metazoa > Chordata > Crocodylia > Alligatoridae > Caiman > Caiman crocodilus. Next base: position 218,042,868 of record JAGPOW010000261.1, on the reverse strand, counting down.
ACAAAGCCCTTTTATTTCAGCTATGCTTAGGGTTCTTTCCCCAACTACCCACAGGCTCCCTGTGCAACCTTAAAGAAGTGACTTTCAAGGATATTTTCAAAAGTGCTTTTAAATTGTGTACATTTATTTCAATTTCTGGATGTAAAAGTGTGAACATATAGCTCTGCTTTTCAGAAATGCTGAGCATTCTCAGCTCCCAAATTGAAAAAGAAGATGTTCAATACTTCTGAAAGTCTGGTTTTCACTCTTGAGATCCTGAGGAACACCTTTGGTATATCCAGCTTAAGCATCACAATCCCTAAAAATCAGGTGCTCATTCCCTGTTGGTTGATTAAGGAGGCTGAATGGGGAGCCAAGGCTTACTATGCAGACAAAGGGGATCTAAGCATCTCTGAAGGGCAATTCACAAAAACTTACACGCTGAGCAGGGAACCTCTTACACCTATTCAATAGGAAATACTGAGCACAGGGGTGTGTTTGAATTCTGGAGCTTAGGCACCTGACTCAGGGCTGCATATTGGACTCAGGGGTACATATTGCTTAATATGTACATATTACATAACAGACGGGGTACATATTGCTTCAATGCCCTTCCTGAGTTTAGGTGCCTAGGCAGACTTCACTATTTTTAAGATGTGGCTTATGGCAGGGATTCTGCTACCTACCATACTTCACAGAATAGCCCAGTGATTACAGTACTCCATGGGAGTGACCCCAGAGAGGTGACTCTCCAGTCTCCTGTCACATATCTATAGGCTGCTATATGGGAGCACCTACCACACTTCCTGCTGAAGTTGGGCCACCAAGAATTCAAGACTCTTGGGGTTCAAAAAGAAAGCAAGGAGTCTAACTTTAGCCTAGTGATTAGGGCACTCAACTGGGGGAGGGAAAAGTGGGTTCAGATCCCCATTTTTAATAAGCTAAGCACCTATTATTATATATTTCCCATTAATGGTAACGCAAATTTTGCCAGTTTGGGTCCATGTTCAGAGTCTGATTTTTGAAAGTGGTAAATGCTATTGAGAATGACCTTGACATACTGCAGAACTCAGCAATCTCTCAGATTTGCTGTTACTGCATCTTTAATACTTGCTTTGTTCTGCAGTGTGATAGAATTGCTGGGAGTTGTAAATGTTACTGAGAATAACAGTGTTAAAATTCACCCCATGTACACACACAACTGATGTTGCTTACATATACACAAACATGCAATGACCTCAGCAGGAGTTTGAATGTGTAAGCATTACAGAATACGTCACTTTTTTTAGCAGTACTTAGACATAGTATTTATTATCAGGGGTCTACTCAACTAAGGAGGTGGCTAGCCAATTTCGCCCACATATCAACCGCCCTTTTCACGGGTTTATCATGAGATGGCCCCACCCCCTGCTGGTGATTGGAGAGGGCTGTCTGTCATATGGCTTTACCCCCATTGTCCATAATTGGTGGAGAGGGGCAGGGCAGCATGACAGGCAGCCCTCTTAGCTAATCAGTGGCAAAGGCCAGAGGGAGCACCCATCTTGCCTGCTTGCCCTTGTTTCATCAGCCCACTCCCCAACAGCAGGCTGCACTCCCACCAGGCAGCCAGCATTTTGTTAGTAAGTTTTCGTTTTTTTTCTGAGGATTTTGGGGACATCGCCCAATTTTATGATGTGCAAAATCGCGATTTGATTAGGTCCCTATTCATTGTATATTTCACATGAAGCATCCTGGATGGACTGAATACACAGTCCCCAGGTCAGGAAGATACTATATTGGGACTGAAAGTGTCAGATCTTTGAAAGCATTTAGGAACTTAAAGGCATTAGTAGTTTTTCAGAGGTGCCTTCACAGGTGAGATATATAGGGTGAGTCTACATAACTTTGGTGGCACTCTTGGGAAAGACTGCTCCTGACAACACCTGGCCCACCCACTCCTGCCTGCACATGTCAAACCCAGGAATGAAGCAGAGAAGCTGCTCTGGAGATATCCTTTTCCAGCCACTCTCAAGCATACTGCAGCATGGAAAACAGGTGAGAAGGGCATGCTCAAAAGCATCCCATCCAAACAGTGCCATGGAACTGGGGTACACATACTCAAACTCCATTGAGATCAAAGGCACTTATTTAGATATCTTCAAAAAATTCCACTAGGCATCTTCGCAAAACTAAATACATTTGAAATCCCATCCCATTGAGATCATTTGTGCAAGGTTCATTTACTTTGATACTAGAGACATGTCCCATCTCAGCCAATATGCTAAATATAAAATAGAAAACATAGATACAACACAAGACATACAACAGAACCCATCCCAAATAAGATACCAAATATTAGATGATGCTCACTTTTTAAATACAATTTTATACTTTTTTTCCAGCTCATGCTGTTTTATTATAAAGCACTGACAATGTACTCACCCTGGGAAGCTGGAAATGAGAAGAGAGTTCCTTAGCAATTATTTGCCCTCTCGCTATTTATACACAGTCATGTTTCAGTGTGAAATTTTTATGGACTACTGAACAGATTTTAACCCAGCTCGTGCATACGCAATAATTGATATAGCTCATTTATTTCAAAAGACAAATTATTTGGTTATTTTTCTGACATTATAGCTCACTAAGTTCTAGACAAGTTCTGAATACTCACTACCACTCAGGTACTGCACTACAGATCAAATTATTTGTTCTACCTCTCTGAAATTGTAGATTTCTCCATTGTAACACAGCCATAAATATGGAAACTTCTTCACTCGAATAGGCTGCATTCCATATAGCTGATCAACAATTGCAAGTCGGTGGAAACCAAAACAACAGTTGGTGAAGCCATTAACATTTTCAAAGCGAAATGCATCAGGACCTCTGTGGGCTATTTTCATGGCACTCAGACACTGGACAGAAAGGCATTCATCACTTCCAAAAAGAGCCCAAATGCCACACATCGTGAAATCTGATGAGGGATGTATCACAGCTACCAAAAACGGAGACCCTGTTAACAGACATATGATCAAACAATGCATTCTTATTAGAAAAGTTATGAAGGAAGTACATTTACATTTCCTAAATGCATATAATCAAACACTGCCTTACAGAAAAAGAAAAACAACATTCTAGTAGATCAGTGATTCATGACCTGGGTGCTATAGTACCCTGGGGTACCTTGTGATCCTTTCAGGAATGTCACAGTGCCATGCAATGTTATCACTGTTAGATGGAGAATACATGAGTCAAAAGATAAATGCTATATATCTCTGACTGAGTCTATAAGTGAACATCTATCCTGCCTTCACCAGATAAACCCAGAGATTTCAAATAGGAAGCATTTTAACCTGTTTTGGTCTAAGTTCTTTGCAACAAAGAAATTGCTCTATTATTTTTTGGTAGTCAAAAATCAAGTGAAAACTTAGAGCTGACATTTTCCAAGCAGTGCCTTGACTCTAGTGAGGGGTCTCTTGAGTCCACAAAGGTTGGCTCTACTGACATAGGGCTGATTAAAAATAAACAATCTAGTCCACCTGGAAGAAGGATAACTTCAGTATCCATTGAGAGTCCAAGAAATTGGGTTTAAGTTCCATTTTAGATACTGTAAATGTTGGTTGCTTACACAAGTACACTTAGATTCCAAAGTACAGGATCACAGGATGATCTGATACAGCAATTAAAACCTGTCAATCCCATATGTCACATTTAGGTTGACAGTTGAACCAAAACTATTTAGAGTTAATCTAAGAGAGTCATTGATATTCTGCTATGGCTTATCCCAGAAGAAATAAGTCCTATAGAGTGTTACAGTTACAGATTATGTGTAAGCAAATTTTGCAACAGACTGAGGTGACCAAAAAAAGCTACTGACAACTTCAAGAATACCAAACAGCTTTTTACACAGGTTAAGGGGTGGATTCAGGATTTTCAGAAGTTCAAGGCAGCAGCAACAGCAACCCTCACTGCAGGGGTGGCTGCATCCCCTGCTCCCAGCCTCTTCCACCCCCACCAGTATTGACATTTTTAAGTTCCTAAAGCAGATGAAAATCCCCCTCTCTTCCCCTTCCTGATCAGATGTGGGAAAGAGGCTCTGGCCAGGAGGTGCCCTGGTGATAGCGGAGCCACCGTCCTGACCCTCTGTCCATGTCTCTGGACAGAATTCCACCGGGCAATGTCCACCAATTCCTTGGACTCACGCCAGTGCGCTCTGCTCAGTATCCCCCCTCCTTGGAGGACTTGTTATTCATGTGGCCCTCATTCCTGTCTCTACTTTTGCATTAGCTGTCCCAAGAACTCTGCTGCTGCACACTTCATAGCTCCTCTAGAAACACAGGAGACTAACAGTTTCTGTGTGGGCTTATGCCCACATCTCTATGCATATCCAATAGGCCTCTCAGAGGCAGCCCCTTTCCTCCTCCCCTAACTCCTGCTGCTTCTTTGCTGCTGCTGCTGCTGCTGCTTTCTCCGCTGCTGAGGGGCAAGGAAGCTCCAGAGCCATCTGGGATGAGTTGGGGCTGGGTTCAAGTTGGAGGTGGGACAGTGGCCACAGGGTGGCTGGAAAACAGTTCCCCCCACTTTGCTCAGTCACAGTATGAGAAAGAGGAACCCTCTGTCCATTCCCACGCTGCCACTGTCGGCATCCCCAGCTGTGCCTAGCCCCCATGCAGGCAGGAACAGATCTGGTGCTTCCCCAGGCAGTGAGGAAAGGCAGGGGGAAAGGGGTGGGGAGAAGGCAAATGTCGCACAGCACTTAGGTGCCCTGCTCCTAAGGGAGAAAACTGCTAGGGGAAGAGCCCTAGCAGTGAGTAACGAGTCCAGCTGCTGGCTGCCGGGGCAACAGAAGGAGGTCAGCTGACCAGAAGGGGCAGGGCCTGGCTCCCATATAAAGCCCAGGGGCGGAGGCTGGAGGCAATTCCCTACCAGCAGGCAAGAGGGAAGGAGCTCTCTGTCTTAGGAGAGGGGAGAAGCCTGAGACAGGAGCAGCATATCTCACTGCTGTGAGATGAATCCCTGGTAGGCTTGAACGTTGTTATGGCCGGGCAGCTTCTGTTTAACTTATAGGTGAAGAGCTTGTGTTTGTGTTGCAGTTTGTCACTGGTGGTTTGGGTGAGGCTATCAGGGGATGGAGGAGGCCTCATAGGGGACTCACAGCAGTGTGGAGACCCCAGTGCCAGTGAGGGCACAGCATTTAGGGTGCACAGACCCCAGCCCCAAAGAAAGGGGCAGCATTGTGGAGAAGCCCCAGAGAAGGGGGCAGCATTACTGAGGAACCCCGGAGAGAGGGCATTGCTGAGAAGCTCCAGTGCGGGCACGGTGAGCCCTGGAGAGAAGGCAGCATTACTGAGAAGGCCCCGGAGAGAGGACACAGAGAGAAACAGGGCTGCAGAGAGGGGGCGTGGAGACAGAGAGATGGAACAATGTCTGTTATCCCTGCAAGGCTTGGGGCATAGTACAGGGGTGGTAGGAGCCATGCATAGCCCATAACGCTAGGGTGTACGGAACACCCGAGACAGGAGAACCGTGGCCAAGAAGATAGGAGGCAGCCTCCCTATAGAAATATATAAAATCAAAGTCATGGCAGGAGACAATTGGAGGGTGCGAGTCAGCAGCTTGGCACAGTAAAGGAGGTGGGAGGGGACAGCACAGCAACCCTGACCACCCTCCTGTTCCAGCATTATCTCTGGGCAAGAAGGGGATGGGAGAGAGTGTTTTCACCTGCTTTAGGGACTTTCAAATGTCCCCATAGGCTCCCACAGTGTAGTTACAAAAAAAACAGGATGTGGTGGTCACTTTCCATGACACTTTAAACTGAACAGTTTATACCTTTCTACACTGGCTTGGGCATCTGGACACTTGTGAACAGAACACACATTTGCCCTCTGGGGTCAGGGTGCAATCTAAAACCAGGTTCTGCCACTTTTAGTTCAGTCTGTGTGCTCCAAGCTTCTGTTCTGTTACAGGTATAAACCAGTTTACTGTGCTGAGCTTCTGTTCTGTTATGGGTACAGACCAGTTTCCCATTAATTATAATAGTAAAAGTGTAATGTCTACACCTGACCTTGTGGTTTAAACCACATTTAAACCCATCCAAGACTTCCGTTCTTGGACTTATGTTCTGCACCTTATGTTCTTAGCAGATTGCAGAGTCATGGGCCACATCAAGAGTGTTCACACGGGACTAAGCCTCTGTACACCGGAGATTAGTCTAGACCTAGAGTATGGCCACATCTGCATTAATCAACCTTGGCTGAAAAAGCAGAGTCCTCCAGCAAAAAAGTGCTATATGATGGCAACTTCTTGGCTGTCATCTCGCTGCCCAAGCACACACTCTAATCCTGCAATAAATACAAAGAAATTCATTCCACAAATTTTCAGAGAGAAGCCACTTCATGTTTAACAAGTGAAGAGCTTGCATAGGGGCCCTTATTACAGAGCATGGACATGCTGTAAATTCCTCCCTTTGCTTACCTCATGGAAATGGGGTAGCTCATTCCACTTATTTTGTTCTGGCATGCCCATATCCTTAATGAGCAAGAGTTTTAATTCAACTGGATTCTAATACCCTCCCCTCCCCCATTTACTTTGTGCATGACAGCAAGCCCTGCAGCTGGATTCACTGCTGGGCTCTAGGCCATTTCCAGGCTGATGGGAGAGAGGGGAGAAAAGGTTGGGGGAGGAGGCTATCTTCCTACCTCAGGAACAAGAGTATTTTTGCAAAAACCAAATGCAGTGGCTGGGCCTGCACCCAGGCCGGGCAGGACCTGAAACCACCCTCCAGCTGCTGCTCCCTCTGTCCTCGGGGGAGCAGGTCCCCAGGTGCCAGCAGAGGCAGGACAAACCCTCCCCAGCGCCTGCCCGCCCCCTCTCCGGGCAGATGTTCTCCAAGGCGCACACAAGCGTTCAGGGGGCCGTGGTGCCTGCTCCCTGTGCCCTTCCGGCTCCCTCCTCATTAACCTGGGATCCACTCTGTCCTCCTCCCATTTTTCCTAAGAAATCAGCTGCTGCCCCCTCAGCAGTCCCCCTGGTGGGAGGCGGCCCGCGTCCCCAGGCGCCGCCACGCTGCTTGCAGCCAGCGAGCACGAGCGGCCTCCTGCCGCCGCCAGCTGATGCAACGCGGCAGAGCGGAGGAGCCCTGGCGCGGGCTGGGGGGAGCACATGGCCGGGCTGCCGGTCCCCCGCTCCGCCCAGGCGCTGGGGCCATGCCGGAGCCGGAGCGATGCGCCCGCGGGGTCCCCCCAGCATCCTCCCTACCTCCGCGCTTATCGGGGCGACCCGCCGCTGGTCCCGACCGGGAAGTGACTGGCTCCTCCTCCCGGCGCTGCTGAAACACTGCGCTGGATTTCATCAGGCGGCGCCCCCGGCGCCGCCTCCGCCCCTGCCCGAGGAAGCTGGCTTTCGCGCCCAGCGCCTGGGTGGGTTCCCAGAACTGATCTGTCCAGGTTGTTAGTAATGAATTAGACAGGCCGCAGGGTTACTGTCATCAGCAGTGTGCGTTTACTAGTAACCATGCCACATAATACGATGATCTAGCTGGGGCTGGTCCTGCTCCGAGCACGGGGCTGGACTAGATGTGACCTCCTGAGGTCCCTCCCAACCCTCATTTTCTACGATGCACATCATGCATCAAATACTTAATCCTGAATAAGGGCCTGGGTTTATGGGACAAAGGGTTTTTCAGCTCCCTGCAGCCTGCACATCTCCACGTCCAGAGGAGCCTTGGAGAATTGGGGGCAGGGCAGTACTTGACCCAAAGCTCGGTTTTCATCTGCCAGCTGGGGAGATACCACAACCAGGATGAGGGCAAGGGAACCCCTGACCAAGGGAGTGCAGTTCAAACGGCACTGTGTAGTGGAGGGTTGCACCCTTGTCTGCTTGAGGACAGGACTCCCTACCAGAGCCTTATAGCTAGCCTCCCGCTGATCACCTTCCAGTTGAAGGATCTTAGCTACATGCTGACTTTATAGAAATGGGAATCTCCTCCCTAGCTTGTTTCTGTGGCTGTAGGGCCAAGGGCAAGCCGAACTTGGGCATCTGAAGCATTGGTGACACGTAGGCCAATGAGGTCAGCCCCCCTGAGATCAGCTGTGCTCCACCTGGAGGCACCAGCCACAAAACTGGAAATACCAGCAGAAGTGCACTTCTGGTTTTGGGGCTGGCTCAGGGATCGTGGGGGATTCCCCCCCCCATCTACAATCTGGTGCCCAATCCCCATCTTGGGAGGTGCCCACTTATCTGAAGTTGCCCTTGATCTGAAGCCCAAGCCCACCTGCAAGTAAGATGCCTGCTAAAGGATTTGGAAGTATTTGAAGCTCCAGGCAAGGTTGGAAGATGCTTTCCAGTAATAGGGCCACTTCTGGTTCTTGAATGACTCATGGATTTGGAATTGATTTGGCTGATTTGACTTGGAACACAAAAACATTTCCTTAAAAAACAAACCAAAACAAAAAACCTTCCAACTGACTCCTCCAGACCTGTGTGCAATGTCCATTGTTTCCAATACTGATGCATATTATTTTACATTTTTTAGTAAATATACCTTTTTGATGAAATTCTAACTCTTTTGCATGTCTAGTACATTACTAACAGCTTTTAACTGTGTAATGATTAGTTTTGGAAAAGGAACCAGGAACTAGGAATAAGAAACCAACTTCAGCCTCAATACATCTCAAAGAGCAGTGGAGAGAAGTCAAAGATCAGAGGAATAAAGACAGAGACACTCCTCCCTCTCAGGTATCTGGAGGATCAGCTACAATAAAAGCAATCTGCTCCTTCTATCAGTGATGTCCTGTAGTTCTGGAGAAAACTAGGAGGCTGGTATTATTCCAGGCAGCACCAGGGGGGATTGGGGAGCTAGTAAAGCCTACAGTCACTGTCTGGGAAGCACAGTGTCAGCTACCATTTAAAAGGATCACAGAGTGCTAGCAAACAGTCCTCTCAGTTGTCTGTGCTCGGTGATTAGAAGTGCCTCGGCACAGCAGAATTCTTAGTACTATGCGAGCACTCGGTGCAAAAGTCCCTCAATACAGCGGGAAAAACCTTGGTGCAATGATCAGTTCCCGCCAAAGTTTGCAGTTGCACTGTTTGCATGCATGCTACCGATTGGCTTATTGTAAATTATTCCTACCTGGAGGCTAACAATTGGCTCCTTAGCCGTATAAAACCTAGGGCAAGTTTCTGCCCAAGTTGGAGAACTCCGTGTGTACATTGGAAGAGACTTCCATGTGCATCTTGAAGCGAACTTGGAGGCCTGATCAACCAACAACAACTCCCCATTACCGTTCCCAATGTACCCTGTACCCTGCATGCTCGGAAAACATCGGTGTGCCATCCGGTTTCCTTCTTGCAACTTGTATGGAGCGTACCTACACTGTGTGCGTCAATGTGAGTACCTATAGTGCAGTTTGTAAGTAAAGTTCTTTTGAATTCAACCAACAAGCTTCTGTGCCTAATTCCACTCCATCAGTGCAGCCTCATCCGGCTATACTCGGCCCCCACATCAGTTAAATGCTTTTCAGAGGTCTTTTTTTCCAGGTGTCATTGTTTTTACAGGCGCTCTTTCTTCATAGTGGTAAACGTCAGAGCCTTCCAGGCTGGCACTTCATTGGAGAAAAAAGATAACCAGCAATAATCATAGAATCATAAGAGAAGTGGAAATGCCCTCCAGAAGTCATTTAGTAAGCACAACCCCTGTGGCTTGGGGCAGGATTATCCCTATCCAAACCATCCCATACCATGCATAATCAAAACTCTTTGTAAAACTACCATCAGCCCGGACGCAACACATAACACCCTAACTTGCCATGGATAAAGCCTGGGTCGGTATAGTCTTGTTTGGGCAAAATTTCTTCCTGGGAACTGAGTGCTGGTTGGGCTGACCTCTCTGCAGAAGGGGATTCATCTGCGTTTTCTGTTATCATCATGATGTTTCTGACCATCTCAGTTAGAGGACTGTATTTTACAGCATTCTGGTATGACCAGGATGGTAGAGATGGCATAAATGGGTAGCTGGATCACATAGCCTCAGAGCTCGAATCTGGAAAATCAAATGCTAAGCCAGGGAGCTTCTAAGTCTATTAGTTGTCCTCCTTCATACCTATATAAAGAAGCAGCAATCAACAGGAAGCATTAAAGGAAATAACTGAGCTAAGGAAATGGGTTGTTAGACACAGGTAATGCTGCCACCCTTACTACAGACCTACTCTGGTTTGAGTCTTTACTTCTTTTTATTGGCTGGCTGTGCTTTGTACTGTTATAAAGGGAAATGGAGCACAAGGGACTGTGCACAGACACACAGATTAACAGGGCATGCCTGATCCAGGCTATTCAGCATTGACAGGTTGACACCCTTATGTGCCTTACACTCAATTTATCTCTTATTTCAGTGGGACAATAATAAATGCAGTCACACACACACACAAGTCTGAGCAGGCTGGATCCAATCAGCACTTTCAGCTGATACTCTCACGTGCCTCAAAATTCAGCACATTCGGCTCTCGTCACAATAGTCCTAGTAGTGACTCCCTTGATAAGCAGACCCCACCATAGTTTTGGGCATTACAGGGATCTTTGGCTTAGGTGAAAAGGGTTGCTGCAGAACAAATGAGGAGGTTGAGGGAAAGGAAAAGTAAATGAGGTTCAGAGAGTAGAACAACCAGCTTGATCATAAAAGTTACTTATTGCCAGGTATATGAACTTATGATGATACCGGTAGTTATAGCCTGTGCCTGCCTCAGTTCGAAAAGGCATTCCCAGGCTTCTTTTGTGCGGGCTGCTGTCCCCGTCTGCCCCACTCCCGTGGGATGGTTCCCAGAGAGTGTCCCAGGGAACAGTGGCTGCTCCCCGGAACTCACCTGTTGCGGTCCTACCGGGACCTTCAGCGGTAGGGTTCCACTCTCCGCAGCCTCCAGGCCAACATGCCTTTGGTGGGCGCTCACGGGGTTCCAGCCTCCCCCTACACCCTGGCCAATGCCACCTTGGATCTCAGGCCCTTCAGCCTCTTATCTCCAGCCCCAAGGACTACACGTCCTGAGGCCCGTTGCCTCTGCATGCTCCCTCGTAAGTGGTCCTGCTGGCTCCTCCCCCGGCTCCCTTGCCGGTGGCCTCTGCTCCCGCTTCCCTACCAGCTTCGGGGCTGGCTCCGCAGCTGCGGCTCTCCACGCCCTCGCCGCTGCTGCCGCTCACCTCAACAGCAGAGATGCCCCGCAGGAACCTGCTTCCGGCCGCAGGCTTCCTTCCCTCTCTGGCATCTCCCGGCAACCCCTCTGTGCCCTCGGGGCCGTGCTTTATTCCGACTGGGTGGCGCCTGTCCCCGACATCACCCAGCCCCAGGTGGATGTAAGCACAGCTGATGAACTGCACAGGGGGTTTCCCAGTATGCATGCCTCTCCTGTCCTCATTTCCTGTGAAGGGTAAGTGGGTGCTCCTCCTGGGTTTGGGCCAGGGTTTCCCCCTAACCCCGGTGTCTCTGGGACATAATCATACAAGATGGGCAATTAAAACAGTTACCCAACTGAAACTATGTAATACTGTAGTTGGGAAGTCAAGCTCAAGTTTGATCAGCAGAAGTCAGGTTTAAAAAGCTGTGCCTGGAGTAAGAAAGCAAAAGCCAGACACACAGCCAGCCAGACACACAGCGCTGGGTCTCATCATTCAGTGAAGCTTGAACCAGTTGAGGTTCCCCAATGTGTGTTGGAGCTTGTAGATGGGCAGATCCCTCAGCATGATCAGCAGAGGGATTCCAGGCAGAAGAGGAGTGGAACTGGTACAACTTTTGGATTTAAGCATCAGGACTGAAACTTGAGCTTGGGTAGGGGGTTTTGTAGAGAACTAACTGTGGCTAAAAGGGAGAACACTAGGTTTGTTTATAGGAAGACAATGGCTCATATACTGGATAATAGGAACTGATCGCTCCTGCCTGTGAGTGGTGTTACTCTGGGGGAGCTCACAATACAGACAGGCAGATCCAGTATTTTGGGTACCAATAAAGGAGTCATTACTAGAAGTGGTCTGATAAATGCTGAGCTGAATTGGGGGTTGATTGGCATTTGCAGCAAGAATCCTCACTATGCACTCCCCTGCTTCTCTGGTCCCAGAGTTCAGTGCAGTCCTTGCCTTAGAATCTCTGTTCTCCATCCTGAATGCTAATGAAGGTGCTTTCCCATCTCACCTCCCATGTAAATGAGTTGCCATCCGGTTCCACCTCCAATGTAGATGGGACCACGGGAGCTGTCACTCCCATCACCCTTGTCTGGAGGGTTCCAGGTGAGTTTCCTGCTGAATCTTCATTGTCTCTTTTAAGTCCTTCCTCTAATCCGCTTTTGTTCAGGCAGAGGTGGGAGGGCGAGTCTTTTGCAAGTCAGACAGGCTGCACACTTTGCCAGAGTTCCCCAAGAACAGAGCTGACAGGTAATAACCCATTTGAATAGATATTCTTTTTAATGCTGACCATTCAATCCTGCTCAGCTTGTAGGCATCACTATTCCAGTGGAAGATATAAGATGAGTTGGTAAAGGGCCGAAATAGCTGCATGTATACTAGAAAGTTTACAACAACTTTAGCCAACTTCATACCTTGGAACAATTCCAAATAAATCATTTTGGGCACAGAGACCTTCTATTGAAAGATCTTTCAATTTTGTTGTCCACTTCAATAGTGCCTGATAGGCCTCTAAATGTAAGGGTGCAGTTGCTACTTACAGTCACAAGGTAGAGCTATTGCCTTAGAATCAGAAGTTAGTTCAGCCACACTAATGATTATTGCAATGGTTCTCAAACTTTTTACACTCTAGGCACCCCTTGGAAAATACCAGCTTTAGTTATTGTTTATTTTTTTGATTAGACAAAAAGAGAAATTTTTCTGTTCTAAGAAACTCAGGAAGACCAAAGCAATGTTTTTAACACTGTGAACTCCTATTTGAAATCTCTAGGTTTATCTTGAGAATCATGTCTGCACACCTAACAGTGCCAACAGTGCATGGCAAACCACAGCACCTTTTGGAAGGATCTCAAGTCACCCTATGATGCTACAGCACTTGGGTGGAGAATCACTGGACTTCTATATAGATACTGATATTGGAGGTAGAATAGAGGTAATGTGGTGAAAGCTTCGAGCTGCAATAACATTAGACCTGCAAACCATAATACAGTAAAATCCCTGTTATCCGGGTTTTTACTAATCCGCATGCTCTAGTAACCAGAATTTCTGGCCAACTGGCTGGACACAATGTGGGAGGAGAGGGGGAGAAAAGCTTGCACGTGGCTGCTGACACCACCCACCATGCTGCGCGGCTGCTGCTCCATGTATGGCTGCTGCCACACTGCCCACTCTGTTTGCAGCCACTGCCACCCCCACCCGTTCCGTGTCCAGGCGGAAACACTGTGCCTTCAGGTAACCTTCAGGTTAAGGGATTTTTATATTACCAGCACCCCCCATTCCCCACTTGTGCTGGATAGCAAGGATTTTACTGTAGTTTGATACAGAGAACAAATAAGTTATTCTAACATGTACACAGAGCCAATTATCTTCAATTGAGGTTGTAGTAATAGTAAAAATTGATTTTTTTTTCCCCTCAGAGGTACATATGGAAAATATTTCAGAGTAGAAATACATAAACAGTGAATAATAAGTTACTGGAGAGCAGGTCACAAGTTACTGGAGAGCAGGTTTAGGTTGGACATTAGGAAACACTACTTCACAGTTAGGGTGGCTAGGATGTGGAACCGGCTTCCTAGGGAACCGGCTTCCTAGGGAAGTTGTTCTTGCTCCTTCCTTGGGCATCTTTAAGAGTAGATTAGATGGGTCCTTGGCTGGGGTCCTGTGACCCCAGCACTCGTTCCTGCCATTGGCAGGGGGTCAGATTAGATGGCCTGCTCTAGGCCCCTTCTGACCCTAGATACTATGATACTATGATAATAGAGTAATAAAGAATTAAATCAACTTGGAACAGCTAAATGTGACTTTAAGATCAAACAAAAATACCTTGAACTCTTAAGATGGGTCTGAAACTCCTTATTATGTCACAGATTTTAACTGGTTTCTGACTGCTTATACCAGTTTATATATACAGTAAAGGCTGCCTTAACCAGCACCTTACAAGCTGGCATGCCCTATTAACAGGCATGCCAGCATACAAGGTAAAGTCAAAATCTTAAGTGCCTACCGTGGCACTTCCAGGTTCACTGAGCGCCCAGGGCATAGCAGCCTGCACAGGACCCCTCTGTCTCTCAGAGCCCACGGGAGGAGTGGCAATATGGCGGGAGGGGCAGCGACACCCCAGATGTGGTTGAAGAAGCAGCAGCTCAAAACAGGCAAAGATACCTGTTTGGGCCTCTCAGTAAACCGGCATATTTTGTTATCCAGCATCCCTCATTCCCCATGGGTGCCGGATAACAAAGCTTTTGCTGTACTAGTATAATTTCTGTCCCTAGCCTAAAAGCTAATAGTTGCTCATGTTCCTTCAAGGAAAAAAAAAATCTCTGGATTCTGTATGCAGGTAAACCTTTTTGCTACTGTACGAGTAGTAAGACTAAACCAAACTCCACATCATTCTCCAATGGCAAGTAACCAGCTCAATGTGCTTTGAGTAAAAATAATAGGTGTTGGGTTTAACCCATGACTATTAGTCCTAGGCTTTGACTACAAATAAAACAGTGCTGGACAGTTGTTTACACATGGGGCTAATGAGTCTAATTACTACAAATGAGGAAGGGGGAGGCAGAACAGGAATTGTTATTTTGCTACTGCAGAGGTACAGATAGTGGGCTTCTACTGTAGAATCCAGGAGAAATCTGACATTCCAAAATAACCTTTTTTTTTAAATGGTTTTCAAAGGATTCCTTGCACCCTATAGTCCATTTCTAACAACTCAATCCTTCAAAATGCAGCATGCCTTTTACTTAAACAGTTTATATTAGAGTGCAGCATCTGGACCACTAACTTGTACTGAGCAGCATTCTGCCCATACCACGACCTCACATCCTTAGTGGAAGGTTTCTGTCTAAGAAGTAATATATGTTCAGGGCTATATCTGTGTGTGGGTTTGTTTGTTTTTACAACATTCAAACATTTCCATTAAGTTTGTTCTTTTTTTGAATATTTAAAAATTCAGAAGTTAATTCAGAGGGCACAGTTCTTCAGTAAATTAGATACTTCTTCAGGATCCTGGCAGCTGAAGTTAGAGGAAAGTTCTAAATTATGCCCATTCAATACTCCTTTTGAAAGGTATTGGCTTCTGCATTTACCTTTCAGTATAGCTTGAATTCCAGAGGTGTATCACAAAACTGTACTCATGATTTATGAGTACATTTCGTGTGTAGACACCTCTATGGATTATATCATCTGGGGCTCCACCAAGGATGAACATGGCTGTCAGCTCCATGAGGTGATATAGGCAACTAGGGCTGCAAATTTGAAACTCAATAGACAGGAATGGGTTTTTAAAGCTACGGAGTTGACATTTGTGGGAGATGTTATTTCTAGAGAAGGGGTGAAACTGGACAAGAAAAAAATTCAGGCTATTGAAATGATGCCACATCCCCAGTAAGAAAAAAAAGACTTGCAACGCTTTTTGGGAATGGTAATTATCTTGGAAGGTTCATACCAAACCTGTCTACAACAGCAGCACCTCTAAGGATGTTGAGAGTAAAAAAAAATAAATAAAAAAAAATGAGTGGTGCTGGAATCCAGAACAGAAGGAAGCATAGAAGACATTGAAGCAACAATTAATACAAGAACCTGTATTAAAATTCTATACCCCTGAGAAACCAGTACAGATAGATAATCAACAGATGCTTCGCAGTTTGGATTAGGCGTTGTGCTATTGCAGAATTTTGACAACTGTTGGCAACCCATTGCATATGCATCTAAATCACTGAGGCAGAAAGCTGGTATGAACATACTGAGGAAGAGTTGTTAAGAATTTTGTTTGCATGCCAGAGATTCAAATCGATACATTTATGAGTGGAAAGTGAATGTAGAAAACAGACCACAGAGCTCTTGATAGCACTGTTTCGCAAGCCTCTAAATGACTGCACCTTAAGGATTCAAAGAATGATGATTAAGCTGCAGAAGTATGACTTAGTTGTGAACTACATACCCAGCAAGTTCCTCTTTACACCAGATGTGCTGTCCAGGGCAGTAGCCTCTACTGGGCAAGCAGAAAAGACCTCCGAGACAGAGACTTGATTGTTAGTTCACTTCCGATCATGGACAGGAGGCTACAACAAATAAAAGAGGACAGAGGGACCACTCATTAGGGATCCTGAAAGAAATGGTAATTTCAGGTTGGCCAGAGGACAGAAGTACCTGTGACCTGCATGTGCGGGACTGCTGGAATTGCTGACATGAACTTTCAGTCAGTGAAGGAATTATTTTCAAGGACAGCAAAGTCGTAATACCACAGACCCTCTAAAGAGGAATGCTACAGAAGATCCATAAAGGACACTTAGGTATTGAGAAATGCAAGAGAGGTGATGTATTGGCCAAGAATCAATCAGGACATTGCTGATAAAGTTGAAAACTGTTCCACCTGCTTGAAATTCAAACCCCGCCAGCAGGCAGAACTACTAAAGCCTCACCCTGTTCCACACAAGGCCTATGAGAAGGTGGGCACTGATCTCTTTACATAGAACTCCAGGGTGTATTTAACAGTTACTGATTATTACTCTGTGTATCTGGAAGTCTGTACACTGCAATGTACCAGCAGTCGCTCAGTAATGGCTTCTTTTGAAGGCCATGTTTGCAAGACATGGAATTCCAGACAAAGTATTCAGTGATCATGGGCCAGTTCTCCAGTGCAGAGTTTAGACAATTTGCCACGGACTGGAATTTGTCATACCACATCAAGTCCCAATTATCCCCAATCAAATGACCTTGCAGAGCGATCCCTTCATATGGTAAAAAGTCTAAAGAAAAAAAGCATTGGACAGTGGAGGAGATTATATAAAGTACTACAGGCTTATCGTAGCATAACTCTGGACAATGGCTGGTCTCCAGCACAGTTGTTAACAGATTGGCAGATGCGGTCAAATCTGCCCATTACTAATACCTATTGGAAAGTCCTAACACAGTAGCCATAAGGAGAATGAAAGAAGATCAAAAGAAGAAACAGAAATACTGCTTGGATACAAAAGCTTGTGAGGTTTCACAGCTAAAGCCAGGTGATAGAGTTTGTCTGAGGAATTACTTGTTGAGAACATGGGACCACCTTGGTACAGTGAAACAGCTGGTACATCCATGGTTCTATCTAGGTCAGGCAGACCAAGGGGGCATGCTTTGATGCAATCAACAAGACCTACTTGTGCTTCCACTTAGCTCCTGGACATTGGCGGGAGATGCGGACTTGGATCAGCCTCAGTTAATGGTTCCTAGTTCTTCCTCCTCCTCCTCAGAAGGTGAAGATACTAATGATGCAGCAGAGAGCCCCAAACCTCGAATAAGGAGATCCAAGAGATAGGTGAAATGTCCAGAAAGGCTCAGAGGTCTGTGAATAGAGGCCTGTAAAGGGACCTGAAGAATAGGACAGTGAGTGGTAAAGACTCACTCCAGAGTGAAGTGCTGGTAACCTCCTCTGTAGGTTATGGATTGTTTGGTGTGGTAGTAGTTTTGTCTTGTGGTGTTGTGGAGTTTGTTGTTATATTGTGATGGTTATTTTTAAAGGGAGGCTATAGTGATAAGGGTTAGACTTGAGACAGTCCCTTACAGCACATGGCCTGTGCTGAAGAATCCCTATGCTGTGGTATCATTAAAAGGTCTGTTCTCTTCCTCATCCATACTTGTTGTTATTCACTGTGGACCTAAATCATTACAATTTCCTAGATATTGGATCCGCTAGGCCAGGTGAAGACTTTAGGTGCCTGTAGACATGTGGGATGCCCGCTTTCACATGCTGCAAGTGTCAGAGCAAATTCAATTAATCAAGTCTGCTGGAATGTGCCAGTTAGCACACTCCAGCAGCCCCAGCATCTCCCACACTTCAAAATGGCAGCAGAGGCCAAGCAGTGGTGGATGCAAGTGAGAGAGCACAGACGACTTTAATCAACTTAGTGTGCAACTTCAATGCAAGCTTAATATAACTTTCACAGCATTCAGTGTTGATTTGTACCAATAATAAACTGACAGTAACCAGGTAAGAAATCTGATTTTAAATTTGTATAACTGATTATGCAAATAACACAGTTACTCATATCAAATTTCTGCCATTAATATAAATTTGTCAGATAGATAGTTATATTAAAAAGTACTATTGATGACGCTGTTAAAGTTTTATAATAATGTTATAACAACAGTTAATATATCATAGTTAAGATGTAGGCTTTGTTTCTTTCTTGAAAAAAAAAATCATAACTCTCAGATAACTGGCATATTTGATTAACCAGCAACGCCCCCCTGCCATGGATGCTGGATAACAGAGCTTTTGCTGTACTATTCAATATTACCTAAATCCTGCAGTTTGGTCTAGCCTGGCATAAGAAAGCCAGGTAGAATTTCTGAAGAAGTGTAGATAGTTTTCTGTAGTAACTTGAGCCAAAAAACAAAACACTTGTTTAGCTTTTTGACTAAGGAATTCCTATTTAATAGACAGTAATGGTGTTCTTGTGTGGAACTTCAAACTGGAATAAGAAAAGTACCATGTTACTGTTCTCAGCCCAAACTCTTAATCTGGTAAGAACATTTTGAAAATTACAGCCACTCTTGTAGTTTCAGCCACCACAATCAGTAATTGTTCTGAAAAAGATAGATTTCATGGAGGTTGGTAATCAGCCAACTAGGAAGCGTCACTTGTTCCAGAAACCCTAATTCCTGAAACCATACAGCTGGAACAAACCCAAGAGCAAATAATCTGATGTACTGTGCTCTGAAAGTCTCCAAGTAACTTGGCAATAAACTAGCTATTGGCATATGTAAACATGCTTTCCATGACAACAATGGGTGTTTTTATAAGTGGTGTTGACTATACAACTACATTTCCCCTATGTAAGGTAGATCATCTTGGTGAAGAAAAAAAAAAAAAGTTTAAAACCCAAGTGATGCTTGGAGATGCTCTCTCGAGGCTGGAAATGCAATATGTTATCTGTTTTATGAAACATCTCTCCTACGAACTGTATCCCAACACTGAGGGTAAGTTATTTACAAACAGACAAGGATTATCCAATTGTTGTGAACTATATGGATAGTGAAATTATTATAATTGTGATGCAAAAGTGTTTGTATTATTGACTAATTCTTGGACTGACTATTTGAATAGTTAACTGCAAACATTGTAACTGAATAGATTATAGACAGGTCACTTTTAATTTAGGAAAGGTATGAACCTTTATAATGCATGCTATATTGGTTAGTATAATTTTGAATATAGGTTTGTAATAGCCAAGGTTCATGAATTGTTAGTGAATTTTATTTAAAAATATTCCATTTTTACAATGGAATATTGTTCTATAGTCAAAGTATGCTGTTAGAATATTTTAAAACTTAAGCTAACACAGTGCTTTTTATAGGAGTGTTCATTATATTGGAGGCAAAGTCAAATGAGAGGCCATGGCACTTTTACATCATGTGGTGAACTTGAACGCTGAATGACCTCCTACTTAAAAGCATGCTCAGTTATGCACGCTCTTCCAAGGGACAAGTGTGCAGGGTGGAGAGCCCTGGTGAGCTGGGTGCACTACCCCTATAAAAGGACTTTGATTGACAGAAGCTGGGCTTGTGAGTGGAACTGACTTGTTTTCTGTGTGGGTGTGTAAGAAAGTGATAGAAGTGTGGTGAATGAATTGAGTAGAAATGGTGTGTTGATGCAGGCGATTTGTGTGATGTTGCGTATTGGGCTACGCTGCAACTGTGGAGGTCCAAGGAGCCTAGTGCACCCTTGACAGCGAGGCTGCTATAGAGTTGGCATTCATCCCCAATGACCGCTACCTTTTGAAACTCCATCTGTCTTCACTGCTGCTGGTCTCCTGATTGTACGAGGAGCCAGGGTTGGATCCCCTCTGGGTGCACACAATGCATCAATACTGACAAGTGCAGGGTACTGCACCTGGGGAGGAAGAACAAGCAGCATACTTACAGGCTGGGGAACTCCTTTCTTGTCAGCACAGAGGCAGAAAAGGATCTTGGAGTCATTACAGACTCCAAGATGAACATGGGCCGCCAATGTGCCCCTGATCCTCCCTCATCTGGCAGACAGAAAGCTGGGTGCTGCCACCTGGGATGGGGGAGCTGGGGAAAAGAACTGACCTTGATCACTTGGTTCCCTTCCCCAGCGCTAGGATTGGGTTGGGGAAAGGAACTCAGCCCAGCTCCCTGATCCTAGTGCTGGGGTGGGGAACTCATCTCAGCTGGGCTGAGTTCTCCCTACAGTCAGGCTGGGGAAAAGGTGGGGAGAGCCAGGGCTGTGCTCCTGCCTGAGTCACATGGGACTGCAGAGCCACTGGGAACACAGCCCTGGTTCTCCCCGTCTCCCACCACCTGGCTCCTGGCTGCTTTGAAACCAACGTTTTTGCACAGCCCAGCTCTGTATGTCCTGGTGTTTTTCCCCCTAAACATTTGTATTTCATTCTTCTAGGAGATGAGTCATTTAGGGCATCAATATGGGAGGATGGGAAGTAGTAAGATGGGTGTCCTGGGGGAAGGTCTTAATGACTGCCATCAACCTGTTCTTTGCTCTATGATAATTGCTAGGTAGCTAAAGTTGCTGAAACTAACCAGGTGCCAGGACACACTTTCCCACCTCCCATTTCACCTATCTTGTCCAGCTTTCAAAATAATCATAAGTTCTGCTAACAATATTCCCTCAATTTCTGGAATTGATAAAATGGATAATTCCCAAACCATCTCCTTAGAAACGGAGTATCAGTCTCTCTGTTCACCTTCTTCAGCCCATCATGGATCCCGTGCTTTTCAGAATAGCACTCACTGAGTGTGTCCAGATGAGCATGCACATGCACTTTGCGGCACCTCCAAAGGCTTTGGGCATTGCCAAACGCACTAAGTGCATGGGGGAAAAAGTTCTCTGCATTGTATATTTTCAACATGGAGCCAAAATAAGATACTGAGAAATCCTGGCATCTTAAGACTAAAAAATGGTGAGGCAGCACATGTGGCTGCAGCATGTGCTGCCTGAAACTGGGATTTGGCCAGCCAGAGCCAAGCTCCAGCTTTCAGCTAGGCTTTGCACACCCTGGATCACTACAGCTGCAGCTCTGAGAGGCCCCCAGGACCCCAAGGAAGACTGCTAGGGCCAGCCCAGGTGCTGGCTTCAGCTTCGCCTACCCCACCTGGGCCAATTGGCCCTAGCACACATGCAGGGGAGTTCCCTGGGGACAAATAGCAATAGCATGCAATTATACAGTTGTGCTATTTGTTCCTGGGGAAATGCACATGCACATACATCTGGAGGTGCCCACTATGTCCCAGTTCCTTGCTAGACAGACAAGGAGTTAATAATCTTAAGAAAATGAAGATGGACAAGTTGATTTTTCTTGGTACAGGGTGAGGTATAGAAATGTTCCACTAAGTAGAGCCCTCTGCTGACACTATTTGGTGTAATCAATTCAGAATTTGCAAAGATACTTGGATTGCTTTTCTCCAACCTCTAGGATTACAACATGCATAACTTTAAGAGAACTAGCACATCACTGATCAGGCCTACCACAAGCAAGATTTTTAATATAATACCCTGTAATTAGAGCATAATGTTTCAGAAAATAAAGTTTGTAAAAAATGAAGTTTGTACTCTCTATCATTCCAAGGGAAAAATTGGTTTTATGGAAGTCAGTGGTAAAACTCATATTTTACCCCTAGAACCCTGAGTTCAGAAACACAGGAATAAATAGGTTTTGCTAGTCCCTACCATACTCATGGATCAAATAACTAGGAAGAAATATATCGCTATTAATAGGCTGGCATTTTAGGTCCAGAGCAAAAGACTACCCTTAGCTCCCTCATCACCTGGAATGAACTGCAAAGTAGTGTCTTTGAGGCCACTTCCATTTACAAACATATCTCTAATTTAAATAAATTCTTTTTGACCCTTTGAAAATGCCAACCATGCAATTCATTTCTCTCTCTCTCTCTCAATTCTGTAGATATATATTGATTTGACCTTCTTTTTGTTTGTTCATATGGTTCTTTTCTAGATTTGTACTAAGAATTGTTATGAACACTGTATTAAGTAATGCCTTAATGCCTGTTACCCTCAGGTCACCCTCCTTCTTGTATGTCTAGTTATAGCTTTCTGTGTTTGAGAAATTTCCCCCCCACCCCCATATGCGCACACATTTTTATCATCTAAATGAGAATTCTTGCTATACAACTTTTCTCCTTTCTACCTCTTCGTAGAATATTTCTATTTTTCTTCTGCAAGTTTTTGCTATCAGCAAATTCTGTGTCTTGTTCTGTGTTTATGCCTAATTCCCACTGGCTTCTGAGACCAAATGTTTAAACAAAAGGAGTGCTTCATACTAAGTGTTCTAGTAATCTAAGCTATAGCAACAGAAAAACACCTTGAACAAGTTCACTGATGACACTAAGATGTGGGGAGAAGTGGGCACGTGAAAAGGGAGGAACAGGCTACAACTAGACCTGGACAAGTTTAAAATTGTGGGTGGATGAGAAGAGGATGGGATTCAATACTGACAAATGCAGGGTACTGCACCTGGGGAGGAAGAACCAGCAGCATACTTACAGGCTGGGGAACTTTCTTCTCATCAGCACAGAGACAGAAAAGGACCTTGGAGTCATTGATTCCAAGATGAACGTGGACCGCCAATGTGGGGATGTGGTCAGTAGGGCCAACTGCACCTTTTCATGCATCCACAGATGCATCACAAGCAGGTCCAAGAAGGTGATCCTCCCTCTCTATGCAACACTGGTCAGGCCACGGCTGGAGTACTGTATCTAGTTCTGGGCGCCACACTTCGGGAGGGTCCAAAGGAGGGCCACTCACATGATCGGGGCATCAGGGCAGACCCTATAAGGAGAGGCTACAGGACCTGAACCTGTTTAGCCTTCACAAGAGGGCTGAGAGGGGATCTGTGGCAGTCTATAAACTTAGGAAGGGGAACCAATGGAAATGGGAGAGACCCTGTTCCCCTGAGCACTACTAGGAGTAACTAGGAATAACGGCCATAAGTTGACTGAGCCTACTCTCAGTCTGGACATCAGGAGGCACTAGTTCACAGCCAGGGTGGCTAGGAGCTGGAACCAACTTCCAAGGGAAGTGGTGCTCACTCCTACCCTGGGGGTCTTCAGAAGGAAGCTAGATAATCACCTAGCCAGAGTCATTTGACCCCAGCATCCTTTCCTGCCCATGGTATGGGGTTGGACTTCATGATCTGCTCAGGTCCCTTCCAACCCTACCAAGTATGAAATGGATATTTTCCATGCTAAAATACAGTGCCACTGCCACTTCAAAATAGCTCTCATGGAAAAAAGTGTACTTAGATTTATTTATTCGTATTTTAACAGGAAGCATACATTTTCCCCAAGGAAACTTTACATGAAAATAAAATCATCAGTTAAAGATCAAGCATGGTAATGTAACCCTCTCAGGGTGTGTGTAAATGAAATGGGCCCTAAATTGAAGTGGTGGGTTTTAAAAATGCTGCTTCAATTTAGGGCCAATTAAACCCCATGCCATGCACACACCTGACTTACCTGTCTCTCTGGTGGCAGGGAGGGGAGAGCAAACTGCCAGCAGGCAGAGCAGTCCTTGGGCTGTTGGGGTGGTGCTTCCCTCCGCAGCAGCATAGGCCTCCCCAGGTGGCACCCACCCACAGGCACCTGGCTTGGGTGGTCCTGGGGGGCACTGCAGCCATGGAGGGAAGCACCCTGTACAGCTCAGGCAGGCAGACTCCAGAGGGGATGGAAAGAAAAAATAGGGTTACTGCTTTTTTTTCCTCCCCTTTTGGACGGAGCCTGCCTTGCTAGGCTACTGCCAGGCTGCCTGCAGGGCTTCCTGCAGAGCCCCTGAGCTGCATGATTTGCACGTGGTGTGTGGTTTTGTTTTTGTTTTGAGGTGGGGGTTGTGTTGCAAGCATGCCCTAGTGCAAGTCCAACACTCTGTAAGTACTACACCAATCCTTTTCCCCTGCCCGATTCATTGCTTCACTTTTCCTCCCTAACCAGTATGTTGCTCAGCTCTCTCCTTCCTGCCCTGCCACTGTTCTCCATCTATCTTCAAGATCTGCTGTGCCCTACACAAAACAGTTGCATGTGCCACTTGTTGCATGTATGATGCAGGTTGGCCAGCCCCGTCTAAGGAATGAGATAATGGTTTTCAAACTTTACAAGTCTCTTTACTTTAAAACAATAGTTATTTTGTCCTACAGGGTACTCCCAGATGTGCAGAGGGAATGAGGATGCTGCCACACCTCTTTGTGGTGCGCAGTGTAGTCCTGCCCTGCATATTTGGCCAGAGGCACTGTCTTTAATAAGGGGAATACTGATGGCTCCAGTTCTTCTCTACCTCCTCTTTATGAATCACAGTGGAATGGACAGGGACAAAAGTAATCCCTGAGCCTCTTTGACCGTAAAGTGCCTTGTGCTGGAATTTTAGTTGACCCTTATGGAGGCCACCAAAATGATCCATGGAGGCTCTTTATTTGTTCCCCTCCCATTGGTCATTTTTTTATATAAAACTAATGATATTGGCTAGATGCAGCGATTTTCTTTTTTTCCTTTCTCATGGTGGTGAGGCCATGAACTTGTGACTGCCTTGGTTAGGACCGCTACTTATTCTAGCTCAGGTGTTTGAGTGTGATGTGTCAAGATACTGCAGTCCCAGGTTTGATTCCTGCCTCTAATGACCCATCTAGAGGAGGTACATGGATAGAGAAGGGCCAAGAAGAATCTGAGCCTTGTTGAAGGGAAAAAAAAGACTAGAGTATGTGTGTCTCCACACTCAAGACCAAGCAAGCAGTGCAACTGCTGTAGAATTTGGATCCTCATCAATAGGATCCTGATTCAGCAGTGTGACATACACAAGTACATAAGCAGTTTTATTGTGCCAGTTCCAGTGCTTAAGCACCTACCTTCCTGATCTGTAGCCTTCTGCCTGGTCTAAGGTCATGAGAAATCTTAAAGGATCCATCATCTCTCCATCTCGGCTTAGTATCTTTTTCGGCCTTATAATTGTTGGACCCAGACTTAAATAGTGCTTAATTAGCACTGCCCAATGAACAGCTGACCCATAGTCCAGTTCCAAATGAGGTGATTCTTGGCTTCGCACTGGCTAACAAATTGACTAGGAGTATCTGTCACTGCCTTATCAATTTGGCAATTGCTTGCATTATGACCAAGAAGAGACTTGCACACTATTGTGGAACTGACACAAATTAATTGGCTTACTAATTAACAACAGGAAAGTAACAAGTTAATATACGTGCCTTAGAGAATAGGTACAGTAAATTACAACACTACAAAATACATACCCAGTAAAATTGTTCTTATAATTCTTAAATCCTATACCCAACTGATCTAATACCTATTTTACAAATCAGTCCCCACAAATCCTAGAACCTTGGAATCAATATTAACTTGGGGATGCGCATGAACTCTATTTGCGGGGGGGGGAACTATTCAAACACTGGATTTCCAATCTCTGCTGGTTCAAAACACAGTGGATGTAGATCACAGCAGGGGTAATGATTTGATGGTGGCTTATCTTCCACTTTAGAGGAGGGAGGAGAATAGAATGAGATAGGAGAGGGAGGAAGAGCAGGTGATACTGGTGCTAAGGGTGCAGGGCTGTTACTTAGTTTCATAGTTGGTACGGTCAGAAGGGACCTGAGCAGATCATCAAGTCCAACCCCTGCCATGGGCAGGAAAGGATGCTAGGGTCAAATGACCCCAGCAAGGTGTCTATCTAGCCTCCTTTTCAAGACCCCCAGGGTAGGAGCAAGCACCATTTCCCTTGGAAGTTGGTTCCAGATCATCGTAGCTGCCCTGACTATGAAGCAGCACCTCCCGATTTTTTATTTATTTTTTTATTTATTTTTTAATCTAGCTTGAATCTACTCTGTCAACTTATGGTCATTTTTCCTTGTTACTCCCAGGTGTGCTCGGGAGAACAGGGACTCCCCCAGTGCCTGCTGGTCCTCCTCTTCCCCCCTCCCCCCAGCTAATTTGTAAACAGCCACTAGATCATGCATGACAAGGTGCAGTTAGCCTTCTGGACCGCACAGCTCCCACAGCCCTCCCAGTGTTGCAGGCCCCCCCCATCTGTCTGCTGGATGAGAGAGGCTGTTTTGAGTTTCCCCATTATTTCATATAGGTGAAACGTCAAAACAGCGTCACTGTTTCAATGAAATGGAACAGCGGTTTCAAATCCAAATGAAATGCTGTTGCGTGGAAATGGAGTGGTGCCATTTCGCACAGCCCTAGTACAGAGCTCCAGACATGGGGGACAAAGAGGAGAGCTGTGACAAGAAGGAAGGGGCTACACAGAACACCCAACATGAGGCACAAGGTGCACAAAGCTATTTCCATGGTGAGGAAGTGGGG
This sequence comes from Caiman crocodilus, assembly GCA_030014935.1. Taxonomy (NCBI): domain Eukaryota; kingdom Metazoa; phylum Chordata; order Crocodylia; family Alligatoridae; genus Caiman; species Caiman crocodilus. The sequence goes on along the minus strand of JAGPOW010000261.1, from coordinate 218,016,411 downwards.
AAAATGGAAAAAAGGAAATTACAGTACAGGGAAGAGAGCACAGAGGGCAACCCAGAGTCCCTGGCATACTGGGACAACAGTAGAGCCTCGTGTGGGCAAGGGGGCAACTAAGGCAAGCAGACTTCATGTCATGGCTAGAGGGAGAGGAATACTGGACACACAGGTTTGGGGGAAAAGAGGTTGCAGCAAATTTTTGAAACAGAGGATAGAAGGGTGGTATACAGGAAGCTTCTGCAGGAGGGAGAAGGATGTGTGTGCAGTGCATTCAGCCTACAGAACAAAGTGGGCACACATTCCCATTAATAACAACCAATTTCTACTTACTAATCTTTCAAGTCTAGCACTTTCACAAAAAAAAAAATCTGTTCCACCAAGCTACATGTGCAGGATTGCACAACAAAATGTATGTGTAAAAGCCCTATTCTTTGATTGTATTATGATGGGAAATGAACACAGTTTATGCCTGTATTACCTGCTCACATAGCCCAGAGTCATCCTACCTGAAGAAAGCATTTTTAGATGGATGTCAGAGGTGATCTTAAACAAGTAACTTGAATTGATACAATCAGATAAGGAATAAAGGCTTGTTCATTTGAAATCTGTAAATGAAAAGCAGCTATAGTGTCTAAACATGCTGTTGCATAGTAACCATCTTGTAGGCAAAGTGGTTGTTCTAGATATGTAGATGGCTTAGACCTTTTTTAAAATGAACAGGAGGAACTTAGGACCAGTAGGCCCAAGCCATCTGGCCCCAATATCCAGCTCTAAGCAAACTGTGTAGCTGGCTCCAAATGAAAGCATGCAACTGTAACAGGGGCCTCCTCGGGGCCAATCTCCGTGGCCCACCCACCTGTTCTTGGGCCAACCACCTACTCTCTCGCCCGCTACACCTTGATGTAAATTGATTCATCAATTTATGTCACTCAAGCAGGAGGCTGCCTATTTTGGTGCCCCCATGCCAGAGGGCGTGCTCTCTGCAGCTCCTTTCTTCCCCTTCACCACAGCCGAAGCCTCACAGATGGCATCTTGGTGTTTACAAACTCACCGGCCCCCACGCTGGGCCCCAGAATCATCCCAACAGGACCCTCCATGATCCCTCCAGTCAGACAGCCTCTCCACCTTCATTCAGGCTACCTAGCTCCCCAAAATTATTTTCCCCTCTCAGGTGTAGTCCCCCCAGGACCTTCAGCTACCAGCCCTGGCCCACCTCCAGGCTAGTCAGGACCCCAAGCCCCCAGCTCTTGGGCATCCCTTGCAGTGGGCCCCTGGCCCTTTTGACCCTCCTGATCCTGGCCCCAGCAAGGGCCAGTCAAGGGTACTCTCTTGTTCAGGTCAGGTCTCTAGCTCCTCACTCTCTCCTAGGGTCTGCTCTCTGAGCCCCTCAAACACAAGGTTACCCACCCAGTGGTAGGAGCTGAGGTTAAGGTGCCCCAACCCACCTTTCACCAGGGTGGTAACTGGCCTGGCATTTCCTGGGGGCTCCCTCACCACTGAGACCTACTCCCAATAGGGTGCAATTTTGGACCCGGACCCGGACCCGGACCCGGACCCGGACCCGGACCCGGAC
>JAGPOW010000261.1:217954737-218007540 GCA_030014935.1 Caiman crocodilus | reverse complement strand
CTGTCTAGCAGCCAATAAAAGGGAAATCAAAGCCTAGTGCGGGAAAAAGAAATTAGTTAGAGAGCGTTCGTTCTCGCCCTAGGAGCCTGTCGGCATTAAAGCTCCAAAGGTGCGACAGTTAACAGTTTTTCATTGGTATCAATAAATCAGCATTTGGCTTTGTTTTGTTAGGGGCTTTTGCTTTTTATAGAGATCTTTCCCAGGTATCTTACTAAATGCATATCTAAATAGACCAACTGTGTAGTTGGGAGGGATATTTAGAAAAGCTTTCTGAAATGTTCAGGCATCCTATAAGGAATTAGTGGTAGGTAGGGCTTTCTCATGATTAGTCACTGAATTAAGAATTCATATGAGATCCCTTGATCCAAAGCATGGATTTAGGGATCTACAGGTTTTCCTTCTTCTGTTTTTCTAGGAAAATAAAAAGATTGATTGGGAAATGCAGAGGCCAGATCTCGTTTGTTCTGGGGCTGTTGTTGATTCTTCACCTACTGTTTATGTAATGTCTCTTGGTGTTTTGTGATTAACTTGTCATATCCAAGCTTGTAAAAGGGCTGTGGAAGGAAAACAAATATGTATGTATACCCATGCTGTTTCATCTTTTGATCATTGTCATAAGGTATGGGATATAAAAGATGAAGCATTTTTACATACTCTCACTGGGATAAATATTGGCCTTAATCGTATTGCTTGTATATAGGATTCTGTTTAAGTCCATGGAAGTGCTACATTGATAAGGTCTTTAGGATCAGCTGCTGAATATGTGACTTGACTTCCTTCCTGCACTCCTCTGCATCTCTTAAATTAAGCTCAGAGGAACTTAACAGCTATTTTTCTTTCTTGACAGCATATTGCCTTCAGGAAATGGCCTCTCCTAAATCTTTGCTGAGTCTCGTAACCTTCACTTTTGGGTCAGCAATAGGATTTTTCTTATGCTATGTGCTGTTTAGTATAGTGCTAGAAGAACAAGTTCAGATCCATCCTCATATTCTTCACAATGATCCTCACGGTGAGCATATAGAAGAAACTGGAAATAATCAGCTGGAGGGGCAAATGAACTTCAATGCAGATGCTGGGCAGCATAAAGGTACTTTTGTTTTGTACCGTATATATAGAGAGGGACAGTTATGTAAAGCAGCAGAGAAAAATATTCAGGTTCTATATAATTTGGTTGCCAGGTATTTGCACATAGGGCCTTCTTAGTCCTTTACCTACACCCAATATTTAAATTCAAGTGACCTTTCTTTCAAAAGCCCCTGGATGATGGGTTTTGTTTACCATTTTGCATTTTCTAAAGAGTGATTTTTCAGAGAGACCACCTACTTGCTATGTGCTTCATCTAGAATAGGAAGGGGACAGAGCAGTTTCTTTCTATATATAACAGCTTGAGCTTTCCACAAAGCAAAAAAAAAAAAAAGTGTTATTGCCCAGCTGCCCTAATTACCTTTATGGCAAAGAGAGCTGGATTCCATTTCAGATTTAAGAAAAACATTCTGGAATGCCTGTATTGCCTTCATATTTTTATTTTTTCATTTACATTGACTTCACACTACAAGGAAGATTCTTTCAAATTAGTTTTAATAAAAACATTGAATTCAGATGCATTTTTGCAAATCTCTTGTTTTTTGTGAGATGATCTAAATTTTGGCCAATGCTAATATTGACCTCTTTTTCTTGTAAAATTAAGTAGGAGTAATATTTGAACTGTTTCTCTTTTCTGAATTTAACTTCCATCTCATTAATCTAATAGAATAGGTTACCTGCATTACCTGGGGTTTAGTAACTAACATTCAAAGTGAACTGTGGTTACATTGTTCTGTACCTAAAATAACAGCTTTAGCAGCGACAACAACAGAGCTCCAAAACAGTAGTTTCTTCTAGTGAATAGTTATATTGGGCTTATTCCCATTCTCCTTTCTTTTCATGTTCTTTAATATCTAGCACAATACATGATGTTTTCCTGATATAAATAGTTGATATTTTTGTGTGTTCAATTCTTCCATTTGTCTTACATTAGTGTATTCACTAAGCTTTATCTTGGAATTTGGTTTTTTTTTCAGATGAAAACAAACTTATTGCTGATGACTTGTATCAGAAGGTCAAAATACTCTGTTGGGTCATGACTGGGCCTCAGAATCTAGAGAAGAAAGCCAAGCATGTTAAAGCCACCTGGGCGCAGCATTGCAATAAAATATTATTTATGAGCTCTGAGGAGAATAAAGATTTTCCGACCGTGGGCCTAGAAGCCAAAGAAGGCAGGGACCAATTGTACTGGAAAACTATTAAAGCTTTCCAGTATGTACATGATCATTATTTTGATGTTGCTGACTGGTTTATGAAAGCAGATGATGATACATATGTCATATTGGATAATTTGAGGTGGCTTCTTTCAAAATACAGTCCAGAACAACCAATATACTTTGGAAGAAGGTTCAAGCCTTATGTGAAACAGGGCTACATGAGTGGAGGAGCAGGATATGTACTGAGCAAAGAAGCTCTAAAGAGATTTGTTAATGCATTTAAAACCAACAAATGTTCTCATAGCTCTTCTATTGAAGACCTTGCACTAGGAAAATGCATGGAAACTATTAACGTAGAAGCTGGAGATTCAAGGGACACAAGTGGTAAAGAAACTTTTCATCCCTTTGTGCCAGAACATCTCTTAATCCGAGGATACCTACCAAAGACGTTTTGGTATTGGAATTATAATTATTATCCTGCTGTGGAGGTAGGTGGTTTTTTTTGTGCATGTTTTAGAAAGTTTGGACATCATATAACACTACATTTGTTACCATATCAATGTATAGATATCGATATGTATGTTATAAGGTATTATATTTTATATTATATAAAATACATTTTATATCTGTTGATTGATAGATGATTATGGACTGGTGAACTGCTTGAATTTCAGCATTTAAATTGTGTTGGCAAAACTATTTAATTGTGAGTACCTAAGATCAGCTTAATTCTACTCTTATATAAACTGTTAGTGAATCAAAACTGGAAGGGAAGAACCTAGTTTTCCAGGAGAATTCCTAAATCAGAATTTTCTAATGTTTTATTTAAAAAAAAAAAACGAACATAATATTAATGGCATTAATATGGTAGGTCATCCTATGGTTTACTGGTTAACTGTTTTTCAGGATTTTGTCTTGTTTTAGAGGTCTTTACTTTTTATAGAGAAGAACATTTCCAGTTCTCTTACTAAATGCTTGCTGTATAACCGGGGAGGATGTTAATCTTTCAGACACACAGTTCACTTCATCATGTCTGGGAGAGAAGCAGAGTTCTTGCTTCCTGGATATTTGCTGTTAAAAGCTGCCTTATGATGTTGTGCCCTTGCACAATTAGGTAGCAGTACTTTAGCTTAAAAGAAGTATTCTTACCATTTCCCACAAAGAAATCCTTATAATCACAGACACTTTTTCTTGGACTGTTGCACAATGAAGACTTTTTAAATTATATTCACAATTTGTAAAACAGTATAGGATTAAATAATAAATGCCTGACATGAGAGAAAGGCATGCATGACAAACAGGTCCAGGGAAGTGATGCTTCTCTTTTATGCGGCACGGGTCAGGCTGCAGTTGGAGTACTGTATCGAGTTTTGGGTGCTGCACTTCAAGAGGGATGCAGAGAGTTTTGAGGGTTCAGAGGAGGCCACTTATATGGTCAGAGGCCTGCAGGCAAGGCCCTATAAGAAGAGACTGAGGGACCTCATGTTCCTGCATGAGTTGCTGCATGTTCAACTTTAAAGTGTGATGGAAGCCAGCCATGACAATGTTATGTGCTTTTTTAGAATATTTTTGTAGCTGGCTTTTGGTTTTGTCACATCATTAATTGCCTGAATGTGTGTCAGGATTACTAGTTATGGTGCAATTAAGTGAAACATCTACACTGTCACAGAACCAGTCATTTGAGAGGTTTTGCTACTCTAGTTCAGTAGTAGGTTACAAACAGAAATCTTTCACTGTTTAGCTGGCCCCATATGCAGTGACATGAAGGTCTTGCCTGTTCAGTTCTCCCTCTCAGTTAAACTAAATACGAACTAGAAACATGGAAGACTATGGCTAAACATGAAAAGGAAATTGAAGATAAGGAAAATAGGTTTTTAGAATTTGAGCGAAGATTCTGGAAAAAGTGACAAATGGGCAGAAAATGAGTTTCAGTAAATACCTCTAATTTGGGGAGTCCCTAGTTTGGCTCAACATTGTCCATTGATGCAAAGATTTGTTTAGCTTTCTTTTTGTGCTAAGAGATGCAAAATAATTATTCAAAGTTTTGAGAAATATTAAACTTTTAAAAACAAAACAAAATAAAAACCTTGACTGTTATCTCTAAGGTGAGTCCATTACGAGTAGTGAGCTGGGATCCATTGATGTATCAGCATGATACTTGGGCTCCTTGTGTTTTGTATTTTTTGTTGTTTTTTAAATTTTGAGAACTTACTCAAAAAGAAGTTACTCATTTTTGCTTATACTTCTTGAGCAATGTATAAAGCCAAGATAATTTTATTTAGGTATGTGATTTAGGTTAATCAAGTCTTCAGTGAAGGCAGTCCTTAGTTGCTTTTGATAAAGGAACCTACTAAAATGAATATTGCCAAATATTCTTGAAAGAATTGCATTCACATTTGAAGACAATGATTTTATAAACATTTCCCAAATTCTTACTACCTTTTTTCCTGTTGAACTTTGTTTAGAAAGTATAACTTACAACGGTGAACTATTTATACTGAAGACCACCATTATTTGTCTTAGTGTTTGCAGGCAAATAGTGTCTCTCAGGTTTTGTTTTTTTTTAACCTTATGTACACTGTAAAATTCCTTTTTAAGATTCTTTTTATTTTCTTATTTTTAGGGTCCTGGCTGCTGCTCAGATCTGGCAGTTTCATTCCACTACGTGGATCCCACAACTATGTATCAATTGGAATATCTTATTCATCATCTCCGTCCATATGGTTACCTCTATCGGTATAACCCTGACTCTCCCAAGAGCCTAGAAAAACAAAGCAAGAGTGAAGCAATGGATAGCAATGAAAAAGATAAAGCAGGAAAACCCTGAAAATTAATCAGACTCTTTATCAACAGTGAAGTGTATAATAGTGCACTGAAAGAAGTATTATGGAATGGTGAGCTATTTCATTTAGCTCAGCCAAAACACTGGAATTACTATTGGTGATTCTTTGAAATCAAATAGTCTTACTGAAAGGCTGCAGACCATAGGTTGCAATACAGTGGCTTTTATTTGTTGGGGTACTAGGACTTTTCTTATGGTGGGTCTTCAGAATCCAGTCCTATAGCTTTAAAGTGAGCTGTGAAATCGTAGTTATGATACAGTAATCTATACTAGAAAAATATATTAAAATGAATGGCGGGTGGCCAGGTTCAAGTATGATCACACAGTGTTTCTGTTCCTTTATTACTTGCAGTTCTTATTCCCATTCTGTTGGGTTAGTGCTAGAATTAGAAATCAAATCTTGTGCTACACAGGCTGAGCTCTTTGAGATGCTGAGGATACTGAAGAAATTTGATGTGAAAGATCTGACCTTGAAAAGATACTAAGTAACCACTTTGCCTTTAAAAGGACAGACTTCAGATCATTTGGTATAAACAGGTATGCCAAATGCTCAGGTTCACTAAATGATCTGAAGGATTATTTGCTTGTTTCATGATTGAAATGATTTAATTACTTCAGGCTTCAGTATAAATTTCCACTGAAGACTGCTCCACAAAGTTGCCACCAGATTGGCTTGTTGTAGTCCAAGTGGGGAAAAACACAGCAGTAATTAGATTGTATACCTTAAAATAGGTTGAGGAGACAGGTATAGTATGGGCAGATATTAAAATTTATTTCTCTAGCTCATGATATAACCTATAGCTTGAATGGGCATAAATTTAAAAACCAGAACTTCTCAACCAGCGTTAACTAGAAGTTGATCTGTTACAAACTTGTCTATCCCTCTGTTCATTGCATTACCAAACAACTTTTTCTTTCTTTTGGTTTGCAGTTGGTAAATGTTTGCTGCATAAAGCGTAGCACTTAAGCAGTAGCACCTGAATAATTCTTCAACTTGCCAAGTTCTTCTATTGGTTTATTTATGGAGTCCATCCCAATGGAATAGGTCCCATTTTAGATAACAGCAAGGTTCTTATTTTATGGGGGGGGCGGGGGGGGGGTTAATGTTTCAAAAAAAAAATCCATTATTTATTTGCACTTCTTTCTGAAATTTTATCTACATTTTCATTGTGGCCTATTCCCCTAATTCTTCAGTTAGATTTGCATCTTTATTCCTAAAACTATTGTAAACATTCCCCGGGTATAATGCTTTGTAGGGAAGTTTTATGTATAGTTGTGTCCTTCTGAATACAGAAGTCTTCCAAAGGGCTTTAGTCTTGCACACTAGGTGGCTATGGGAAGTAGCTCTGTGTCTCAGTAAAATAATCCACTTATCTAAGACAAAGCATGCATTGTAATGCACCAGAAATCCCTCGGTTGGAGATGAGCCCTACTATAGACTTTTTTTTTTTTGTGTGTCCCCCTACTTTTGCTTCATATAGGGGTGCTGACAGACATACTCCCTCCCCCTCCTGCTCCCCCTCCAAAAAAACCAAACAAACCAGCACATGCCCTGAAGTAGAATCGCATCAGTTGGACCCGACTCCCCAGCGTCTGTATAGCTTGCATGCTTCAGTGGGGTTTTTCGATACTTTTATCGAATAGGTGATTTAGCTATTAGGTAAAAGCACCAAAAAGCCTCGTTAAAGCACATGAGCTTACACAGATGCTGGGTAAGCCGGATCAAACTGATGCAATTCTTCTTCCAGGCATGCGTTGCTCTTAGCGTTGAGATGTGCTGAGGTGAAAGTAAAGCACTACTGTTTGTTTGGGAGTTTTCCCATGTCTGTAAGCATCCTATATCATTAGTCCAGTTCCAGGATCTGACTATCTTGACATATCTCTTTATCTTCAGCCTGCAGTTTTTAGCAGAGGCCTTCCTAACTTTTTTCACTTTTTACCTTCATCACATTGAGTATGACCCAAACTTGGCTGCTCTTAGCTACTGTTTTGGTGATAATAATGCTAGAAAGTGGCCTTACTCAGTGTGCCTAATGTCAGGTGCTGTTAGCACCACCATGAAAATATTTCCTGCTGACTCACTTCCGAGGTCATACACTTTGGGTATCAAAACACTTGTATTGTAGCTGCCTTTTGGCGCGTGTGCAGCACCAATCTCAGATGGACTTATTAGCGCAGGGAAGAGTGCATCTAGCACTATATTAGAGAAGAGCATGAAAAGCAGGTGCTTACTACCAACCAATATTAAGTCAGTGTGTTGCATCATTTTCTGGCAAGAGAGGGGCTGAACAATCAGCTTGGTTTGGAGGCCAGCAGGCATTAAGCCCTTGGCTACTGATCCCTTTCTTCCTAAGACCCAGCGGTGGCATAGTGGAAGCCCCAATCTGCCCATACCGTGCTGCAGCTGGAGGGTACAGAGGTTGCAGTAGGCTGCAGCATGGTACAGCAAAAGCTCCCCCTCCACTGAAGCCCTGGGCACCTAACTGCAGCATGGTGCGGGGAAATCCCCCCACCCTCCACAGCTGAATGGCACAGAAGCCACAGTTTCTTGGGTTGGTTCTAGAGGTACTGCAGGTAACATCTGGTCTGTGTACCATAGATTGCTGAACTCTGTCATGGGTCGTGATTTACTTTATCTAGCTTCTTCTGTAACTACCTTGTAACGGGATGGCAGTAACTGCAGTATCTCATGAAAAGTGAAGTAAATCTGTCCACCTTTGCCTCCTGTTTGAATACAGGGTGTTTCTCTTCCCAGTACAACAGATATTACCAAATAGTAATTAAACAAGTAGTTATAGTAGAATCAAAGATTAGTATTTCATCATGAGTATTTTTTTCGCGAGCGCAATTACCTCATGTAGACTGGAAGGGATAACACCTTTACAAATGTTTGAGTTAACCTGTGTAGACTTTTTATGTAGTTTTAATCTTTTTGAAAATCGCATAAATCTCCGAGGTCCACAGGAGAATGCTGCTGCTTTACACTTCTTCTGAGCCGTAGAATGCAATTGAAGTTGAGCAAAATATTCCTGTGCGATTTAATTATTAATCAGTTACATCATCTGCAAGATGCAAGCCAACAGGATTATGAAGTTCAAATGCCAAAAACATTGAGTTATAGTGATTAGTACATTGTTCAGACTCAACTTCCTTTAATAAACCACAGAACCTTTAACTTAAAGTTGGTACTTTTTGTTTTAAAGTATTATTAACTGACAGCGTGAAAGACCTACAACATTTTGGCCTGCAGTTCCTCACTACTGCTATTTCACTTTCTGTTTTTAGTGAGCTTCACTGTCCTTGACCTACCTCGAGAGGACAAAAAGCAATTTTCTGTCTTGTGGTGTAGCCAGTAAAATGACTGCCTAGTATAGGACATTTATATTTATCCTATCTCAGTAAAGTAAGGGTGTCAAAAGTGCTGCCTGCAGGCTGCATCTGGGCCGTGGAGTCCTGTCATCCAACCATCAGTGGCCATGGGCCTTGGACCAGCTCTGCATATGGTATGTGGAGTTGTCTGTTGTCTGTGATCCTGTTTTGGGCACATGAAAGGCTGTTTCCAGGGCACAACAGCCTGAATCTGAATTCAGGGCTGAAGCCAGGCCAGATCAGGCCCACAGATGGCCCCTCACATGGCATGTGGGGCTGGGGCTAACCAATGTGCTGTGTGAAGACCTAGAGCTGGGGTGCATACTACTTGTAGGGCCAGTCCAGGATGCACATTGCATATGGGACTGGTCAGCAGGCCCAATCCAGCCTGCAGATCAGCTTCATATCCTTCATCTAGTGCACGGGGCCAGATGAGTTTCATACCCCTGCAATAAATCATAAATAAATCCCTTCTGTATTGCCCCAACTCTTGGGCTAGGGAAAACTACTGCATTTGCTGTTCAACATGTGTTGAGAAAGGAGGGCAGACCTTTACTGCTTTACTGTGCCAGGTTCTTACAAAAATTGTTTGTTAACTGTTACTTTTTTGTTGTAAGTGCTTCTATAATTGGGCTGGTTTTACTCTTGGATTGTTATATTCTTATAGAAAAAGTAATTATGCCTAGAAAACATCAGCTAGTTTTGTACCTTGGTGCCCATGTTCATTTTTCACTTACAAAACATGTCTGCCTAATAAGTTTGATGGGATTTGTCAGAAGATCTAACAATACAGCCTTCTTGTATGGTGTTTTGTAGTGACCAGCCATTGATTTCAGCTTCATGGCCTCAGACGTAAAGAGCAAACGTTAGACTAATTTTTAGAGCTTTTGCAGCCTAAGCAAGCTACTATAATGAATTCTGTGTTGATGAATTGCTGTTTTTTAGAATATATGTTTTTGAACCGCAGAGTCAGAGACTATTTTATATCATATGGTTCATTTTTAATCTTAAAAAAAAGCCCGAGTGCTTTCTTGCATCAGCAGTTGTTACTGAAAAAATCCAATTGCAAAACTGTAATTTAAATTTTGTTAAATTGCTGGATAGGAGATGTTTTACAATCCTCAGGGGTTTGTTCTGGGAATTGGAATATTCATTACTTGTTGCAGTCTTAGAACTTAAATGCTTTTTGTTGTTTCTCTTTTTTCTTTTGCTTTCACTCTCTCTCTGCCTTTTCATCTTTTAGCTCTTCTTCAGTTTCTTTTGGCATGAGAACATCCTCAATCTGTTATTATGTGTTTGAGTTCTTAGACTAAAAACAGACATCCAGCTTCTCCCAGGACAAAACCTTCTATTCTGGCATTCTACAGATATATAAACTCATTGTTATTCACCATAAGTAAATGTGAAGTATTGTGTGACATGTCACACTTTCAAATTAATGCATGATATAAACCAGTTTTTAAATTGTTCTACACCTATTTTTTTCTAAGTAACAAATGTACAGCTCAGCCATTTCTATTGTTGAAATTATTTTTGCAGTGTAGCATGTCTACATTTTTTGTGAAGTTAATCATCTAATTGCACAATAGATGTAAACGACATCAGAGCCCTCAGAACTGCCCCTTCCCCCCCACATTTTTGCAGATGACTGTCCAAAGCTGTTTTGATAGGAGTCAAAGCTAGGGACCTGGGATAAATGCCATGTCTGCTTAGCCTTATAGCTGAAACTAGTCTTTGCCACTTAAGAGGAATTGACTAATTTAGATTTCTATCTTTTCCCTCTGTGTTTTTTCCCAGTTTATCTTGCAGTATGTTTGCATAAGATAAGGTTACCGTACGTCCAGGGTTTCCTGGACGTGCCCTCCTTTTTTGGCTCCCTGTCCTTGTGTCTGGGTGGATTTTTAAAATACAAGCTAATGTGCAGGTTTTTGCTCTGACTCTATTTTCCCAGGGACTAGCGGCTTGGCTGCTTGGGCAAGGTGATTGGCTGTTGGGGGTCACATGCTCTGCTCACCAGGTAAGCATGTATGTGTGTGCATGGGAGCTATGTGGGGGGCAGGGTGCTGTGGGTCCTGAGTGAGGGGCACTGGCAGTGATGGGGGATGGGGGCTTAGAAGTGAGGAGCAGAAGCAGGGCACGGGCATATCACTGCCTGTCTCCTCGTCCCCCCCCAGCGCGCGCACACAGTTTTATGCCTCTCTGCCCCTGCTCCCCCCTCTCTCCCTCAGGTGTCTTCTTTTTTTGATACTGGAAGTATGGTAACCCTAGCTAAGATAATACACTTATGGTTCCCAGTGAAACATGCAGTGCCCTAGTCCTGTGACTGTGATGTCATTTCCCTTTGTTTGTTCTTAGATTTTTCTCTCTGGAAATGCTTCCTATAGTTTCCTGCATGTCAGAACTGTTCAGATTATTTTTCTTTTACATGTTGCCTCTAGCTTTTTCTATACTTTCACTTGTGGATGTTTTAGTGAGTAAATTTAGCAGACTGGTTCCCTGATAGGATGGGAGTAATTTTTTTCAATTCATTGTACTCTGGTAGTCTGCAGAAAAGTAGTGATTTCTTGGATAATATAGTTCCTATTTAACATTAATAAATAGTGCATACACCAATGAAAATACACACCTTCATAGAAGTCTTTCCAATCAGCCCTATATTTCATTTGACCAGAAAAAATTGTGTGGAACTGCACAACTATAATATTTCTTCATGTTACTGTGTATTGTGTTTAAGTTACTCTGCAACATCAACTGCATGAATTGTATAAAGAATAATTTGGGAGATGCATTGTGCTGCTGGGCAGTATGTCCCAAAGAAAATCTGTGAATGTTTGTTTGGATTTTAAGACAAGAAAATAATTCCATTAGTGGCAAACTGTGGTTGGTGACTTGTAAGTGCTCACCATATGAATTTATTTTTAAATAACTATTTTAAGTGCCTTTTGACCGTTTTGGGTTTTTTTTAGCGATTAACTTAAGAATTGCACAAATAAAGTAAGTTGTCTCACACAAATGCGTGTCTTGTTTTCATTTATTCCACTCAAGAATATCAGTGTAATAGTATTTTGAGAAGTTTCCTGATTCTGTAGACAAACTGAAACATTTCTCACTTTTGTGATTTTTTTTTTTTTCTTTTGTTTGTGAAACTTTAAATATGTACAACTCATGTGGTTGACAAAATAACATTTTGGGGGGTAATTTTCTTTTTGTATGCGTCTCAGACGGCTAGAGTTGATTTGAGGAGGATCGCTGATTTGATTGGTCGTTAGGCAGGCTGGTGGATGGAGAGGCCGGACACAGCACATTGGTTGGAAAAATTAACTTTTACTTATGCCGCCAGTGGCCACAACGCAGGTGATTAAAGTTGCTTGCGTAGTTACAGGTAACAGGATGAGACAACAAGTTTGTGAATGAAATGAGCCAGCAGGATGAGGGGTACGTTAGGAATGGTCAATGACGGGGAGTTGTTGGTGGGTGATCAGTCCGCCAAATTTACTCTGCCATGTGTTCAGAGCTCTCCAACTTGGGCAGAAGTTGCATGGACCTTTATACTTTTAGACTAGCCAATGACAGACGGCCAGGTGGGAATAGGTAATGAGGCAGAACGCACCAAATTTAAAAGTGACTGCACTTGCTTAGAACAGTTCTATTGTGACAGGGGCATTCAACTGATTTGGTTATGACAGTATGTTTTTGTGTATATAGTTAAGCCTAGATCTTGTAAATTGGATGCATCCAGGGCAGGCCTTCGATCCAGCAAAGTAATAGTAATTCAGTGAGACTCCCATGTTGGATCTAACTCTTAAACAACAACAAAACCTCAACAGTAGATCAGAACTTCCCCCTGCAGAGTAACATGTGAAACGTCACTTCTTTTTTTTCTTTCTAGGACCGTTTATAAATATCTTTCAATGAATAATGTATTTTTCATATGCACAAAAATTATAATTTAAAATTTAATGCTGTGTGGTTTATTTTACTTGAGAAAAATAACTTCTGAAGAGTGGTAAGCAGTCTTTACTCAGGATTGAGCAGCACCCTGTGACCAGTCTGAAAACTTTATGTAAAAATCTTTTAGTCTTATCACACTTGTCCTGTTTCATAACAGTTTGTTTAATTTTTTTTAAACCTTTATCTTATTGCCAATTGTGGCAATTGTGACTCCATGAAAATAAAGATTCAAAATCTGTAAAATGCAGATCCAGAACTTGGCTTAGCATGCATTCCTGTTATGGGATTGTGACAAATGATTAATGTGGGACTGATGACACACATGCACCGTTAATTAAGCATGTGCTAAAATGTTTGCAGAATCAGGCCTTATTGAATATATGTTTTGCTATCTAAAAGTGACAGTTTCACATTAAGTATGATGCTTTGGGGGAAACACACTGTATGTATTTATTGTGAAAAACAAATGCTGTCCTATTTTCCTCATTTGTTGCAAAAAGAATATTGCTGGGTCTGCAGGAAGAGCATTCCAGTCTTGGTTAGAGGGACCATAATTTTCATTCTACAAAATAATTTTAAGGGGATATATAAACATATTGGTGTCTTCTGACTACATACTTAAAATAACAATCTAAAATTGCAACTTTATTTGGAATTATTTTTCAGGTATTTCTGCTCCTGTGCAACTTAAACTTGGAACTATTTCTGTGTTCCTGTCCAGATATAATTTATTTAATTGGACTGTAAAGTTATGTGGCATAATTTGTGCTTCCAGACTTACAGGCATAAGAACATACAAACTGTAGTTTACTGGGTCAAATCATAGATCTATCTTGCCTGGAGTGGATGCCGAAACAGAATGAACTGCACATGACAGGTTTTTTCCAATGTTCCTCTCCCACTTGCAGCCTTCAGCAGTTAGGCTAAGTACAGACATTTGAGGAGGTTAAATTGTGTTCGAAATGTTTAAACTTGGCTTGTCCCAGTGCCAACCTTACACTTACAGACCCGGTCTCAGTGACCGGCAGTCAGTTTAAAGCATGTATCTTGTATTCAAAGAACATTTTAAGAGCAAGACAAACTAGGGGAAAAGACCATTAATAATTTATATTTTAGCTTCAGTTAAAATTATTTCCTCCTTTGCCATTGTTTGGTTGTCTTTACAGAGCTACAATACAAAATTGTAAAATAAAAGAATAAACCAGAAATAGGAGCTAAAGAAAAAATGAAACTAAATTTGTGCTTAAACCATGCCTAGCAGTCTCATTTGACCATCAACATACTGCTGCTAGGTGTAAAGGATGGGTTAATCTTTCTCACTCATCTCTACCATTGTCAGTGTTTGCTACTAGCAGCCCTAAAACTACTTAGGTTGGGTCAATTTCAAGATGTTTTTAAGTACTTTATACTGCATGAAACAGTTGTTCCTGTTGTACACTTTCAATGCTTTGCATGTTAAGAAGGAACTCAGGAAGAGAAAGATGCAGGAGCCATTAAGTCCAACTCCTCACTCTTGCTGTGGGGGCAGAAATGCAATAATTTGCAACTAGTTTGAATGAGCTGCTTCAGCTTGGTTTCTTGGTTTTTCTACTAAGGGGCCTTGCAAGAACAATTGAGTTTAACTTCCCAAAGTACAAAAGAGAAACTCTTCCATGTTGGTTAACCAATAAAATGCAACAGGAACCTTTATTCCACTGTACTGTACACTTGAATTCAGGTTTGATTGGGAGTTGCAAACTGAATTTCACTTTTCCCTCCGTATGTCCTCTTGTTTCTCTACTGCTATATTGTTGAAACTGAGCAGTCAGTTTCCCCCCAGCACTGGTAAAAGCTGTGTTAGAGCTATTCATTGCATAAATAAGAGTCATAATAAGTCTTCATTTTATGATATTGAAATATTCTTCAGTCAAATTAATTGCATAGGTGGACTGCCTCCAGACCCTGAATTAAGTGTGCACTGAAGTTTTGCATCATTTTACTGGATCCGATCTGCTTTAAGTTTCTTTTCAGAAAACGGTAATGAGGATCTTTTGTCTAAAAATCTTTCCAAGAGGCAAAGACATTTATTTGTTTGCACAAAGAGAGCATCTACCAGAAGAAGAGTGACCATAACATTTCAAAATAAACAAATTTGGCTAAACTAGATGTGACTTGGTTGAGATGTCTTGTGTGATGCTTTTTCATTCCAAATTTGAATCTAGAGCCTGAAACCTGTCATGCCTCAATATTCAAACTTGTATAACAGGCGCCATAAATGTCACCAGACTTGAAAAAGTAAACAGAAGATTGTTAACTGACCTTTTCACTTGTGCTTATTTTTGTAAAAGTTAACTATTCCCTTCTGGATCTAACCTTGAAAAATAAAATCTAAAGCAGCTAAAGAGAATCTTTTGGACTTTTGAGAATAAGAAATGCTTTTCACATCAATCTCATGATACACCTAGCCCATCTTACTTTCGGCTTCAACATTTCAAAGACTTTAGAAACCTACAAGTTATTATACGAGTACAAAAATGCTTGCAGGATAAGGGCCTTAGTTATCCTAAACGCCAACTGCAGCTCATATGAATCCACATGGGGCAGATTGTGATAAAGTCAAGCAAATTTACTAAAATTCCCAGCCGGACTCCTGACAGGTCTGTACAGTGTACATATTGATTCTTCATCCTTCCCCCCAAATGTCCTGCTTGCCCCCCAGACCCTTGATCACTTTTCTGCCTGGCCCCTCCCCCTGCCAGCCCCCCCCCCCAAGGCCCCAGATCACTTCCCTGCCTGGCCCCACCCACCACCAACCCCCAAATCTCTTTTCTACCTGGCCCCACCAGTCCCCACCCAATCCCTGCCCCCTGCACCCCATAGTTTAAATAAAAAAAACCAGTACTTACCACCAGTTCAGCTGCCGTCTGGCTGACTGGGGCCGCACCTGCACAGTGCAGGGCAGAGAGAAAGCCCCAGCAGCACCAGCCCAGGCCCTCCTTTTCCCTGCTGTCCTGTGCTGCCTGGGGGGGCTCTGCCAGGAGGCCTGGACCCCTCCACTCCTGCTTCAAGGGTAAGTAGAGGCTTTTTTCCCTGCTTCCTTTCCTTTTTTCCCCTTTTTTTTCTTCTTTAAAGTGAAGGTGTCTGGAGTTGTGGGAGCAGCCATGGGGGCTGGGGATGCATGTGGGGGGTGGGGTTAGGTGGAGAGCCATTGGGGGCTTGCACCAATTGGCGGGGGATGGGGCCAGGTAGGGCATGTGGGCCTTGCAGGGGGGGTGGTAGAGTTCGCTTTATTATTATGATAAGAGACATGCTTTAGTACTGTAGATATATCAATAAAACATTGTACAACTGATTGCTGTCTCTGTCTCTGTCTCTCTCTTTATAGTGGTCTTTTGTTTTGCTTGTGGAGGAACATGGTTTTGGGGGTATTTTACAGAGTGATTTAAGGATTATTTTTATCAAGGATTTTTCAGTTTTCCGATAGGGAACACCAGAATTCCTGCTAGGGAGGCCAGTGGCGGGACCCTGCCTGCTCAGAGCTGGCACCTTAGACCCAGCTGGCTGTGGCTGACCTTCTGGCCAAATGGTGACAGGAGGACATGCTTTGACAGTTCAAAGCAGGCCACCACACCCAGAACATCTTCCAGGCAATAGCTGCCCAGATAGCCGGGCAGGGGGCACAAATAGCAGTAGTGCCACACAGAAGCCAACACTGCAACCACAGCCCACTGGCAGCTGGCCGTACAGTCCCCATTCTGGGTCTTGCAGGGTGCGCAGCAGGTCACAACCAGGCAGCAGCCCCCACTGCCAGACTGCTGCAGTGGGTAGAGGGTGCAGGGAACTCTCAGGGCTGCTTCAGCAGTCCAGCTGGCACAAGGGGTAGTGTTCCAGGTACCAATTGGCTGGGCCCCAGAAGCTCCTGAGAGTGGGTAGCCCTGAGCTACTTGCCAGGGCGGGTTTTTATACTGCTGGGGCCAAGACAGGGCAGCTTTTTATACTGCTCCCCTGGCTGCAGATCTGAGAGGAACCAGGCAGGGTTATTTTGCCCCAAGTGGCACAATTTGTTCCACAATAAAGTGCATGTCAGAGCACGTGCACTAAGGCAAAAAGCCCCTGCTCAAATCTGCACCACTTTTATTTGACCTGCTGCAAGGGCACATGCTTGCATGTGTGGACATGCCCAATGAGTTTAGAAGAAAAATTAAAGGGGAACAATCAAAAAAGGGGTGAATTGTTCTAAAATTACACCCCATGTTATTTTATTTGTATTGCTATAGTATTTAGGAGCATGACTGACTATGGCCCATTGTATGATGTGCTTCATGAATGCATATAGATTGGCCCTGTCCCAAAAGGCTTGTAATCTAAATGAAAACAAGAGACCCAAATGGATATAAGAAAATGACTGGGCAAGATTTGTCAGCATCATAGATGAAGATCTGAGTACATCAAGAGCTTAAGTTTTCACAAGCAATATCCTTATTCATGAGCAGTCAAAGGCATCCCATCTGTGAAAAATTCAGGTTACTGACCCTGCCTTCTTGAGAAGTAAATGTGGAAGTGTGTGCTGGCTGGCTATTTAAAAACCCTTCTCAGGCTGGATGTCTGGGGATTTTTTTCAACTCAGGCTCCCTAATTGATTATATTTTCATGGGTTTCTCCTGTTTGAAAATGGTGATAAACATCCAGTAATTCAAATCCATTTGAATAATCAGTCATTTGAAAGTCAAAAGAATTCACTAAAGAGCCAGATGGAATATATAATCTTAATCAGGAAGTATTTACAGTTTGGCTCAATATGTTTACTATAGAAACTAGTCCTTCAGGCTGTTTTGCCCACAAAAAGAGATGACCCCACCTGGTGTTCTCCACCATCTGTAGTAGGAGCAATTGGAGGCAAAATTCGTCCAGAGTTGATAGTAGCAGCTTAGACATTAGGCATGTGTGAAGTGGGCCCTATTCGAGTCCGATTTAGATTCAGCCCGAATAGGGAACAGTGATTCAATTTGTTGTCCCTGATTCAATTTGGCTGAATCTGAAACTGAAGATTTGATGCTGATTCAGAGAATCAGTGATTCGAACACAGACACAACTTTAAAAGTTTTTTCTGTGTACCTTGAGGTACCAGGCATGGCTCATGATCGTGGTGATGCTGGGGCAGATGGAGTGTCCCACAGGAGTGCAGGGGGGCCCTCCACATGCTTGGTGGTGAACCCAGAAGTGGACCGGAAGTACTTCCAGTCCACTTCAGGGTTTGCCAGGGAGCACGCAAGGCCCCAACCCCTGTGCCCCCCCCCCCCGAATTGGTGATTGGCCGCAGGGGCACCCGGGGTACCCCCCCAAATCCAGGAGGCCCCAGTCACCGAGGTGGGGGGAGCCAGGGTCACCCCCCACCACCACACTCCCCAGCAGACCTGGAAGTGGACCGGAAGTGCTTCTGGTCCACTTCCGGGTCTGCTGTCGACCATGCTGGGGAGCCCCCATGCTTCTGTGGGACACTCCATGCACCCCATCATCACAACACTCACAAGCCCCTGGTACCTAGAGGTATGTAGAAAAAACATTTAAAGCTGCATCTATGCTCAAAACAATTCAGAGGGTTTTAATTAATTTCTCTGAATCAAAAGGGTCCTCTGATTCTATCCAAATTCAGAGATTCAGCCACCGAATCAGGCCAAATCTCCTCCAAATTGATCAGGAATTGAAGCTTCACACAACCCTGTTAGACATTAGTAGTTATTTTTCTATTAAATGAAGCTATGACTTCTCAAATCTGGGTGTAACCATATAACTTAATGCTACGCTGAAGAAGCAACCCGAAGAGTACACCCAATCTGAGTCAGAGATCCAGTTAGCTAATCCTTTTTTTTTTAAATCCACAGGCATGAGCTGAACTGGAAATGGACTTGAGTGTTGTAAAACATCCAGTTTTTGTTATACAGCAGTGATCTCAACCTCCAGCCCATGGGGCTGTGTCATCCAGCTTGTAAGCCTCCTCACAGATCTGGAAATAGCAGTAGTGGAGCAGTTGCAGCTCTGGATCAGCATCTGGTGCAGTTCCATTGCTATATCTGGTGCATGGGGCTGGGCTTTCAAATCACTTATCTGACCTTCAGGGCTGGTAAGTTGAGCACAGCTATAGTAGAGGACCTAATATCAAACATTTTATAATTTACCCAGCAAAAACTTTTCTGGTTGTAAGATAGGAAGAGAGAGAAATTTTATTTAGAGTCAATTTGTTACATATTAAATTCTGAGACCTAATGACTAGAGTAGTGGTTCTCAGTCTTTCTAAATTGAAAACACCCCTTGGAAAATACCAGCTCTTAGCTTTCACTCATTGACCATGGAATGATAAGAAAGCAATTCTTTGGTTGCAAAGAACTCAGAAAAACTGCAACAGGTCAGAATAGTTTTCGATGCTATGGATTACTCTGGCCACAACCAGATGAGAGAGGCCATGCAATATGTGGCACTGCAGACCTGTCTGTGGTGCTACACACCACACATTCAGGCTTTCCTTGCTACTTTGCAGCGCAGAAGTGGAGGAAGCTGACCCCAGGAGATCCTAGGGTAAAAAAAAACCTGTGCAGAAGAAAGTAGGATAATGCACTGTGGTAGCACACTCTGCTCAAAACTGGAACTGGCCAGCTGGAGCCACCTCAGGGTAGATGGCCATACATTAGTTCGAACAGAGAACAACCTAAGGACACCAGGGGCAACTCCCAAATAGCAAATGTTAATGGTAGGATGCTGAGTTCCCACTTGTGAATGTCTCCTTGTAATGCACATCCTGATCATCACCTTTAGAGTGCAGTTAAACCACTCCACAAGGCCACCTATTTGAAGATGATACACTGATGTGCATAATTGTCTAATTTTTAAGACCTCACAGCCTCCTTTTAATACATTTGACATGCAATTGTGCCTTGGTCAGTTAAGATCTCGTGGGGGATTCCCACCCTCATTATCCATTTAATTCACTCTTCAGCTACTTGTGGTGCTGTCACTGTCTGCACAGGCATGGCTCCAGGGTAGCAGGTGGCATAGTCCATTATTGCAGGTACAAATTCGTAACCCATAGTACTCTTTGGGAGGGGTTCTGTAATACCTAAATCCACCCTGTCAAAAGGCTGAGTAATGATCGGTAAGGTTGAAGGGAAACCTTGTTAGGGGTGGTATCTGAGTACCACTGGCATTCTGGACATGCCTTGCAGAACTGCTCTACTTCTTTATGGAGCCCAGGCCAATATATTCTCTGGGTGAGGTAGGCTATTGTCTTGTTCTGCCTGAGGTAGCCACCTATGGGTAGGGCATGCGCGAAACTTCTAGTAGTAACACTTGGGCCACTTCAATCCCTTCAGTCTTCCCTCTCTCTATCCAATATAGCTGCTGGAAGGTAGGTTCCTTTTCCTTCCTTCCCTGAAGTCCCCCTCTCCAATTCCCTCAGCCAGGTCAATGACTTCATGTCATTCTTATGGGCTTCCCTCTCTCCCACAAAGAACCTCCTTCAAGGCCTCTGCCATCTTCCTTTGAATAGAGGTTCTGTTTCTGCGAACATGAACCTG
The DNA here is from genome assembly GCA_030014935.1 of Caiman crocodilus. NCBI lineage: Eukaryota > Metazoa > Chordata > Crocodylia > Alligatoridae > Caiman > Caiman crocodilus. The sequence goes on along the minus strand of JAGPOW010000261.1, from coordinate 217,987,591 downwards.
TAGAAATATTTCTGCAATGTGATGGACCAGGTTCATGTTTGCAGAAAGAGAACCTCCATTCAAAGGAAGATGGCAGAGGCCTCAAAGGAAGTTCTTTGTGGGAGACAGAGAAGCCCACTGGGTCTCCTCATCCAAGTCTTCCAGAAATTGTTCCAGCATGAACAAATCCAGTACTTCCACCACTTTCTTGTCTGCCGGCTGTATCCACTGTTCAAGTGAGTCCCCCGGTGTCTGTGCTAACAGTCTAAGCCAACACCCCTCGGCTTTCTTCTTTACCCGGAACTGCTGGCTATAGTATTCTGTGCAATCTCAATCCGTGCAAGAAAAATAGCCTTCTTTACAGCCCGGTAGTCACTGGCCTCTTCTTAAGATAGTGCCATGTAGGCTGCCTGGGCCTGCCCAATTAGTAAGGGGCCTAATTGGCATGCCCACCCACTTGAGTCCCAGTCAGCAGCAAGGACAGCCCTTTCAAAGGCTTCCAGATAGGCTTCTATGTCGTGCTCTATTGTCATCTGAGGAATTTTTTGAATCTCCAAGGACCTCAAAAGCTGGGCTTGTTGAGCCTCAATCTTTTTGCTGAGGTCCTGCTGCCAGCTCAACACAGCAACCCTCGCTTCTGCTTCTTGGATCCTTACTTGGACCAGCTCCTCCATTTGCATTTGCTGTCCCTGTAGCAGTCATAATACTTATTCATGTGCCTGCTGCCAATCCTTGTGGACTGCTGCCATTGGGTAGGTTGCATCCATGATTCCCGGCCAAAGCACCACTGTGGGCATTGTGCTGGTGCTATAGGTGTTGCTATTTCTCCCTGACACATGCTGTTGATGCTCTTCTTAATTTCCTGCTGCGCCCAGGCCGCCACTTGCCTGCTCTTTCAGGACTTTGCTTCGGCCCTTGTGGGTTCAGTGAGTACCTGTCTCTGGCGATGCTCAGCTCATCACCTTTGCTTCACCCCTTGTCATGGCACTGTTCTCTCTGGCTGGCCCCTGCCCTGGGGTAATCTATCTCTTCCCTCTGTGTGCCTTTTACTTCCTGGCTCCTGGGGAAGGAGCCAATCTGCCCGGTCTCTGCTTTTATATGCGGTCCTGCTGGGATCCAGGCAGGGCTTCATTGGAAATTCCCGGGTTCTCTGTGCCCAGCATTGTTCTGCCTTTCCTGCTGTGGTCCAGCTGCAGGTAAGTTTTCTTCTTTGCTCATGATGGCACATCCCTTTTCCCCTGTAACAGGTACTGTATCCAGTGCCCTGTTGCATCCTGCTATGCTGCCACACTGAGGTGTGCAACCACTACTATTGTAAGTAGGAGGAGGGCTGCAAACTAATGAAAGAGGACAGATTCTCAGAGAAGCTCTGCCCAGTGAAAGAATTTGAGGTTGAAGGCTTGGGTTTCTGGGTAGTGGAGCCTTCAATCCTTCCTGCTGTCGGGCATCATGGGCATTTTGTCCCAGCTTTTCCAGCTGGTGACATTTTATACTATCTTTGCAGCCTTTAGCCACGTTCCTTTTCTGCCTATAGCTCTGCTGGAGTCAGGAGGGAATGATGCACCTCTGGTGACACTACCTTTTGTCCTCAGCATTTTATTCCACCTTAGTACCTGCTTCCTTCTTTTGCAAGAAAGAACAACTTCAAGGAATATCACCTGGGGAAAGGAGAAAATATTGCTTCATTGCCTTTCAGTGGAAACAAGTAAACTCTTGCAGGTTACTGTGGAGTGTGAACTTGCGCAGGGACAGTTATTACAGAACTGCAAATGTGCAGTAAATAGTCACCCTTGTTTAGCTTGTGGTCAGGGTCTATCACAGAGGGGGCCAGGAGGGCCATTTGACCCAGGCCTCTCATTCACAGAGGGCCTCAAATTTAGACTTTTGACATTATCTCCAAATGGGGTTATACATACAGAGATATGCTGACAGGATTGAAAGAAGAAGAAAAAAGCTAGAAAAGCACTTGTTAAATAAAAAAGGAACATTTATTACAAATTATTGCATTGTATTTTGAGCCTTCAAAAAATGGAAGTGGCCATGCCTCTCTCGACTTCTGAGAGGGCCTGCTTGTGGTAACTCGTTTGATTGTCAGCACCTTTGGCTAAGTGCAAAACCTTCTATCATACTTTTCAAGGTGACTTTTTTCCAACAGATCTTCAGGCTAAACATTTCCATGCTGGGTATTTGTCTATGTCTGAATTTTATTAAAATGTCAGCTAGAACTGTTCAGCTGTTTACAAGACCCTATAATTTAATGTAGTGTGTGTGTATGTGTGAAATGAATTAAAAGAAATTCAGTATAAGGCTTTCAAAGCTTTCAGCAAATAAGGATCATGCTGTTCACATAGTGCTGAACAGCTCTCCTGTGTGTTTTACCTCATGTTCAGCGGGTATCTACTATTTACACACAGTGTGGAAAGAGATCCTTATATGATAACTTCAGAGGAACTTTTAGTAAAGGTGAACAGAACCAAAGTCAGAATGCTTGATAATACTTTGTTGATTTCTGATAAGGTTGGGTATTGTTATAAGGCGCACACATTCAGTTCTTCATAAAATAAAATCTGTGGGACTTTTAGCCTGGGTCAGAAAGACTTGTGAAAGAGACGTATTGGATTGGTCCCATAATTTAACTTTGTAATGTAAGTGATAAACAAGAAAAAAGATTCAAGTAATATTTCTGCTTTCCTTTCCTTGCCAGCTGCCTCTGTTGGCTGTTAGAGTTGGGCGCACGGCAATACATTTATGAATATTTTTAAAAAATTCCTCACCACGTGTGTGTTTGTAGTATTCTTGGGTTGTGCCCCCTGAGTCTCTACTCAGTCTGTCCACTGTTGCCCTGAACGTTGCTCACTGATGCTACATTCTGTGATACTATCTTCCACGTACTCGCACATGAAAACCTAACATTTGGATGCTGTATTTAGTTATGACAAAACATACTGTATTAATGAATCCATTTTATGAAATGATCCAAATCTGGCTGCATAACTGATTTTGTTCCCAATGCACCAATCCATTCTTTTTAGTTTCATCTGCAAATTTAATTCAAAATAGCTTTATTAATACTTGGAAAAAATTAAAAAGAGAGATCATAGCATGTAGCCAAGATCAAATCCCTGTGAAAATTCACTAAAATATTTCCCTAGCAGGATTTTCCATTTACTTTTTAGCTATTGCTTAACACATTTTAATCCATGTAATATATAATGTTTTTATTTTTCTGTTCCGCTAATTATTTTTTGTTTTCAAAGTGAGAACATAAGGCATTAACCCTACTCTCCACCATGATTTAATTGAAATAGACTTTTTTTTAAAAAACAAACAAACTAATCTCATCATTTTTAGTGGACTGAGAATGCTTTGGGTTGAAAATACTGCACTTTTTCAGAAATCATAGCAGGGTTGACTTACCCCTTTATTTTAAGAAGTCTAAGTGAGATTTATGCAGTGCACATGGTTATGGTGAACCACTAAGGATTCAAAAGCATTTTTTAAAGTAAATGTTGCCTCTAGATCAGTCTTCTTCATTATATTATGCATGGATAGCTCTGCCATATGCATATAGTTTTTAAAGATGCCTTAGAATGACAGCATTAAATAAACATGAAATCTCAAGTCTTTATAACTGTTGCTTTGGATCCCAAGAATATTAAATCTAAGATTTAGCTGTGTGTTTTCAAATACATGCAAGAAACTATCACAGTGAAGATGTTCCAGAAAGCACTATCTTTCTCAGATTGAGTGATCATGTGAAAGAGCCATGACCCTGCAGTTCAGGCAGTGGACCCTTAAGCAGTCCCAAATGTCTGCAGATCCCAAAGGAATGATGAACAGTTGTCCAGAAAGATGGGAAATAATTGTATATTTTAAGGTGCTGTTTATCCAAAATTCCTAGCAAAGTGATTTACAGCATAGAGAGCTGCATTATTTAGTACCTATAAAGCCTAATGAAATTTTCACCACAGATCTTAGAATCCTGAAATAGGTAACAAAGGACAAGTTTAGTCCTACCTTAAAGTCAAATCAGGCTTTGTTTCAAGTTCTAGGGCACTCTCCTGGAAAGAAGGTATTTCAATGTTGCCACTTCCTTACATGTACAGTCTGTGATTATTATGCCTAATTATAATTGGTAATACAAAGCACCTCCCAGGAAGGTTAGCACAATGAAAAATTATTTATAAGTTTTTTTCAATGGCTGTAAGGGATAGGGGTAGGATCACCAGCTTCAAACTTCAGCAGAAGAAATTTAGGTTGGAAATTAGGAAGAACTTCCTGACTATGATTGTGGTTAAATTTTGGAACAGAGTACAGTAAGCCATTCTGGAGCATTAGTTAGTACACACGTCAATTAACATATGTACTATTTGCTCAGATGTTTTCCTAAAGCATTGACCAACATAGGCCTCACTAGAGCAGTGACTGACTGATACATGAATTGCTTGTGCAAACTTAATCTGGAACACACATACACAAGGATGGTACAAGATAACAAAGTGATACAACATGTACAGTACTGCCAAGAAAAGATGCCAGGTAATCAACAGCAGGGCAGTATGATACTTGTGTGATAAAGAAAGAACAGAACCACATAGATCAGGAAGTATGACAGGTACAGTATGATCCAAGATACCAGCAGAATATAATAGCTAGCTTTGTCAAAACACATATTTGCTAAATGCTCAGGTTTTCCTAATCAACATGTTTTGTTTAGTAATGTGGATTGGCCCATATAAAAGGAGAAGCTTGGAAACTTGGAACCTTGTATTGGCTTGGGGGAATATAAACTTATACTGATCACCATTATCATGTGCAGACAAGTACAGGGACACCCTGATAAACTGGGTGTGTTCATGTTAGGCCTTGTGATAAACTCGGCAGAGCTCTCACCATTGAGGCTGCAGCCTTTCTTTCTAAAACACTGACATCTTCATGACCACCTTCCAACAGCACACAGAGAGCAAACTACATGTACCACACATATGGAATATGCCAGTCACTTAGAGAAGCTGTAGAATCACTGTCCCTGGACATTTTCAGGAGCAAGTTAGGCAGACATTTGACTTGTTTGGTTTAGTCAGGGATGTTCCTGCTCTGAGCAAGGACTGGACTAAATGACCTCTCAAGGTCTCTTCCAGTCTTTCTTTCCTATGATCCTAAACACTGTGGGCCAGTTCCAAATAATTTTTGTAAGCACGTCCACTTAGGCAGTGCACAAGCTCATAATCAGTTCCCTGGTGATCCAAATAGGTAGGATTAGACATTTAGGATACTCATACAGTTAGTGGGAGGGAGTTGCTTCCTGTCAAATGGCCATTAAGAGTGCCTAGAGTAAGCGATTAGGACATGCCTAAAGTAAGCTAATAGAAAGACCTCGGTCAGGGATGTCTCAACTTCTGTTCTTCTGCAGTGGTTAGGCAACTGACTCAAGGCTGCATCTTGAATCCTGGGATGACAAAGGCACTTAGAGAAGAGACACACAACTCTCACTGACATCAGCATTTGGATCAGGGCACAACACAGCACCCGTGGTGATTTTCAGCCTTGAACGCTGCCAATGCTTGTGATGATACCACCCGCTTCTTGCCCAAGGAGTAGGAAACTTCCCTGTCTCAGATTCAAATTCACACCCCTCCTTCCATGTCACAGGAAGGATGATGAGGTCATTTTTATTGGGACAGGGCACATCCCTTTGACTGAAGTGTCCTGAGTTCTAGGTCCTGCTTTTCGAGCCATTTATGCATTTTACAGTAACCAGCGATTTATTAAAAGACAGAAGGGACCTAAACATTCATTTATCCTTATCAGAGGAACGACCTCATTTCTGGGCTACAGTCATGCTTCCTCTTGTTTGCTGTCCTCCTGCTCCCATCAATTTTGCATTTTCAGGGACCTCAAAATCAGTTTGCCCGAAGGCATAGGTCCTCTGCTGGAGAGCAAGAGATGCTCTGTTTGAGTCTCTTAGGCTGTGGAGGGTCTAAACCCAGGTAACTCGCTTCCTGGGCAAATATCCTAACCTTAGGTTACTGTGGAAAAGGTGGGCACAGTTGATCTTGCAGCTGATGTGGATCAGGTATAAAGTGTATTCTGTGGATATTTATTTAATGCAAATATACTCCACTTATACAGTCACAAGGGGGCCACCCTGAGCCCAGCCCCAGAGCTCCTGGCTGGGCTTCTCTGTGTCAGCCTCTAACTGCAAGCTATAAAAGCCTCCAGCCATTTTGTGCCCTGGGGCACACACACCAGGACCTTGGAGCGCTGTAGGCCTTGTATGCCCCCATGGACAAGACTCAGGCTGCCTCTGCCAGTCCTGTCCCCTAGCCAGAGCTGCTGCTTGGCCACAGGTGAGTGTTGTAAAGGGCTATAGCTGCCCAGCCCTAAGATGTCCCCAGGGCTGCTGGCTGGCTGCCTCTGGCAGCAGGGCCAGCACCTGCTCCTTGCTGCTGTTCACACCCAGCAGTGTCTGCAGCGCAGCTCCCAGTCCCTGGCCATGCACCTCTGCTGAGCACTGCTGGCCTCTGGACGGGGCTGGCCACAGGGACAGCTGTGCAGGGGCCTAGAGAGCCAGCATGGGACATGTGTCCTCCCCATTGAGGACCAGCCCCACTCATGTGCACATGCCTGAACCTTCCACCTGGGACTCCAACTGGAGCCAGAAGGTCAGTGACCTCATGACCCTCTGGGGGGATGAGGCAGTCCAGAGGCAGGTTGTGCACAGTAGGCGCTCAAATACCCATAATTGTGAAGCCTTGTTGGGTGGGGTGCATGACTGAGGGCACTCCCTTGGGTGTTCTGTGCCCCACCACACCCATCTCCCTGGCTGCTGCGCCCACCAGCACCTCAGGAAATCCTGGCCAGAAACTGCTTCACCAGCTCTGCACCACCAGGACTTGCCGTGAGGAGTTGTTGGCTATGACATTGCTGGCTGCCACCAGCACCAGCCCCTCCCCGGGGGAGAGGCGCTGGCCAGGTGCCAGCCCACCACACAGTATGAGGCAAAGACACCGGGCACAGCCAGATACCATAACTAACGGGGCAGCCCGTGCTGAGACACCAACTTTGCCAGCCTTGGACATGTGGTAAGTCCCACAATAGGGAGTGGGCCCTTCCCTGCTCCTGGGCTTGTCCCCTGCTGCTGTCCTGCCTCCCTGGCCAGCCTACCTGCCCTCCCCTGGACCTGGGTTCCCCACCACCCTACAGCACACAGAATGATAGGACAGTTCATAACTATTGAGCAACCTGTGTCCCTGCATATAAGCAGACACAGGCCTCTCAGACCCTGAGGAAGGCATAAATGCCAGTAGCAGCAGGGGTCTGGGACATATATCACTGCTACAGGTAGCCCTCCAGGCAGCAGCAGAGGTTATAGAGCAGCCCAGGATTGTCTCCCTGAACCATCATAGTTCAGGGTCCCAAACCAGGAGTGCAGGTGTGCCCAGGGCACCAGGAGGATCAGCAGCAGCAGGGCATAGTGCCTCAGGCATTCCCTCCACTCATTGGGTTCAAGGAGCTCATCATGCACTGCCCAGGGCATACAAAACAAGGCCATGCTTGGGGTGTAGTGGTGGCCTGGTGGAGGGGCCAACCCCAGGGCGCATCCCCAGAGAGACCTCCAGCATGGAAGGCAGGGGCACAGCTAGCTCCTTGCTGCAGTTGTCCAGGAGTCCTGCATGCCCTGAGCCTGGATGCCATAGGTTGGACAGCAATGCAGCAGAGTGGCTGGCCTCCACAGAGGAGTGTGGAGCAAGGTCTGGAGCCATGGAAGCAGGTGCAGCCAGCAGCCTCGCCTCTCCTGCCCTGAGGCCAGGGTGTGGGAGGCAAGCTGCCTGACACCAGCACCCAGCAGGCCGCTGGCCCCAGAGGAGCAAGGGAGGATGGGGGGGTTCAGGTGGCAGCCACCTGGGCCTGCCCAACTGACTTACCATGGCCCCTGGGCGCCCATGCATGGCAAACCCCTGGTCTGAAACTGGGCAGCACACAGCCTCTGGTGCAGAGAATCTCATTTCTGAAATGTGGCAAACTCTCACAAAAGGCTTTTGCCTTCTGCCTCTGCAGGGCTAACAGCTGGACAACAGCCCAGTGGGGATGCAGCCTGTGGGTTGCCACCACCCAGTGCTGGAGCCATATAGATATGTGGATTGTGCTAGCAGTGTACACAAGACTGGACCCTCCTGCTTCAGCAGCTGGTGGCATTGGCAGAGAAGTAAGAGATGCAGGAGCAGGCCTGGCGGGTGGAGGACATTGCATGGGAGACTGCCCAGGAAGAGGTGCAGGACAAGGCAAGTGGGAGCACTGGGTGCACATGGAGGTCCTGGAACAGGAGCACCTTGAGCTGCTCCAGCAGCAGGTGGGCCTCCAGGGTCAAGCAATGGAGGCCATAGATGCTGACCACCGGACCCTGGGCACCCTCTGGGTTGTGTCCATGCCCCTGAATGCCTGGCCCCTCTCCATAGCCCCAAAGGGCCACAGTATCCCACTTCCCTGCAGTACACCCCTGCCTGGCCATGGGAGGAGATCCTTTAGCACCTCCTGCCTACTGAAGCACCTGGCCCAGCCCTGCTGCTCACCCTAAGCCCATGTACCTGAAGACCTGAAGGTGCCAGGTGCTGTACTGGAAGGGAACACTGGCCCTGGACTCAGGCAGGCAGAGGAGTCACATGCCATTGAGGTGTGCCGTCCAATGTCACCTGTGGATGAGCTTGTCACACACTGTGGTTGCTGCAGCCCCTAGACCCATAAAGGACCTGGCAGAGGCTGAGGTGCTGGGTGCCTATCCCCAGGCTCTGTCCCCTAGGCACCCCCACCCCACGGCCTCCCAGTCCAAGACTCAGATAGAGACTAAAACTATTGTAAATAGTTTACTCTTTGGGAAGTGGGTTTTTTTATTGTTGGTAGATGAGGAGGGCTGGTGGAGGGGCTCTGTGTGCTTGGGAGGGAGGTGGGGAGGGAGGAAGGGGGTCTATATGTTGAGGAGAGTGGGGAAGGAATGGGAGTGGATGTTGTGAGGGAAATACATCTTTTTTTGTCTCAACCACGTGTGTGTCCTGAGAGTGATGTTGGGGGTGGGCAGGGGGTAGGGACTGGAGCAACCATGGCATGGGGAGACAGGGTGGGTAAGGAGGGAGCTGCCATGTGCTGCCCCTGTGCTGGGCACATGGCTTCTGGCTAGGAAATGGGCTGACCAGGGATCAGAGGGTGGGGCTCTGTTTCCAAGATGTCTGACAGTGCTGGCAGTTGGGTCTGGCTTCAACATGGCTGCCAAGTGCTGGCAGCCATGTGGCCAGAGGCTGGAGCTTTCCCCAGTGGCCACAGGGGCACATGGCAGGGCTGAAAGGACTTGGCACTAGTTTTAGATATCCTACTATTGTCTATCCATTTTATCCACTGACTAGATTTAGTGCATGTCACTATAAGGGTCTTGAGAGTAATGGGGCCAATGACATAAATTCATGTGATAAGGTGGAGGCTGGAACAGTGCCCAGGAGTGGAAGCCCTAGGAAGAACATCAGGAGGCCCACTAAGGGAGAAATAAAACCAGGACAGATAGGCCTCCCATTGGTCCTGGGGCATGACCTGAAACTACCCGCTACTGGGGAGGACAGTGTGGTAGAGCTGCTTGTGATGGGGCAGTCTCCAGGAAATGCCACACCACTGCCTCCCTAGTGAAAGGTGAGTATGTGGCACTGGAAAGCCTAAGCCCCCACTGCCTTGTAGGTGACCCTGTGGAGGGAAAGGCTAGGGAAGCACACCTGGAGAGAAAAGCAGCAGCCTCTACTGACAGCACATGGGCCAGGAGGGCCAAGGGCTCAAAGCTTGAGAGTGAGGCTTGGGTGACAGAACAGGGGTCCAAAGCCTGAATCAGAGTGAGGCATAGTGAGATGCCAAGAGTGAGGTCCAGGTACATCAACAGATGCCTGAAGCCCAAGGGTATGTCACAGCAGTGTCCATCAGGAGGACCATGATCTCCTGAAGGCCCTCCGCCCGCGCCAAGTCCAGCCCAAGGCACCCTCAATTCTCGCCTGCCACATCTTTGTTCTTAATAAGTATAAGATGGGAGGCTGCTTTCTACTGCCTTGGGCACGGTGTATCGGGACCTTCATCCCTGCGATCTCTCGGACCCACCGGAGTGGTTCCCCGTACGATGGGTGCCCTCCAGGCACCCCCGGGCTGTCTCTATATTCTCACCTGCTCTGGGCCTCCCGTCAGCGCCCCCTCTTTAGGGCCTGCTCATCAATGTTGCCCCTCGTGGGCTGTCTCAGCACCGCCCCCTCTTTGGGGCCACCCAGCGAGCCACCGGTCTTCTCAGCCCACTGCATGACTACCTTCTTCTTAGGCCGGGTGTACTGTGCTACTATCCCCTTTTCAACCAGGGGACCACCGCAGCACTTGCCCTTTCTTTAGAAGGCACTGTGTTGCTAACCCCAGTCTCTGGGCCCACTGCAGCACTCTGCCCCTGGCTGGGGTCTATTGCCATGCTAGCCTAATGACGTGCTCTCTCCTCGACTTGCCCTTCTTGGGCTCCTCAATAGTGCGCCTCAACAGTGCTGCCCCCTTCTAGGGGTCCTCAAACGCTGCCCTTCATGGACTCCTTAAAATACTGCCCCTCGTCTGGGCTTCTCGTATGGTGCTCCCCTCACCAGGGCTCGCCATGCCTCACAGGGCTTCTCAATAATGCTGCCTGTCGTGGGCTCCATAAAATACTGCTCCTTATGTAGGGCTCCTCACGGGCTTCTCAATGCAGCCCCTTCTCAGGCCTCTCAACAATACTGCCCCTCATGGGCTTGGGGCCTCTGCACCCCGTGTTGCTGCACCCTCTGTAGCACTTGCTGTGCCCCACTGGGCTTCTTCAATGCTTGCCCCCTCTCTGGGGCTTGCTGCACCCTAAACTGGTACCAGGATCCCCACACTGCTGAGGTCCCTACTGAGGTTACTGTGCTCCACTGGCACCAGGATCCCTATGCTACTGTGGGTCTCCACTGAGGCCTCCTCCAAACCTACAGCCTTGCCCAAACCACTGGTGTAATCCAATACTAACAAAATATAACACAAGCCTCTTGGCTATAACCAAAATCAGGCACCTGGCCATAATAGCATAAGCCTCCTGACTCTAACTTAACATCATTGCTCCAGCCTCTAAAGCTCTCATGGGCTGCAATCACATTCTGTCTCTGGAAACTCCTACCCCTCCAGCTGCTGGCAAGGAACTACCAGCCTGACTCTGGCTCTAGGCTTTATAGGAGCCAAGCCCTGCCCCTTAGATCAGCTGACTCTCATTAGTTGCCTCAGCAACCCTCATTTGTGCTGATCATTATCTCACTGCTGGGGCTTTCTCTAGCAGCCTTCACACACAAGGAGTGGTGCAGCAAGGTGGGCTGCGACAGGGCACAAAGCCCAAAAGCCACAGTGAGGGTGAGGAGCCGTGGCCCCAGTGAGGGGGTACAGTGTAAGAGGCTAGAAGCCCAATGGGAGGCAAGGAGCCCAGAGTGTGTGTGGGAGTAAAGGCCCCAGTGAGGGGGCATGTGGTCCAGGCACATCTAAGGACAACAGAGGCCAAGCTGGGCCAGAGGCTGAGTGCAGCCCAATAATAGGGCTGGGGGAGTTGGAGGTCATTTTGGATGCCATCTGCAAGGCATGGGACATGGGAAAGGCCAAGGGTGTAATACAAGGCTCCGACCTTCCATCATTAAATGGGCAGCCTCCTGGTTTTTTTCCATCTGATTTTGATACATCCAGGCATGGCGAGCAAGTCAGGGTGGACTGCCATACACAGGTGGGTGGGCATGGCCCTGGGATGGCCCGTTGTCACAATTGACTTTTTGAAGTTTCTTCACAGAAAAACAAAGATACAAAATAAAAATATAGGGGATAAACAATCTTGTGTTATCAGTATCTGATGAAGAATGCTGTAACAGACCTTTTCCAAGGAAGAATAGGATTGCACTTGGGTTGCCCAAATGCATCTCCATCTTTAAGTAGCATTTATGCAGCTCACTATATGTAAGAGACATTTTAGGCCACTTATGTGGGTTTTAGATTCTACCCTTCTGGGAAGGTGTTGTAAAACAATGGAGGCAGAACTGTTCAGGCCAAAGTTCACTGATTAGGGTACTTTCCCAGGTTTTAGGAGACCTGGGTCTGAGTCCCCAGTCTTCTACAGGGTGTTTCTACATCACCACCTACCAGCTGAGCTGTGGTTATTCATTGCCTTTCTTCAGTAAACTGGTTTATTAGGCAGTCAGAAGGGAAGATTTATGTGGGGTCAGGAGGAGGAGAAGTCAGAAGCACTGCATCTCAGTGAGATGGTCACTGCCCTGGGAGGAAGGGAGTCCTAGATCCCGGACTATTGTCTATCCTATACTATTGTCTATCCATTGTATCTACTGACTCTTAAATGAAAAAAATGCAGAAACTCCTCTTCTTCTCCAAACAGCCTTTTTTCCCTGTAACTATCATTTCCGGGACCTGCAGTGAGATGACATGCGTACCCACAGGGAATAAGACTATAACAGAGTACAAGAGACCAGGATGATGCTTTTTGTGTATGCTCAGAAAGACCCAGTCTTTCACAGAGCACTATAGGATCTTAAAATCTGTGCAGGTGGCTTAAAATGCTACTCATGTAGCTGAAGTTAGCTGCATAAGAGCTACTTGGCTGCCAAACGGGGAGCTGGATTTTGGATTTAGACACCCAAGATATGGCATAGGCTGTGACACTAAATCTGTTGACTTTCTCCCCTCCCACCCACTCCCGGTCATTAATGCACAGTGCATCCTCCAGCATATATCAGGCATGTATTTGTATTTTAACAGAATCTGTAACAGTGAAGCTACTATTAGAGACTGTTAGGAAGTTGAGGACAGGTGACTTTCATCATACCCTACAGGTTCTTTTTTTTTCTAAACGCAGCTGGAGAAACAGGTCTTCTCCTGTTTTTGGTTTAGGCAGCTTTTCTGTGGGAACAGTAGTGTCTTTGTTCATGTTTGCCAATGCACTCTCTGAGTTTAATGGAAACTGGGCAGTGTCTGTTTACCCAAATTAGAATATCTGTTCTTAGGTCAATTAACAACATCCTGCTTTTAAAACTTTCCTTTGTTAGTTTGCTTATGGTTTGTAAATAAGTACCTATATCATTTGTCAGCCTCAAAAGCTGTCTCTCATGACTGCCTTTCAGAACTTGTATTATGCACAACACATGAAGCATATCCTTACTTCAGTTAGTCACATTGAGATTTTAAACTTGAACTTCCCTCAAAATGTGTGTTTGGTCCTCAAGGTTTGAAAATAAACACGCTGACTATTTTTAATCAGACTTGGCTTCTTAGATTTGAAGCTTTCTAATATGCTAGGGCCAGGTTTACACTAGAAGCTATCCCTGATTTAATAATGTTGGTCTATGGGTGGATTTTTCTTACAATATTTTATACCAACGCAAGCTCCACTGTAGATACAGTTATGCCAGCAAAATCCTTTATATTATGTCTATCAATTATATATCTGAGAACTCTGGCTCTCTCCAGATTTTATTAGTAGGGACATACCTAGAGCACAGTTTTGCAGATTCCACAGAAAACATGCAAAATAATGTTGCCCCTGATCACCGGGAAATCCAGCATTGGCTGTTATTTCCCATGAAATCAAGTAAAAATAAAGCAGTACTAATGTAGACTGAGTGGAGGCACCCTCCATCGATCAGCGGCAAGGGGTGGAGCCAAAGGGGGCCTTCTGCTAATCTGCAGTGAGGAGTGGGGCTGTTGCAAAACACCTGCAAGATCTGTTCTGCACACCGTGAGTAGGCTACAAATATCCTATTGTCTCACTGCAACTTAAGTAGGTCCCTACTCATCAGTGCTGCTGACTTTGGTAAAGGAGATCCAAGGCAGAGGACATTTTTTATATTTTGGGTGTAGCCTGGGTAGAGGTCAGCTACTAGAGTGGCTTCCTCCCCTCACTAGAGCTAGGCCAATACCAAGTACTTAATTATGTACAATTTATTACAAGAATAACTATAAACACTTAATTTAAAACATAGAATATTTACAAGGCTTAACATATAATGCTATATATAATATTCCACAATTCACATGTAATACCAAATATGAACCAGATAACTTACAACCTATACAACACAATTAACACACAAAGATATTGACCTATATAACCCAAGTAAATTTACAATAATATTTCTTTAAACTTTTACAAATAACAATACCAATATACACATTGAGGCATTAGAACACACAAACCATATAAACCCCCTTAAAGAATACCCCTAGCTATATAGGCCTTAATAATGACAACCTCAGAATAGGGCATACACTCAGCACCTCTCCAAGGGGTTTCCCTAAAGTCCCTCCCCTTTAGGGCCCTGGGATGTGGACATGCAATGGAGGGTGGAGGCAGCAGACCCTCCTCACCTGTGTCAGCCTCCCCTGCTGGGCCCACTTCCCCAGTAATTCACACTTCCTCTCTGGAAAAGTCAAGGCTTGTCCCCTGGTGCCAATCTTACAAGAGCCTCTCCCCCGACATGCCTTCGGTTCTCCTCAATGGCTTGGTGTCCCACACTGGGTACCCAGGGCTCTCTCTCTCTCATGTGGGAGCCAAGCCCTTGCAGGCTCTGGCTCCCCAGTCTCACACTGGAGGTTCTCCCCTTTCCTGGGCCCTGCTGTGGGCACCGGGGCTCTTTTAGTTAAAGATGGAGCTGCCCTACAGGGCTGTGGTCACTTGGCCTAGGGCCAAGGCTAACTGGAGCAGCTGTGAGCTGCTTCTAAGGCAGTTTCTCTGCGTGCTGACCTGCATGCTGGGTGAGGCCTGAGCAGTCATGAGCTGCTGCCAAGGCAGATTCTCTGTGCACCAACCTGTGCACCAGGTGAGGCTTGAGCAGCTGCAAGCTGCTCCCAGGGCAGACTCTCCATGCTTGTGGAATCTTACTGCTTGTGGATTTAGTGTTTTTACCCAGTGTGTTTCAAAGATTCACTTTTCCTGATGGCAGGGATGGCACTAAGTAGTTCCTATCAGCTTTAAAGAGAAGGAGGAAAGGGTAGAAATGTTCTATGTCTGGCATTTAGGAATTTTCAATATATTTTGCTTGTGGCTTTATTCTAAAATAGAGGAAGTAAAATGGTTACAAAATGTGTGCTTATTGGGAAGAGAGGCTAGGTTTGCTTTTAAACTTATTAACTGAATGTTGTCTGTTTGAGAGAAGTATTAATTTGTTAATGAGTCTTGCTGGAGAATGACAGATGTTTAAGTGCCTAAGTGAACAATGGTTCTTTGAGTACTCCTACAGCTTTCATAGATTAAACTGCTTAACAAGATTCTAGCTGGCCCCTTTTCATCTATGTATATACTTTTGAGAAATGTAGTTGCCCTGCACAGGGAGCATCTGTATTAGGGTAGCTAACGAGAAATACTAATTTGAATTGCATAGGGCACATCTACATGAGACATTTACTACACAGTAGACTAATTCACTGCACACTAAACTTCTCCATGTTTATACATGCAGTCCTATTAGGCTGGAGTAAACTAATTTACTGCACAGCAGAATAGTACTTGTCAATACAACTATGCACTGCCCTGGTTGGCTGGGGCCATGAGGGTACTACAGTGCAGGGGCTGCCTGCTGGCCATTTCTGTACTGAAGCACACTTGTGCCCCAGCCAGACCCTCCTCAACCTTTTTGGCCACAAAGAACAATCCCAGGGGCCCCTGCCAGACAGCTGTTCCAACTTGGCTCAAAGTGCTGTGGTCCCAGGCACATGTACAAATGGTGCACTAGGAGCAATAAGCTCTGAAGTTTATTGCTCTGCATTAATATGCGTATGCAGACGTTCCCATAGACTGGTAGTTCTTCAGCTTTTTAATCTCAAGATGCTAGATTCAAGGCATCTCTTGGAAAATGTCAGCTCATATTTTTCACTTGATTTTTCACTACAGAAAAAGAGTAGATGAATTATTTTGTTTCAAAGAACTCAGACCAAAACAAGTCAGAATGCTTTTACCCTATGGATGCCTATTTGAAATCTCTGTGTTTATCTTGTGAATCATTTTTACACACCCAACAGTGCTAACATTGTATGGCAGTCTATAGCACCCCTGAAAGGCATCCCAGGGTGCTCCAACATCCTGTCTGAAAATCACTGACATAGATGTTATTTGCAAATATCTCTGTCAATAGCATTTACTGAGGGAGAGAAGGAAGTGACTCCAGAAATGACTAACTGTGCTATTAGTCTGTCTCCTTGGGAAAATTCATATCTTTTCAGAATCCAGAGTCTTTGAACTGCCTTCAATAGTGTCCTCAGTGAGAATTTGAGTTTGAATATGTTGTTGTGATGTTTCTTATTAACTACTTCCTGGAAGTAGTTTGTGTGCTCTGACAAACTCCTCACCAGACCTTTTCATTTGAGCAAACTTTATATTGCAGTCTTCTCTTTACTATAATTCCCTTCTGGTCAAATGCAGGAAAAGAATGGTTTATAATTATGCATTATATTTAAAAGACATGTTCCACCTTGTATAACTTGAAATGTTAGTATAGGAAGGTGCACACAGGCTAACCTTTAAACCACAAATTGCAGGAACAGAAAAGATGAATCCTGATAATCAGTGTTTTATTACTGCTTCAAAAATACATCTGTAATTCACTGCAGTGTGTGTTATGGGTCTCACTTTGGTCCACATAAAGAAAGGGATTATGTGTCCATCACATAATTTATTCCCATAATTGAAGTGTAAAAGGTCTGGACTGTGGATCTGAGAGCTGTGGGTTCAAACTTTGCTGTTAATAGAGATGGGATGAAAAACATAAAGATAAGTATAAAATTGAGTCATTGTTTGAATGGTTTCATATCTTGAATATTTCTATTTGGATGTCATATTAATGCTATATATGAATTGTTTGCTCTTTCATTTTAGTGTTTGGTTCATGATGGAGATCCACTTAAAAGCTGAATGGGAAATTTATTACATACTTGGTTTGGAGAAAAACATGAGAGACTTTGCATGTGCGTCCACCAGATGGCTGACTACTGAATACACTATGAAAAGTAAAACTTTAATTTAATCAAGTCCTCTTTGCAGAAATAAACATCATTCTCAAACAGTTGAACTAGTTATGGAACAGGTGATGTGGGCTAATGAAATATCATGTCTTTCACTTCCAAATCACCAGCATGAATTCAACCCAGCTCAGCAAATATTAAAAATTGTTCCCATGTAATGGCCTTAGGATAGTTTTTACATGAGATTGTGATTTCTGGCTGACTGTTCCAGATCCTTCATCACAAACTCCCTCCACCCTTACTTTGCACTAGATTCTAGTTTCTATGATGCAGAGTTAATTGTTTTCTATTTGACTGTACTGTGACTAGCAAATCAGGGAAATGCTTTTGTTCAGGCTTTCTGCACCAGGGCAGAAAGTCTCATTACTTGCTGTAAAGTTGCCATACTTGGCAATAATGTCACTGCCAACATGCAGTGTTTTTGTGACAGGACTGTTTGTTTTTTCTTCGTCATTTTTGTATCGTTAGAAATCCCCATTCATTAATCTAGGCCTCTGTTGTATTAAATAAACACATAAGAAAGGGTCACTGACTGGATCAATGTACATTGTGTGTATTGGATGTATGATAATTGGCAGTTATAACACATGTTGTGTGGGGACACAAGAAAACAGTAATGTTCAGCATAAGTAGTCATCACTGGTTACTAGCTACCAAACTATCAAGGTTATTTTTGATAACAGCATTTTTTTCATGTTAGAATTGTACAGTTACCACATTACTAAGGCAAATTAATTGTTTCTGGCCTTACAGGTAATCGATCTAACCCCTTTTATTTTTGTAAGACATTTGAATTTTTGTTTTAACTTGTCCTCATGGTGTCACTACAGGGCAGGGAGAAAGTTGTCTGGGAAATGTATTTGCCCACTTCCGCATGCGCAGATTTCTTTTAAGCTTAACTGAAATAACTTGTTTTAGAATGCTTGATGTTGAAGTCATTACAACTTAAAGTATTGATGTCTACCCTAGCACTTAACTCTTTTTATTTTAACTATTAACAGGGAATTTACATTAAAAATATATCCAGATAACATGAATTGGTAGCATTCTTTTAGAGCATTTATTTACAAGAGATGAGACGTACTTGAAGGTGTATAGATCAACTTGGAATATTTTACCTTTCTTTAGAACCAAATTCATAAGGATGCTTTGGAGTCTTTATACATTCCTGAAGTAACTAAAGCAGCCAGAGCACACTGATCTGTTAAGCCACTTTGCATCAGCAGAGCTGGACAGAGGGCCGGTTCCCTCTTCCTCTCTTACTCCAATTTTCATTCCAGTGGTGTTGACACAACTTCAGAGTCACAGCTGAAAACCTAAACTTTGTAAGATAAAAAGAAAGAAGGGGATATAAACTTTGTGGCAGAATTCTGCCCTCACTTCAGGGTGGCTGCCAAGCAAGATTGGCTCTAGTTCAGGGGTAGGCAACGTTTTTTGGCCAGAGTGCCAAAAAAACCCCAATGTCTACCTTAGAAGATGCCGGAGTGCCGACATGCCAGAGCCCAGAGCAGCTGTTTGCAGTCTCCCAGCTGCAGCCAGCCCACGGAGCCCAGTCTGCTTGAAGCAGGGCTTGCAGCCTCACAGCTGCCTGCTGGGAGCAGCCTGGGCTCTGTGGCTGGCAGCAGGTGCTTAGGGCCTGGGCTGGCGGTGGTGTATTGAGCAAAATGACCTTGCGTGCCATGTTCAACATGTGTGCTGGGGGTTGCTGACCCTTGCTCTAGTTGCTTCTTGGAGCCCTACTTTCGGGATGCATTTTTGCTCTTGTGGTGCATCTGGCAGATGACCAGTTATAACCACCTCGCACTTGCAAGGCTCCTTGGTACTGGCAGAATTTCTGTTGCCAGTGACGTCAGGTCTGACTTACATCAGAAAGAGGAAATATAAATGGAAGATTAATCTGCCTTTCTTTTGATTACTGCTGGTTTTATATGTCATATTAACGACTTCTTCTCTGGCTGTTCCCCTGCAGATGCAGACACTGCGGCAAGTGCAGCAGGCAGAGAGCTCACCCAGGGGCAATGGCAGGCAGTGCTCCTCCAGCCAGACAGGTTCTGCGAGGCAGAGTGCAGACCCAGGAGGGCCAGCAGGCAGTCCCAGTGCCATTGCAGGCAGCTCCAGCTCCAAGCCTGTGGAACCGTGGTGAGTGGTGGGGCTGGACCCAGGAGTGGTGGGGCTGGGTCCCCAACATTTAAATGTTCAAAATTAAATGTTGTTGGGCAGGGCAGGGTCCGGACCAGGGACTCTTGACTGGTGGAGGTGGCACACGATCTCCTCCCAGGCCCAGGTGGTGCATGTTGCAGGGCAGGGGGCAGCAGGCAGCTGTCAGGGGGGCAGGTGGGCCTAGGGTTGGGGACCAGACACTGAACAGCATGAATGCAACTGCCAGGGGTCAGAATGACGTCCAGCACCTGGAAGCTGTTGTCCATGGTCTGTACTGCCCAGCCCTGCCCAGTATGGCATCCTGCTCCTATAGAAACTGGAGCCATTCATGTTCTAGGGCCAGGAGCTCTGCCTGGAACTCATGGCCCACCTGGTCCTGCATGTCTTTATAGGTGATGTCCTCTGCCTGCTAGACCCATGAGCCCTTTAGCTGGTCCTGCAGCATCACCACCAGCAGCTTCAGGAGGATGGTGCATCCTCCTCTGGCACGGCCCTGGCTATAGGGAGCGACCACAATGAGGCTGCATCCTGGCTGCAAAGGGTACTTAACTCACTTAACTCTTTTTACTTTAACTATTAACAGGGAATTTACATTAAAAATATATCCAAATAACATGAATTGTAAATAAAATGCTCTAAAAGAATGTTACCAAGAGAT
Organism: Caiman crocodilus; assembly: GCA_030014935.1. Classification (NCBI taxonomy): domain Eukaryota; kingdom Metazoa; phylum Chordata; order Crocodylia; family Alligatoridae; genus Caiman; species Caiman crocodilus. The sequence continues at coordinate 217,967,724 of JAGPOW010000261.1, read as the reverse complement.
GAGATGTACTTGAAGATGTACGGACCAACTACACCATCCCTGCTCACTCTCCAGGGGCAGGCAGGCCATTGGATGCTTGCTGCAGGCAGCCTGTCTTCCCTGCCCCATTTCCAGAGTGGGACAGGTCAGGCTCCTGGCAACATCTTCTGCCACGGCTGCAGACCCCACCTCCCTGCTTTTCTTGCAGGCCAACCACTCTCCTGTGCTGCTGCCCAGCCCTCAGCACCCAGGCTCGGTAGGCATGGGGCTCATGCCCCATGCCCACCAAGCCCACAAGGAGCTGCCCATGCCCCCACCCTCCCATCTCAAAGCCTCTCCAGGGAGATGCCCCAGGACCAGCCCCCAGGCATGCCAGCACTGTGTCCCAAGTGTGCCCTTGCTATGCATGTTGCAGACAGTGTACAAGGAGCCATTTCTGTAGACCAAGGAGTGCCCAGCCCACTATGCCCTGCTGCTGCTGATTGCCATGGTCATACACCTCTGCACCTAGAATGGGACCCTGAGTTAAAATGGTGCAGGGGGGAAGGCCAGGCTGCCCTGCAACCTCTGCCACTGCCAGGAGGGCTACATGTGACTGAATTACATGTTCCTGCCCCTGGCTTCCAAGGAGGATATTGCTACCAGCATCAGCATGTTCCTCAGTGTGTGAGAGGCCTGTACCCACCTAGCTGCAGGGGCAAAGGCCACTCAATAAAGTTTTGCATGATCTCCTGCATCCCTGTATGCTGTGAGGGGTAGGGGGTAACCTGGGACCAGGGGATTGCAGGAGGGACAGGCAGGGAGGAAGCACAGGGAGGGCCCTCCCCCAAGTGCAGGCTTTACCATGTGGGAGGCTGGCATGGCCAGTGGCTCAACTAAGTCCTGGCTGGCAGCAATGGCATGCAGCTTCAGGTGGTATCCTTCAATAGTAGGTTGGGCCCCAGATAGAAGGCATAGGCATGGGCAAGGAGGATGAGGCCATAATGTGTCCTGTGCCAGCTCTTTGGGCTTGCGCTTGGCTGCCACTATTCTGCTGGGTCTGGTCAGATGCCTGTGGCATCCAAGGGACACAGCATAGGGCTGGCAGCTGTGCAGCAGAGACAGTGCCCCACAGCATCTTTAGGTGCAAGGCAGTCTGCTGGGGTGGGCTGAGGGCAGATGGCACTGCTGGCCAGAAACTGCTTGCATCAGGGCCTTTGGGCTAAGAGGATTGATTGGAGCCTGCAGCACCCTGTAAGCCTGGACAGTGCTGTCCTGGCAGTGGTGTTGGGGTGCAGGCAGGCTGGCAGAGCTAAGCTGCAGCTTGCCTAGGATGACACAGAGCCTGGAATGCCTTCAGGCTCCCTTTTGGTGTGCCCCAGGGTTCAAAATCCCTGCAAGCTTTTAAAGCCTGAGGTAGGGTCTGCCATAAAGACAGCCCAGCCCTGGGGCAAGAGAGGCACCAAGCCAGAAGCCTCTGGGGCTAGCCTGAGGCCATCCCCTAGTGGCAGGGCAGACTTGGGAACAAACTTGCTCCTGGTTTGTGTCTACACGTTCATCACTGCACAGTACTAATCCCACTTAAATTTGCAGGCATGTGCCTACTGCACAGTAAACTAAGCTTCTGCACATTTAGACATCTCATGTAAACATATCCAGTGCACATGACTCTCAGAAGACTTGTGAAGCCAATGTAGATTGCTTTGTAGATTAATAATAATTTTGGGAAAGGCTAAATTATTTCCTGTTCCTCTTCTCTTAGATGTTGATCTTTCTATTCTTAGAGTTTAATTAAATTAATTGAGGCAACTGAAAGGATAACATCATGGAGTAGCTCATACTTAGAAGGGTGGAAAGGTTATCTTGGCTTTTCCTTTAATAGTACCAGCTCCAAAATTAAATGTTGTTGATCTCTGAGTGCTGTCAGAGTAGCATAATATGACAGCAATGCCAGAAAGAAGGTTTCAAACCAGAATATTTTTAAAGTAGTGCTATAGTATAAATAAGCAAATACATTTTAGGAGAAAATGTGAAGAAATGTGGAATGGCCCAGTTCAACTTATGGTAAGTTTGGGAATAGTTTGTTTTGTGTTATCTTCTGAGAGAGTTATAGTAGTTGGGCTTGCTTAGGAGCTCAAGGACATAAAATTAAATTGGAAAAAATACACCTGAAATATTGTTGGCTGACTGTGTACAGCTTCAAAACCGGCTAAATAAATCAATCAAGACCAACTGACTGACAGATCATATAGAGTAATTGTCAGCAGGAGATCATCAAATTGAAGTGTTTTGAGTTTGGTGTCCTGTAACAGGGCTGTTGCACTCAGCTTTTTTTTTTTTTAAACCAGGGATATAGAGGACAATATTAAATTACTGCTGATGAAGTTTACAGAACATGCACTGTTGGAGGTTCAAAGAACCAGTACAGGTCAATATGATGAGCATTAGTCTTGGCATACTCAAGATCATAATCAAGATTTTTGTAGGCATCACAGTAAAGAAGTTAGGGAGAGGTTCTGAAGGATGGTGGTTGATGTATATATAACACATGCAGAACCTTGAACGTGATACACATTTTTTCTTTTTGCTGCAACAGAGAAAATGGAGTCCATGCAAGGATAATGTGATCAAAGTGAGGGGCAAGGAGAGATCTTTGTAGGAGCATTCTAAACAGGTCACTGCAAGACAACATTTTATTTATTGAAGCCAGAAATGAGGATGAATCATGAAACAATGAGAGCCTGTATGAGCATTTTATTCATATGGTACAAGAAGGACAGTATTTTATGTCTTATGCGAGAAGAATCTGAAAAATGTAGACATAGCATGTGAAGACCCAGAAAGAAATCTATGTTGAAAATGATGATAGTCAAGTTATGGGCATGGATGACAATGCTGTCAATAGAGACTAAAAAGGAGATGCTTGAAAGGGAGAAATTAGAATTCTCTTACAGGCTATTGAGCCTGAAGAAGCATCAGACAGGTTGGGATTTTAGTTTGGACAGCAGGAGACAGATGAGAAGTAGAAAGGTAGGTCTGCATGATGTATCAATTTATAGAGCAACGATTCTCAACCAGGATGCCATGGGACATGGCAGCTGACAAGGCTCCCAGCTGCAGGGAAGCGCTATGCCTAGTGTAAAACCCAGAGCTGTAGGGAGCCTGGTAACCATGATCCCCAAGGGTTGGGGGTATGAAAAACCTCCATAGACTAAGGATCGCAACTGCTGTGAACCCTGTGACTTGTGGGGGGGGAGGGGTGCATGAAACCCCTGACCTTGGGAATTGCAGCTACTGTGATCCCTAGGGCTCTGTGGTATAGGAAACCCCCAGGGCTAGAGGACCGCAGTGATCCTCTGGTCCCTGGGGATTTCCCTGCACCCCTGGGGCAAGGGGATCACCCCTGCAGTGAACCTCTAGCACCAGGAGTGCATAGGTTACTCCTGAGGCTGGGTTCCTCTGCACATGCTACGATACCTTTAGCTTCATGTGTAGATGGGGCCTAAGCAAAAACAGGCAGTTTAGCCCTTGTAATCTACAAATGAGGAATCTGTTTCTGGAGAATCTTAATCTAGATCATCCAGAGTAATTTAACTGCAGTCTGAAATAAAATGGTTATTTCTTCATGATGTACATTTATATTCTAAACTTCTGTTAAAGTCTTTGGGGCCTAGTTCTTTCTTTAATTCCACCCATACAATTTGAGCTGCATTAACTTCAATGGAACTTGTACAAGTGACCTTGAACAACATTATTATTCAGTTGGATCAATGTCTATGCATGAATAATTAGAAGTAGGAAGTGAGCTGAAGTAGCAAATTTTGGACATGGATCTGGATTTCATGTACCCCTAAAGTTAAGGTCCTGATCCTGTTCTTTTTAAGGTATGTGACAAAACTATTTATTTCAATGGGTGTAAGGGGGCTTCAGTTTGTCTGCTTCAGTTAATATCCCAATAATATAGTATGATTATTAAATAAATCTAATATATGTCTCTGCAGGATCCTTAATGGTTCCCTGAATTTTCCTTTGCCCCTCTTTTGAGGCTTTTATTCAGATTTCCTTTCAAAGAAAGATGTGACATGTAAATTATAATAATTTATAACATTGTCATCAGCAACATCTTTTTAGGTTGTGGAATGATTATCCTACATTCTAGAATACAGATTAGCTCCCACATCATCCGTAAGAAAAATGCATGAGGATAAAGGGTAAGAGACACACAACATTTGGGAAAAGAATGCTGAAGTCAAGCCAAACAGCTATTCTAGATAGCAACGGTTCCCAAACTGTGGGTCACGACCTCAAAAATGGTCACATCATCAGTGGCTGGGGTCATGTGGATGGGAGGCTGTGGTTGGGAGTGAGGGACCATACTAAGAAAATGAGGTCATGCTGAGGAAATAGGGTCAAAAATGGGTTTATGCTGTGGAAAAAATTGGGAAGCACTGCTATACAGACTGTATAAAATGTTAATAGCAAAATGCATAGTGACCATATGAAAAGTCAATATGAATACACCCAAATTGTTTGTGAAAGGAAAAGCAAATAAAAATAATTCTCCCCCTTCTGTTCCTACTAGATATAAACTATTCTAGTTAATACTTCTTATAACTGATACTATTAGAAAGTTTAGAAGCATTGTTTACAGATCTGTCATAAAGAAGTATTTGAAGGGAATTAAAATAAGAGATTAAACGTCTTTAACTATGACACATCCCAAAGTTACGGTTTTTATTCTTTATATACTGAATTAAATTTTGGCATAATATTCAAAACATTAGTTTAACTTAATTTTAAAATATGTTCTTTAAACTAATTAGTGCTCTGAGTCCTACTTGATTTGTTCTAAATTATCTTAATCACTGACTCTTTGAATTTCTCATAGGCTAGGTACAGATGTTCAGGGAAGCTAGGGGGAGGTTAGATTGCATTAAAAATGGCCATCCAGTCTAACCTAGTTCTCCCAGGAACAGACCTTACACTTAGATTGGTGTAACTAAGGATCTAGGGGCAAATGTACAGAAGTTCAAGACTTTTAGATCAGCCTAAAAATGGCCAACCCAATCTAAGGCAAGGCTAGGTACAGACATTCTAGTTTTACTAGTGTAAGTGACTGGAAATTGGTCTATACCCATAACAGAATAGAAGTTCAGCACACAAAGGCTGGTTTAAAAAAGCTGGAACCTAGTCTAAGATTTGTTCCCCTTTGTACTGTTCTAAACTATGCCACTTACACCAAACTGCATAACTTAAATTGCTTCTGCTTCTGGCTTTTTGAATGTCTGTACCTAGCATAAATATACCTGTTAGATCAGGGGTCAGCAACCCCTGGCACATGTGCCAAGCATGGCATGCAAGGCCATTTTGCTCGGCACACCACCGTAAGCCCAGGCTCCAAGCAACTGCTGCCAGCCATGAAGCCCAGGCTGCTTCCAGCAGCGGCTGAGAGGCTGCAAGCCCTGCTGCAAGGAGACTGGGCTCGATGAGCTGGCTGCAGCTGGGAGGCTGCAAACAGCTGCTGTCTGGCATGTTGGCACTGCAGCACTTTCTGAGGTAGACACTGTGGTTTTTTTCAGCACTCTGGCCAAAAAAACATTGCCTACCCCTGTGTTAGATAGTTTAACTTAGATTGGATCAGGTGAGGCCAGTCTAAATGATTGTATGTACAGTTCCCAGTGTAGCTCTGGGGCTGGAAAAGGCAGCCACTGGCCTGTGCTTTTCCTACTTGCCCCACCTCCCCCTGGTACCAGGCTAGTTTTAGACCTCCAGTCCCTCATCCCTCCCTTAGATGGACAAAACCCCTCCCATGGATGAGCCAGTACCCTGCCCCAGGCACCCTCCACTAGTCCCTCCCCCCTCACACTGGGAACACTGTGTACCCCCTGTGGAGGCATCAAGCCAGGATTTCCCAGCAGTGGCACAAGGACCCAGTAGTGCTATCGGGTAAGCCAGAAAGGCTTGAGACCAGACTAGTGAGGAATACTGAGCGAGTGAAGAGGAACTGAATTGGCAGACAGGAAAGTGAGGTTTCCGTGAGGGTAATGAGTTAAATGTGTGATCCTGCACTGTGGGTGAAGTGCTAGCATGATTGTACAAGTGGGGAAGCTCACACACTGATCAGAAAAAAAGGGAGTGGGCAATTAAATGAATTTGTATAAGAAATTGATAGGTTTGGGGTGGATAACTGGTCTCCTATGAATCAAGGGAGCCTGTGGAATTCATGAATGATTAATTGTTATTTTATGGAATAAGAGAGATTATTGAATGCTCTGATTATTAATGGCTGTTCTATAAATCAAGTGAGACTATGGAATTCATTAATAATTGAATTAAGAGAGACTGCAGAATTCATTAATAACTGACACATCTTTCATGAATCAAGGAAGACTGTTAAATTCCATGATAATTAATTCATCTTTTATGACATTGGCCACTGGCCACTTCTGATCAGGAATGCTGTAAAATGAACAAGAAATGATTGTGTTCCTCCAGGAAAAGCTCAAAAGGAGACATGAGCTGGGAACCTGTAAGGGAGGACATGAAAGTGATTATCTCTGAAAGTGTGAATAGCAGCTGGATCAGAAGGGACCAACTGACAGTGACTGCATGAGAGGTATCTGCCTGAGTTAAATGGCACCATCTTTGTGGTGGATGGTGGAGAAGGGGCTGGAGTTCTGCTGCCACAACAAAGATTGGGCCTTTCACAGTTCCCTCACTATCCCCACCTGGAGGCATGCATGCACCTGCCATCAGCAACAAGCTGGGCTGGAGCTCCACAAACCTCAATGCAGCAGCTTGCAGCCTCCTTGCCAGAGCCTGAGCTGGCTGTGGCAGGCAGCCAGGAGGCTGCAAGCTGCTGCACCAAGGTCTGCAGAGCCCCAGCCTGGCTTGTTGCCAGTGATTGGTGCATGCACACCTCCAGGCAGATGTCAGGGCATTTTTACCTAACCAATGCCACCAAGACATGCGTTCTTATGAAAAATTATTTCCATAGCTTTGTGAATCTCAAATGTATTACTTTCTAGGATACAAGCTGAAATTTTTTCAGAGGAGTTTTAAACTGCAATGATTTAGGGAAAAATACATTTTAGTGAGAGGCCTACCTTTTGGCCTCAAATCCAGTTTGGGTTCAATAACTGATGGCCTTCAAGATCCCTGAAATAAAAAAAAAACAACTTTCAGAACAAAAATACCATCAGAAGTTTCCTTAGTGATGATGTACCAAGTATAGTATCATACTATCCCAACTAGGCTTGAATTAAAAACAACAGTGTCTACAGCCTTCTAAAAACAGCCAATTAAACAACCATTTTATGAAGTTAAGTAACTACGATCCAAATATAAAATGCAAGTGAAATGAATCTCATGAATCTGTACCTCTGTACATCTCATAATTTTCTGTTTCTATGAGGGAGAACAGAGCAGTGAAATAATGTGTGATTACAAATTATTATAATTATAACAATACAATAATTACTGTATAATTGTTGCATTGTAATGTAGTAACTATAAATTATATTGTATATGTGTTATATTGTAATAACTATATATTATGGTAACATATACCATGATTATATAAAATGTTTAATACCATATTATAATAGTTTGGCAAAACTGTGGCCAAGTCATGCAGAGAGTAGAAAAATATATCTATTTTTACTGAAAAATATTTCTGTCTTCTAGCAGGAAATTCCACAGATCCTTTCAATAGTCTATATCATTTTTGGTAATTTTTATTTTTTAAGAGTTCACTTGGGGAGATGCCTAGACCCAGGTTATCTTGAATCAACAAGCTTATCCAAAATTGTGGTTACAAAACTGAGTTTCCCTTGTCAAAATCAGTCATAATATTTTCTTTTTACAGTTATAAAATGAGTCTGTACTGTACCAATTACTCAGTCATGATTTCATTCCACTAACACTCAAATTACAATTAGGAATGACAGGTTTTCTTTCTTCATAGACGGTTTCACCCTTTTAAAAAATAATATTGCAGATTTAACTTGCTATGTTGAGTACATTTTCAAGAACAGAGGAAAAGAGCCAATAGGTCATTAACAATTATGTGTATTTTCACAAGTATGTTATAGTGCAGAGATAGGCAACCCTCGGCATGCATGCCAACTAGTGACATGCAGAGACATTTTCTCCAGCATGGCAGGAGGCATGCAAGGAAATTATTTTTAAAACAAAAATTAAGTTACTGCTCTGGGCTCTCCAGAACAGCCATGGATCTCAGCCCTGCAGCAGGCACCAGGGGCAGTCAAGAGAACGCAGGCAGGGACGTTTCTGGGATCTGCATTATGCTGATTCCACATGGCCCCTGGAGGAGAGCTACAGGTGGGCAGGGCTGGGGCCTGGGCAGGCGTTGTGCAGAGCTGCTGCTCTGGAGCCTCCCAGAAGGTGAGCAAGCCCTGGGCCTGGCCAGGGCTTGGGCACACAGAAGCCCCATCCCATCTGGCAGGGCCAGCACCAGGACACTGAGTGCCAGGGTATTCTCTCTCTCTCTCTTCCCTCCTTCTGTCTGTCTTCTCTCCTTTTTTCTACTTCTTTTTTCTCTCCTTTTCTTTTTCTCTCACCTCCCTTTTTTCTTCTTTTCTTTCTTTTCTCTTTCTTTACCTCCTTCTCTTTTCTCTGTCTTCTCTCCTTTTTTTTCTCTTCTCTTTTTCTCTCTTCTTTCTCCTTCCCCTCTCTCTTCTTTTCTCTCTCTCCTCTTTCTCTTCTTTTCTTTCTCTGTAAATTATGACAGTTTCAGGGTTCTGACAGAAAACCTTTACAGTGCTGGACACACCTGCCTCCAGCTGATAAGTCTGCTGTGGTGGAGCATGGGGGGGTGGGGAGCAGATTAATGCTCCCGCAACAAGGGAGGGATTGGGGCTGGGGCTGGGACAGGGGCTCCCGAGTGGGCAGGAGGGTGTGGGGAGGGTGTGGAGCAGCTTCCACTGCTGCATGCCACCAGCCCAGGAGGCTGCTGCATTTGCCCCCAGATCTGTGCGGGGTGGGTGGGGCAGGGGCTGCACCAGACTGTACTCTGGGCTGGTGGCAGAAGGCACTGGGATCAGGAGCTATGCCCTTCTGCTGCTCGATCAGCTGGGGTGGGGTTGCATTGCCTCTGGACAAGCAGTAAGCAGTGACCAGAGCCACCCTGGACTCCCCGTGTCTGCCAACCCTGCCCCACCCCGGCTTGGCAAGTGGTGGCAGGGCATGGGGGGGGGGGCGTATGCCCCCAGATCTGCACAGGGTAGGTGGAGCCAGGGCTGTACTGGACTGTTCTCTGGGTGAAAAGTGGGGGCTACAGTGAATTTTAGGGTGGCTGCAGCCCCTCCAAAGACCCCACTCTGCTGCCTGCCCCAGTCTGGGGGCAAACTACCCCCCTGTGCCCTGCCTCTGCCACTCACCCAGCCAGAGCAGGGTGGGCAGAAGCCACAGCTTGTCTGAGTGGTGTGGGGAGGCCAGGGCAGCTCCAGCCAGCTCAGCGAGTGGCAGAAGGACATAGCTCCCACTCCCAGTGCTTTCCATCGCCCACCCGATGAAGCCATGGCCCTGCCCACCCACTCAGATCCAGGGGCATAAGACCCCCCACACACGCCCTCCTGGGCTGGTGGTGGAAGCAGTAGTGAGAGCCGCTGGACAAACCACCAAACAAGCAGCTCCCAGACTGGTGGCCATTACTGGTGGGAACTGCCCACCATCTCCCCACATCCCTCCCCCATCACAGGCCAGCTGGGCACGGTGAGTATATCAATTTAGTTGCAGGCTGACCGAGTACTGCAACTTTATTAGCCACTGGGCTTTTTGGTTCAGGATCAAGGAGGTGATGTTGGAAGGAAAGCAATGACAAGTTTCTCTTATGAAAAAGAATGAATTTTACTTATAACAACAAAAAGTATGGTTTGCACATATGACAGTTAGTAAAAAGGTTAAGCTAATAAACAGACAACATAACAATACAAGTTAAAATTGACAGTGATAATAAAAACAGATAAAGTAATCAACCAAGAGTTCCCACTTGGTTAGTAACTTATTGATAGTCCCTCAGTCAGATACACATCAAGTTGATTCAGTGAAGTCAAGCGTCCCCAGTCCATGCTGCCAGAGAATTGTACTGGGGGGAGGTCCCTCTGTCAGGATCTGGTCCTTGTTCACACAGGGAGTAAGAGAGATCTGGGGGAATGGGACAGCAATGACCCTTCTGTTCCGTCCGTCCCATGAGTTACTAATGTGCGTGTTCTTTTCTATCTATTTATGCTAATTTGTTGACTGTATAGCCATTTATAATTTTATTCTATAACTATTATCCTATAGGGTTAAAAGATGTTAGAAATCATTACAATAAGTTACTGTCCAAGCTTGGGTTTACCTAATAAGCAAACCACACCACATTACTTTGGGGTCTGAGATTAACATGTCCCCACTCAAGTTTAACCCACTATGTTAATTATATCTTGTGATTAGGTTTGTTAATTTTTACTGACTCTAAGCAAAAAATATTAAATCAGCTAAGTTTGCAATTTTATTTTCAGTTCTGTTTTTTAAGGCTCATGCTGTCTCAAGACTGGTGTAAATAGCTATATATAATTCTTACAGGTTATGCTCCAGACAGACAGGAAACAGTTTCATAAGCTCTGTTTCAGATATCTTCAAAAAAACATTTTCTTTTTGCTATAAATTGCTCATTAACCCTTCTGGTTCTGGCCATCACATCACCCCCACCCCAGCTGGGCAGCCCCTGTCCTAGCCCCAGCTCCAATCCCTCCCTCGCTGCAGGGAAATTGACCTGCCACCCCACCACAACAGACTTACCAGCTGGAGGCAGCTGTGTCAAGTGTGGTAAAAGAACCAATCCCCCATTTATAACATGGTTCCTATTGGAAAATTGGTTCCAAGTTACAACGTTTCAACTTAAGACATGGTTTTCAGGAACCAATTGTGTCGTAAGTCTGAGGACTAACTGTAACATCACCTAAGATGGGTTCTCCCTCTCAAACACACCTCAGGAGAATTTGTTTTTTATGTTCTGCAAACCTATCCTGATCTGGTTCTCCTTCTTCACCAATATTTATTGCACATGTGTACCCACTGTACATTTATTTAAAAACATATGCCTTCTAGGGAATGACCAGATGTAGGCCACGTGCACACCATGCCATGCCAAATTCTGATTTCATTTGTATATTTTATGCAATCTTGAACCTGCCTGGGTTGGACTAGTTCAGTAGTTCTCAATCTTTTTCATACCGGGACCCATTTGCCAAATTCATGGCTTGTCCTGACCTCCTCCCACTCCCCTGGCTCTGCCAGTGTGTGACCCACAGCCCCCTGCCCCTCAGCCCTGCTGAAGGGGGCCTCAGCTTCCCCCAGTCCACTCAGGATGGAGCACGGAGGTTGCAGTGGCTTTGGAGCATGCGGGTGGCAGCAGAGTGAGTCTAACCTGGCATGGGCTGAAGGGAGGAGGAGGGGAGTCCTACAGCACACCCACCGTGAGCTGGGGCTGCTGCATTGCACCAGGCAGTTTTGTTACAGCCTCTCATGCCCTCAGAGTATTGTCTCCCAGTCAATCCCGCCCCCGTGAGCACAGGCACAAGACCTGGTGTTGTCAGCCTGGCCATGCAGCTCCCCCCCCCCCCACCCCTTCCCCATCCCCTGCACTTGCCCTTGTGACCCTTTGAAATATTCTTGCAACGCACTTTTGGGTTGTGACCCATGAGTTGAGAAACACTGGGCTGAATTCCTGTCCACCCATATTTTTCTATGAGTTTATGATTACAATCCTGGTCTAGGCATCTCCTCAGATGTGCACTTCAAAACAAAATGGCTACCAAAAAGACTAGAGGCTACTGTGAGGTTCTGTGAAACTTCCTTACAGTAACATTTAGCAGCTTCAGTGGATGCTTAAAGAAGGGTTCCTTAGACCAGTTTGTACAGCCTCAGCATAGCCATAGAGAAATTCTCAGTTCAACTTGTTTGTTTCACCCTTCTTTTTTGGTATTCAAGATTTGACCCACTCACTTCATTTGTAACATGGCATCTGTGTGGATGATGGGTAGGAAGAACTTGCTTGAGGGTCCATATATCAATAGCCTAAACAAGTGTTGTTCAACCTTTGGCCTGTGGCCTGGATTCAGCCCACATCAGTGTCATCTGGCTCTCAGGGCTCCCCATGGGTCCAGAAATTTGGTGGTGGGAGAACAGTGGCACCATTCCCTCATCATCAAATCTCCATACCCATGGGGAGCCACAGGACTTGCACACTGATTCTGGCACCCAATTCCAATACACAGGGCCAGGTGGAGGCACTGGCCCACATGACCTAATCCCATTTTGAGGGGGATGGTGCCACCCCCTAGAGCCCAATCCCCACATGTGGGGAGGGTGGGAAGGGGGGGTGCCAGACCCCAGGGCTGAATCCCTGGGGCAGGGAAGGGGTGGTGCTGGGCCTGGTTGATCTGGCCTGCTGACTGGCTCCATATTGCTCATCTGGGCCACTGGGCAAAAAACATGAGAACTGTTGGTCTAAACTAGCTTAGTTTGAAGGGTTTCTAATGCCAGTTTTGAGTCCTTGGAGCACCATGACAATGTCTTAACAGATTTTTTTTTAATTTCTTTTCCACTTGGGCATTTTCCACACAGACAATTTTATTCTAGACAATTTTATTCTAGAAATAGTCAAGCAGCAGATACTCTAGCCTAAATGAAAAAGCTATAGTATCATAGTATCTAGGGTCAGAAGGGGCCTAGAGCAGGCCATCTAGTCTGACCCCCCACCAATGGCAGAAATGAGTGCCAGGGTCACAGAACGCAAGCCAAGCACCTATCTAATCTATTCTTGAAGGTGCCCAAGGTGGGAGCAAGAACAACTTCCCTAGGAAGCCGGTTCCACGTCCTAGCTACCCTAACTGTGAAGTAGTGTTTCCTAATGTCCAACCAAAACCTGCTCTCCAGTAACTTGTGACCATTGGTCCTAGTTACCCCTGGTGGTGCCCGAGAAAAAAGAGCCTGCCCTATTTCCTGCTGATCGCCCCTCAG
>JAGPOW010000261.1:217917564-217942148 GCA_030014935.1 Caiman crocodilus | reverse complement strand
ATATATATATATATATTTTATATAATATATATATATATTCATATATAGACTTTGTCTGTCTGTCTGTCTGTAACACTTTATTCGCACTCTGAAACAGCCAGTCAGAGTGCTCCACAAGCATTTGACAGGAGATGGCATGGTAGAGAGCTGCCATGACAGCAAAGCGGCAGTGAGGACCGTTTGGAGCGTGTGGAAGGTGCGGCCAGCAATGCTGGCCTCACCTACACAGTTCCTGTCCCTTCAAGTGATGCCAAGGATGAGAAGTGGGGGTGGAGCAGGACACGGAGGGAGGGGGGCGTGGAGCCACCAGGCCCTGACAAAAGGGGCTAGGGAGGTGTAATAGTAAGAGCTTTGTTAATGCTAATAGCAAGAGTTCTGCATGCTGATTCCACAGTAGGCTGGCAAAATGGCACGTAGCCTCCTGCTCTATGAGAGTGACCGAACCATGAATCTAGATAGTAGAACGTTGTAATGCAGTGGAGTGCGGCAAACATCAGCTGTGTTGGATCACGACTCGTTCCCAAATTCTTAGCTTGAAATAACATTATTTACTCCAGACTATATAAACTGTACATTCTTGAGTTACGAGGGGTTCCTCAGCTCTGGCAAAAGTTCCGACTTGTGCAGAGCCCCGGCTCAGGCTATCGCATCCCTGGGATTGGGACACTCCAGGGCCAGGGGAACTATACAGGGTGGCGGCTGCCACCTAGGGCCGATGTGACGTGACCGTCCTCTCTGCTCTGTGCTATCGCCTGCCTCTGCAAGTATCCTTAAATAAAGCTTTGCAAGGTTGAGAACAACTGTGAGTATGTCCTTTGTTCAAGCACAGGGAATCTTCTGAACCCAGTAGTTCATTATAAGACAGGAAGGGAAGGGAGGAGGGGAATAGGCTACCGCCACCATCTCTGTGCCCTGACAACAGCCCCGAAAAGGCGGGGGTATTATGTGGGAAATCAAGCCTTGCCCTGAGGCAGCAGGGCAAGGGTGGGGGGAGATGGCCCATTCATCCCCTTCCCCAAGCAGGGAGAAGTGGGGGTGGGGCCAAATGTGGGACTTTAATGCAGGATTCTATAATATTCTAATATTATAAAAGTTTTACTCTGTGTGTCCATAATGCTTTATTCACACTCTGATTGGTTGTCTGAAAGAGTGTTCCAACAGCATTCTGGACAGGAGGCCGTGGTGGAGTGCTGCCATGATGGCAGGGACAGAGCAGGGAGGCGAGGCTAGTGGTGCTGGCCTCACCCCCACCCCACTTTGCCCCTTGGAAGTAGCTGTGGCAATGGGTGGAGTGGGCCTGGATCCCAAGGTGGGAAGGAGGAGAGCAGCCTGGGGCCAATGCGGCTGGGGGGAGGGGAGGGGAGGGGAGGAGTGGGCCTGGGCCCACTGAGGTGGAGGGAGGGATGGAGAAGTAAGCCCAGGCCTAACTCAGTGGGGGAGGCGGGGAGCCAGGCCAAAAGTGAGTTTGGTGGGGAATAGGCCCAGACAAGGTGGGGATGGGCAGGGGGCTCCATTCGCCACTCCCCCATCATTCTTGACAGGCAATTTGCTAACACACACACACACACACACACACACACACACACACACACACACACACACACACTAACAATTACAATACAATTCCAAAACTGTTGCCACTCAGAACAACAAAGCCATATAGTGAAATTGTACAGCAAACTAGTAAATATTTGGGTTCCCCATATTCTTACGTTTAAAATAACAGGTTTCGCTTTGAAAAGACTGTAGTAAATAGTGTATAAGGAGAGATATATGAATAGAAAGGCTATCTGAATAGAAAGACTACTTTAGTTAGTCCATAATGTGCTGATCTACTATGCCGTCTATTCAACTTCACATTAACACAGCTAACTAACTATATCTATTCACTTCGAAAGTCATCTTAGAGTCTTTTGTGTTTGTTTTTATCTTTTGATATATTGTGTTAAATTTTTATATTATGACTCCAGTCCTGTTATGCTGACAGGTGTCAAATGTCTAGTTGAATTGAAGTGTATCTTGAGAAGAGGAAAACTTTGGAGAGGAGGCCACTCCATGCACTGAACAGGCTGAAGGAGGCAAGTTGACCCGGAAGAAGAGACACCGAGTGCTTGTCATAGGCGACTCCATTCTGAGAGGTACAGAGGGTCCCATCTGTCACCAGGATCCCTTGACACGCGAGGTCTCCTGTCTGCCTGGAGTGAGGATTCAGGATGTGATGGAGATGATCCTGGCCATCCAGGACACCGATTACTACCCCATGGTATTAATTCATGTGACCACTAATGATGCGGCTAGGAGAAACCCAGATAATCTGATGAAGGACTACCATGCCCTGGGAGGCAAGCTGAAGGAGACGGGCACAGGTGGACTTCTCAGCTGTCCTTCTGGTGAGCAGATGTAGACAACGCCATGAAACCTGCATCAGAGAGGTCAACTTGCGCCTTTGGGAATGGTGTCTCAAGGCAGGCTTTGGTTTCTTGGACCATGACCCATACTTCAAGACAAGAAACATGTTCGGGTGGGATGGACTTCGCCCTTTCCCCAAAGGTAAGCGTGAATTCTCTTTCAGGTTGGCTGATCTCCGCCAATGGGCTTTAAACTAGGCTCACTGGGGGAAGGGGAGGATGAGGTCAGAGGGAGCCTTGGAACACCAAACCAAGCAAGCATCACCCAGAAGAATAGCCCTGACGGTAAGCACAAAAAATACCCAGGAAAGAGACCTAGATAGGCCTGGGATTGGGGTGGGGTGGGGCGGTGCATATACCTTCAGGAGGCCTTAAATCCCTATACACTAATGCTCATAGTATGGGGAACAAGCAGGAGGAATTTGCCCTCCCGCTAGCTAACACAAACCCAGACATAGTGGGGCTCATCGAAATGT
This sequence comes from Caiman crocodilus, assembly GCA_030014935.1. Lineage (NCBI taxonomy): Eukaryota > Metazoa > Chordata > Crocodylia > Alligatoridae > Caiman > Caiman crocodilus. The sequence continues at coordinate 217,939,264 of JAGPOW010000261.1, read as the reverse complement.
GCTGGGCTCTAACATATGACTGGGCAGTGAACGTCAAGGGCTATAGGCTGTACACGAGGGATAGAAAAAGGAGGAAAAGTGGGGGTGTGGTGCTCTATGTCAAAGAACAATTCACATCCTCAACGAGCAGCACTGAGTCAGAGGAGGGGCAGACTGAAGTGATCTGGGTCAGAATACAAGGTTTTGTTGACATATTTACAATTTTAAAGTAATTTGGAAGCCTACCAATGCCTTAATCACTGCAATAAAATAAATTCTATACATGGCACTGAGCAGCCTTAATATTCTGGTGTCCTGCCCCTGCTGGCACCCCTGACTCCCCACCCATAGCCCCCTGGCTCTGCTGGTGCTCCTCACTTCTGACCCATAACCCCGTGTCCCTGCCAATGCTCTTCACTTCCCAGCTACAGCCCACAGCCCCCCATCCCCACTGCCCTGCCAGAGAGGGGCCCCAGCTGCCAGGGCTATGGGGTCAGAGACCCAGGTCCACAGGCCCCTGTACCCCCACAGCAGTGCCCAAGCAATGGTTGCATCTCAAGCTGCTGCAACCATAGCAGAGCATGGAGCCTGCCTCCCCCTCCCCCTCCCCCAGAGGTAGCATGGCCAGTGCAGAGCCCATGTGGTGGGTGAATGTGAGCTGGCAGCTTCAGGCTTGAGGCTCCATGTCCTGCTGCTCTCCTTCCAGGGACCTCTGCAATTCAGCAGGCAGGACCTGGCACATCAGAGCAGAGTGAGGCAGGGTGGAGAGACTCAGTACCACTGCCAGGAGCCCCATGCTGCCATGTGAGGTATCCCCTGCCTTCCTGGCAGCAGTGGGGGGCACAACTGCATGCGACCACCCCTGCTGCTGCTGGACAGGCAGGGGGCACCTCACAATGGCAGCACGGGGTTTCTGGTGGCAGTACCAAGCCTCCTTGCCCCACTCTGCCACACTGGGTCCCACTAGCTGAGCACGGAGGCCACAAGGGGGAAGGAAGCAAGGCAAGGAGTCTGGAGCTTGCAGTGGCCAGCCCACATCTGACCCCACCCCATGCATGAATCTGGGGGGCATGTCCCCAGAAGTGTGTTCAGTGGCAGGGAGCCAATCCCACCATGGCCTCCCAGACAAGTTACCTGCAACTCTGTCCCATTCCCAAGCTGGGTCCTGTGTCCCGACCTTCCTATCCCACCCTCAAACCCCAAGGCCCAAGCCCTATGCACTGCCCTAGCTGGGCAGTACCCCCAGCCTTAGCCCTGCCCAACTCCCTCCCACCCTCACTATGAGAGCCTCAATCTCCACCCCACCCCAGACTTCCCTGTGGAGAGCTATGGGAGCTGCTCTCCATGCTGCCTGGCTGGCATGTGCATATGTGTATGCACATGCACATGGTGCCCACTGCCTGATTTCCTTCCTCCTGCCCCCCAGCCCCTTGCAGGCTGGAACTCTATCAGCCTGTAAGCAGAAACCCATCATTTCCTGCATTTTTCTCCTTTAAAGGAGAAAATCCACATTTTTCTTCATTTTTTTATGATGAATAGAAAACCTTAATCCCTGGTGTTCATGCCTTTTTGTTCCTTATCATTTTTCTGCAGGAGTTTGTTCTAGGGCATAGTAGTGATTTGGCTCTACCCACCTAGCTTTCAGGATGGTATTTGGTGCAATGATCACTTGCTGTAATAAGCAGGTGTAGGAGCCACAGTTTCTGATGGCTTTGAGGAGAGGTATATGTTGTATTGGCCAGGTCTAAATCCATTTGGTATTTGCCAAAAACAGAGTTTCTTTCTAATTATGAGTTTGGCAAGATCAGGGGCTGTTTGCAAGTCACAAGGTGGGATCTGGAAAGTTTCTTTCAAGGCATGATCTTCAAGAATGGGTTGTAATTGCTTGGTCATTCTTATAGGTTCCAAAGGGCCCAACTGGGGAATGGGGTGCTTTGTAAGAAGAAGAGGTACCTAGTTGATGGGTTTTATTTTTCTGTTGTACAGCTACTCCTTGCTTAACATTGTAGTTACAGTTTTGAAAAATGCAACTTTAAGTGAAACAATGCAAAGTGAATCCAACTACATGATAGTAGTTACCTACTAGCAGGTGGCGGCCAAACAACATTATAACCAAACCTTATACAACTTTAAATGAGTATGTTCTCTAATAGATCAGTAACATACTAACAAAACAATGTTAACCAGGGCAACATTAAGTGAGAAATACCTGTACTAAATGCAGGATCTTCTGGTGATTATTTGAAGAAGGATACCTGGAGGGGTATCCTGGTAGGGCAAAGTTAAGCTGCTCTCCAGTTTAATTTGAGGAGCAGCTGGATAGTCTTATCTTAAACACATCAAGAAAAATACTGTAGGCTGTAACCAAATTCTCAGATGCCACCATATCTGAAAAATACTCACAACATCCCCCTTCTCTTCTAAGAGAAATACTGAGTGCCTGGTTTTTGCACATTTATATAATGCAATTGATTGCAACAGAAAATCTCAACCCAGCAGAGACAGTTCACATTAGAGCTGGAGAAGCAATCTTCAGAATGTGGTCCCTTTTAATAAATGTCCCTTACAACCTCAGAACAAGTTATCCATGGCTCTCCAGCTGTGGAAAAACAAGTCATTCTACCAGATCAGCAACTGAATGCATAGGTAGTTCTGATGACAGAGGCAGGTGTTGCTGGAATGTCTCTCTGATCAATGGGCTGATGCAGTTTATCCTAGAAGCATTTGCTTTTGGAAATGCCTACCTGATATTCAAAGTGCCCATCAGCAAACTTTTCAGTTATGCTGAACTGGATGGAACTTCCATCCAATGTCAACTTCAGTACAAAATACTGATCAATCATGATTTTTGTGAAGGTCTCAATGATCTTCAAAATATCTTCAAGGCTTGGACACTGCAAAGCCAACATCCTTTCCAATTCAAGTTTTGATTATTGGACATATGTGAATTTCAGATAATACAAAAATTTGAATATTCTGAGCTCAGAGAACAGGGTTAGCCTATAGTTTTAAAATGTGTTTACTACAAATGCACTACTGCAAAGTCTGCACTGCTGCAAATTCTGCTATTGGTCCGGAGTTTGTATTGGCCCACCTCATAAAACTGCAGAGGCATTTTTAGTCGGGAAGAAGTCATATCTGGAAAAACTGCTAGAAGCTGGAAGTTTCCTAGTTTGTCTCTACACAGAAATACTTGTCTTGACGTCTATAAGCAACAAAATTTACACAGGAACTGGAAACAAAACAATTAGTCTTAAATCTTTCCATCCCAGTTCATCCTGTGTGGACATGCACTCCCACTTCCAGTGAGAGATCCCTCATAACTAGGCTAAGTGGCAGGCAAAGTGAAGGGATTCTTCACCTATCCTCTTGAAGCTGGGTTGCTGAAGTATTTAATAATCATAAGGCCAGAAGTATAGCAAGCAAGAGATAATATACCTTTGTAGCCACTGGCTGATAATCCTCAGGGAGAGGAGGAGTCCTTAGTTGTGGTCCTTGCTCCTGACACGGCTTTATGCCTTTTACCTTACAGTCATTTGCTGAAAAACACCAGTCTTGAGCCAAGGACTCCAATTCCTCCTCTCCTCTTTCCTCTGTTCTTTTGAAATTAGGTGCCTACACTCTACCTAAAACCCATTTAGGGAACCAATTTGAATATGGTCCTTAAGGTCTTTCTAATTTTCAGAAAACATTCACTCCATTTACTTCTTTCTATCCTGTTATATTTTGGCTACTACTGGGGGTCTCCCATTATAAACCATCAATTTAGACTCTTATAATGGCTAAGGTAGTATCCTAATTATATAATGTAGAGAATATGTCAGCACTTACAATTTCAACTTCAGAAAAATTAGGATTTTAAAATGTCAAGGGTATACTTTAGTCAAGCATAGGAGTAACATTTCATTGATTTAATGGATATATATATACACATAAATGACAGAGTACATGACTTAATTTACACTGTCCTCTTTCCCTCTTACAAAAGTGTATTAATTTAGAATGCATAAATTAATCATTGTGGCCTGCCAGTTCATTTGGTGTCAAATTTCCATTTAAATTAGAAGGCTGTGTTATGGATTTCTGTATGTCTTTATGATGCTATGAGTTATGAATAGTTGTACAATCAGATCCATTAGAAGCAGCAGCCTTGGCTTATGTAGTCAGTGCTCAAGCCTTCACTAGATAATTATATTCTTTACATAGTCGTGTCTGTGCACAATGAAGAGTTAAACATTTTAATTTAACCATTAACACTGCTTCACCTGTGCTGGCTATAAAAGCTGTGGTATAGTCTATGGATTTTATGCTTTAACCTGAATTATACTTGTGGTCTTTTATCATAATGGTTCTTCATTATTCCATGAAGACAACAGGCTCCAAAAACATTCTATACAAAGCAGTAAAATCCATATGCAATTTCTGGTTTTAATGATATGATTTTAGAGTGCTTTTTGCTTTGTTTAGTTTGTGTCAGTTTGATATCAAATGGATATAAGATATGAATATTTATACTTCCTTGTCAATTTCTATAATTGACAAAGGATGTGATCTCGATTTGTATGGGGTCTTCTGAAAACAGTGATACTCAAATAAAGAGCTGTATCACAAACTTCATCTGCCTCCAGTAAACTGTTAAGCTATGTTCCCTTCCTCTCTCTAGCAATCCTAAGAAGATTTTTGGAAACCTACTCAAAAATAAGTAGAACTATAGCTTTTAGATCCAGGCTGATACTACATCCACCCTGCCAGCAACACTGTGTGAGAATACCTAGGAGCTGTGTCAAACATACGTTGTATGGAAAAGCTAGGGGTGAACTGAGTGCCTTCTCCTTCCTTCCAGTATATATCTGGGAGAAAGCCATGAGATATCTTGCCACAATTATCTTGTTTTTGGTATGTAAGCTAACTAAGTTGGAGGTAGCTAGTATCTACACAGCACAGCATTGTTAATCCTGGATATGAAGCCATATCTGTCTTCACTGTGGTGCTGAAAGATCAGGTTTCAACCATTGCTGATGTGTGACAGGCTAATTGATTACAGCACATGCATTAGAACTTCTGTTTTATCCTTTTCCTTTTAGAAGGGTATGGAAAACTCTTAGAAAATTGCATTCAAACATACTAAAATGCAAAGTCAAATACTCAGCTACTGGGGAACCAGCAAAGTTAACACAGTTTCCCTTGTAACCTTGATTTTGCGCTGCTATATGCATGCACTGTGATAATACTTTGATTGTATATTTTATTTTCCCTAGGGCCCATTCCTCAATCAGTCTCAAGGTTATAGTCACCAGGGGGCAGAATCAGGGTGGCTTGATTGGCAACCATCAGCTCTGGATTTTCCTAACCTTCAGGTACTTGATTTTGTGGCTTACAGTGAGAAACTCTGTTAATGGGATCTGAAGGAAAATACAGAGAAAATCTTATCCTTACTTTCTTAATCTTGCATGATGGTGCTGCCCTAATACCTTTTCTTCACATTTTACAGGTGCCCAATTTTTCTTCCTCTTACTTTGCTATGTTTTTTACATCAATGTATATAGGGAGATAGACACTTTGCTAACTTTATTTAAGATTTTGAAGCGTAATCCAAAGGTTTCGCCTCAAGCAACAGAGCCACAAATAATTGAAAAAAGATAACCCCAACCGGAGGAACTGCAAGATGACTATTTGCTAAACTAGGAAAGATGAATTAGATTTACTAGTTTTGGGGGTTTATTTTTATTATGATTTTTTACATGAAACTGGACACTTTCTCATTTCAATAAGCAATGCTCACCTGCAGTAACCTATCAAAATATGATCACATTTATTTAAACTATGATAATAGGCAGCTTATTATTATTCATTCCTTTTCTTTGTACTGAACAATAGAGGCTCCAGTTGATCACATAATGGGTGTCAGCATTGTTAGTAAAAATGGTTCTGCAATAGTGATTCTGAGAGAGAAAAATTAATTAAAATTTTGATAAAAGCATTAAGTTGGGACTGTTAAATATGCATTGGATAGTGCTTGGTATTTCAGTGTGCATTGTACATGTCTGGAAATATAAAATTAAATGTGCAGCAGTGTTTTGACCAGGGGACAAAACTTGATAGTTACATCTCTACTTGAATAGCACAGCTAGCCTTGGCAGGATTTGATTTTCATTGCTAAACATTGGTAAACATTGATTTCACTTCACACTCACAGGCCAACAGAAAAATGTTTTTATTGGTAATAATTGAAAATTATAGAAAGGATACATAAGAAAAGAATCTGGATGGGGGTAAGGAAGTCTGGGACAGGGGGTAGAGCACATGCGTGTGCACACATGCACATAGAGTCTACAGCAGGTGGAGTGTGGAGAGCCCTGGCTGCACCAACCACACGCTGCTCCTTTGGCAGCAGTTCAGGCAGCCACTGCAAGAGCTGAGGGTTATGTTAGGAGGGCTGTGCTGGAAGGGGGTTGGCTAGAAACTGCCTGCTGGTGACAGGGCATGGAGGAGGGGATGATGCTGAGAGGTCCCACTTCTGAGGTGCAGAACTGTTGGCACTATGCCCAGGTCCCAGTCAGGGATTTGGTGCCAAAGTCCCACTAAGCTCAGCTCTGCCCCTGCATGCTTGTGGCATGGTACATATGGGTGCCCCCATGCTGCCCAGAGGGGCTGGTGAATGTGGCCATCAAGTGACTTCCAGGGCTTGCCTCCTAAGAAACCATGGGGAGCTGCTTCCCACTCCAGTTTGGGTAGCCACTACCTCCTGGTACACCATGGGACTCAGGGTGTTCAGTGGCATTTGGCAGCCAGGAGTCCCCAATTAGACTCCACCAGTACCAAGTGCCTCTGACTGCCCCAGCTTGCAGATACTAGCCCAGTCCCTGCCCCTGCACTCTGCTCTGTGAGAACAAAAGCTACAGCCTGGTAGGAATATAGTACCAAATAAGCAGAATGAGTTAAAGAAGGTATGCTTTATTGATATATGGATATTTACTTTTTATGTTTTGACATGTGATTTTTATAAAGCTTATAAAAGTATAGTCATTATTAAACTGTCTGCCCCCCACAGCCCTAATTTTGCACAATCATGAACATTTACATCATAAAAATCTTAATAAATGCTTTGAAATTAAAGATTGATTTTTGGCTGTCAAAATAGAAATTGATTTCTGCCCAAATACAACTAATAAATTATTATATTTCTATCTCCGTACTGGATACAGTGCTGCTTTCTCTACTATGTCTCTATCCAGTTGTGGTAGATGATGTTTACTTTCTTCATTATTTTAGCTTTATTTCTTCATTATTTTAAAAGTAAACTTTATTGACTATTTGGATTATCGCATTTGTTAATAACAGTCCTCTGGGGTTTTTAATACCTATATACAAACTCTATTTGCATGCATCAAAGATCAGCTTTCATACCATGTTAAGCAATTTAAAACTGGAGATCTCTAATAGTAAGAGAAAAAAAACACAGGAGATTGGGGAAAATATTTTCTAAGATACCTTTCTTTAGTGGCATTTGGAAGGTAACTTATTAACAAGTGAGTTTGTCATAGGTGGATCATCTCTGGGAATAAGAATAATTCAGTATTCAGTCTCATATACTGTTTGATCTTCTCGCTAAGAAACTGTCAAACTGGGCTAACTGAAGTGGTGGTCTGTGTTTTGGACCTTTGCCTAGTAAGGAGTAATGAATGGTGATTTTAAGCTTTCCCTATATTTTGAATATTCAGTTTGAGACATCTTAATAGGACTCCATTTTCAAAAAGTGATGAGCTTCTGCCCTCTGAAAATCACATATCAAATTGTTTGTCCTTTAATGTCCTTTAATTAATAGTCCTTTAATGTCTAAAAGGTTATGTAAGACGAACTTGAAACTGCGCAAGCAGTTGCTTTGTATTCCTTTCATTGTGTGAAATATTACCATAAGTATGAAAACACAAATAGTTTATTTGTGAAGAAACAATAACACAACACTAGTTTATCAATTGTTGCTTTTCATTTTAATGAGATACGCATCTGTTTTAGCTTATACAATGGCTTCATGTAAGATTAGGTCTAAACGAATTGTGCTAGAGAGGTAAAAATGTCTGTACATCTTTCAGTGCTTTTTCCCTTTTAATTGCTGTAAAGTATACACTACAGTGATCTTTGTTCCCCCATTTTAGTCTTATACCCAAGGGCCTGGAGAAATCTAAATGTACTGAGTAGCTTAAAGGAGCTGAAGAATCCTGTACATATTTTCATAACTATGAAATAAAAGGAACTGACAAAGGTTACGATACTAACGGATAAAATTATGCTTGTGTTAAATTCAAAAGTGTAGAAAACAAACATTAATTTATTATGCCCATGGTTTTTAAACTCCCAAGAGATAAATGGAATTTTTTCATTTGCTAGTTTAAGTGCTGGGCCAGGAATGCCATTTCAAGCACCACTTATTTCTGTTTAAAATTGCAGCATATTGTATTTTTTTCAGTAGAATAATAGGTTTCAGTTGTTAAATGTTGAGTAGTAATTCTTTTCCCCTTATTTTTCTAATAATGGAATATGAGGATTTATGCGTACAATAAATTTGGAAGGAAAACGTACCTCATCTATATATGATTTAAGCTTTAATTACTATAATGTACTAAGTAACTACATGCTATGTAGGTGTGCACCTACAATTGGTGGAAACAGTAAAATGTGAAAAGCACCAAAAAGCAGGTCAACAATAACCATGCTAGCACATCATTTGGATTTGTAAGTGTTCTCTCCTGTACATATACCAGATACCTTCAGCTTCAGCAGTCCCAACTGACAGCTGTTCTAGAAAGAAATATAAAAAGTATCTTTACATAGCTTGAAGAAATGTACTTACTGCAATTTAATGACACTGCTGTAGAGAAGACCTAATACAATATATTTTCTATGATTTTTAATAAGAAGAAACTGTTCTAGATTCACAGGCAAAAATGAAGACATCCCTTCTAATACCCAGATAAGAGTAGAGCTGTTGCTTTGTTTAATATTCAATCATCTAATGAATAAGATGTGTCTATTAAATTGTTTAACTCTTGACGTTTAGGCCACGCACAACAAAGTGTTATTTTTTACGTGGGTTGGATATTCGAGAGATACCCACAATATCAGTCTATTTAGAGACAAGTATTATAGAAACAGCTATAGAAGTGAAAAGATAGAAAAGTAGAATCTTATTTCTTCTATTGGAATGACAGGTGGTCCTCTTTTTCTACCTCTACCTGAAGGCCAGATATCAGGGCTGCGCAGAATTTTGGCAGCCATTTTGTTTCAGACGAGTTTCAGGCCGTTTTGGTGCCCAAAATACCAAATCTGAATCGAAATGGAAGGTTCAGAAACATCTCCAAAATGAAACAAGGCATCCAAAACATTTTGGAAAAGTTTCTGAAAATTTCAGAGTTTCAGAGCTGGGCTTGTAGGGAAGTCCCTGCCACACAACCTGACTCTGCAGGGAGCAGAGATCCACACCAGGGTCTCTTGGCCACCGCTGCCTGACCTGCACAGCCCCACATTAGGGCAGCAGCAGTGAAGAGGCCCTCGGTGTAGCTCTCTGCTCCCTGCAGAGCTGAGTCATGTGGCAGGGACTAGCAGGCTTGCTCACCACACCGCACTGCTTCCCTGCCCTATGACCCAGCGTGACAGGGATCAAAAATCCTGCAAAGAGAGCAAAGGTCCTCCCCTGAACAAGTCACCCATGTCCCTGTCCTCTTCCTCACTGAGGCCCTGCAGCCCTGCCCGGCTGGGTAAGGCTGCGTGAAGCTCCCCTTGCAGCCTGTTCGAAACAGATTAGACAGAAACAAAACAGGGCAGAGATCCAAAACACCACAACAAATCACTGTCCTCCAAAATAGTTGAATCTGAAACCAAATCAAAACATAGCCATTTTGCACAGCCCTACCAGATGTATAGTTTTATTAATTATGTGTGCACTGTATCAGAGAGCATTTCTGAGGTATGTAAACTCTTTGGTGGCCCAGGCACTTTTGAGCTAGAAACAGATATTCCACATAAACTGTTTTAAGTGATAAAGCTAAGAAACTCATTTAAATCTGTAACGGAACAGATGTTCAGTGCATATAAACCAGTTTGAAAATAGCTGAAACCAGTTCAAGATAAAACTGCTTGAATGTAGTATCAGACTTAACTTATTTGGATCAAATCAGTTTATGCAATGTCTGTCCCAGACATCTTCTTGGTTTAAGTTAAATCGGAGTCCCCCTGTATCCCAGATGCCTTGCAGCCCTGGTTGTGGCTCTCTGCTCCAACCCAGCAGGGCTGGCCCCTCTCCTCTGCTCCCTGGCTAGAGCTCTGGCAGAGATGGCAGACACAGCAGCATTTGCCTGGCTTCCCTCTGCATTTCCCCCTTCCTGTTCAAGCAGGCATTCCCCACTCCCCTCTCCCACAGCACAGAGGGTAGCCAACATATGCTATGCTAGCTAATGCTGAGAGGTGTCTGTGTAAGGCAGGAGAAGACAATGGCAGACAGGACAGTGTCCACTTAGGGCTTTTTGGAGCTAATCAACAGGTAAGTTGATAAATGTCCCTTTGTTCTTCCCTTGGAAAAAGTTGTTTAAAAAGAGTTTGAACAATAAGAGAGACTTGCTTTCCTGATGGGCTGATAAATGCTCTGTTATCAACCTCCTGCTCGGCTGGTCAGGAGCAGCAAAAGAAAGGGGAAATCCCCCCCTAATCAGAGGTCCTGCCAGGGCCTGGTCACATCCTTTATACTAAAGAAGGGAAGGGAGGGCTGCTCTAGCATCCCCTGGCTTCTAGCCTGAGCCACTACAGGCATGTGCCAGTATTTCTTCAGCCCAGAGGGGATGTCTGTATGGTTACAAACCAGTTCAGCCTAGCCAGGTTAGACTAACCTGCGAAGGTTGAATTACTTCAGGCTCAGGCTTTTTGAATGTCTGTCCCTAGCCTGATGGAGCATTTTGTGGGTTTGGTTGAAAATCTGGAGCAATTATTTCCCTGTTTTTTTTAATTTCTTAAAAATTCCAATGGTTTTTTGTTATGATTGTTCCAATGGTTTCTTGTTACATTGTTCTCTTTTCAGTGCTTCAGACACTTTTACCATAGTGCTATACATAAGCATCATTTTGCATGTAGGGAGGTGAATATATATATTTGGGTCATTTCAACTTTTGTCAAACACTAGATTCAGTTTCTTAAAGTTTTATCTCTTCTTCTACAACACTCACTATCCTAAAAAATGCTGGGCATAGAATTGGTGGCATCTGCTGTTCCTTTCACTGCCTGTCTGAAACTCCACAGGTCAGAGGGCTATGGCTGTATTAGAAGATAGGAGTTCAATTCTTGTTAGCTAGGGACTATTGTGAGACTCATTCTGATCTGTAAAATGATGATGATAATGCTTAATTGATGTTAATGCTGTTGTAAAGTGTTTTTCTTTCAGATTTATGGACTAAAAGCACTATAAAATTGCTAGGTATTATGGGCTAGATTTACAAAGGCCAAAAGCAGAATTTAGACATCTATGTCCAAATGTTCACCCCACAACACTCCAGCTCAGCTGCCATCTAAGCCTTGAGGAGCCTACAAACCACAGACCTATGAGTTTGAAGCTAATAGTTCAGCTTTTGGGCATGTCTGGAAACACCCCAGTCCTGACAGTTCCACACATTAACATAAATCTTACCAGGATCCACACGTAAGATATTCTTCCAACTACATCCCCTGGGGGGCTCAGTTCAGTAGTCATCCTAGGATTGATCCTAGCTCTATACAAAAAGTAACATTCTCTTTCCTCCAAAACATACCTGATGTATGTATATGGTAGTTCAACACTGATCCAGGATATAGCAGGCCTGGATTCAGTTTTCTCCAGTCCCTGAGGGGATCAAAACCCTGTCTCCCACCTCCCAGGAGAGTGCTCTAACCACCATTTTGGAGCAAGGGGTGGAAAGGCATTCAAAATTTTTCATTGAAAATTGTTTCATTTTTCATAAAAAGGCAGTGCATATAACATCAGCCTAGTGTTTTACTCGCCTGAATTGGAAGAGACCTGATTTTCAGCCCCTGCTCCAGTAACTGTTATTGTATTTTACATAATACAACCACTGGGTACCACTTAAATACCAAGATGTAGATTTGAATCCCCTCAGACAGAAGTGAATTAAACCAGTCTCCCATGTCCCAGATCAGTGCATCAAGCTATTACATAAAAAGGAATCATTGTCATCTCTTTTGTTCCTTCTGCAAGCATATTTTGAGAAGAAATAATTTTTTTTCTCCTGCTCCTCTGTTTAGTTTTTGAAAGAAAGGGCTTATGTATTGACCTTCAGGACAGACTTCAGGGTGAAGTCAAGGAGATAATACATGGTGACTGTGTATAGTGCCTAAGCACCCACAGAGAGATGGAGCATAACACACATCTTTTCTCTACAGCATTTCCTGTTAGCTAACTTAATAAACTGTTAGCTTCCCACTCTTAAACTTAACTTAAACTGTTAGCTTCCCACTCAGTTGCTGGCTTTTGTGGAACCATTGAAGTGCTTAAGTCTCTCCTTGCATTGTACTGAGTGCCTAAACACATTGCTCAGGGCTGCAAATTCCACTATAAAAAACAGATTTTCCATTTTAAATAATGGATTTTGATATCTTTCATGTTATGGGAATGTGACAATATATCTGTGATGGACCAGCAATGTCAGGTCTTAAATATAAAGTAATCATATTAGAAGCTCAAAAATGATTGTATTTGCTGAAAAAAAACTATTGTGCACTGAAAAATATGCAAATAAGTATACAAATAACAAGAATCGTTATTTGAATGGTTATTTACTTTATATTGCTCATGGTAACTGGCCAGTGAGTGAGTGAGAACTAGGTCATCAAAGACGAACCATTTCCTTAATTCAAGGCAAACTGTCATAAGAAAGTGCTGACAGCAAACCCAAAAGTCAGTTAAGATGCCCTGTAAGTGACTTGAGTTTTGTCTATACTGCACCAATTAGCTGCCTCAAAAATTATTATACATTTTGAACACTTACTATTACTGATTATGCATTGTACAAGGGTTGAGATTATTGTACAAATATGATAATTATTTTACACCTGGCAACACTGTCCAGGACTTATATAAGAGGCAGGGTTCTTTTTATTAAGGTGATCAGAAGAAGAATGCGTTGCATTAAAAGACTTGTCTTACTATATTCGAACTGTACAGTTAATCCAGTAAAAGTTATTGCCCAAAAAATCTTTCTTTCTTTGGAAGCACATGTTAAACAGTATCTAAATATGCATCTGGAAAACAAAATAACTTGATGAATCATTCTGTTAATGTCTGATAGGATTTCTAAAAAACTTAAAGACAACTTGAAGTGGTGATTCTCTATTCCATAGTCAAGAAAATGTGTGAACGTGAAAAAGAAGGAGCCTTATCTGGTAATTACCTCTTTCAAAAATATGTACTTGATTATCTGGTAAGCTAAAACTATGCATGTGGATTTGCAAGGACATTCTCCAATATTGGTGGAACTTACCTGTTTATGCATTAATACAGGTTTCTCGACATTGATCTTCTGTCTCAAACCTATTTCTTGAGCCATTACAACCTCCATACCAGAATCGGGCACAAGAATTGGCATCCTTATCATGATACCACTTCACCTGATAGTCTCGGCAGTCTCCTGGTTGCAAAGGTTCTAAGCACCTAGGATCTGAAACAACATCAGGTTACTTCACAGTTTTCTTCCCTGCTGTGATCAATTAAATTTTCAGAATTGAATCTTTTAAGGTAAGCAAAAAACCAACTCTAGTATTGCTTACCAAATATCTAATATGTTTGCACCATATAGCACTCTCAATCTTTGACCAAATTCTTAATTGAGTTAATTGGAGTTATATGAATGGATTGAAAGATATAAGAACAAAGTATCAGTTTTCAAATTTGTTAGTTTAGAACCTAGATTATGTTTTTGTGCCTAATACAGAATTTAGTGCCTAATTTAGACATACAAGTTTTAATTCTGGCTATTGTATGTAGTTTTTGTCAAGTGACTATATAGCTAGCGGGATAAAAATAATTAGCGTTTTACAAATATTTATTATTTACTGCAGACAGCTAAGTCCTATTTTACCCTACAGAGTTGATAAATTAACTTATTTGGGAGACTGGGATGCAGTTTCCTAATGTGGCGCCCTATTCAAATTATGGACTTAATGTCAGTTTGCCATACCCCTACACAAATGTGGGGTTTAATCAAGGATGGGTAGTTATAGCTGTGTTCGTCTAGGCACGTAGACAGTCTAGATTCTTTGAGCACATGTGATATCTTTTATAAGACCAACTAAACAGTTGGAAAAATTTTTCTTTGCAAGCTTTTGGGCACAAAGGGTGTTTGTACTTGAAAGCTTGCAAAGACCAATTTTTCCAACTGTTTAGTTGGTCTACTAAAAGATATCACATCTGCTCAAAGAATTGCATGTAATCAAGCATACATAAAAACGCAAGTCGTTTTCAGAAGAACCTTACAGCAAAGCTCTGACGTGAAATCTGAGGATTTCCTGCTTTACCCATGTTTTATAACTTCTTCCCTTCCCAACTACTTAGCAATGGGGAAAGGTGAGGAACCCCAACAACCAAAAAACAGGATGTACAGCATGGAAGTGCTCGTGGCAGAGCCCTTCCCCCCCGATGCAGCACGGGGCAGTGGGGATAATCTCCCCCACCTGGCTTTCGCACAACAGCTGCACCATCACACATGTGCAGCGCAGCTCAGGAGCGCATTTTGTACTGTCTGGAAGCTGAGGGTCCTGAGGCTGAGTGATGCTGGGCTCCGGCTAACAGGTGGTGTTGCCGCAGCTCCCAGACAGCACGCTGCATCTGCATCATGGAGCAGCTGCCACAAAGGTGCCAGGCAAGTGGGGTGATCCCCACTGTCTCCCACTGCCCCGTGCTGCACAGGGGGGCTCTGCCACAAATCCTCAGAAGCCCTTGTCACCACTGCCAGAGCCTTTGAGTGCAGGCCTTTTTTTTTTGCTTGTTTTTTTAAATTGTTGGATTGCCATTGAGATGTGGTTGGGCCAGGGAGGAAATCGGTGAGCAGGGGCTGTGTGGGAGGGCTTTGCCACGTGGCCCCAGAAGCCCCAAAGCCACTGCTACTGCTGGTGAGTGCAGGTTACTTTTGTTTTGTTTTGTTTTTCTTCCTGGACTGCTGGGACCAGGTGGGGCCCATCAGGGGTGGGGTCAGGTGCAGGGGCAATCAGGGAGTGGGGACTATGCAGAAGCCTTTGCCAGGAGATCCCAGAGGCCCCAATCACCACTGCTGTAGCTGGTGAGTGTGGGGCTTTTTTCTTTTTTAAGTGCTGGGAGGCTGGGGCTGGGTGGGGGCTGGGCCCAGGCAAGACAGCCATAGGGGCTTCTCCCACAGCACCCTCCCCACCCAGAAAGAGAAGGGCACAGCCAGAGGAGCCATGAGAGAACCTGCAGCTGCTTGGCTGTGCCTGCTTCTTCCTGGCGGATCCAAATTTCCGAATCTCTCCAAATCTTTTCTGAATCAATTTAGAGGCTTTGGATTTGATATAGACCTTTTAATGGGTCTCCTGATTCAATTCATATTTGGAGAGTCAGCCACTGAATTGAGCTGAATCTTCTCCAAATCAAATTGACAATTGAAGCTTTGCACAGCCCTAGCCAGCACCATTTATTCTTGACTAGCAACATGTGCTGGGTCACCAGTGCTTCACCCTGCCTGAATAGGTTTTGCCAATTGTGTTTCAGTTGTCTGTTGGGCAACCATATATTCCTTCTTCTAGCCTAAATGATTTGAACTCTGGTCTCCAAGCATGAAAAACTGGTTAATTTAACCCAGTTTGCTTATTTATTCCATATACAGATTTTCCTCGCTTTATGTGGGTTCTGGATATATAAATTCACCCTTATGCGATGATCCTTTTTATGCCAAAAATTCAGTATATGCGAGGTAAATTCATTCTTACAGTGTGGTGGAAACCCGCAGTCGGCTGCTTTGTGCAGTGCACTGTGGGAGTAACGTGCACCAAAATATAGTCTCCTGTGTGGATCTGTGGTTCTTGTCTGTGACACATGTTTCTGTAGTTGCCATCCCCATAAGGAAAGTGCCCTGTGCTTGTGCATACCATCTGCTGTTAGTGAGTACCAAAATTGTCTTGTAAAAGTGTAGGTTTTGGAACAAACAGTCAAGATCATGGAACTTATCCCTATTTGTTGCATTGTAAAAAGTGGGTTCCCTTTATGTGAATTCAAGTTACGTGCCATTTTCCAAGAACACATATACAGCATAGAGAGAAACCTGTATATGGCACAATAAAAGTTTGCAATAGCTTTTTTTTTTTTTTAATATTGGAAAAAAGGAGTTAGCAGTTAAGAGGGCAAAAAGGAAACCCTTACATTTGCAGTCAGTGCTTGTGTTTAACAACACAAAATGGGATCTTTATTTTCCCAAACTCTTTCTGGCAGTAGAATCATGTGATTCTTACCTTTTCTAGTTGTCACTCTTGGAGGTTGCAATGTTGGTTGAAGTCTTTCTTCATCTGTTGTTATACTGAATAATGGATGTACAAGTGGACTAGCAGTTTTGCTTTCTGGCTCATCAGGTCTGACATAAAGTGAAGGGGTAAATGGATGTTCATAAGTCTCAGGAATTTTCCTTTTCAAAGGTGGGAGAGCAGTAAGATTCAGGGCAGGAGAAAATGGCTGCCCATCTCTGGTCCCTGCAAGCTAAAATAGGGGATTCAAAATGTTATAATTTATGATAAAATCCTACTTAAGTTCAGATAACCTAGGGAAAAGATAATGATGTTTGATGATTCCCCTTAGTTATCATTTTGCTATATTTGTAGTAATTTCAGGGTTCTCATTTATGAATGGTACACCTCCAGCTATAGCACCTCTGCTGCCTTTATCACACTTGTGTGATGTAGTGTTGGTGAAGGACTGGAGCAGCAGAGTGGAAGCACTTTTAATGGAATGCTACCTTCTGTATCTGTTTGATTACAAGTAACTTTAAAAATGCTGATCCAAGCCAAGAGTTTCTTGGCCTCTGTGATTCAGTGGCTGCAATGGTGGATGAAATATAAATATGCTGACATGGTCCAAAAACCCTTTATAGGCTACATTCTTTTAGCTTAGGCCTTGTTTGTTTTGATGGCAATTCACTAGCTTTGAAGGCTTAGCTTTTGCCATTATCATCTGAATCCATGTGATGAGCATGCATCCATGAAAAAATGCATGTGATCCCAATCAGAAATAATTTACTAGTCTCACCATGCACAAGTCAGTGTTTTCAATTGTTTTGTCTACAGGCACATAAGGGCAATTTCTGCCCTTGTTATCACCCATGTAACACTAGGGCTGTAATGTGCCCAGAGCTGAGAGCAGTAACAGTTTACACATGATCTTTCATGCTTCAGCTAAATCGGGGAATTTTGAAATCTGTGTGGAAACACTCAGCTTCTTATGCTAATAAATGAAGAACAATCCAAAGAGTTATCATTAACCAACTCACTGATTCACCTATTTTGAGTTAATGGTATTAGCTTAACACGTGAGCTACAGAATCAACCCAGGTCCAGTGATTAATGCTTGTGTGGCAAAGGATCCCGTATCAAATATTTTATTCAACAGATTTATAGAGATGACTAAAACTGGAAAGTTTGCCTTTAAATATTTGCAAACAGGATGGAGAATTTCTTTTGATGTATGTTCAGATGTGCTATAAAGGTAGTAAATGCTCTATTTTAATATTAAGATGAATAGTTCCTAAAACATGTATAGGGAGGTTCAGTGCAAAACACTATTAGAGGTAATGTACAGTTCTGGAGTAGTAAAGCTGTTTTGCAGGAAGCCTGATTTTTTTTCCCCAGTAGTGCACTGCTATTCAGTAGAATCTGTCCCAAAGGTCATGAATTCCCTCTTAGGAAGAATTTTATAGCTAGAGAACAAGGTCATGAAGAAAGTAACAAAGTCTATTATTGCTCCCTGAAGTGATATAGAATTTTTAAGTGCTTTTATTTTACATGAAGGACTGCCATCTTTGGTGATGAACTTTGTGTGCTAATGGCATGTACAAAAGCAGAAGAAAGATAAGGCATTATAAAATGTTTTTAGCTGTTTATCTATTTCAACACCATAGGGTACATCTAAACATGCACTTTATTGAAGAATAGACTAAATAACTCCACAGTAAAGTATCATCGTTTACAGTACTTTCTTACAGTAGAGTAATTACAGGCAATGAAACACACATGTAGTCTGTAACTGTGACTGCAAATTGTGCCCAGTCAGCTGGAGGCTAGTCTCCTGTTTCACCCTTGTGCCCTAGGCAGCCCCTCTGCTGCCCACTGCCACCATCCAGTGCCTGAGGCAGACTACCCATGGTCCCTGTCAGCCCGGGTCTGCTGTACCCTGGCGCGAATTGCTGCTGTCCTGGGCACACCCAGGAGCAGTTTTCTCCAGTACAAACTGCTCTGGAATTTATCACGTCACATTAATTGCATGTGTAGATGCACCCACAATGAGTCAAATTCAGCTAGCTCTTTGTTAACTTTGTGAAGTTGTACTAGGAATATGTTTGGCTGATTCAGGGACTACCATAAAATCGTTTAATTAATTTCCTTATGCTGTGGTTCTGATGTTGAAAAAAGGTATAAAACAAAAAACCCTGACACCGAGATGAAAAATTTGGAAAAGGGAAAATAAAATATTAGAACGATTGCAGCTATGTTACCTTGGTCATTTTTGAAAATTGGTACTACCTGGTATTAGATTAGGACAAAAATGTGGGTACAGTGAACCAAGGAAAAAAGCCTAATCCAGGTGACTTTAACCATAAGCAGGTAGCATGTAAACATGACAAGACATCACATCAACAAATCAATTCAGCAAAAATGTGCTATGCAAAAAGAGATCAAGATGAAAAGTCCACAGCTATTTTTTAACATTATATATCATATATGGTATGTCTGATCCCTTGCACAAGGATGGGTTTCAGAATGCAAAAAACAGATCTTTACACTGTTGTTCAGATAAAACATTTCTGCTAGCATATATATTGTTGATTTAAGCATATATATCTTAGATATGAGTTTCTGGAGTACCTGTGCTTAAAACTCACAGCGATTTGCAACAAGTTAAAATGTGTCAGTTCTGGACAAACTAAATCTCAAATGACTTAGACAAACATGCATGAACAGAGGTATCTATCAGATTCAGTCTGTTAAGTTGTGCCCACATTATGAAAATGTTGAGGCCTTGTTGTTATATACAATTATAAGATCTCCAGGCCATCAGGATTTTACTGCCTATTTAAACTGCTATTCTAGACTCTTAGCAATGAAATTTAATGTCTTACTTTATTTTGATCTAAGTATAAAGAATTCATTATTTGACCATCACATATTAAGGAATAATAAAAATGTCAGGGTGGGGAAATCACTCCTTGGAGTGAAGCAGAGAGTAGGGAGTGGAGGAAGATACTTCTTGCATCTAGATGTGAATAGTGGTTCAGAGGCATGGTTGGGATCGCAGGAGGGGCTATACTTTGGACAGGAAGATGGTATGGAGGGGAGGAGGGGAACTGGAGATCAAAGATTTTGGGGTGCTTTTTAGGGAATCCCATCTGCGGGTTTTGTTTATTGTAAGCCACTCTGAGCCTTTTGAATAGGTGGGATATAAATCTAAATAAATAAAGCAATTTTAATGAAAATATAGGCAGGCTTCTTTTCAAAGATGATTAAGAACTATTCTTTACTTACAGTATCAATACTTTCTTGTTCAGGTACAGGCACATGAGGTGTTGGTATCGAAACATTGCCAAATTCAAAAAGACTATGTATAGTAGTCATTTCAGATACAGGTTTATATAGACCAAAGTCATTCTCACAGAGTTTTTGGAGGAGTTTATTTTCCAGAGCTGAAAAGAATAACACAAATATGAAGTTTTTAAAGACACATAAAAAGGGAGCAAACCTGATGACTGTTTTTCTTCACACTTTTACTGTAGTATGAAGCATGAACTTTAAGAATAATAGTTTATGAGGTATTGGGCATATTTACATGAGACATTTACTGAGGAGGTGCCTAATTAATCCTCAGTAAATGCCTCGGCATCTATGTGTGGGGCCCTATTAGGCAATAGCAAACTAGTAAACTCCACAGCAGATTTGTACTTGTAAATTCAAGTACTATCCTGCTGTGGAGTTTTCCCATGTGCAGCAGTGTACATGTAGACTTTGACCCAGCTGGTTGGAGCACAAAAGTATTTTAGTGTGAGAGCTGCCTGCCAGCTAGCCCAGCACTACAGCACCCTCATGCCCCAGTCAGCTCCTCTGCAGCATGTTGAGCTCCATAGGAACAGCTCGAGGCTGGCAGGCTGACCCCCTCGGGCCAACGTAACACAGTGCCTGGGAGCAATACATTCCCATGTGATGTGTACTGGAGTTTATGATGTTGCATTAATATGCATATGTAGACATGCCCACTGACTGATAAATCATGTCAGAATGGCAATGGGATAGAATTAAGGTTGTGTTATCACTTATCAGAAAGATTTGACTTTAAAGTCCAATGGTTGAAGGTCTTTTCCACACAGCTTGTAAAAACCTTCTGTAAGATGTTGAAGAAGTGGACAATTTAACCAGGTTCAAAAGAGGATTGGACAAAATCATGCAAGAAAGATACATCAATTGGCATTAAACATGATACTTAGGGGATTTTGAGCTCCTTGCAGCAGGGTGCGTCTCTGTGGCTAGGAGCCCCATCAACTGATCTGGGCTCCTACTTATGGGGGAAGGAATCAGAAATTGTAGTAGAGGTGATATCTTTTATTAGACCAACTAGATATTTGCAAAAAAAAATTCTTTATTTGCAAGCTTTTGGGCACATTTATCCTTCCTCAGGCACAAGAAAATGCAAAGAATGTAAAATTTCTTCTAAATGGAAATGAAAATTCATATTTCACCCAACAGCTGGAAGCCTGGATCAGCTGGGGTCTCCTAGCTGCAAGACTGCATGGTGTGCCCCCATGGCTGAGAGCCCCATCAGCTGATGGGATTCCCAGCTGCAGAAGCTTGGTAGTTGCTGATGTGGGGGGAGCCCCGGATTGTGATCTGAGGCTCTCCCTATACCAGCAGTAAAGCATAATGGGTTCTGATGCTGGATCCCACAATCATGCCTTCTGCCAGGCAGATATGGCATGGCAGGAAGTATGATTGTGGAGACCCTTCATCAGATCCCATCAGGCCTTTACTTGCATGTTTACCAGGGGCCTTAGGCACATAAATGCTGGAAGCTCTAAGGAAAGAGAGGTGGGGGACAGATTAGTCTGGAGAGACTCCATATACATACTCTTCTCTTTAGCATCTGCTCTGTGCTACTGAGATACAAAATAATTACTCTTCACTCCAATCACAAATTCCACCACAAGTTTTGTGCAAGAAGTCATCACTATTGGATCACTACCAGCTATCATAGAATCATAGAAGTAGGATCGGAAGGGACCTTGTAGATCATCAAGTCTGACCCCCTGCCCGGGCAGGAGGGAAACTGGGCTTGTGACCCCAGCCAGGTAGGCATCGAGCCACTTCATAAAGACCCCCAGGGTAGGAACCAGCACCACTTCCCTTGGAAGCTGGTTCCAGATCCTAGCCACCCTAACTGTGAAGTAGTTCCTATGGATGTCTAATCTAAACCTACTCTCCAACAACT
>JAGPOW010000261.1:217882353-217917464 GCA_030014935.1 Caiman crocodilus | reverse complement strand
TCAATGTTGTCCACATCCCTCTTGAAGTGGGGTGCCCAGAACTGGACACAGTACTCCAGCTGTGGCCTGACCAGTGTTGCATAGAGGGGGAGGATCACCGCCTTGGCCCTACTTGAGATGCACCTGTGGATGCACGATAGGGTCCGGTTAGCCCTGCCGACCGTGACCTCGTTTTGTCAGCCCATGTTCATCTTGGAGTCAATGATGACTCCAAGATCCCTTTCTGCCTCTGTGCTCTCAAGAAGAGAGTTTCTCATCTTATAAGTGTGCTGCTGGTTACTACTGCCCAAGTGCAGCACCCTGCACTTGTCCGTATTGAAACGCATCCTGTTTTTGTTAGCTCACCCCTGCAACCTATCCAGGTCTTTCTGCTGTCTTTCCCTCCCTACAAGCATGCCACCTCATCCCAAATTTTGGTATCATCAGAAAATTTGAACAGGTTGCTTTTCACTTATCAAGTAAGTAGATAGCATCATGAGCCTTGCTCTAATGGAAGTATTGTCAATAGAGGTAAAAAAGATTTAATCTTTTCATTTACAATAGAATAACCTGAAATTTATGAGCCTGTAAAAGAGCATTCTAGCTCTTTAAGACCAACTCTGAGCCTCTCAACACCTTTGTAGCAGCCTCAGTTTAGGAAAAAAAGGTGCAGCTTAGTGATAGTCATGAGATATGGCAAGCATCAACCATCAGAGAGTAAGGCCTGTTGGTGAGATGTCTTTTATGGCTGCATGAAAGAGACCAGAGAAGATATTGATACTGGTGATGGTTCTCCTAGCTTAGAGCTTGGAAAAGGCAGTAATGTAACTTGGTGGAGTGAATGGAGTAACTGGGGCACCAGCCTCAGGCACCAGTTCAGAGGGGGCATCACAACGGCAGGCTCCGGGGACCCTACACCATATCTTCAGTCCATGTTGGCACTGATTGCACCAAGACAGCAGCCTGTGTTGCTGTGGATGCCCCAGCCCCTACACAAGGAGACAAACACTTATTTCACTCCCTCCATCCCTCAGGCCCCAGTGCTGCCTTGGCACCAAAATCTAAACTTATGCCTTTTAGAAGTGGACAGGCTGGAGAGGCTAAGAAGGGGAGGAGATCTGGGGACTCTCTAAAGGGACTTAGAGGGGACCTTGGGAAAAGGTATAATCTCTTTTCTTATTCTAATAAAATGCGAAGACCTGGCAAATAACTAGGAAGTACATTAGTTTGAGAGGGAGAAACTATGCAAGGGTAGAGAGAAATCTACTTCACTTCCTGACAGAGTGAAGATTCCATAGACAGTGGAATCATGACCCAACACAGGCATCCTAATGTTACTCCATTTGGGCAACAGGTAAACGTTATTCCATTCCAGTTAGGTTGTGTCACTAATAACTGTCACAGGGCACTAAGGTGCCTGCTGCTTAAGGGCTAAAACTGCCTAGGGAGAGAGCCCTAGGAATTGTTCAGGAACCCCTCAGCAGCAGGTTACCAGGGCAGCAGGAATGTGGGCATTAGTCTGCACCTGCAGGCGATCAGCTGACTGGCAGAGGCAGGGCCTGGGGCATATATAAACCCCTGGGCTGGGACCAGAGGGTCATTTCTTTGCCAGCAGCTAAGGAGGAAGGTGATCTCCTAGAGGAAGCTAAGGGAAGAGGCTTGGTGGCCCATCTGCTGCTGCTAGTAAGATTAAGAGATTTCAGGAGCTCACCAGACCCTGGCCTACAAGACATGTTGTGCTGGGGGAAAGATGATTCATTTAAAGGGACAGAGCACACCCTGAGTTGCTTGCATTATGTTATAGCCCATGAGCTTGTATTTTGATTTCAGTTTGTAAAGCAGTGGATTGGGCTGAGGCTACTGGGGAAGAAGGAGGCCTCATTGGGGGCCCTTACAGTGTGGGGACCCCAGCACCAGTGTGGGTGCAGTATCTAGGGTGTACAGACCCCAGCGCTAGTGTGGGCACAGAGAGAGAGAGACAGGGATGTGAAGAAACACTGTGAATGCCATCTGCGAGGCTTTGGGTATAGTAAAGCAGTGGTTTGGAGCCACACAGCTAGCCCAGAAAGCTGAGGGTGTCTTGAGACATCCATTTTAGAGTGGGAGCCAAAAGGGGTCTGAGGACCCATAGGGTTCAGTGGAGTCCAGCAGGACTGTGTCCAATGTAAACTTGAGGGCAGCCTCCCTATTAATAATTATTACCAATAAGATGTGGCAGGTGAGAAAGAGGGTGTTCACTGGGCTGAATTGGCACGATCAAGGGGCCCTAGGGGTCACATGGCCAGCTCTGGGGACTCCAGCCCATGACAGTAACTCAGTTTTGAAGGTGAAAGTGACTAACTTATTTTATTTGGATTTGTATATAGTTGATTTTTGGTGTAATAGTTCAACAACCCATTCAGTGCTGATGTCAATATAGCTTTGATCTGGGTGAAATTTTTAGTTTGGGTGGTAGTTAAAAAAATCATCTGCATAAATTAGATGTATTGTGCCTGGATTAAATGGTGGATCATTGATATAAATGTTAAGTAATATAGTTGTATGTACACTCCCTTGAGTTAAGCCAGTCCTTTCTTTTCACTGTTGGCTCCACTTCTTACATAATTTGACAGTCATCAATTCTTCTAGCAAGCATTGTATTATTTGTAGTAGTTAGTCATCTTTCATCATATGTATTTTTTGCAAGGATCCTCTAGTGGTTTACAATGCTATAAGCTTCTGACAGGTCTATGAATACAGCACCAGTGACCGTTCCTTTTTTGAAGCTACCTTTGTGTTATGTGATGTTTAATACGTGACTTGTGCATGATTTTCCTGGACATAAGCTAGCTTTCACAAGAATTAGTAGAATGCTATTATCTACTTGAGAGCAACACTAGACCACACACTTTCTATATACACTTTTAGTGTAGAAAAGATAAAGTGCAAAATTAGTTCCTGGAACAACATATATTAAAGAATCTCATCAACTCCAAACAGGGGCTGTAACAGGGAACCTATGGTTCCTGTTACTGAGAAAGTAAAAAAGGGAGACAAACTGCTCAGGCAGGAGGACCAGCCATAGCATTATAGGCAGTCTGACCCTTTAAAAGGCCTATTGCTGTGTTAGCAGCACAGCAATAGTACAGCAGGAAGGAATGAGAGGAGATGTGAAAACAGCTAGCTATGCACTGGTGGTTTGTAGAAGGGACTATGAGGGGTGGTTTGGAGGTCCCACTGATCCCCTAGAGGCATGCAATTACCTTGAACCTTGCTAGGGGTAGGCTCAAGGCATATTCAGAGCACCTAGAGCCTAGGGAAGGGCAGAACCCAGGGCCAGGGGGCCCAAAGCCTGGGCAACTTAAATAGAGAACTTTTAGAGGGGCTGGACATGTTTAAATCAGTAGCTCTAGCTGCTCTTTACCTGAGGGTACTGACGGAATTGGCGGGGGTCATAGCGGGGCCCCTGGCACAGCTCTATGAGTGCGCACAGGGCACTGGCCAGATAACAGAGGATTGGAAAAGGGCCAGTGTGGTCCCCATTTACAAGAAGAAAAAGGAGGACCCCAGCAATTACAGGCCAGTCAGTCTTACCTCAGTCATTGGAAAGACCTTTGAGAAAATTTATCAAGTAGCACATCTGCAAGGGCCCAGCAGGGGAGGTAATGCTCAGGAGCAACCAACATGGGTTCACTGAGGGCAGGTCCTGCCTGACTAACCTGGTTTCTTTTTAAGATCAGGTCACAAAGTCCCTGAATGAGGGTGTCGGAGTGGATGTCATCTTCCTGGATTTTAAGAAGGCCTTTGACACGGTTTCCCACCACATTCTCCTAAAAAACTAGATGACTGTGGCATTGATGCCTACACAGTCAGGTGGGTGGCAAATTGGCTAGATGGTTACACCCAGAGTGGTGGTGGACTGGTTGTTTTCAACCTGGAGGGATGTGGGCAGTGGAGTCCCCCAGGGGTTGGTCCTGGGGCCTGTACCTGTTCAATATCTTTATAGACGATCTGTATATGGGTGTAGAATGCATGTTGCCCAAAGTCACTGATGACACCAAGCTGTGGGGCGAGGTGGGCACGCTGGAGGGGAGGGACAAAATCCAGTTAGATCTAGACAAGTTATAGGGGTGGGCAGATGAGAATAGGATGGAATTCAAAACAGACAAGTGCAAGGTACAGCATCTAGGGAAAAGGAACTAGCAGCACACCTATAGGCTGAGAAACACCCTTCTTGTCAACACAGTGGCAGAAAGGGATCTTGGAGTCATTGTTGACTCCAGGATGAACATGAGCTGCCAATGCAAGGAAGCGGTCAGTAAGACTGCAGTTGGAGTACTGTGTCCACTTCAAAAGGGACGTGATTAGCATTGAGAAGGTACAGAGGAGGGCCACTTGCATGGTCAATGGTCAGTGGGTTAGGCCCTACAAAGAGAGGCTAAAGGGCCTGAACCTATTCAGCCTCCACAAGAGAAGGTTGAGAGGGGATCTGGTGGCCATTTACAAACTAATCAGGGGGGACCAGTGGGAATTGTGGAAGGCTCTGTTCCCCTGGGTACCACCCAGGGTTCCTAGAAATAGTGGCCACAAATTGTTAGAGAGAAGGTTCAGGTTGGACATCAGAAGACATTACTTTACAGTTAGGGCTGCCAGGCTCTGGAATGAGCTCCCAAGTGATGTGGTGCTCTGTCCTACCTTGGGGGTCTTCAAGATGAGGCTGGACAGATATTTGGCTGGGATGATATGACCCCAGCATCTGTTCCTGCCCAGGGCATGGGGTCAGACCTGATGTTCTGTTTAGGTCGTTTTTGACCCTAAGTACTATGAGCCTGGGGAAGGACAGAACCCAGGGCTAGGGGGCTGAGAGCCTGAGAAGGTAGCCATCCCAAAGAGGGCCTGGGGCTAGGGGGCTCAGTGCCTAACAGGGGCAGAGACAAGAGCTATGAGGCCCAGTGCCTGAGAGAAGGTGGAGACAGAACCAAAGCAGGCTTAGTGCTCAGGGGTAAGGCAGATAGGGCCAGGGGGTCCAAAGCCTGAGAGGGGCGATACTAGGGCTAGAGCCCAGAAACCAGGCCCAATGCAGTGGTTCCTGAGCTAAGTGGACCATCACGAGAAAAGAAGTGGAAGCCAAGTGGACCAAGACCTCTACAAGGAAGTGATCAGATTGATTGAACAGGAAACATTTGTGAGCATGGGCATGGTGTAAGGGCAGTAGGAGCCATGTAATTATCCTTTAAGGCTACAGGTGCCCTGGGGCATGGACAGGCTGAGAGGAACCAATCAGCTTAAGGACAGATCTGAGACCAGAATGGCCCTCCTGGGCTAAAATGGACTGGGGCTCACTCTAAGACCCTTGGCCAGCTTCACTTCTTTAACCTCTTAATAGGAGCAAAGCGTAGCAGGAGAGGAATCGAGGGAGGGTGTCTTAGAGATTGAGCCAGGTGGGAGTCATATAGCCACCAGAGGGCATCACAGCTTCCCCTGGGGGCCCAGTCCTGTTACAGGAGCCAGCCCAACAACATTATGAATTAGCTGCTGAATAACAAGGTGCAAGTGCAGTGAATATACATGCCTGGTTTGGAAAAGATTGCCATATGCAAAGAAGCTAGATTCTGTGCTGAACAAAAGTTGCAGGTGCATTACTGGATGCCTTATACCACCAAATGTCAATAGTCTTCATTTGCTTACTGAAATTACCCCATAAGACATCAGGAGAGCAGTAGCAAGCAAAATGGAGGCTGTTGTAGATATGAGGCACCTATTACACAGATACATTATGGCTCCCAGTAGACTAAAATCATGGAAAGGTTTCCTTTCTATATCACGGCCACTGAATGAAATGTCAACAGCCATGTGAATAAAAATTTCGCGATCATGACTAGAGGTAGGATAAATATAAAAACTGTTAAACAGTTTAAACAAAACTTCTTTGTCTGAAGACAAAGAGCTTGATTGGCCAACACAGAGAAGCTTGAACTGTCTCTGAACAGTGGCTGGTAAGATTCAACATAGCATGCAACTGTTGGGATACCCTAATGATGTAGAACCATGTGCAAATTTGATGGAAACTTTCAGACTACAGAACACCTACTGGCCTACCCACTTAAGGGGAAACCTCACTAAGACTACAGATCAAGCAATAATAGTCCTTCTTTTGGACTCAAATTTGAACATGGTGACAGGACATGAGAAGAATAGGAATCCTTTCCTGAAGGAAGACTGCACAAGCTTCAATGGCCTAGAGAGGGGAAAAAAGTTGGTAGGAGAATAGCTCTGGAAACTCATATAGTTTGAGTTAGACTTTCATTTATTCTGGAAGGGGTGAAGACTGGGTTGGACTAGGTAACTTGTTCAGAGAATGACAGAAACCAAGGAAACAGCTGCCTATGAAGTTGAAAGGAAAGCTACCTAACAACAGGATTATACTGACTAGCTTCAATTGGTATATCAAATATAACATCTGGTTTATGATGGAGTTTCTCTTACCTGGGAGCATGATGAAGTCATTTATCTGGTAAACATGTTCACTATCAGGATCTGTTGCAATGAGATCCATTTCTTTCCGAAAGTCCTCAAAATGGGTATCATTTCTCTGAACTACCCCGATTACAAAAATCTCAATGTTGATGTTGTTGGCTTTCCTTACTACATCATCCAGACGGATGTTATCACGGTCATCTGCTTGTCCATCTGTTATCACAATAGCCACTTTTCTCACCCCTGGCAGTGCTGCATGAAATATTTCAATAGCTTTGTTGATAGCTGTAGCTGTAAATGTGCCTTCCCCTAGGTACTGCATGTCATTAACAGCAATTTTTAGGCGGTCTTTGTCTGTGTACTGCTGAAGGGTAGATACCACCTCTACTTTGTGGCTGAAGTTGATAATGGCAACCCGCGCTGCAGCTTCGTTGATGGTTATCCTATCAATAACTGTTGTCACAAAAGTTTTGATAATACCAAAGTTATCTGGTCCAATGCTTTCTGAGCTGTCAATCACAAACACTAATTCCAATGGAGTTTCTTTACATTTCATACCACAACCTAAAATATTAAGGGTTTTAGAGATTTTTATGAGAAACTTCTTTTCAATGACAAAATGAATTAACTGAAAAAATAGGTATAGGATTTACACTTATTCAAGGCCCCATTAAAGAATAGTTAATTAATGTATATAGCAATTGTCCAGAGAAAATCTCAGTAACAGGAGTAAGACAAATACAGTAGAGAAATGAATGGGTATATGTTCTGACATGGTCTGACTTACCAAATATTTAACTCTAAAATGTAATAATAAATTTACTCTTATTTCTTGCTTATATTTTAACAAAGTGCAGACAAAACAAATGTCTTATCAATTTGATTAATTTTTTTTTTCAAGCACATATATGCTATTGTTATTTTGTTGGGTTTGGCTTCTGGATCATCCTTAGATTAACATTTTTACACTGAGTCCCTGAAAGCTCTAAAACAGTAATATGGATACTAGGGCCCCTATCACACTTAAGATGCAATTAACCAGTTAATCACATTTTAAGTTGTTACCAGGCCATACATTAATGCAATTAATGGAGTGATAAAACAAGGAATAAGTTACAATGTTATTACAGAAACAAATGTGTAGGAACTTTGTGGCTGATTCCTAGTGCCATTAATTGAATGTGTGGCTAGGCTGGAGTAGTTAGTTAATCCAGGCTTCTAGCCCCTGGGGCACATAATGTTCCCTCTCAGCTGGAATACTGAATCAGCTGATGACTCCCAGTTGTCGGAGCGCATGGTGCACTCCCTATGACTGGGAGCTAATGGCTCTCTGTCTTAGGGACGCATGCTGTACCTCTGTAGCTGGGAGGCCAGATCACCTGACAGCTCCCTGCTTCAGGGGCACATGGTGTTCCCCTACAGCTGGGAGCCCTATCAGCTGACAGGATCCCAGCCATGGGAACTTGCTACTTGCCAGTACAGTGGGAGCCTGGTATTGTGATCAGTGGCTCCCCCTCCTCCAGTAATAAGGCATGATGGGATCTGATGCCAGATTCCATAATCACACTTGCTGCATGGCATGGCAGGAAACATGATTATGGGGATTGTACATCAGATCCTATGGCATTTATTTACATGTCTGGCAAGGGACCTTAGAGTAAGTCTCAGAAAATCTTTATTAGAATATTTAAGTGCTAAATTAGAAGGTTTCTATACACACTTATGGTTATGAAAAAAATAATCACAGAAAAAAAATGATAAAAGCAACATACAACCCCAACAAGGAGTTAATCAAGTACCTCAGGCTGTGCTGCGGGTGAATTTGAATCAAGTTCAGGGTTCACTTTAGATCAAGAAGACTTATATTGAGATTGAATCTTTATGCTAGTGTACTCTTGTTATTTAAACTACTAGGTCTATCATGGTAAAGTTATCAATATATATCATAAGATTACCAAAAGCCTAAATAAATGGATTTGTTAAAATTAAAAGAAAATTTTGAACTTACCTTTTAAACCAAAATCTGGTATTTCCAAGACTCCATATCAGTTCTGTGTTCTTAAATTACTGGGATTTATTTCTCAAGGGTTTCCCATATCAGTCATGTATTCCCACTTTCATGGAACTTTCTATCTTGTTCTCTACATTTTCAGGCCTTCCTTACTTGTATTTTACCTAAATCCTTAGCATATATTTCAGGAGTGTTGGTTGTAGCTGTGTAGGTCTAAGGACATAGGCAGGCAAAGTTCTCTAGGTAAATGTGATATCTTTTTAAGTTGGTATAAAAAACTATATCATATTTACCTAAAGAAACTTTTCTAGCATATATTTAGCATTAGGGTATATAGCCTCATAGGCAGGAAATAATTTTCTCTTAAAACCTTGAGCAACATAGGGAGCATAACTATGCAAGATGCTTAATGTGCACTGGCCTAATAACACTTGCAGTAGTGTGTTACAGCAGAAACTGCGCTAATAGCTTACTGTGCAGTGTTATTAGGTCAATGTACAGTAAGTGTCACTAAATAACCATGCACTGGTGCTACTGCACAGTAACTTTAGGTACTGTATTTAATTAGTGCTTTATTAAGGAAGTAGTAAACTAAATGCATAGTATCTAAGGTGCATTAATGAATGTGTAGATGCACCCACTGAATATGTAATTGTGCTATTTCCTAAATAATTCATCCAGTCTAGAAGGTAATAATGCTGCTTCTAATCATGCAGTTCTTAATTTCAGAAACTTTTAAAAAAGCATGTAGAACCATGATTTATTTTATGGTCTCAAAATTCCAATATTTGTAGTCTGCAATGGTAGTACCCATGTTCTAACTCTGGTTACCCCTTTTGCAGATAATTTATGGTACAGAAAAGGTATCTGTTCTGGGTTTGCCTTATTAAGATATGTTTTTTTAGCCAGGCTTCATTTTGGTTAATAGAACTATTCCTAATCCATGATATATCCTAACTGAAAATCATGTTCTCTAGCCAACTGCATTTATTTTCTGATGTTTTTCTGGTGAGACAGTCCGTGTGTTTCATTTTAACTAGTATCCTTCATGTAGATACTTCATCTGTATGCTTTCAACCAAAGTAACTCCAGTGTACTTTATTACAATTGAATTACTTTCTTTTCCTCTCAGCTCTTACCACATATTTCCTTAATAAGTCTGATAATTTCTTCTCTCTGAAAAAGAATACACATTAATTTATTAATGTGCTGTGGGTTCTAAATCTATGGCATGTTTTTATTTTGTTTGATCTTCTACTGAAGACGTAAACCCTGCTCAAACTGTGCTCTGCCCACAATGAAGGGGACAGAGAGACCAAGGTATGTCTGAGGACACCTGAGGCCAAATGTGGACTGGAAGACAAGTACAGCTCCAGCTAAGGGGTGAGGGGATTTGGAAGTGATTTGGAATGCCATCTATGAGGCATGGGACATAGTATAAGGCAAGTTTGGAGTATTGCCCTGATGCCAAGGGCATATATTATATGCCTCAGGGCAATAAATGGGCTGCTTCCTGCCTATGGACAACTATTTAGTTCCAACAAAGGTGTGGCAGGAAAGACATGTGGGCGAGCTGATGTTGTGAATGGCCTGTCACACATGACCAGAATAATTTTAAAATACAAGTATTATTAATCTTGGATCTCAATAACTGTATCCTGATTTTCAAGTGTTAAGTATATTTTAAAAAACAAACCTCTCAGAGATGATTATGTTCATTCTATGCTGAGCTCAGAACTAGTTACATTATTTTGTCTTAAAATAACTAATTTGGTATGTAGGAAAAGAAGCTATGCCATTTAGATGGTCAAAAGGTCATTATTACACAGTCTATTTACTTCCATATGCATTTATAGCCATCTGCATTGTGTACATTCTCAGTAATTGCACACAGGAAAAAGTCTTCTACTGTCTATTATATGTAAAGACTTTGAATCTCTCCATGTTTAATCTGTCTAGATCCCCAAAACAATACTCTAATGCAGAGGTTCCTAACCACCAGGCCACAGTGGGTTGGCTGCAGGGTCATGGCATGAGCTCCCTCACCCAGAGCCCTGTCCACCTGCCAAGCTAAGTGGCTTTTGGGGTCACATCTGAACTTTCAGGGTTAAAACTGGGCAGAGGGGGAGCCCCTGGAGGGAGGCAGCAGGCACCATTCACCTCCTCCCACTCCCACCAGGCATGATAAAAAAACAAAGTTGGGAACTACTGCTCTAATAAACAAAGTTTCCTCACCACAACTAGGAAAATGGCAGAACAGCAAAACCTGTCTGTGACTATAATTATAGGTGGACTATGGATCCTCTGTTCACTTGTATCATTAACTATTCTATTACCACTCTACTTGGTGTTGGTTGGGCCTTAGCTGGAGTACTATGTCCAGTTTTGGCCACCACATTTTAAGAAGGATACAGAGAAACTGGAGAGGATTCAGAGGTGAGTAACAAAAATAATAGAGCAACTTGTGTGAGGGAAGCTGAAGGAACTATGTAAGCTTCCTCTAGAGAAAAGATTACATGGACTAGCAGTTTTCAAAAATTAGATAGGCTGCCACAAGGAAGGTGGAGAACGATTGTTCTTCCTTACCACAGAGAATGGGGCATGTGGAAATGATTTTAAATAGCAAAAAAGAAGATTTAGAACTAATCTCAGGAACAGCAGAAAAAATGGAAAAAGCTGCCCAGGGAAACTATAGAATCTTCTTTCTTGGAGATTTTCAAGAAGTGCAGGGAGAGGCATCTATCTGGGATGGTTCAGGAATAGCGTATTCTTCATTTGTGCATGTAGTTAGACCAGACAAGTGAGGACCATGAGGGTGTGCCCAGCACAGCACTCATCTTAGCCGCCCAGGCTGTACCATCATCAGGGCCAGGGCTGCCGTCTCCATCCCACTCTGCAGTCTGAACCACCTGGCTTGCTTAAGGGGGACTCACAGGCTGATTTGCCCAAGGCTCTGCCCCCCTAGGGTTGGCTCTGGCCACTGTGTTGCCTGTTCCCTCCCCAATGTGCCATATCCCACAGACAGAGGCTCCCTGGGCCACTTGTGACACACATGCCACATCTTTGCCAGCCCTCAATACTGGGAGACCCTTCCTACCCATATGATCCTACCAGTTCCTGTCAGTTTTTCTTCCAATTCTGTGTCAACCTGACTCAAAATAACTTAGGCCACGGTGGTCAACCTCCAGCCCACTGGCCACATGTGACCCACTGAGCCATAGCATCTGGCCACTAATACCACCACTACCAAATCCCCACTACCAGATCCCCACACTACCTCTCCCTGCACTGCCAAATGGAGTGGGCCAGGCCTCCTTCTCTCCATGCAACTGAATTGGGGTCAGGCCAGGCCCTTTTCTCCCCACATGGTTAGACTGGGGCCCAGCCACACTCCCTGCCCAACTGAATTGGGGCCAGGCTGCCCCTCGGTCCCTCTGCATGACCAGATAGGGCTACACCTGCCCCAGACACCAGATCAGGGCCATTGGTCAGATCTGGCCTGTATATGGGCTGGGCGTTGCCCATCTGGCTCACAAGGAAAGAAAGGTTGAACACCATTTATTAAGGCAAAGTCTATAGCATGAAGATCAGCAAAGTAACAAAATGCATACCAATTTCTTGTAAGGGTACATTTTTTTTTTGAAATTTTATCATTTTTTTTTTAATGTACACACTTACTGTAAGACCTGGTTCACCTTTTCTTCCAGAATATCCCTAAAAACATGGAAAGTAAGATCAATTAATAAATTCTATTTCATTGTATTTCTATTTTGTAAAATTAAACAGTGCAAAAATGCATGTTACCTTTGGTCCAGGAGGTCCTGGTTCTCCAAACTCTCCTTTATCACCTTTCTTTCCTGAATCACCTTTCTTTCCCCAGTCTCCCTAAAGAAATATATCTAGTTACAAGTAATTGCATACTACAGCCATCCAGTTGAAACTGTGCTTCTTTGTGGGTATTCATAGTCGGATTCATGATTTGGCTCCAGCCCCATTGGTAAATTTTCTGTTTATTTTTCTCTACTTGTTTTATTTTTTTCATGTCACAAACTGGTGGTCTTTTTTAATATAACTGAAAACAATAATTGGGGTGTGGCTTTTCATATTTGAGACACTTCACATTTCTAATACTGGATTATCTTTTGAATAATTTCACAGAAACTTTCTACTTTTAGAATAAGAGCCTTTACATTGCTCCTCAAGTCCATATCTTGCTCTTTCAATTAACACTACAGAATGCTGGTGCATTCCTTGTAATAGCACATGCACTCCATGCAAACCCATGGAAGAACTCTACTAACTCTTTAGAGAAACTGCTGAATGGATTTACACTTGCTTAGAACCAGCTGTGAGTATGGCCCACCCAAGAAGAATGTTACCTCCATAGAAACAGCAGAGATCCATACATTTCAACTACATTGTATCCCCTTATTTAAGACCAGATTCTGACTCCTTAGAAAAACGATAGTACTGTTGACTTCAAATACAAAAATTCTGCAGCCCTTATTTATATTTCAAAGGATAGTGCTGAAATATTCCAACATAATGTTGTTTAGGATTTAAATGAGACACTTCTGAAAGACAGGGATGGAACAGAACAGTTCCTTGCCCATCTAGCAAATTCCATGCCAGCCTATGTTTCATGTGAATTGTTATCTCTCAGAACCAATATGGAATACTATGGATATCAATGGCTTGGTACATAACTAATAAACAGGCATATTCTATTGGTACTTGTTATGCCATAGCTTGATTTTTTTTTTATACCATTTTTTTCTTGCTTTTTTTTTTCAGATTCTCTCATTCTGATTCTAATTTATCTCAAGATAGCACAAAGCAGAAGTAGTTCCACTGAACTCCACCTAATTCACACTGCACATTTACTGTAAAGTAGGAGAAGATTTAGGCAATGTAGTAATCAAATTGAAATGTTACTGAATACAGAAGACCTCATCTCCTGTATTTTCATAGTTTATTGTACACATCTGGGCAATTCTTTTTCCAATTACACTGGTATAAATCAGGAATAACTCTGCTGAAGCAAATACAACTGGATGAATTAGTTTAATGGAGGGCAGAATTTTGCACCTTGCCTTTAATGCTGGATGCAAATACATACATAAATACAGTTTTAAAAGGGTTAGTTGGGTATTTGATCCTGATACTAAATTATTGCTAATGAAGCCCTCCCTTTTTATTTACAGAAAACATTGCTGAATTTTACATTTACAAGAATAAAAATATGTGTTTCTACAAACTAATATGAGGTTAGACCTTAATAAAAACCTAAATTCAGAATAAGCTAGAAATGACAGTAACCACATAACAGTATTCTTTTTATTTCAACATGTAGTACAAGTCTGCTCTAATTACTACAAAAAGGCAGGGTTTTTTGGTCTGATGTGTCAAAATGATAGTAACAATTATTCTCTAGCTATTTATAGATAAAGCAGAAGAGAATTTCCCTCCCCCCACCAATCATAGGGAGATGAGGAAGCAGATATTATGACTAAGAAATACTGAAGCCATTAGCGAGATTATGAAAATGATATGAAATAACTGTATGGACTGAAACATCATTAACGCCAAGTGTTTATATTGTAAAAAGCAATCACAGACCTAGGTGAAGCTCAGTGTAATGCATTACATTCCTTCCAAGTCAAGTGTTGCACCCCTACATTAATGAGTATGAGCAGACTTTGGCTAATCTAGAATATACAAAGGAAAAATTTACTGCTTTTGAAATTTAAGCACTAAATGTATATATCAGTGTGTTGAACTAAGAATTATATAATTATGTCCAGTCCTGCATTCTTTATTCACAAGTCTCCCATGGCCCAAAGCAGCATTTTGATGAGTAATGACTTCAGATTTGGGATCTAAATATTTAAATCAGTATCAAAGGCCACAGGTCAACATGAAACCTTTAACAAATTCCCTTTGAAAAGTTAATACACTTCCCTTCCTCTGTTTGTCAGAACCTGGCAAATAATGGAAGAAGACTATTCACAAATACCAGAAAAAGTCACAACAGGTTTTTTTCAACTGTTTTGATTTTCTTTTTCTTCTGCTGCTGGTTATCATTCTGTGCTATATCTTAATTTTGGGCCCGTTCCTGAATAATTATCGGCAGAATTAGACGTAGCCAGGCCCTAGCAAGCTATGTGGGGCAATGTTTTATTATTTTATTTCTCTGTATAAAGACCCAGGCACATCAAATACATTTTATAAAATAGACAAAAAAACCCCTATTTTCTTCCTTACCCCAAGGATTAGCAATTACCTTTGGACCAGGGAAGC
Source organism: Caiman crocodilus (assembly GCA_030014935.1). Lineage (NCBI taxonomy): Eukaryota > Metazoa > Chordata > Crocodylia > Alligatoridae > Caiman > Caiman crocodilus. The sequence continues at coordinate 217,902,718 of JAGPOW010000261.1, read as the reverse complement.
CCTGTCCCATTGAACCCTTTGGTCCTGGTAAACCCTGAATTCCTTGTTCTCCCTAGATAGAGAATGGAACAAGAAGTTACATAGAAGATAGATTCATGTAGTAGCATTCTACGTCTTTAGGAAGGTAAAAAGGCTTTGCATTGTAAGCTACCAGTCCAAAGCAGTATTTGTCTTAAACTGCGACTATAACAAATTGGTTTGGAATTAGTGCATATGAAGTGTTCTTATTGGGTATCAGGCATGAGTTACAGAAATTGGTTTCCTCATTAATGAAATACTTGGATCTTGTTATCATCTCACTGACACCAGAATAAATCAGGAGTAAATTCACTGAAATAATTACCCAGGATAAAAGCGGAGAGAAGGAGGTTAGAACCTGATTGCTCTGATTGCTCACCATATATATATGTCATAGGGGGAGAAGCCCAGAGGGAACTCCAGTGCTCCCAGAAGGAGCCGTGGAGGCCGAAACGGGCGACAGAGCAGAAAGAAAAGAAAAGGAAAAACTGAAGTTACTTACCACCGGAGCTGAGGGGTCACCAGAGAAGCCCAAGCGCAGCCAGGGGGAAGAATTAAATCATCTGTGGATGGTGGGTGATGTCAGTGGAGACCGCGGGCTGACAAAAATAAAAGGGATGACTGCAGCGAAGAGGGAGGCACGCATGTGGCTGCCAGGAGCAAGCTGGGCCAACAGAGGCTGCTGGAGACCTGGAGCGCCAGAGCGGACTGTCGGCGCGTGCCTCAGAAGAGAGAGAGAGCCCGGAGGGGAACAGACGCCAGGGAACGGCGCGGCTGCAGCGGGCGAGCCAGAGAAGAGTGGAGGAGAGGGAGAGACCAGAGGAGAACGGACGCCGGAGGACGGCACGGCTAGAGTGGGTGAGCCGGGGAAAAGCGGGGAGCAGGCTGTGGATGCGTGGAGGGGACCCGCAGCCCAGAGAAGACCCAGAGAGAGGACTGAGGCCGGAGGTGGATCCAGGAGGGAAAGTGCTGCCCTGGGATGACCCAGAGAAGGGATGGCAGGGCAGGGTGGATCCAGAGAGAGGGATCTATGGTGGGGAGAAACCGGAGAGTGTTGCACCTGGGGGACCAGGGCAAGGAGTGGTGGGTAGCTGGCCCGGAGAATGAAGGCTAGCAAGCTGCATCACATGTAGTGACTTGATCGAGGGGCACAGGCCCGCTGGGTGACTAGCCGTAGTTAAGTTTCATAGAGTTTCTTTTGTTTGTGTTACCCTGGGTCAGAAGGGGCTGAGGCGCGGTGGTAGGGGGAGTGAGGAAGGCAATCCCATCGGTGGCATGCCAGAGAGAGCTGCAACGGGAACACCAAGAACCGCCGGGTAGGGTAAGGGCGTGGTGGAAGGAGTGGAGGAGCCTCGCAGAAGATCTCTACCGTAGGTAGCCGAAGAGGGTAACCACGTGGCCGGAAGCCCCACCCACTGGAAGATCAAAGTTGTGGCAGGCGAAAAAGGGGAGGACCAAGAGCGGAGAGAGACCTGCCCCAAAGCTACCTACGACGGCCAGCCAGATATCTGCTAATCCTCAGAGCGAGGAGGCCCGAGGTAGAGTGTTTGATACCCGGCAGTTACAATATATATAAAATCTTATGAGTGTAACTGTGTCACAGGGCACTTAAGTGCCTGCTCCTTGAAGGGCAGAAACTGAAACTAGGAGCCAGGCAGAAACCCCACAGGTGTAGGTTATGGGAGCAGGCTAACAAGGGAATTGGCCTGCGCCTGCACCTGGTCAGCTGACAGGAAGAAGGCAGGGCCCTGGGCACATATAAACCCCAGGGCTGAGGCCAGCAGGGTTTAGTTCTCTAGCGCTAGCCAGGGGAAGGAGCTTCCAGGGAAGAACTGCCTAGAGATGCTGTGGTTGCCTGATGTGCCATTTACAGGGCTAATGGGGCTCCAGGAGCTGGCCAGTTACCCTGGGCTGCAAGGTATTTAATGCTTGGGGAGAAGTTTGTCTTTAAAGGGACAGAGCACACCCTGCACTGTTTGTATTGCATTATAGCCCAGGGGCTTGTGTTATCTGTTGTTATTTAAGCCAGTGGACCTGGCTGAGTCTATTGGGGAGGAGGAAACCCCAAAGGGGCACACTACAGTGTGGAGACGCCAGCCCCAGTGGGTATAGTGCTGGTTTGGGCACAGAGACAGGGCTGCAGAGAGCTCATTGATGAAGGAAAGGCTGAGATATATCAAGGCCCCAGAGGGACAAGGTTTGAATACAATCCACAAGGCATGGGGCATTGTAAAGGGATAGTTTTGGAGCCAAGCATCTAGCCCATAAGGGTGCGGGTGTCCTGTGAGGCATCGGTTTTGAGCAGGACCAAAAAAGTTGTCCAAGAACCCATAGGGTTCAGTGTGGTCCATCATTGTGTCCAAACAGTCTTGAGGGCAGCCTTCCTATTTATTATAATTATCAGCAAGATGTGGCAGATGAGGAAAAAAGGGTGCCCATTGGGCAAGATTAGCACAATCGCAGAGCCCAAGGGGCATCATGGCCACCCCTAAAGACCCCATGCTGTGACACACTGCTGGCATGAAAGTTTAATTGAATACTAACTGTGGCTTTTAGCTGAATGTGTTTTTCTGAAAACTACAGAAAAGCCACCCCTGATTCCCTCTACACATTACAAGCATCGTGCAACAAACTGGTTAATTGCAGAATTAGAGACCAGCTACATGTTCAAATAGATATGAAAATCTCCAAACAGCTATAAAGTTAGATCTTGAAAATGTATACTAACATTATAGCTGGTTGCTAACAAGCTTTAATTTGTATGTGTAGTATGGTGTCCCCTGTGACTCAAAGCCCTATCAGCTGACAGGGCTCCCAGCCAAGGGCTGCACCATGCCAGGCATAAAACCCCTGAGGACTGCAGCTGCCATGATCCCAAAGCTGGGAGTGCATGAATCTCCTGGGCCCATGCATGGCTCTGAGTCCAGGTGGCACCTGAGGCACAGCCAAGACCCCGAGCCCCATCAGCTGCAGGACTTTGGGTCCAGCTGTGCATGGCCTCTGCAGGTGGAAGCCCCCTTAGCAAAGGGAGCTCCTAGCTGTGACTTCCTCCTGCCTGGTGCAGGTGGAGCCCAGGATCAGGTTTCCTCTGAACTGACAATAAGGCATGATTGGATCTAATGCATGATCTCACCATTGTACCTCCTGCCATGTATGTGTGGCATAGCAGGTGTGGATCAAGCACTAGATCTAATCGTGCTTTTACCTGTATGTGTAGAGAAGGCCATAGAGAGAAATTTCAGAAACCAGGCTGTTTCTTTTAATAAAGTAATCTTAATCACACGCCAAAACATCAGGCTAAAGAGACTCAACTATCCCACATAGATTTCATAGATGTTTGGGCTGGAAGGGACCCTGGAGGAGCAAGGAGTCCAGCCCCCTGCCCCAGGGGCAAGAAATCAGCAGAGATCATAGGATCCCAGCAAGGTAAGCATCCAAATGTGTCTTTGAAGATGTTCAAAGTCGGTGCTTGAACTGCTTCCAGTGGCAGTCTTTTCCAAACCTTGGAATAGACTGCTTGTACAGTAAAGAAGTTCTTTCTTCTTTCAGCCTGAATCGGTTGCAGCGGAGTTTGTGACCATTCAATCTTGTCATCCCTTGGGGAGCTCTGGTGAACAGACGTTCCCCCAGATCCTGATGAGCAACCCCGATAAATTTATAGGTGGCCACCAGATCACCCCTAAGCCTGTGCTTTTCCAGGTTGAAGAGTCCCATGGCTCTCAGTCTGTTGTCATAAGGTCTGTTTTCCTGACCTGATCATACATGTGGCTCTGCTCTGCACTCTCTCAAGATTCTCCATGTCCTTTTTGAATTGTGGAGCTCAAAACTGGATACAGTACTTCAGCACATATGGGCTAAGGAGCTTTAAGCATTCATAACTAGGGAACAACAAAGGCTTTATCTCTGTAAGTGAAATGCTATCACAGTTCATTTGTAGATGTTACTACAACAAGAGGAAAAAAACATCAAATGGGATATTAGTTGCATATCTCAAAACAATTCAATAGTCAGTTGATGATCTGCTCAGGTCCCTTCCAAGTCCAACCCCCTCCCATGGCAGGAAAAAGTACTGAGGTCAAATGACCCCAGCACGGTATTCAACTAACCTCCTCTTAAAGACCCCCAGGGTAGGAGCCAGCATCACTTCTCTTGGAAGTTGGTTCCAGATCCTAGCTGCCCTGACTGTGAAGTAGTGCTTCCTAATGTCTAGTCTGAAACTACCCTCTGCCAGCTTGTGACCATTATTTCTAGTTGCTCCTGGTAGTGCTCGGGGGTGGGGGAGGGACTCCCCCAATACCTGCTGGTTCCCTCTGACTAGTTGGTAAAAGGCCACTAGATCCCATCCCCCCTCAGCCTTCTCTTGTGGAGGCTGAACAGGTTCAGGTCCCTCAGCCTCTCCTCCATAGGGTCTGCCCTGCTGCCCCCAATCATGCGGGTGGCCTCCTCTGAACCCCCTCAATGCTTTCCACATCTCTCCTGAAGCGGTGCCCAGAACTGGATGCAGTACTCCCAACTGCGGCCTGACCAGTGTCACATAGAGGGGGAGGATCACCTCTTTGGACCTGCTCGAGATGCAGATGTGGATGCATGACAAGGTGCAGCTGGCCTTCCTGACCGCATCCCCACACTGTTGGCCTATGTTCATTTTGGCATCAATAATGATTCCAAAGTCCTTTTCTGCCTCTGCACTGACAAGAAGGGAGTTCCCCAGTCTGTCGGTATGCTTCTGGTTCTTCCTCGCCAGGTACAGCACCTTGCACTTGTCAGTATTGAAACCTATCCTGTTCTCATCTGCCCACCCCTGTAACCTGTACAGGTCCAATTGCAGCCTATTCCTCCCTTCTAGTGTGCCCACATCTTAGTGTCATCAACAAATTTTGAATAGGGTGCTTTTTACGCCCTCATCCAAGTCACTGATGAAGATGTTGAACAGTGCAGGTCCGAGGACCGAGCCCTGGGGGACCCCATTTCCCACATTCCTCCAGGTCAAAAATGGCTCGTCTACCACCAGTCTCTGGGTGCGGCCCTGCAGCCAGTTAGCTACCCATTTGACTATGTAGATGTCAATGCCACAGTCCTCTAGTTTTTTTTTTTATAAGAATGGGGTGACAGACCATGTTGAAGGCCTTCCTGAAGTCCAGAAAGACTATGTCCACTGCTTCCCCTGCGTCTAAGGCTTTTGTGACCTGGTCACAGAAGGCCACCAGGTTGGTCTGACAGGACCTGCCTCTAATGAACCCATGCTGGTTGCCTCTAAGCATAACCTCCCGTGCTGGCCCCTCGTGGACATGCGCCAGGATAATTCTTTCAAAAAGCTTGCCCAGGATTGAGGTAAGACTAACTGGCCTATAGTTTCCTGGGTCCTCCTTCCTCCCTTTTTTGAAAATGGCCCACACTGGCCCTTTTCCAGTCCTCTGGCACCATACCAGAGCACCATGAGTGCTTGTAAAGCTGTGCTAGGAGTCCTGCAATGACCTCTGCTAATTCCCTCAGCATTCTGGGTGGAGATTGTCAGGATCAGCTGATTTAAATACGTCCAGTCCCTTCAGAAGTTCCCTGACTAGATTCTCACTGACTCTAAGCCTGGGTGTGCCTCCTCCGGGGCCTGAGGGTGTCCTAGCGGATGGGCTGATCTGGTTCCTGCTCAGGAAAATGGAGGCAAAGAAATCATTAAATAGGTTAGCCTTGTCGTCTTCTGCAACCACCAGTTTTCCTAGCGTGTCTTGCAGAGGCCTCTCATTACCTGGTACCTTCTTTTTGCTCCCTATATATTTAAAAAAGGACTTCTTGTTGTCCTTGATCCAGGCAGCTAGTCCCAGTTCCATCTCTACCTTGGCCTTCCTGACTGCCCCCCTGCAGCCCTGAGCAACCGAGGTATAGTCTTCCCTGGTGATGGCCCCTCCCTTCCATTGGGTGTACACCTCCATTTTAGCTAGGAGACATTCCTGTATGCTTTTGGTGAGCCATGGGGGCTTTTGCACCCTCTTGCCCCCTTTGATCCTTGTTGAGATTACTTTCCTTAGGATTGTCTCCTTAAGGAATGACCATTCTTTTTGGACACCTGACTCCCCTCCCCTCTGGAACCTCAGTACTTCCCCAACTATTTGGATCTGCTAGTTTGCTTATCAAAAAATAAAGGTCACACTGTACACTTTGAACAATCTAAATGCTGCATTACTAAGCTCAGATAACTTATTCTTTCTTGTTCTTCCTAAAAATATTTTATTCCTTCCTGAAAAAGAAAAAAAAAAGTTCTTACATTTTATTTCCTATGCGATACATAATTAACAACACAAAGTTTAGCAGAAGCAACATTAATGACAGCAAGACTAGGTCAGCTATGTTGCACACCCTGTATGCTGCATGTTGGAAAACAGGCAGCAATATACTGTACATCTAACTAGAAAAAGTAGAAAATATTACAAAGGTAATATAGAACGTTGTATGCATTTTTATATCACATGCACCGTTTCCTTGAAAGATGGTGATTTGGAAATTTGGGTGCATATCTTCAAATGAAGAAACTGATTTCCAAGAAGTTTGGTTAAAAGTATATTTCAGCATATCAATAGGCTTCCTGACATCATTATTTCATGCAGATCACTGCCCGTGCTATATCCTCACCTCAATCTTGTAGCATTAAGTGAACATGTCCCACTTATGATTTAACAAAGCTTCATGTATTTTAGCTTCTTATATTAAACTAGTGAATTGTCAGTCCGTGATGGGGGAGAGGGGCAAGTGGGGTGGGTGGGGGAAGGAAGCTTGCTAGCCCTAACTCCTGCCACCACCTCCCAGGAGTGGGGTTGGGGAGGAGAGGAAGCTTGCTTTGCCATCTCCTCCATCCCCCTCTGTCAGCAGCCCGCGCCACCGCCACTGCCTCCAAGGAGCAGAGCCAGGGAAAGGATGGAGGAGGCCAGGGGTGCTGGCCTTGCTCCCCCCTCTGTCGCCTCCATCCCCACCATCATGGCAGCACTCTGCCACGCCACTGCCACCCCCGCCTCCTCTCTGTAACGTTCTTGGAGCACTCTGATTGGTTGTTTCAGTAACCAGAGTGCATTGTGGACAGACAGACAGACTGACTAGGCCCTTTATTATATTAGAATTACTTATTTTCAGGGAATTTTTTTCTTCCTTTCCAGGGTGAAGTTAGTAAAATCATAGGTGTTATTGCTACTAATTTGTTTTCAGAAGCACAGACTGTTGCAAAAAGCACAATGGATGCTTGAACTAATCCAACTATCTTTTGTTCATGCTTAAATAGCATGTATTTATTAAATATAGCAATACAAAACTGGAAGCAACATTTACAAAGTCAGATATTTAATATTGGTATCTAAATCCAGATTTAAATGGTTAAATAAAAGTGACTTCTTTCAGCGCTAAGTGTGAAAATGTTTGTTTGTCTATGTTTCTAATCTCTCTTTTGTAAGGTAAGTTCTTGGAAAATAAGAAATTTGAAATGGAAATAGGTATGCTTTGATTTGCACTGATGGGCAAGGTACCGATAAATCTGTGAGAGAAACTGATGTTTTTGGTTAGCTTTAAATTCTGGAATTATTTTTCTCTAATCTTCACACTTCAGTGACCAGCAATACAGCCAGGTAGAATATGGCTCTCCCCAATATCTGATCAATATCAATCCTGAGTTATGGAAAGAATGTACTAGAAAATGATGAAAAACATTTTACTTCACCTCTACACAGCCTCTAGGTTATAGAAGAGTCAGGGAAATAAGGAAGTGATGGAAGAATTTGTTAGCATTCTAAGAGGTTGTAAAACAATCATTTTAAATATAAATATAACTTCATGTAACATTTTCCCATGGGCTGGTGGGCATTCCTGAAACTTGAATGAGATATATATGTCGCATTTTAATCTGTGTGTGCATATGCATGTGCATGTGAACAAGATGTATGTTGACACAGTGTTTATGGAGTGTCAGAAGTAGGACATTTTAGTTCAGTGAGCCTCACCTTTTTAGCAGGCATGCCACAGATGAAGCCCCATGCCCTCCTGGAATGCCACACTTGTCCCCTTTCCTTGCCCAATGTGCCACTCTGTCTTCTGCTCTCAATCTGCTGCTCTATTTTCTGTTCTGTCTTGTGTTTCCTGTCTGCTCTGCCACTCTTCTTTCTACTATTTGCCTGATTTTGATCCTGCAGTACCTGTCTTCTCTTCAATCTGTTGCATGTCGTGTACAGATGTATCCCTTGGCACTTGTGACGCACATGCCACAGGTTGGCCACCCCATTCTGGAGCATGTTCTCTCCACTCCAACATGTGTGCACCAAACCAGAAAATGTAGTGAAGTCACTCCAGAGTGTCACCCCTAAAACAGCATTCATGCGATGGTGATCTAGAGGATTCATACAGAGACAACTTAAGAGTATCTTCACTATTACATTCCTGAGTTTGGCATGTGCAAGGAGGACCAAATGAACAGAATATGCTTGGGTTTGCCAGACAAGCTGGGAATATGATATTGGCATAGTCAATGAAGCCCCATGACGGGTATCAACACATGGAGAAAATAGGTAGAAAAGTACCAAATGGTAAGAGAAAAGGGCTAAAGATATTTATAAATGTAACTGATGACACATTTAAGGGTAAAGGTGTACTAGCACAACTCTCCAGACTGCAAAATCCAAGGACCAGCTGTATTTATTGAGCTATATTACTATAATTGCTTCAGATCCAAGGATAAAAATCTCTCATTTCAAAAGCAAACGTGATATTCTTGTATGATTAAATGCATCTGTCCTTGGCAGTCTTTTGCACTGGATCATGTTCATCATTTAAAAAGTACCCTGTGATGAAAGTACTATTACAGAGCATTTTTTAAATACCAAACATGTTTTGAATGTATTTTGGAGGCCACATCTACAATTGTCTGTGTCTTAATTCTACTTTAGAATATTTTGGCTACTCTTTAGCTATCATAATATGTTTGTATTTCTTTCTTTCTTCTATGGCCAAAAAGATATGGATTACACAAGCATGTTAGAGTCTGCAAATTATTTTTTCCCTGCAGTTTAGATGCATTTCAAGCAGTGAAACATTCCCCACTCAATCTGGCAATTGTTCTCACGGTGACTAAACCCAGTGTAGCCACAGATTTACTCAGCTATATTCCAAGTACTCTGCTCTGGAACCACTTCCAGCACAAGAACAAACAGCAATGTCTACAAGAGATGGGAGGGAAATGGTTTTTGCATTTCATACAACTTTTAGAGTGTGAAAAATGTTCCTGTTCTGCATCTGGACAAAACAAAGACATTTCCATGTTTTTGGGACTGGGAAGAAACAAGGAGGCATGTAACAGAGAGCTTGGGACTGTTATTTTGAGCGAAAAGCAATCTAGAGAGGGAGCACTGCTGGCCAGGTGGGGCATAGCTCACTACTACTTACCATAGTAACTGGTCAATGAGATTAATTACCAGGTACCTGCAGGCAGCCCAGGGTAATATCCCAATCCAAAGGGGGCAGGGTCTTAGGAGGAAAATAAGCCCAGAGCCTGAGCTGGCAAGCCAGTTTAGCCCTGCAAGCTTCAGGGTAGGAGTTCCTGGCCTGGAGAGCTACCAGGGAGCACTAGATGGATTGTTGTGCTGCCTTGGATCACCTGTGAGGCTCTGGGAGTTCACAGGGGTATGATCCAGAGTAAGAAGGTTATCCTGGCCTCAGAGGTGAGGGAAAGTTTTCCCTCTTAAACACACAAGAAGCTGTTTCCCCTTGTTGTTATTGGGCCCAGAAGGGAGAGTTTATGATATAGCCTAGGGACTTAGTGTTTGGTTACAGTCTGTACCAGTGGCTTGGCTTTGGAATGTGAAGGGTAGTGTTTGGAGGTCTCATTAGTGCCTTAGGGGCACATGTTTACCTTGAGCCCTGCCAGAGGCATGTTTAAGGCCAAGTGCTGGGCCCAGACTAGGGCAGAGCATGGGACAAGAAGAGAGTAGGACCAAGGGGTCTGGTATACAAGAGGAAAGGCAGGGAGCTGGGGCCTAGCAGACAAGGACCAGGGGCCCAGTGCCCTGAAGGGCAAGATGATAACTAGTGCCTCAAAGCTAGGTCCTATCCAGTGGGCTAAAAGGCCCAGCTAGAGGAAAGGGGCAGAAGCCAAGGAGATCAAAGCCCTGATAGGAGAGAGTGACATTACAGCAACACCCATGAGGCTTGGGCAATGGTGTAGGAGAGGAATAGAGCCATGTAGTTAGCCCCTTAGGCTTATAGGTACCCTGGGGCACAGAGAGAGAATGCCAATGCAGCTCAGGAGCTGGGTCAGGGTCAGTGGTGTGCAGGAGGGACTTACTGGCTAGTGGATGAAGTAGGGCTCACTCTAGGACTCTCAAGTACCTGTTGTCTGGAAAGGTAGGCTTACATCAAGAAGTGGTGCATGGGCAAGAAGGAGATGAGGGTATGCAAGAGGTAGAACAGGGCATGGGTTGTGAAGCCACCAGGGGCATCACGGCTGCCCCTGGAACCCCAACGTGCTACCGGAGGGAGGGGGAAGAGAGAGAGAGAATGAACCCACACTGAGTTTATCATCTAACTAAATCAGGGGGGAGCTGTAACATAAACCTACACTTTTACTGGCCAGTCCCAGAAATTTCATCCGGGACACGCACACTTCCTCTGCCTGAAGAATGGTGTTTGTACCTGATGGCTTGCAAAGAAGGATTTTTCCAGCTGTTTTAGTTAGTCTAATAAAATATATTAGATTCACCCAAACAGCCTGGTCCATCTGGGACCTAAACCACATTCCTTATGAAAAAAATTGCTGAAAGGTACAGTTCTGTTAATTTTTCATGTTGATGAACTAAACCCTTTAAAAATAAACAAAAGTCCCAAGTCTAGTATCTGAAGCCAACTGCTGTACCAGCAGGCACATTTTCCAAAGTAGCTCAACCAGAGAGCTCACACCTGTTCACTGTGGACCCCAGGCTAGAGGACAGTGAATACTGTACTCCTAATCCAGTGGAGCATATCATCACATACTTACCTTTAACCACACAAATAGTTCCAGTGATTTAACAGTGAAGAGAAATGCCCACACTGTTCTCCAGTAAGGCTCTAAGTTCCATATTTTGTTTTCTGTATTTTTACTAGCCATTTGTTGACCATTTCTTTGAAGGCTGTAAATTAAGTAGGGATGCCAGGGGTGTGAGATTATAGTGGAACTATGTAGGAGGAACTATGTAGGCTAATTTATGTAATATTTATGTTGTGGCTATCTTGTTTGACTTGATCTGGTGGTAAATGACAAGTCTGTTTCTTCATATATTTTTATAAGATTGTAAAGGGAATCCAGAGCAATGGATGAATATTGTCTCATGCCCAAGTAATCAAAATTCAAATAATGAATATGTTGTATGCTTGAGGCACTTTTCCTTGTTAAAAGAGATCATGGATAGTTTCAGAAAAATTGTTTTAATAGACTTCTCTTTGACAGACAACATGTTAAACTTGGTTACCTTATTTCCTTGCACACTATCTCCTGGAGGACCAGGTGGACCTTGTAGGCCTTTCTGTCCCAAAGTACCCTGTTAAGAGATGGACAGCAAAACAGAAAAAAATAAATGATTATTAACAGCTGTCTTCCAAATAAAAGAAAGGGAATGATTGCCTAAACCAAAGGGCACAGTGGGGTATCATGGTTAATATCAGTTTCTATAGCCAGCAGCATAGAAAGCAGTGGTGTAACCAGCTTTGATTGTCCAATCCAAATGATCAGGTACCCTTTACAGTTGAGTCAATTGAGCCTTCTTGCCCCTAGAGTGGTACCAAGATTCCTTAATTGCTATGCCACCATCCCCAACAACTGCAGCCTTAATCAAGTTACATTTGCCATAAGCAAAGGTAAGAGCACTTCAATCATGTGGGTACTCCCAATGAATTCAATATGAATATGTATATGCACAAGTGTGTATAAGAGCAGGGCATTTGTCTCAGGCCTGAGTCTTAACTAAGTAACAACATGAAAAATAAAGTAGACAAAGGAGTTGGTAAAATCACAGATCTTCACAACAGACTTACAAACCTTTGGGCCAGGTACTCCTATTCCCCTTGGCCCTGGAAGTCCTGGAAGTCCCATTGGTCCAGACTCTCCCTGAAAAGAATGATAAAAGTGAATTGCCAAGTAACTCTGAATTGATGCACTCTTTAGCTAGCAACACTTTTATTAACATTTTAAAAGATTTCAAATTAAGATTTCCTGAAAACATCTAAGATAGTCAATCAAGCTAATGAAATGCTTAAAAACATTTAATGTGCTCAGTAATTTTATTGAATATATACATATGCATGTGAATAATAATAATAAAAATAGTCTAAAATACAAGTCATGTGTCAGCTGATTAGTGGTTTATCTGGAATGACTTGATCTCTATCTAGTCCCTAAGGGCAAAGGTCCATATCACCAATCCTACCATTACAGTTGGCATTAATTTACAACTTCATGCTATAAAATACAAAACATTCAAAGACCTTACTATACAGGCTTCTCTTTTCACTTCTTAAGGAATTTTGCAGGACAGGCTTGAAGAGTATTGGGCTATTTCACCAGTATCTTTCATAACAAATTAATTAATTTACCAACAATTTCCATTCAGTTTAAGGATCAAACCACCCACTTTAGTGTACCAGGGTGCATCTACAGGTGTACATTTACTGCAGTAACTGAAATTACTGCACAGTATGGACACATGTCTACATGTGAACACTCATCCTGGGCAGTAGGTATGGAGACTTATGTCACTTGAGTGTAAATTTGATACCTGCACAATAACACACATGTAGATGCCTTACTGTGCAGTAACACTGTGTGTGGCCTGACTTGAGACTAAAGTTAGTCTCAAGTCAGACCCCACACAGCATTAATGTGCTTTGATGACTGCACATTACGATGCTGGCCTATTCCTGCTTACTGTGCGGTAACTTATTGCACAGTAAATTTAAGCTGGTATAAATGCATGTGTAGACACGCCCACAGTGTTGCTTAATCTGAATCATAGATTCATAGAAAATTAGGTTGAAAAGGACCTCAAGAGGTCATCTAGTCCAGCGTTTCTCAACCAGTGAGTTGTGGTCAAAAAGTGGGTCGCAAGAATATATGAAAGGGTTGTGAACAAACTTTAAAAATGGATCAATGAATTTTAAAAATGAGTTCTCCTATAAAGGAGAAAAACGTGGAAACTGTGACTTTTCCTTTGCAGGCTGACAGAGTTTCAGCCTGCAAGAGGCTGTTTTGTGCCACTCTTTCCCCACACATGTGACTCCCTGCCCCATACACCTACCTTCTACCCCAGACACTGTGGGCAGCAGGTTGGGCAGTGAGGGGCACTGCGGCAGGACTGGCCATTGATGTTGCAAATGGATCCTGGTCCAAAAAGGTTGAGAACCACTGACCTAGGCCAACTCCCTTGTCAAAGCAGCACCATCCGCAACTATAACATCCCAGCCAAGGCTTTGTCTAGCCATATCATGAAAACCTCCAAGGATCAAGAATCTACAACCTCTCTGGGAACTTGTTTCAGTGCTTTACTACCTTCCTTGTGAGAGAGTTTTTCCTAATATCTAACCTAAATTTCCCTTGATGCAACTTGTAACTATTGCTCTTTGTTCTGTTACCTGCCATCACTGAAAACAGTCTAGCTCCATCCTCTTTGGAATGATCCTTCAGGTAGTTCAAGGCTGCTATTAAATCCCTTATTTTCTCTTCTCCAGACTAAATAAACACAATTCCCTCAGCCTCTCCCCAGAAGTCCTGTACCCCAGCCTTCTAACCATTTTTCTTTCTCCTCTGATAGACTCTCTCCAATTTGTCCATATCCTTTCTGTAGTGGGGGCCCCAGAATTAGACACAATACTTCAGATGTGGCCTCACCAGTGCCAAATAGAGGGGAATAACCACTTTCCTTGATCTGCTGGCAATGCTTCTCCTCATGCAACCCGGTATGTTGTTAGCTTACTTCACAATAAGAACACACTGTTGACTCATTCAGCATATTGTCCACTGTAATTGCCAAGTCCTTTTCTACAGAGCTGCTACTTAGCCAATTGATCCCCAGCCTATACTAGTGCATGGGATTGTTCTGTCCTAAGAGCAGGACTTTGCACTTGTCCTTGTTGAACCTCATGAGATTTTATTTGGTCCAATCCTCCAAATTGTCTAGGTCTCTCCTGAATCCTAACCCTACCTTCCAGTTTATCTGCTACTCCTCTCAGCTTAGTGTCATCTGCAAACTTGCTGAGGGTGCACTCAATCTCATTTTCCAAGTTGTTGATGAAAATATTGAACAAAACCAGCCCCAAGACCACCCCCTGGGGCACTCCACTTGATACTGGCTGTCAGCTAGACATTGAGATATTGATTATTACCCTCTGAGCCTGACAATCCAGACAGTTTTCTATCCAACTTACAGTCCATTCATCCAACCCATACTTCCTTAGCTTGCTTATCAAAAGCCTTGCTAAAGTCAAACCAAACAAGGAATAATAGTTCCCTTCCCCCTTTTCCTCCTTCCAAAGAACCCTACTAGTAATAGATTTTTTAAATGTTTTTAATTAGTCTGTTTTGAATGTCAAGGATATATTTGTCCTAATGAAAATGACATTGCATACTGCCTCACAGAAGGCATGGAAATAAATATGTTCATGGTTTTATTTATCATTTGGAAATGTTGAGTCATTTTGGCTTTGTTTTCACTAAACGTTGTTGTAAAAATGAAGGAGCAACTAATTAAAAGATTATCAGATCATTGCTAGAAAATATGACTGGTTTGGAGAAAAAAAAAAGAGAATAGATTTGTTGCCTTTCTATTCATGGAATAAGGTGCTGAATCATCAATTTTGATAAAAAATGCCCTTTTTAAATTTATGGTCTGAATGGAATTATATGTGTTAGCACATATATATTGTGGGGAAGAAAAGAAAATGTGTTGTTAAACTACTACTCATACAACTAATTAACATCAGAGATCTGAAAAGATGCTATATTTCTCAGGGAACTTGAAATTTCTGGATAATCCTGCAGTTTCATAGACAAAACTCACTTTAATAAGATATGGGTTAGGACACTGTAATCTATGTATACTCACATTTAAAAATACTGTAGCCTGAACTACTGTAGGTTATTTGTCTCTCCCTAACTTTGCTGCCCCCTGCACCCTATTTGTGAAAACTGCAATAAAAAAAAGGCATTAAATACCTCAGTCTTCTCTATATCATGTGTAACCAGGTTGGCTTTTGTGTTCCATAAAGGACATATGGTTTCTCTGGTCTTCATCTTACTCTGGACATACTTGTAGAATCCCATTTTATTACCTTGTATGTCCCTTGCCAGGTGCATCTCCAAGTATGCCTTGGTCTTCCTAATTTTCTTCCTGCATACCCATGCAATATTTATACTCTTCCCTAGTACTGTGATCAATTTCCACTTTTTGTAGGATTCCTTTTTGAGTTTCAGTTCATTGAAAAGGTTGCTGTCTAGCTAGACTGGCCTCCAGTTGTACTTTTTCTTCTTCTTTCTGGGCAAACATCAGGATAGCTTGCTCTGTGCCCATAAACTGGCCTCCTTAAAGCACAGCCAGCTCTCTTGGATTCCTGTTCCTCTCAGACTAGCCTCCCAGGATATCCTGACCGCCAGTTCCCTGAGCTTAATAAAGTCTGCTTCTCTGAAGTGATGGGGAAGTAGGAAACAGCCTGTTTGCAGAGAGTAAGAACTTATAGTGGGATAAGTGTGAATAAACACTAACATCAGTGCAATTTACACTGGAATAGGTTTGATGCTTTTCTTTTTTATTCTAAGGTAACTAGTAGTTTACTGATAAAATTACGTCATTGTACAGGTTTGTGCCATACAACTGCCTTTTGTTCACCTTTTATTCACCTAAGTTTCTCTGTTACTTTAAAGGAGAAAGAGCCCAAGAAGGGTCCCAGGTGGGGAGAAGTTGCAGGACAGATGACACAGAAAAGCAGGGATTATGGGCATGTACACTAGTGCAGGCAGCCTGCCAGGGACCTGCCGTAACTCATGGTTAGGAACCTACCAAATACATGATATCACAGAAACCATGTAATTGTCAGTCTCCCTTGAAATAATTGGTTCCCCAGGAGGAAGTGCAGGGAACTGGCTAGGTTAAAAAAGCTGGCAAAGAGCCAGCAAAAAGATGTCTTCTAGAAGGGCAGAGGGAAGGCAGCCGAGAGCGAGGAAAAAAAGGTAGACTGCCTGTCTCCTGAGAGGGAAGCAGGGGGAGCAGGTAGAAAGAGAGAGAGGCCATCTCTGTGTCCAAAAGGGGAAGGGGAGATGAGGGGGAGGAGCTGGAAAAGCCTTCCAAAAGTTCCCTTCTCCTAAAGAGGGATGGGAGGGGGGGTTAGATGAAACCTGGATTGGAGCAAATCGGAGGCTAAGCCCCTGATGTTGACTCAGTCCAGGACGTTAACTCCAGCCATCATGGGTTAGCCTGGAAAGCCCAGAGGGCTTCCCTATGGCTTGGGCTGGGCAGCAATGCTGCCCCTGCACAGCACTGGGGGACGGAGGGCTGCTTTAAGTGCCAAAGAGTAAGTTAAAGGCTTTGTGTGACAGAAGCTAGTGATGTGGAGCCATGGGGCTGGGGAGGAACTGGGTATGGGCCTCCTGCATGCAGTGCATATGACATGCGGGGGAGTGGTGCTCCCATCCTCAGGCCTGAGGACCTATCTCTCTCTCATGCAGGGCAATAGGGAGCATGTTCCACTATTCAAGGGTTATTTAGCAGCAGGAGGTCTGAGCCTGAATGTGCAAACGGCGGTCTGGCTCTTGCACAGTGCCTGGCAGCCACCTGCCTTTTGGTTTGCTCTGCGTCTGCTCAGCCCACAAGCAGTGGCCAGCAGCATGTGGGAGGGAGTGTGCATTGGGAAGCAGCCTGCCAGCCAATCAGAGGCATGGGTGGGCCCATTTTGCTCCACCTTCAAAATGGTGGTCCCGGCCATGATATGGCTGTCAAAGTGGGAGCCCTGGCTATGTTACAGGTGTGTAATTGGCTGTTGGGGCCTGTGAATTTTACTCACTCATAGTGCTTTCCACAAAGTGCCATGAGTTGGAGCACCATTGAACCCAACAGGCTGTTGGGTGAGGTGGGAGTGGCACTCAGAGACTGCCTGTACCAGCCCTGGTCAGCAGGTGGGGGCATTCCAGCAGCCTTCTAGGAGGTTGCCAGACTACCCCTTTTCCCCAGCCCTGCCTGCCAGCTGGCAACTGTCAGCTGGTAACTGTCAGCAGCAGCTAGGGGGGAAAGGTGAGTGGACAAAGTCCCTTTCAAAGTGTGTGCCCTCCCCCAGCTACCCCAGTCTGGGGTCTTGGGAGGAGTTGGGCCAAGATCATGTGGTGGGGAGGAGACTCCATTCCCTCTCCCCTACCCCCTATACAAGCAACTTGACAGTGACAGAGGCTACCATACCTGAAACTGGAGTGAGAGGAAACAGAGCCCCCCCACCTTGTGGACCCAGCCCAGTTCCACCCAGGACCCCAGTAGGAGTAGCTGTGTTGGGTCTCAGAGGGGGGGGTGGGAGAAGAAATGGACCCCCCCCACCATGCGGGTCTGGCCCAACCACCAGAGACAGCAGGGGGGAGGTTCTGTTCACCCTGCACTCCAACTTTGGGCATGACTGTCTCTTTCACTGTCAAGATGCACATGGGGGGGAGGGAGCCCCCCCATCTCCCAGGCCTGGCCTGGCTCCCCCCAAAACCCCAGAACGGGTACTTGGGGGGCATGCATGGTGGTGGGGGCTCCCTTCCCATACCTCTTCAGCCCTCCCCTGCTGCACAGGGAAGAGATTGTCTGTTCTCTGTGACAGTCCCACAAAGCTACATGGGATGCCCAAAATTAACCCTTGCAGGAACCTGTACAAAGATTCCCTAAGGCACTCTGCCCCTGTTTAATACTTCATCAGATGCAGGTTAAATTTTCATGCAATTGGACATTTTAAAAGCACTCTGCCTGCAGTGGTGAACACTTGTTACTATAGATATAGAGCACTTTCAGGGGCCTCATTGTGCAAAAAATGTAACTTCTGCAGGCACCCTATGAATGCTTACTGTAGAGCTAGTTGCTCTGTAGTAGAGCAACAGGACAATCGATGCTTGTACAAGCAGTGGGAAACCTATCACAGTGCTACCTGCTCCACAGTAGGACTTTAGGCTGGAGCCCTGCAGGGAAAACAAGGCACTGCTACAATGATCAGTAAGTAAGTCTAATTAGAGGGCACCTGTGGCCAGACCTATGGAGTCACAGGACCAGAAAAGGGCAGGGTCTGGGAGAGAAATGAGCCAGAGCAAAGGCAGTCAGTCTGGATCTGCAGTCCACTGGATGAAGAGCTCCTGGACAGGAAGACTGCAGGGGGGGATGGCAGGATGATTTCAGAGCTGCTTTATGCTGGTGCCTTACAAAAGAACACAACTATGGGTAATTGGAAGCCTTGCTCCCAGACAGTGAGGTAGTGGTGCCATTTGCTGTACCAGTTTGTTACAGCCAGTGTGCTTCTTCCCTTTGTTACAATTTACTACTGGTGGTTTGGGTTTGGGACTATCAGGGGAAGGCAGAGGTCCTCACAGTGCCTGAGGGCACAAGAACATCTTGAGCTCTGCTGGAGGCTAGAGGTTCAAGACACTGGACAGATTTAGGTAGAGGATTGAAAGCATAGAGAAAGTGGCTGAAGCCTAGCAAGAACAAAAGCTAAACTAGGCCAGGGATCCCAGAAGTTCAGGATGGGCAGAGACCAGGGCCCAGAGATGCTTATGACTAGCTAGGAGAGCCAGGGCGGGGGCCTTGCAAAAGAAAAGGGGATGGAGGCCAAAAATCCAAGGCCCCAACAAGAGTGTGATTCTGCAGTGATACCTGTAAGGGGATACCACATAGGTATGGCTGTATGGGAGGTTGAAGGCCATGACTAGCACTTAAAGCTACAAGTACCCTAAGGGGCACAGGTGGGCCAAAATGGCCCACCAAGTGTGAAGTAGGATGAAGACCAGCAGGGTCTGGATGGGACCTGTCAGGTATCAGGAGAACTGAAGGTTTATTCTAGGACCCTTTGGCAGCATGGGTAACTGGTGCCTCCTGAGTTGGGCCAGGGGGCACTTGCCCCCCGCAAGCAGCCAGTCAGAGACTGGGGGAGGGAGGTCCCTCCTGCTAGTTACGTATGCCAACCCGGAAGGTGCTTCCACTCCCTGCCTGGTGCTCTCAGGGAGGTCACCAGTCTTCCCCTCTGCACATCGCCTAATTGCAGAATGTTGGCTGTGAGGGGGTGCACCAATGCTCTCAGGCGGGGCACCCCCATGCACCCCCTATGTGTCATGACTATTAGGCAACCTCTCTTTCTAGAGTCAGAATAGGACATGGGTTGCAATGGCCACCAAGAGGTGTCACAACTGGCTCTAGACCCATACTGTTCAACATCTTCATTAATGATGTGGACACTGAAGTCAGAAGCGGACTGGCCAAGTTCGCCAATGACACCAAACTTTGGGGCAAAGCAGCCACACCAGAAGACACATGGGTGATCCAGGCTGACCTGGACAGGCTCAGCAAGTGGGCAGATGAGAATCTGATGGTGTTCAATGCCAATTAAATGCAAGGTTCTTATCTTGGGAAGAAAAACTCGCAGCATCCTTATAGGCTCAGCAGTGCTATGTTGGCTAGCACTATGGAAGAAAGAGAGTTGGGGGTCATCATTGACCACAAGATGAACATGAGCCTGCAGTGTGATGCGGCGGCTAGTAAAGTGACCAAAATGTTGGCTTGCATCCATAGATACTTCTCAAGCAAATAACGGGATGTCATTCTCCCCTTGTACTCGGCCTTAGTGAGGCCACAGCTGGAGTACTGCATCCAGTTTTGGGCTCCACAATTCAAAAAGGATGTGGAGAAGCTTGAGAGAGTCCAGAGAAGAGCACGCACATGATCAGAGGTCAGGGAAGCAGACCCTATGATGACAGGCTGAGAGTCCTGGGGCTCTTTAGCCTGGAAAAGCGCAGGCTCAGGGGTGATCTGATGGCCACCTATAAGTTTATCAGGGGTGACCACGAGTATCTGGGGGAACGTTTGTTCACCAGAGCACCCCTAGGGATGACAACTGGTCGAATGGTCATAAACTACTACAAGACCGTTTCAGACTGGACATAAGGAAGAATTCCTTTACTGTCCAAGCCCCCAAGGTCTGGAAAAGCCTGCCACTGGAGGTGGTTCAAGTGCCTACATTGAACACCTTCAAGAGGAAACTGGATGCTTATCTTGCTGGGATCCTATGACCCCAGCTGACTTCCTGCCCTTTGGGCAGGGGGCTGGACTTGATGATCTTCCGAGGTCCCTTCCAG
>JAGPOW010000261.1:217853371-217882253 GCA_030014935.1 Caiman crocodilus | reverse complement strand
ATCCTATGACCCCAGCTGACTTCCTGCCCTTTGGGCAGGGGGCTGGACTTGATGATCTTCCGAGGTCCCTTCCAGCCCTAATGTCTATGAAATCTATGACAACTTGCTACAGTGACTTACAGAAAAGCTGTTTTGTGGCATTTTTAAGTAATTGTTCTACTTTCCCTTTTCCATCACTTAAAAGAATCAAACTTTCTCAACGCAAAGCATATAATACTTTCTAGGATATGACCACTAACATAAATGGCCTCACCCTTTAGCACTTTATGATAAACTCCTAAGTCAATGCCTGGGAAATAATTGGTAAACATTTGCTGGCTGGCTATCACAAGTTAATTCATTTTGAAAAGGATTTATCTCACATTTGGCTTTCCTATAGCACTGTATTCTGATGATGACCTATAATTATCTAACCAATTTTTTTCCCCTGAAGTCTATTGCATATATGTTATCTGAATAGAGTATGAACAAAATTGGTCCAGCTTTAAAATATTGTACAAAAGAACTGAGCTGTTCCTGTGGTTCTCAAAGTTTGGGGCAACTTAGACAAACCAGAAGCTAGCTAAGTATAAGTTTTTTAGTATATATCTTTTCCCTCTCCTCTAACTAAGGAATAAAAAAACGTAAGCTGCCTTTAAGTATGTGGTATGAAGCTAATTACTATGAATTCTTCTTTACAAAATTCTACTCTAGAATGATTTTATTTTCTCTCCTGTCTGACTGTTGAAGCTAAATAAGTAATGAAGTATAGAAATAATGACAAGACTAGCTATAGCAGAAAACAAGAGCTGTCATGCTATGACATGCATTCATTTTCCCCCAGCCATTCCTTAAAAGTAAAGGCCCTTCAGTGAATCAGCCTTGACTTGTAAAGTTCTTCTTCTCTTGATTCATTTGTTTAGTATATTTAAAGTGTGTCATATCCCCTGGGTTATGTAAAAAGGGATACATAATGAAGTTTATTTTTTTTTTTTGCATAATATTTTAGGAAAATAAATTGAGTTCAGTAGAAAGCTCATGTGGGGCCAGCAAATATGTGACTGATGAAAGCAGATGCGAGAGAATGTTATTCCTCCTTTCTTTTCTGGATTTAACTTTAAAGGTGGGGGTCAAGCTCTGGATGGTATTCTCCCTGACCATATCATTCATATGCCTGGCTGCTGGTTTCAGCATTCCTTCTGTTTCTTATTGAGAATGCAGGTTTGGCCGCTGCTTATTTGGTGTTGTCTAGGATATGAATTTCTTTAACCTTCCCTTTAGTTGGCAATAGTGTTTTTATAGCCATCTGTTCCAGGATTGTCTCCCAACTTTCAATGATATAGAAAATAGGGTGCTGCCTATATTAAATGCATTCCATATGTTTGAGTTTTGGTTTTCTATGAATCGGGCCTCTGTTACATAAAATTCCAATCTGGGAGCATGCACATGTGTGAGCCATTTCTGAAAGAAGGAAGAACAGAGCTCCAATTCAGCTGCATGGAACATTTTGTATAATGATACTCAGAGGAATTTCAAATTGACTAGCATGTAAATTATGACTAGGAATCTCTTTTATCAAACAAATATGCATTTTTAATATGCATAGACCGGAAAAGCGCAGCCTATATTCATATTAGGGGGCTGGACTCGATGATCCCTTCCAGCCCTAATGTCTATGAATATTTTCAGAGATTGAGGGACTATCAGTTTTATTTCAGATACAAAATTTTATTAAAATAAAATAACAAAATAAAATAGTTACCAAATAATCTTTTATGAGATTTCTTTGGAAGGAATTCTAGCAAAGCAATGTGTGTCCTTTTCCCCCAGTGTCACTTACTTTATCAGCTAAGAATTCCAAATCTGCTCCTGCAGGTGGAGCCAGAGGATCTAGAGGGAGGTGGGGGAGTTGACAGTCTGTTCTTCAGTCAAGTTGAAAGGCTCAGATCATGAATTAGTTGTGCCAAACTTAAATGGGCACGATAAGCATCTGATCCATTATTTTGCTACCGTCTTACCTTGCAACACACAGCGGTTTTTCTAGAAAATCAATGTATGATTAGTTAAACTAGGGCTTTTATGCAAGTAGTTTAGCTTTGGTTAGCTTCTGTCACATATTAACTTAGCTGAGTTATGAAACAATTTTTAAAATGCACATCTCAGTAAGACATTTTAAAGTTTATAATTGTGTTTAGACAAAGAACTTGTCCATGTGTGACATACAATATCATAGTCTGACATGAGCAGAACTAACTCTGACTCCTGTGCAACATGGTAAGAATTTTGTTACTGACTTTGACCAGGATTTGGCCATAAAATAATTGCGTAAATTGCAAAGACACTGTGGTGTCAACGAGAGTGGGTCTTCAGTATTCATAAGAATCACACCCAGGTTACTGAGGCTTCTGTCTGTGTAGATGGGTCTGCCTGCACTGATCTGATCTCATCTGAGCGACCAAGGCTGTTGTCAGTCATATGGAAGGGATAACTAGTAGCGGGTGAAGTCCTGTTCTTTATATGAAATAAAGATGTCTTTACTTTACCTCATTATTTTTATCATGGTAGTTCCTGGAATCAAACTATATAATTCTAGTAAGTGCTGTGAAAATATGAAATTCTACAAAAATGTAGGAGGTTTCTAATTCATATGATAATTCCAATCTGTTCTAAATGTCTTAAATGCCTGGCAATACTGCTGCTGATTTATCAGCCAAATACTGTTGTTACTTGCTTACACAGGGTATTAAGTAATAAATAGCATTCCATGGAGCTGTCCAATGAATTCATATTTGATTTGTTAAAATGGATTTCTTATCTTAGTTATGACAAGCTTAAAGCCACACATTTAAGTTTACTGCAGAATAGTTTCCAGTGATGCCATCTGAAAAAGGTCTGACATAACTGATTTTCTCTGACTAAAAAATCCCAAATTCTCTGCTTTAAAAAAAATCCCCAAATCCATGTTTTTCTGCAATTTAAAATGAAACCACTATATTTGTATGTATCAATAAAACACTGTATGCAGCTGATATATTTACAATTTTAAAGCAATTTGGGCCACCAATGCCTCAATCATTATAACTAAACTTAAACTCTAAATACCTATTTATTTTGGTGTTTGATTTTGCTCACCAGGATGGGGGTCCCTCTGTGGCTGTCCCTGCTACTGCTTTGTGGTGCTGAGCAGCACTGATATGCTGGTGCTCTGCCTCTGCCCATGCCAGTACCCCTCACTCTCAATCCCCTGCTAATGCCCCTCACCCCCAGCTCGCTTCCCTCTTCCCCCAGCCCTGCAGTATGTGAAGAAGGGAGTGGGTATGTGGGCAAGGGTGGGGTATGGGCACAGGCAATGTGGGAGTAGGTAATGGGGTATAGGTGAGGTACAGCAGAACAGAGTTGCACCCTTTGCTGCTGCGAGGACAGGGGGCACCTCATCTTAATGGCCTTGGCGGCACAGCACTCCTTCCTTCACTGGGTCCTACTTGCTGGGCTGCAGAGGCATCTGCCTGGAGCTGTTCCAGCCAGGCAAAAGCCCCATGCCCTGCTGTGGGTGCAGAAATCTGGGGGAGGGAGTATGTGTTCCCCCTTCTCCTCTGCATTGCCTATGCCCCCCATTGTGTAATCTATGGCCCCCTCTGCCTCCATAGACTTACCTGGAGGGAGCTGCAGGAGCTGCTCTCCATCACTTCCTGGATGCCACATGCATGTGTTCACATGCATATGGCGTGATGCCCCCTGCCCCTTGTGTCCTGCTCCCCAAGCCTCAAGCAGCTCATTGCAAGTTAGAACTCTTGCCTGTCTGCAAGGGTAAACCTGCTGTTTCCTGGGTTTTTCTCCTTCAAAGTAGAAAATCCACATTTTTCCACAGCAAATGGAATCAATAGGGATCCATGTTTTCCATGCAAAATAGATTAATCTTTCAGTAGCTATATTGAATAATCACTAAAATTTAGAAGGAAATCCATGATACAGTTCTAATTTCTGAGCCAACTGAGGCCCTACAAACGTGAAAGCACTTAGGCATGTATTTAATTTTCCATATATGAATTGTCCCTTTGCCCTAAATGGGCCTATTCACATGAAGAAAGTTAGGCTGTGTTTGCAGGACCTGATTTGATACTGTAAAAGTAAAATGATTGAAGGGTTTTGCACTTCACACAGATGGAATAACTAATAGATGGCATAAGAATATCATATACTGGCTGTTCCACTATATGTTATTTTCTGACATAACTAAATATTGCAAAACCACCAAAGTTACCATAGTTTAGCTAGTTATGGTTAGCCATTCTGCTTTGGCAGCTTCTGTTCCTAGATGAAGGGAAAATGCATCCATGATCAGTAGATATGGGACTGCAGTTTAATGAAACTGAAATAATCTCCTTAATGTCTGTTTGTCACTCTATTCAAAGAAAAATTACATTTTTTCTTCCACTTATAACTAGATTCAATTCAGGTTTCATGTAATTTATTTTTTGTAATGAGTTTACTGTTACTCAGACTAGCCAAATTGACAGAATTACAAACCATGGTCCTCTCTTTATCCATAGAAAAGATATTACGTACAAGTTTCCTCCACTAACACTATACATATGCTTCAGTTCGGACCTGGAATGGTTGCATCTTCTGTTCAATTAGTTGACAATAGGAGATTGCCAGTGAAAGTCAGGGGACTGCACTCTGTTCTGAATTTGCTTCTTGTTTGGGATTTGTTTCTTTGGGGTGGGTGGGAGAGAAGAGTGTTAGGGTAGGGGATAGAGTGTGTCTCTAGCATGTCTGCCATTTACATAACAAGTATTGCTATATTATTGTTACCTTTTGTCCAGTAACTCCCATGCCGCTGGGGCCTCTTGGTCCTGGAGAGCCTGTCGGTCCTGGAGGTCCCTAGCAGAACATGAGAGAAGCAATATGAGTCTGCAGTGTCCCATACAAAAAAATGGAGGTTCAGTGTCAGCTTTAAATTTCTCCCTTTTTCCTGTTGAATGATTTTATCTTAACATTACTCAATAAACACTGAGAGGGACACTGAAAGAACTACTGAGTAGCTTGGGTGGAATCTCAAATGCTAACAGTCATGAAAAGCAAGGAAGAACAGGATTTCACAAGGAGGCTGTTACCAATAATGTTAGACCACAGTTTAAAGCTTCTCCTGGATGTGAAAAATTGCAGCATGTTTTAATCATGAGGCTAAAGAACCAGATGAGCACAAATGATTAAAAGCAAAGGGAAGGCAGTAAAAGTACAAGCTAGGCATATTATAAGGGAGGAGAAGGTGGGGATCACTGGCTACTCTGTCATTATTCCTATTAGAAAGTATCATGCCCATAGTAATTATTTGCAGGACTGAGCATGTATTTAGAAGAAGAGAAGCATGCTTTCTTCTTGCTTTAAAGCAAGTGTATTACAGATACAGTGGCCCATGGAGCCCCATTATCCAGCTCCTGATCCTGAACTGGACCCATACACAGTTTGTACTAGATCAGCCTCATGTGCAAGGCCTAGGGTGCAAGCTGCACACTGTGCCCATACTCTTGAACTCACCTGCCCACCCCTGGCCAGTCTAGTGTAGGTACCATGTCCAGCATGTTCCAGATTGGCTGGAGTAGGTACCATGTGCAGCGCACATCCTGGATTGATCCCAAATGGGCACTGTGTGCAGTGTAGTCTTGGACTGACCAAAGTGTGTCACATGTGCTATATACAGCATTAAGTGGTGGGGCAGGTCCATGAACTTGAACCAGCCAATGGAGCCATTCATCTACCATTCATCTGGCCAGCGGACAGGCTCTGCACCACTCATGTGGCTTATGGAGCCAGATGAATTTGATCCCTGTTTTGGAGAAAGGAAAAAAGGTAGAGGCCTCCCAGATATAAATAAAACACTTAAAATGAGAGAGAAGCCTCACTGGTACTAGTCATTTCAAAGCAGCAATATTCACCTAATTATTAACCGAGTAATTAGTGATCCACTTATTATTCGTTTTGCTTGGAATGCCTATCACAAATTCTAATTCAGTGAGAAATTATGCAAAAGAACACTTACTGGTGCACCTGGATAGCCACTGCCTTTCAGTCCAGGTGGCCCTGGGAATCCTGGGAATCCTATTTCACCCTGAATACAAATAATAGAACCAAGAATTGCATCAGTAATTGGACTACACAGCACAAGATATACATGCAAACATGTACTACCTAAATAAACAATATGACATTTTTTGGGGAAAATAAAATAAAGGGCTGTTCACTTTTGCAATTTTATCACAAATTTCACAATGATTTGTGTGTTATCAGTTTTAAATTCTGGAATCAGAAATGGTGCAGAATCTCAGGTTTCTTTTTGGAAAAAGTAAATTTCTAGCACATATAACAGCAGAGAGAAATTTTGAAAAATTTTGGAGGTTAAGAAACCAGAAAGCTAATTAAAAGAACTCATTTTTTTTATTAAAATCCTGTGGCTTGTTAATTTGGCTCATAATTTTTTTTTAATCTTAATTTAGGATTTTTAAACACTAGAAGTTGGCAAGGCTAACATCGTGGTTTGCCAACCTCAGCTATCTAGAATTATGTTACAGGTTCTGCATTTCAAGTAACTCAGCTTCTCAAAGTACTATGAAACCAGAAAATATTCTGTTAGGGAAGAAGAGAAGTGAAAGAGAAACTCCTATGCAATTCCCTTTGGTTTAGCAAGAAGCTGCCCTAAATTCCATAGATCTCATATATTGTATAGACATTAGGGCTGGAAGGGACCTTGCAAGATCATCGGGCCCAGCCCCCTGCCCAAAGGGCAGGCAGGCAGCAGGGGTGAAATGATCCCAGGAAGATAGGCATCCAAGTGTTTCTTGAAGGATCCAGAGTGGGTGTCTGCACCACCTCTGGGGGAAGTTTATTCCAGGCCCTGGGGAATTGGACAGTAAATAAGTTTTTCCTTATGCCCAGCCTAAAACAGTCTCCCAAGAGTTTGTGATCATTGGACCTGGTCTTCCCATGGGGTGCTACAGCAAACAGTCATTCTCCCAGTTCTCAGTGCACACCCCTTATATACTTACAGGCTGCTACCAAGTCACCCCTGAGTTTACGCTTCTCCAGGCTGAAGAGCTCCATGTCTCTTAGCCTGTCCTCATAAGGCCTGCCCTCTTGTCTTCTAATAATTTGCATGGCTCTCCTCTGAACTCTCTTGAGCTTCTTCACATCCTTTCTGAATTGCAGAGCTCAGAACTGGACACGGTATTCCACTTGTGGTCTCACCAAGGCCAAATAAAGTGGGAGGATGACTTCCTGGATCTTGTTTAAGATGCATCGAAAGATGCAAGCCAGAGTTTTGTTTGCTTTGCCAGCTGCAATGTTGCATTGGTGGCTCATATTCATCTTGTGGTCAATCATGACCCCCGAGTGTTTTTCAGACATAGTGCTAGCTAGGATAACGCTGCCAAGCCTATAGGTGTAGTGTGGGTTCGTTCTTCTTCTTTTCACCAACTTCCCTTTCCTTTCCCACCCTCCCTTCACACCATTGCTGCAGCCACCTGCGGGAGCTCACTACTGCCACCACTGCCTGCAGGCAGTCACCATGCCCCTCTCCTGGTCCCCCCGCAAGGCTCCACATACACACAGCTTTTATTATTAAGAAGATTGGCTTTTTCCTGAGCGTCAGTTAGCAGCTGCCCCATCTGGTTTAGTAAGGGTCCAATATTACCCTTGTCTTTTTCCAACTTCCCACATATTTGAAAAAGGACTTTTTGTTGTCCTTAATTTGAGTGGCCAGTCTGAGCTCCGTTTCAGCCTTGGCTTTCCTAGTTTTCTCCCTACTGGTGTAGGCTAGTGCTGAGTATTTCTCCTTAGTGATGTTTCCTGTCTTCCATCCTTTTATAAGCTTCTTTTTATAGGTGCAGGAGGTCCTTGAGTTCCCTATTGAGCCAAGGGAGTCATCTAGCCCTTTTGCTACTTTCTCTGCGGGTTGGAATGGACTTCCCTTGTGCTTCAAGGGAATTAGGACATTATATATTCTTAGTTTAACAGTTTGACAACTGGACACTTAGGGCCCCTTTACATGTCAGTAAAGCCATGGTGAGATCTAATGCGTGATCCACACAATTGTGCCTCCTGCCATGCCACACATGTGGGATTGCAAATTATTGAAACATGCTATATTGCCAGCGCAGGGGGAGCCCAGTCCTGGCAAGAAGCAAGTTCCTGCAGATGGAAGCCACCTCAGTTGATGGAGCTCGGAGACCACAGCTTTTGTGATCTCCCAGTTGTGGGGGCATGCCACACATCCATATAGTTGGAAGACTGCAGCAGCTGCAGTTACCCAGCCATGGGGTACATGGGGTGCCCCTACAGATGGGAGATCATAGCAGCTGTGGACAGAAGCCACCTATAAAGTTATTACACATTTTTCAGCAACAACTGTATAGCTTGTTGGACCTTTTTAAGGTGCCATAGTCAATTTGCATGTGTGGGCAGTCTAAATTAATTGTGCAATTAACCAGGTAATTGTGTAATACTCTTAACATGTAGAGGTTGCTTTATATTTTTCTGCACATCTAAAATTTTGATAGCTTTTTACTTTTGAACTATACACCACTGCAAAAAGATGTACATATCAGTTTTTTCCTGTTAACCTCCTCTCTCTCTAGCACTTTATAGGCAAGTTAATTTGTTCATGATTGAGTTTGTCTGCATTTTCATGAAGAACTGAAAATAGGACATGCAAGTTATCCACTCAGCCACAAGGCATAAGCTGTAGAGGAGGGTGGAAAAAGTGCTTCGAAGACATTCTCAAGGCCAGCTTGAACAAATGCAACATTGACCTCAACTCATGGGAGACTAGTGTCTAGGATCACTCTATATGGAGAAAGAGTCTGCTGCAAAGATCTCAGTATTTTGAAACTTTACAACAACTACATGAGAGAGAGAAATAGGAGTGGCAGAAACAGCATATCATGGACCAAATCAAGAACCCATAGCCACCATAGAAACATGTGCCTGAGTTGCAACAGAGTCTGTTGACCCCAGATAGGTCTCATTGGACATCTTTGGACCCACAGAGAAGACAACAATCATCCTCATGGAAAACAATCATCCTTGACTGCAAGACATTGCCAGTTACAATGGTGTTATTGTCATCATGATCATCATCTATGATAGTATCAACATATTTGATTATCCTATCTGTAATTACTGGAGCACATGCTATTTAGGGGCAGAAGTGGAGCCCTGGTCCTCCAAAGTTTTGTTGCTAACAGTTATGTTAACTACCTATAAACTGTGTCACTTTCCCTCTTTTATTAGGTGGTCCATTGGCATTACACCTCTGTTTAAATGTATCACATGCCACATAGTTAAGTTGCTGTTTGTCTATGTCCATCCTAGGGTTGCCATTTGCTAAGGGCAAACAAGCTATTACCTGCCACACAATGCTGAGATGCTGTAATCACTGCCTACTGTATGCAGTGATCCTGGGATAGTTGCACATCTGTCCACTCCTGATCCTAGTAAAATATACATTGGTTTACAAATCTGATGTGAATTATACTATGGTATGTGTTCCTCTGTCCACATGCTTCATTTTTAACTTAACTGGTAGAAGCTTCTGCTGGAATTCTGAGTGCATATGGCTCAGATCCTGCTGCCAAGATGGAAGTATATATTATGTCATGGAAAGCCCTTCCATGACATAATATATACTTTACTCAAAAGTGAATTTAGAAAGTTTTTAAAAACTGTCTAATTTAAAAATAATCAAATATACCATAATAAACAACAAAGCACAGAAGTGCCAAACAGTAGTCATTTCAGTTTCTTGTGGCAGCTTTGGAGTTTAAGAGAGCTGGCGATGTGAAGAATAGAAAATAAAAAATTACTAATTCGCTACAACACTGTTGACTAGAGCTTTGGGGTTTCCTTGATTAAAAACATATCATTAAAAAGTTTAAAAAAAAAATTTAAAAAGACAGAAAAGTTATGTTAAATCTGGAAGTTTAGCACAAAACGGACAATGACTAGCCTTGTCAAAGAACAATTTTAAATGATAATTTTACACTAGTCTTAATATTTGCATGATATGTGGCATAGGCTATTGAGAGGTATCTGAAGCTGCAAAATCTTAAGAAGGCTTAATAAAAGTTTTGGGAAAGTTGCTGTTTAAAATAGAATTAAGCGAGTGCAACCACACAAACAGGAGCCTGTGGACAGATGCAACTTTCCACCACTTAAAAAGGGGGAATCCAACTATTGCAAATGAAATGATAATGGAGGTTCCTTATTATTCTTCTGAGCAGATATCTGATCTCAATGTTTGTACAAAATTGAGGATGTTTTAAAAATATTTAGTCACCCTTGTGTATGTGTACACAGACATGTACATGTATATAAAGAAAAACCTAGATCATAAGCTTATTCCTCTTTTGTTTTGTTTTTTACTTCATGTCCCATCTCTGTAAAGAGCTGCCAAACAGATGTTTTCATTTAACCTTAGCTGACCATTACAAAAAACTCTGAACAAGATGTTAACATGTTTTCTCTTCTAAGAATTGGGGACGTTTTCTAGCTATTTCCTGCTTTAAAATGTAGTTGAATCAAAGTCCTGCATTTCAAATCTTTTATAACAACTACATGTAAAATAAAAGGCATATACTACATCACATATAGGAAATAATAATATTATTTCTTATCATGGTTCCATGGACTTCTTGTACTCAGTAGTTACAAAGGCAAATTGTCAGGGACTGTAACAACCTGCTCCCCGACCCTGTCTGTTTGGTCAGCTGGAGTGTTTCAGGCTGGCTATGCCTGCAGCCCCCCTGATTGCCTATCCCAATTTATGCTCATCTGTGTGCAACACACGTATCTGTTGTCTTGCTCCTGAACGCTTGGGTTGTGATTCCAGCTCCTGATTCATTTTATTTTCTTACTCTGCTTCCCTGTCTCCTTGTCCTGAGTGGCTTCTGACTTGGCCTTTGTCCTTCCAGCATCCCAGTGGTATGATGCTACACGCCAACAAATGAACAGCCTGAAGTGAGTTAAACAGGGAGAACCCTACCCTGCAGTAACTGCCAATGCTCTCGCTCTTCCTTTAGTAATGGAAAACTAAGCCACGATAGCTTGGTCCTTGTTTCACTGGGAGCAAAGCAACCCCAAATTATTCTCACATTCCACAGGATCAAAGCAGATACACAGACCATTACCGTTGGTCAGGTGATCTGTGGTAATTTCTCTGCTCCCCTTTACTCCTCAGTAATTTGTTCATTTGTCCATACAGATACCCACCAGGGCTGACAAAGGGAACAGGAAATGCAGATAATTTTCATTTGTAGAAAAGACAAAAGTAGTAAAGTCAAAAGATTCCAGCTGGAAAAAGAGACTTAGCAAATGCTGTTCATCTTTTTGAAGGATTTTACCAAAATTGAGGAAAAAGTGAAGTATGTGACTGGGTCCAAAATGAAAGCATGGTGGTATGCACTGCAGTAGCGGTGACAATGCTTTGTATGCTTGATTTTTAGGATGTTATTTCATGGAAGAACCATTCCTCAAAACAGCCCATTCCTTTGACAAAAAGCATTGAAGTCTGCATGTTTGGCAATGGAAATTTTCAAACAAGTGTTGGTTGGTTTAACAGATTTCATGGATGATATGAAACTGCATCAGATGTAATCTGCAGAAAAGAAAATGCCAGTCCAATAAGAAATGGCAAGCAGAAGAAATTAAAAAGTTGATTACTATGGTATATGTTGCCAAATAGTGCACTCATTGTAAAAAGCAATTCTTGTTGTGGAGACAAGAAATCCAAGGAATGACTGACTACACTCTTTTTCAATTAATCAGGAGCAGAAAAGCTGATACTACTGTTAATCAGTGATGAATCAGCCATGCCATGCCACTTCAAGAATGTACCTTCACTTCATTGCAACTACAGAGTTGACAGGTGTGTGCATAATGTATAATTTATTTAATGAGTTCTTGTTTAAAGTTGGTGCAAAACTGAGACAAGGAACCAGCAAGATTCCTATGCTGACTGACAGTTTTTGTTCACACAGCAGAATGATGGTGTAAATTAATTTGCTAGCTGTCAAATCTCACATATCAGTCACCTATGGAGAATCATCACTGAATAGAAGTGCTTCTAGTAGGGTTCCACAGGCACTAGTGCTAGGCCTAATACCATCCAGCACATGCATCAATAATTTGGAAGCAAATATACAATGACTGCTGATTTAAAATTTGCAGATGACACACAAATTGGTAGAATGGTAAAAAATTATAGAACCATACAGAACAGTCTAGACTGCTTGGTAAAATGGGCCTGTCAGATTAAAACAGATTAAGATAGGCATATACAAAGTCATATGCAAACCCCTCTGTGCTGCTCCCTTGCAGTGTGGAGAACTGAACATGCAGTATGTGGCACTACAGATGTGTCTGCAGCACCACACATACTGCATGGCCGTGTTCATCTAGATGTGGTTGTAAGTGGCACGTTGGGCCACTTATGAAGATTTTCATTCCTGTTCACTCCTATACAATTCAGCTTATCCAGGTTCACAAGATATTCGGTCTATCCACTTACATGCCCAAATTCTGGCAGTGGTATTCTGAATAGCCAACTCTTTGTATATCTAGAAATTTGATTATATGTGAAAACTGAATGGACAGCGGGGGAGCTAGCCCTTCAGGCATTTTCAAAGTGTAGTTCTGGTTCTGTTCCCAGGTCAGCCCAAGAACAAAGCACTCTGGGTTTTGTAATTAGAGAAGCTGTAGGAGCTGTAGTTTAGCTACCAATGCATATCGAGAAATGCCAAAAGATTATGAAAGAGTTTCCACTCTGCTCTAAAGCTAAAGCTGAGGGAAGGACTAAGACTTCTTGTTGAGCTCCTTGCTTCTCTTTGTTGATATGAAAGAGATTTAGCAAGATAGCAGCCCAGGAAGGGTGGTTGTGCCTTAAGGAAGTGATCCTTTGGACACAAAAGGAGAAAATCCCAATGCAGAGGGGAAAAGGGGGAAAGGGGCCAAGAGGCTTCCTTGGTTGACCAGAGAAATCCAGAGCAGCCTAAGGGCAAAAAGGGGGGCATATAAGCAGTGGAAACAGGGAGAGATTACTAAAGAGGAGTATACCTCCTCAGCTCACAGTTGTAGGGAGGCAGTTAGAAAGGCCAACCCCAGTGGCGGGGAAACCCTAGCACCAGTGGGGGAGCAACTTAGTCATGGGAGACCCACAGTAGCGTGGGGATCCTGGCACCGTGAGAGCGCCGTATTCTCATAAGTGCCAGTGAGGGCGCAGTATCTTCGGGGGCAACCCCCGCCAGCAGCGGGGAGACCCCAGCACCAATCAGGGGGCAGTGTTCTCATAGGGACCCATAGGGTGTGGGGCCCTAGTGCCAAGGAAGGTGCAGCGGAGCACCAGGGAAAGCGCAAGCCCAAGAGAGGCAATATTGAAGGAGCCCTAGCACAGGGCACGATAAGCCCTAGAGAGGGGTAGCATTAGAGAGGGCAAGGATCAAGAAGCCCAGAGTGGGAACAGCAGGCCCCGGAGAGGGGGCGGCACTATTAGAGAGCCCAGCGTGGGCATAGGATGTCCCCGAGCAGGGGAAAGTATTGGGAAGCCCAAGACGGGCGTGATGAGCTCTGGCAGCGGCCGAGTGCTGTGGTAGTCCTCTGGGGAAGGCTGAGGTGCTGCGGTTGTCCTTGGAGAGCAAAGGGAATAGTAGCACGGTTGGGCCTGGAGAACAGAGAGTAGCAGCGTGATGGGCCTAGGATGCCGGAGGCTCACTATAGAGTCCCAGAGCAGACAAGGGTCCCCGAGCAGGACGATACTCTTAGAGGAGGCCCGGAAAGGGCGCTACCGAAGGGATTTGCTGAGAAGGCCTGAGAGTGGGCTAGAATACAGAGGAGCCAGGGAGAGTGGGCATGTATCTTGACAGTCCAACGTCTAGTACATCTGCGAGGCTTGGGTTGTGGTATTAGGGGTTGGTCGGAGCCATGCGTAGCCCTATAAGGCTAGGGTGCTCAAGGAACATCCATCAGACACAGAGACCCCAGACAGTCCGGGGGATCACGGGGACAGAGGTCCCGATATGCCATGCCCAAGGAGGTATAAGGCAGCCTCCCATATAAATTTAAGACCAAGACATGGCAAGCGAGAATTTGAGGGTGCCTTGGGCTGGCCTAGATGTGGCAAGAAGGACCTCGGGGAGATCACATTCCTCCCTGCTGGAGCCCGCCGTGACAGGGTCGTACCCAGAGAGTGGTGGTGGATTGGTTGGTATTGACCTGGAAAAGCGTGGGCAGTGGGGTCCCACAGGGCTCAGTCCTTGGACCAATACTTCACAATGTCTTCATCAGCAACTTGGATGAGGGAGTGAAGTATACTCTGTCCAAGTTTGCAGATGATACAAAACTGTGGGGAGAAGTGGACACACTGGAGGGCAGGGAACAACTACAGGCAGATCTGGACAGGTTGGACAAATAGGCAGAAAACAATAGAAGGCAATTTAACAAGGAGAAATGCAAAATGCTGCATCTAGAGAGGAAAAATGTCCAGCATACCTACTGCCTAGGAAATTACTTGCTCAGTAGCACGGAAGCAGAAAGGGATCTCAGAGTCCTAGTAGACTCCAAGATGAACATGAGTTGTCAGTGTAACAAAGCTACCAGCAAAGCTAACTGCACTTTATCATGCATCGGCAGATGCATGACAAATAGAACCAAGGAGGTGATACTTCCCTCTATTGGGCACTGGTCAGACCGCATTTGGAGTACTGCGTGCAGTTTTAGGCGTCACACTTTAAGAGGGATGTGGATAGCCTGGAGAGGGTCCAGAGAAGGGCCACTCGTACAGTTAAGGGCTTGTAGGCCAAGCCCTATGAAGAGAGACTACGGCACCTGGAACTCTTCAGCCTCCACAAGAGAAGGTTGAGAGGTGACCTTGTGGCTGCCTATAAATTCATCATGGGGGCGCAGAAGGGGATTGGTGAGGCTCTACTTACCAAGGTGCCCCTGGGGGTCAAAAGAAATAATGGCCATAAGCTAGCAGAGAGCAGATTTAGACTGGACATTAGGAGGGACTTCTTCACAGTTAGAGTGGCCAAGGTCTGGAATGGGCTCCCAAGGGAGGTGGTGCTTTCCCCTACCCTGGGGGTCTTCAAGAGGAGGTTAGATATGCGTCTGGCTGGGGACATCCGAACCCAGCACTCTTTCCTGCCTATGCAGGGGGTTGGACTCAATGATCTATTGAGGTCCCTTCTGACCCTAACATCTATGAATCTATGAAAAGCTTAGCAAGTGAAAAAGCATGGGGAGAGACCTGAAAGAATGGTCCAAGAGCTGGGAAAACTACCCTAAGGGTACTGTACTATCTTTTACTAGACAACTCAAGACCTGAAGAGAATAGGAACTACATCAAAACAGCATAGTGAGTTAGATGGACAGCTCTTGTGTCAAACAGGGACTGAAAATGGATGGTAAAGGGGTTAGTGAAGAAGGCATGTCAAGAATTTTTCACCCCATATCCCTCTGCCCCTGCAGCTTCCAACATTCTATTTGTGAGTCTTCAGCAAAGGCTGTGGAAGGCTCTGTAAGCCCCTGCACCAGATGATGAATCTGGATTTTTACATCAGAAGAAGTGGTTAGTGTAACTTCACTAGTCAGTTAATTGTGTCATGTTATTAATGCCCTGGAATATAATTTGCTGAAGTGTTTGTCTTCTCACTGCTGTAACTGAGCTCAGCCCAGATGTGATTTGAACACAAAAAAGTGCTATGCAATACTGAAAAAACAGGTCCTATGCTTCTCCGATTTGGTCCTCAAAATTAGAGGATATTTCACCCTTAAGCTAGGGACAGACATTACACATAAACCAGTTTAAGTGATCAAAACAAATATAACAAAACAAATGTGCAGTGCACATAAACCAGTTTGAAAATGGCTGAAACTGGTTTGAGATAAACGTAGTAGAATGTAGTATCAGACTTAACTGATTTGGATCAGACCAGTTTATGCAGTGTCTACCCCAGACCCCTTGCTGGTTTAAGATAAACCACATACCCTCAGCATTCCAGCATGCTGTCTGGGCTGGGCAGGGCTCTCTGCTCCACAGCACGGCTGACCCCTCCCCTCTGCTCCCTGGCTGCAGCTCCAGAGAGTGCAGGCTGTTTCTCCCCTCCCCTCACTACTCACTGTTAAGCAGAAATACCCCCCTCCCCTCTGCCTTGCTGAGGAGGTGTCTATGTATCAGCTAGCAGACCACATGCTGGCTACAGTCCTGCAGAATCAACAAGTAGCTGGTAATGTCCCTCTGTTTTCTTAATTGAGTGATAAACACTGTTATCAATTCCCTGCTGGGCTAATCGGAGCATCCTGTTAGCCTAGCCACACCCCCCACCCAGCTCCATGCTATGTAATGAAGGGAGGGTTGCTCTAGGCCCCTGCTGCCTTCTAGCCTGAGCCACTGCAGGCATGTACCTGCAGTTCTGGAATGTCTGTCTGGTTACAAAACTGATTTAGCTTAGCCAGATTAGATTAACGTGCAAAGATTGAACCAATTCAGGCTCAGGCTTTTTGAATATCTGTCCTTAGCCTTAATGTTTTTTGTATCTAAATTTATTCCCACTTCACAGCAATAACAAATTCATGTCATCTGTGAAGTGTTCAGACAAGAGAGAATGAGAATCAACCAAAATTCCATGAGGGAAAAAGTCTGTACTCGCACCAGTAAGTAAAACATGAAGCTACACACAGAACAATGAGGAGAAAGCAAAATAATGAATAGCTGATGGTTAAGTAAGCACCTGCCATTCTGTACACTGAACTAGGTCAGAGGTTTGGTGGGTGAAAAAGTACACATTTATATGTAATTAATCTACATGTCACTTAAAACTGTCATAGGGCTGCCCAGCTTGTTTGAACAGAGGCTTGATTATATTGAGCACAGACTATATTCCAGTAGTTTACTCAGGGTTAGATGGTCACTAATCCAGCACCGCATCTATACCTGCCCCATAACACTGAGCTGAACTGAAGTGCAGACACAAGGGAGGTGCAGTTTTGTTCCTTTTTCTGTCTTTGTGGAATAATTCCATTCAGTGTTAGACCCAGTTCATTCCTGCTCCTTCAGCAGTGCTGGCAGCCCTGTTTATTTGCTTGAGATCATATCATGGGCCAGCTTCAAGGCTATTCGCTTGGCACTGAGATCTAATGTAGTACTGTGCCTTTCCTGGCCCCCAGGACCCAAGGCACTACCCCAAGGTCCATATCAGACAAGCTGTGTCTGGGACTTGATGGGCAAGGCAGGCTATAACAGAGCCTGCTTCTTCCTGTAGCCACTCTATCCTCTGTGTCAGGCATGCTATGTAGCAGCCCTGCTGTATTATAAATGTATACACCCACAGAGGTTGAATTAAGGTTATATAGGCAAACTTAATTTTGGCCTTTACTACTTTTGAGCACTTGATTTTGCAATATTATTATTTCTTACTGTTTTTATATAATAAACTACTAAAGTGAATTCTGAGAGAAGAAGATAGAAAATAAAATAAATGTAACATTTTAAAATAATATGAATCTTTATGCACAGTTTGGCAATGGTATTAAAATAAGCATTATAACAACTTGCATTCATGAGTGCAGCCACAAAATGCAGTGTTTACAAAATTCATGATAAAATTATGAATTGGCACATCAGATGCTTGTTTTAAAGCACTAGCAACTGGAATCAGGAAACTTCACAAGAATCAGTTTTCATCAAAC
Source organism: Caiman crocodilus (assembly GCA_030014935.1). NCBI lineage: Eukaryota > Metazoa > Chordata > Crocodylia > Alligatoridae > Caiman > Caiman crocodilus. The sequence continues at coordinate 217,864,538 of JAGPOW010000261.1, read as the reverse complement.
AGGTAAACATCCAATCATCATGGTAACAGATAGATAAAAGCTTTTTAAAAAAAAATGAATGAGTGGAAAGACTCTAAAACTATTTTAAGACGCAGCTTGACATGTGGGGTATCTTTAAAAACCTTCCTTTGAAACCTAACTTTTACTGTATTTTTGAATGCTTAAGACTGGCAATACTGCAGGACTCAGAGCCAAGCTGTTTGACCCTCATCAAAACTTCTAAGCATTGACAGTTCTTAGTGATAGGGATAAAGTCCATGGAAATGAGGCAAAGACCATCTGAGATGAATTTGAGAATATATCCTCCCATGGAATAAGGCATACCTCTTATATGAGGTATGCAAAACAGGGTTTTTTATTTATTCATAATTCATAAATAATACATAATTACTGAAGTCATCAAAAGTATATTTAAAAAAGTATACAAAAATAACTTATGCCAAACCAAATTTATAAAGAAATGAGGTATCATGCAGTTCAGGCTTTTTCAGGCTTCATCCAAACATTACACTGCACAAACATTAAACACAAAATACTTGTTGGGTGCATCTACACAAGACACTTTACTGTACAATAGATCAAATTACTGCTTATTACGCATCTGCATCTACACATGCAGACTCTTACTGCACAGTAATTTGCTATACTTGTCAGTTAACTTGCTACCTGCAAACACAAGTAGCAAATCAATTGCATAGTAATTTTTGCTCAGTAAGTCACATGTAGAAGGCTGACTGGGAGCAAATTTCTTCCTGGAAGCCTGGATTGCTTCCTACCCCCAGGTGCTGCCTGCTGCCAGGGTAGGCTCTGCCACGAGAGCCTAGGCAGTGACAATGTCCACCAGCCCCAGCTGCAGGAAGCATCCAGCCCCCACTCCACAATCATGGAGTGGGGGCAGGAAGCAATCTTCCAGCCAGCTCTGGGCTCCCTGTGTGGGCAGTGATGAGCATGGGGCTGGGACCCGGCCTTGACTGAGACAATTCCCAGTCAACCCTGGGCTGTATGGAAAACTCTGCATGTGCAGCATGGAGGTGGCTGGGGACTGTTCTGTTTCAGGCAGTCCCCAGCCAGCTCCAGGGGCAGAGGGTGTCCTGGTTAAGGGCAGGTCCCAGCCCCACAATCAGGGCTTGGAAAGAACTGCAGGGGAGGGAGAGGTCTCGGACCCCTGCCCTGATCTGATGATGAGGTAGTTAGCAGTGAACCCCCAATCAGGGGACCAGGGCCAGGATCTCCTTGCTTTTGGGGTAGGGGGACACTGTTCCCACCCAGGCTTTGCCGCCAGAGCCTGCCCTGGAACCTAGAGCTCCTCCTGGCTGCTGCAGGGGGCAGTGCATGGTCAGAGGGAGCTGGAGCAGACTACTGTCAGGAGCAGCAAATCTGCTCCCAAATGGGCACATGTATAAATGCCTGCCTATGGGTAGTTTACTCCATAATAAATTACTCCAGAGTAAACTTATCTAGCAGCAGTTTCACATGTAGATGCACCCCTTGCATTTCTTCTTTATCCATCTCTTCTTTGAACTACCAAGCTACATACCTTTGGTCCCATTATTGAATTTCCAGGAATTCCATCCTCTCCCTTTTGCCCGATAGGTCCTGGATCTCCCTGAACACACAATTTTTTTTTATTATTTACAGTTTTCAGTCTAAAGCAGCTTTAGATAGTCATATACTTTTGGTAGTAAAATGATAATGACTCAGTCTCTACTTAGGAAGCCACCAATATTTTTCAGAAAAAGTTTTCTGGTCTCCTTTACTCTTCTGCTTGTGAAACAAATTTCAAATGCTTAGAAAGCATATTATGCCTTGAAGATTGCATTTGAAGACCAACTGTTTTAAAAATGTGCTAATTATATGATGGGCCTGTGGTTTCTACCAAAGTAAGCAAGGATATGTGGTCTCTTCCAGAAAGAGGTGTATGGCAATGAAGCCCAGGAGGCATCCAGATGAGCACAGTTGTGCGGTATATGGTTCTGTAAACATATTGACTGCTAAGGAGAGGCTGAGGCAATTGGGCTTATTTAGTCTGTAGAAGAGAAGAGCAAGGGGGGAATTCGATAGCAGGGTTCTGGTTCCACAAAGGATAGAGCTAGACTTCTCAGCAGTGACAGATAACAGGACAAGAAGCAATGGCTTCAAGTTGCAGCAAAGGGAGGTTTAGGTTTAATGTTAGGAAAAACTCTCTCACTAGGAGAGTCTTGAAGCACTGGAACGAGTTACCTAGAGAGGTGATGGAAACTCCTTCCTTGGAAGTTTTTAAGGCCCAGTTTGACAAAGCCCTGGCTGGAATGATTTAGTTGGAGATGGTCCTGTTTTGGGCAGTGGATTGGGCTACATGACCTCCCTTCCAACCCTAATTTTCTATAATTTTATGACTAACAGACTAGGGTCAGGCACCTAAAAAATAAAGAGCCTTAGCTAAATTGATTCCTTGACCTCTTTCCCAGGGCCATTAAAATCTGGTTCCAGCCAGTTACAAAAGTTCCCATGAACCAACAAAATTTTTAAATAAAACCAGAGTCCTATTATTAGCATATTAAATCAATCATCTATAAATATTGGGCCTAGGGAAAGCAATAAATTGGACCTTTTCCAAAGCTTGACAGGAAAAAAACACAGCAAGTGTCCCCAGGAAAACAGAGATGTCTGGCCAGCAGACCTGTTATTCCCAAATCCAGAACTGTGGAATCACTGTCTTTTTTAGAACTAATAAGTCTTTGCCATTCCATATCCAAATAAAGCTTTTGAATTGTGACTGGAATGGTATCATTGATCAATTAATCTCATTCCTAACCAGAGGTCCATTCAAAAGGTAACAGTCTCTGGGCTCAGATTTGAGGTGCTACTTGCATAATTCTTCAAAAGGGTAGTATCCCATCAAGAGCTATATTTCTTTCTTTTTGAAATATTGAACAAAAAAAGTGTTCAGCAGAACATTTTATATGTTTTCTAGCAAAAAAACCCAACCTTTTTGGACTGAGAGCATTTTCTTTTCATACATTCTGAATGAAGGTGGCACTGTCAGCTGGGGGTGAGGAAAGAGGTCTTTGCAAAACCATGTCAACAGTTCTGTCACAAGCTACAAAACCAGGCTCCACGGTGTATTATCTCATAGCTCAGGGAAAGGCAGGAAGACTTCTTGCTCTCAAAAGTGCTTTATTTCAACTGTTAGCACACACACACAAGGATGGCTAACAACTTTCTGTTGATGTTATCAGTCAGCCCTCAGGGAGGGAGTTAACCCTTACTACTCCATAAGGATACCTCCTGTGCCCCTATCACACCACTCAAAGAATGGCAAACTAATCGGAGTGAAAGGAAACCATATATTTATTTAAAGGTAAAAGAAACTGGGAATAAATAACTTCAAATAGATAGTTACCCTGTCTGTAATGACCAGAAAAAACTCTATGCTTACGCCTTGTGGATCCCACCGTCAAAACTAGACTATGTCTGAATGTTTAAGAAGTGATTAAACTGATGCCATGATTAAACAGTTCCTTAGAGCTGCCTAGAAAAAAAAAGCAGCTTTTTTTTCTTATGAAATCATAAAGCAAAACTTTCTGAAGTACTTAAAAAACCTTAAATTTAGACGTAATTCTGTTAGCAAGTCATGGTCAGTTTCACATTTTGCTCATGTGAGTAGTCCTATAACAGCAAATTGTTCACTTGAATAAAGTGAGCAGCATTTGACTCTAACAATGTAATATCTAATACTTGCTTTGCAATAACACCTGTAGGCCATGTGGCCCTGAGATCCATGTTGGAAACGCTTATTGCAATAAGTCAAAAGCTTTCATTGACCCTGGCCTGTAAGGAACTACTATAACATTCAGGAAGATACAACCTTTGAGGTGCTGACATGACCACATCTAGTATTGCCTTAATAAGAAAAATGTAGGCTTATTCTAATGTGATTAAAACATAAAATGAATAGGGGATGGATTTTAAAGAAGAGGGCTGCTATTTAGAAGCACAGAGTTGGAAGGATCATCAAATGCAATCCTCTTTACAGATAAGGGCCACACTGTTCCTATACTTCCTCCCAGACAGCTGCCTAAACAACCTCTTCTTGAAACCTCCAAATACAGTGATGCCATAATTTCCCTGGGAAACTTGTTCTACTGCCCTACTCTTCTCACTGTTAAAAAGATGTCCCTGAGAATTTATCAAAATTCCTCTTTGCTACAATTTAAACACATTGCTTCATATCCTGCTGTCTGTGGAAAGGGAAGGAACTCCTGTTCTCCCTCTTTTATGGCAGCCTTTCAAATATTTGAAAGCCACTATCATATCCCCCCATTTAGATTCTTTTTTCTAGACTAAACATACCTAGTACTCTTGATCTTTTCTCATGGAATTTGTATTTCAACTTTTTGGCTTCATTGTTGAATAGTATAATGCAATAATCTCCTATGTCTTACATGCAGTGCTTCTATTAACAAATCCCTGAATCATTTGCTTTTTGTGGCAGCATCACATCACTTACTCATGCAGTTTCAGACACCATAATCCTCAGCAAAATTACTGCCTGCCCTAGATCATTATCCCCCTTCTGTATCTTCTGTAGATATAGCGCCTTACCTTCACTTATGGTGAATTTCCTTTTCTTGTCTAGTGCTCAGTTCTCCAATTTATCAAGATTTTTCTGAATCATAATCTATCCTGTCAGAGTTTTTGCAGTCTCTTCATTTTATGTCATCTGCAAACTTGGTCAATAAGATCTTTAATCTCTCATTAACAAGTCATTAACAACAGTGTTTTAAAACACCTCTCTCAGAATAGATCCCTATGTCTACTACATTCCTCTTATTCACCAAGCTAGTAGTCTTGACAAAACAATTAAATCAAATTGGTTTGGTGTGATTTTGTTTTTAACAGAAAAATGTTGACTTGATGATCATCCCTTTATCCTCTTAATTTCAGAGGAGGAAGTTAAACCACAATCACAGTGGAAAATATGTATACTCTTGCGGATGAAAAAGTGCATTCATGATCCAGTATGGTGTTAAATAACCTCCATGTTCAATAATTGATTTGCAATGCTGGCATCCTTCAGTCACCTCGCCAAACCTCACCCCTGGAATTCAGCCCACCTTTGAATAGTCTTGCCCCCATCCACAGAAGGGAATCATGAACCCAGGAAGGGTATATCAGTTAACCAAGACGTAACTTTTCCTCTTCAAATGCAGGTAGCAAATTTAACTGCTGAGTAGTTACTGCACTGTAAGGCATATGCACACAGCCAACGGGGAGCACATTTGCTTCCAGTCAGCTATGCAGCAGAGGCAGGAGATTGCTCCCAGCCCCCAGGAGGTTTCTATTGCTGGGGTGGGCTCCGGTGGTGGAGCCCAGGCTGCAACAATGTCCCCCTGCCTTGGCAGCAGGGAGATCTCAGCTCCAGCTCTTGACCATGGAACAGGGGCTGGGAGATTGCCCCCAGGACCTGCCTGCTGCTGGGGTGGTGGGTGATCATCAAACCAGGGCTGGGAGCTTCCTGCTGCTGGGGCAAGAGGACATTATCCCAGCCCAGGCTCTGCCACCAGGGCCTGCCCTGGCAGCAGGCAGCTTCAGGGGGCAGGGAGCAATCTTGCAGCCACAGGTCTGATCACAGAGCTGGGACCGAGAGCTCCCTGCTCAGGAAGAATTCCTCACCCAGCCTGGAAGTGGCTGGGGCCTTCCCGAGATTGGGGCAGTTGCCAGCCAGCCCCAGGCTGAGCAGGGGAGTCTGCACTTGGAGCTGGCTGGTGACTGTCCCAGACTGTTCTGGCTGGCTGGGAACTATCTCCAGGCTTCTCCCATTGGGAAAAAATCTGCTCCCAAATACCTGCTTATGTGGATGCCTGCCCGAGATGGGTTTACTTCCCAGTAAATTACTGTAGAATAAACCCATCTAGTGGCATTTGTATGTGTAGACATGCCCAGGGTCCATCAACTATCTCATGTGTGTTTCCATGACCTTTATCTCTGGGTGCTAAATCACCTCTCTAGACAGTGGCCACAAGTTGTAAATTGATATGTGATATTTGTAATTTCATTGCAACATTTAATTTAATAAGGAATAAGGACAAGAATTAAAGTCAGACTTCCAGAATGCCGTAAGAATGGCAATGTATCTAGTGGGCTTTTTTGTCTATCTTATCCCAAAGGGAAAAAATTCCTGATCCAAAAATCTCTTAGTCCAACTTGTCTGTCTCAGAAATGCAGTTCAAGCTACACCTCCCATTATAGGGCAGGGAGGCAGAAATGCTACTCTGAATACCCCTGAGCTTGTCAGATCTTGGAAGTTCTGGGTATAGTTAGCAACTGGATAGGAGACCACTTGGAATCCCAAGTGCAGTACATACAAACCAAGGAGTTGTGGCTGAATACTTGATAAACACTATGCCATTGAACCAATGAGTGAATACGTGGAGGACTTTACTCAGCCCAGCTGTCACTGCTGAGCTGATGAAAAGGAATAAAAGGAAAGGCCAGGGTGGAAGAGCAACCATTGCCAAATAGCTGTTTCATGGTTTCAGGTCTTCTCTAAAAGAAGGGAGGAGTTAATATGAATTCTTTCTTCCTTTCTCAGCATAGCCACTAGAAGCAGCAAGACAGAAATTCGACAGTTGTCTTGCCTCTGACTAGGCACATCTCTATCTGCACTTAGTAGAGGAAGGGCATGAGGCACACAATAGCCAAACCTAAGAATAACGGCCATGATTTGACAGAGAGTAGATTCATGCTAGATATCAGGAGGCACTACTTTACAGTCAGGGCGGCTAGGATCTGGAACCAACTTCCAAGGGAAGTGGTACTCACTTCTACCCTGGGGGTCTTCAAAAGGAGGCTAAATAGACACCTTGCCAGGGTCATTTGACCCCAGCATCCTTTCCTTTCCAGCATCCTTGCCCATGGCAAGGGTTCGGACTTGATGATCTGCTCCAGTCCCTGCTGACCCTACCAACTATTGAACTATTCTTACTTTTCTTTCCTCCTCTCAAAACCCCAAAGATTATTTCCCACACTCCTTCCTTGTCAGTCTGGTTTAACATCCTGGTGTTTCCTGCTGAGATGGGAGGAATGGCATTTTACTACAAAATTTAAAAAACAAACATCTGTGTCCTTTCAATGTACATATAATGTTTCTGGATCATTTGAACAAAATATGCCTTCAGTTAAATTATACTTTATTATGGCACAAATCATGGTATAACAACAGATGAGCATTAGTCTGCATTAAACAAAGAGGGTCAAGTTCCAGCCCTGTCCAATTATTGCAATCTTTATTGCATTAACTTCAGCTGAGATTAAAAATTATTACTGGGTGTATCTACACAAGACTCTTTACTGCTCAGTCAATTAGTCAACTGCATGATAAAGTGTCACCATCTACACATGCAGACACATACTGCCCAGTCAATTAGTCAACTGTGAAGTTAATTCGCTACCTTTAGATGCATGAAGCAAGTTAACCACAGCATAGTGACTGTTTAGTAATCCATGCATAGACAGATGGCCAGGAGTAAATTTGCTCCTGGTCAGCCCAGGCAGCAGGAGCAGGAGAACAATCCCCCTCCCCCAGGTGGGAAATTGTTCCTTCCGTTGGGAGCTACCTGCTGCTGGGGTGGGCTCCAAGTTGGGAGTCCAGCTGGGACAATGTCCCCCTGCCCCAACAACAGGCAGCCCCCAGCTACGGCTCCAAGATTGTAGGGCTGTGAGAAGCTTTGGTCGCTGATTCGATTTGGTGGAGATTCAACCCAATTCAGGGACCAAATCTCTGAATCTGAATCAAATCAAAGGACCCTTTAATCTCTCTGAATTGAATCATAACCCTCCAAATCGATTTGGAAAGATTTGGCAATTCAGACAGACGAAGCTTTAAACGTTTTTTCTACATAACTCTAGGTAGCAGGAGGCTTATGAGTTCTGCAATGCTGGGGCACATGGAGTATCCCACAGAAGCATGGGGGGCTCCCCAGCATGCTCAGCAGCAGACCTGGAAGTAGACCAGAAGCACTTCCAGTACACTTCGGCGTCTGCCAGGAAGGGTGCAGGGGGTACCCCCTGTGCTCCCCTGGTTCAGCAACTGGTGCCTCCTGGGCCTGGGGGGGCACCTGGAGTCCCCCTGTGGCTGATCACTGAGCCAAGGGAGCGTGGGGGCCCCCCCATTGTGCTCCCTGGTGGACCCAGAAGTGGACCAGAAGTACTTCTGATCCATTTCTGGCTTCATTGCTGAGTGCGCAAGGGGGCCCCTGCACTCCTATGGGACGCTCCATCCAGCACTGCAGCATTCATGAGCTATGCCTGGTACTTTGAGATATGTAGAAAAAAACATTTAAAGCTGTGTCTATAACTGAATTGCTGGTTCTTTGAATCGGCATCGAATCTTCAGATTCAGCCGAATGTAATCAGGGACTGTGATCCAAATCGACGAATCAAAACACTGTCCCCAATTTGGGCCAAATACAAATCAAATAGGATTTGCACACCCCTACAAGATAGCTCCCTGCCCCTGAGCTGCCTGTTTGGAGCTCAGAGCCTGGGCCTCTGAGCCAATGACCTCCTGCCTCTGACAGCAGGCAGCTTCTGGGGGCAGGGAGTAATCTCCTAGCCTTGACTGTGATTGTGGAGCTGGGGCCTGAGGACATTGTCCTGGCCAGGCTTGGAGTCTGCCCCAGCAGCAGGCAGCAGGCAACTCTCAGGGACTCAACTCTCAGGGAGCAGGAACAATTGCCCATCCTTGGCTGCAACTGCCAGGGCAGGAGGACATTATACAGTCTCCAGCAAACCGGATGATTTACCTTTGGTCCAGGTGGTCCACGAGTAGATGGTCCAGGAGGTCCAATTGAACCTTTATATCCAGGCTCACCCTACAATAAAACAACTATATCTCAATTTCAGTTTGAAGTGAATAGTTACATATTTTTTGCATTTACTTGAAACTTAAATTTTCAATACTTTCACATAAGATAAAATAATCAAAACACATAAAATGGATTGAGAGCAACACCTAGGTTGCAATAAGTAATTAATCTAGTTTGTACAAAAATTCTTTATCTTTAAACTTATTGATGACTGAGTTGCAAGCTTGAAACCAGCACTGATTCAAAAACTTATTTAAGAAAGATGATTTATTTAAATTCAGTCTTTTGACTGACTGCTGCTTGCAAGAATTGTTGGAACAATATAAAATATGATTTGAATTACTTTCCTGGTCAAAGCAGATATTTACTGTACACAAAAGCTATATTAAAAGAATGTTAAAGTTGCAAAGCTGAACACTCAAAAGTTAAGAGAGGCTAGAATTCCTGTTACCCATGCAACCTTAATTTAGCCTTATTAAGTATATGCAATAACTAAAAGGCTTTAATTATATGGTCACACATTTTCCTGAAGGTTTCTGCTTCATTCAGTACTTAGAATGAAAATATTTATGTTTTTCCATCTTTCTATGAAAGTCTCATAGTATCAGAGTCTTGAAGAGGTGTTGATACAGTGTACCAAAAGATGGAATATACAAAAAGAACAAACCTACTTTTGGTCCTGGAGATCCATGAGATCCTTTAGCACCTTCCAGTCCTGGGAATCCTTTTTCTCCTTTATCACCCTGATCAAAACATACCATCTCAGTTTGTATCATCATGAAGCTCTTTTCATGTATGGTAGACAGTTTGTTTTAAAAGCACCAAGTGCTTTAGATGCCTAATTTCCCATTTTTTTTGTCTTTGAATAAATTTTTGTAGACTCCTAAATTTATTTAGGTATTAGGTACCAAAAACTATGATTTCCCCTGAACACATTTACTCCCCACTGACTTCAGTGAAATTTTGGGCTTAATTTTTAGTACTTGTGCTTTGTAAATATCTAAGCTTCCCTCACCATATGTACTCTTGTACCATCTGATCCTGCCACACTTAAACTGAGTTAAACCTTAACATTTCAAACATATAAACTGAGACAATTACTTGCGTGAGACAAACAAGTAATTAAAAATGTATGCCAGTCATTGAACTATCATTCAAATAATGATATATAACCTTGTTTTATTTCTTAAGTATGTGCATTCACACCTTTTGCCCAATGTCTCCTTTTCCAGGTGGTCCATCTGGGCCTCTTATACCTGGTTGCCCTTTTTCCCCCTAAAAAGAATTATATGCATTATCACATTAGTAATTCTTATTTTATTGAGTGTGCTTCAGTCCTAGTCATTAAATAAGCTTTTAGAACTGATTTGGGTCAGTAAGCTTTTCCTTTACCAGGGCAGTATCCACACAAACCACAATGCTGTATTTTCTGTATCAACATAAAGAAACTTTCATTCTTGTTCTGAAGAGCTTGCTTGAGACAACTGGAAATTTCACAGTGGGAAATTGTTTGAATTGAAATATTTCATGAGATCATGTTGATTTCGTTAAATCTTCTGATGGAAAGATTTAAGATTTGTCTGTTGCTTGCCAGTGGTGTCCCTGTGCTAATAGCTCTGCCACAGGGAGCCTGGCAGCTTTGGAAGCCCTGGAAGTGCTAACTCATGCCAAGGATTCTAAGACTTTCTGTTATAGCACCAGGAAGCCCAGCTTGAGCTGAGATTTCTGAATTCTCAGTTTTTTGTAGCCTGCCAGGTAGGCAGACAGCACAGGGCAGCTCAGCTTTTTAACTTTTTGAGAGACCAAATGTTGGTTCTCCCTATCTAAACCCATGCAGTGAGAAATTAAGGTTTTTTTCTCATGGAATTTAGTTATGTGAAATTTCCAAGTTTTCCAAGGAATACCAATTCTAGGTTCCAGGTGATCCTACTGATTGACTACACAGATTTGGTGGGTTCCACCAGGGTTCCCCAGTGGCATAAAGTCTGATTTTTGTGGCACATGATATTTGTAACCCCATGGGATCAGGAAATCAGGTGCTGGTCAGCATATCCCACAAACAGGACATGGGCAAGGATGGTTGCAGATTTAATGCATTTCTCAGGATCATTGGCTTTAATAGAAACTTATCCAGATTTTTAAACTGCCTATTCCCAGCAAAACCACTGAGGGAGGACACACAATTCATCTCCCAGATGAACATCTGTCCATTGTAAATCCGCCCCCATGGGAAGTATGTGATGCAACTTGCATTTAGGGTCCAAATTTTATCTTTTGTAGCCTAAACCTTTTGGCTGCTGACAGATGTTAAAAAAAAA
>JAGPOW010000261.1:217832128-217847069 GCA_030014935.1 Caiman crocodilus | reverse complement strand
AAAAAAAAAAATCAGCTAGATGAATTATTTTGCTAGCACTTTCTATGTTTGGATACCTAAAAAGTGGTCTTATTTTAAAAAATGCCAAACACCCAGTGAGAGCTGCTAGATGACATAACCTAGGCACTTATTTTGGAAAATCCTGGCTTTTCCTGTAATATGGCCCCTTGGCTTTGCTCCAGAGGGACAGTAGAGCATCTTAGTGAGTTTCCTGGGAATCCCTAAGTGGCACAGGGTTGGCAACACAAGCTTTGCATTCTCATGCCTTTTCTAGTGATCAGGATTTGGTGAAATCTCACCAATGATCTCTCTTTGACAGATGTGCCTTGCATGTGATAACTACCAGGTTATTCTAGAACAGGGGTGGGCAATTATTTCAGCTGGAGGGCCACTTAACAAGTTTTGGTGAGGGCCATAAAGGTAGCCTTGCCCCTTGACATGTATCCTGTCTCCTGGTCACCATCTTGAGGCCAGAAGTCCCATTCCTAACCCCTTACTGTGGCAGAGTGGCCAGGGAGAAGGGAAGGAAAGCCCTGCTCACACCTCCACCTTTACCTGAAGTGTGCTCAGGATTCACCTGGGCTGTGGTTCTCTCCAGGGCCTAAGCAAGCCAGACAGGGGCCATTTTCTACTTCTGGCCATGCTGGACAGACTGGTCAGGTCAGGTGCTGCTGGTGGGGATGCTTGCTGATGCAGTCAGGTTCCCTGTTTGGGGGCGAGGCCAGAAAGCTACGACATTCCTAATGCTGAAGAGCTAACCAGCTACTCCAAGCCCAGTTATTGCTTTGGCAGGGACAGCGAGCCCCAGCTGTGTAGTGGGGATGGACACCAATTGGGGAAGAGAATCAGCTGGAGCCCTTAAGAAGCCCTTGAGCTAAGGCATGGCAGGGAGCAGAAGGTAGAGGATACGGAGTATCAGCTGGGTGAGGAACAGCTGTGCTGCTCATGTTTTGTTGTATTCATTCAAAATGGACTGCTAGGTATCCCTGGGGCAATGCTCAATGCCTTCAGCTATGGGGCTGGGCACAAATAAGACACTGGATTGATGTTAAATGACTGCAGATTCCTTCTGAGAGTCTGAGATTATAAAGAGTATAAATGGAGGTTTGAGGTGGGAGTGCAGGGGCTGGAGAAGCTCCCATTCAGGCCCCATAATTGATCCAGAGAGTTTCAGCTATATAAGGGACTGGTGGTATTAGCTGCCTTTCCCTTTGAGGATCATGACTATTCCTAGACTGAACATCACCTCCTGTAGTTTTCCATCAAAGTCATGGCAGGTGAGGCTGAGTGAGGACCAGAGCATCCTAACCCTGAGGAGGGAATATACTGAGGCCATCCTATTAAGGACATGGCTATCCCAGGCCACTGAGACACCATTAGGTATGCTGGCAAGACAGCTACAGCTTGGTGACAACTTTGGTTCATTGGGAAACCAAACAGAAAAATTTACGAAGAGAATTGTTTTCCTCACCTTTCTTCCTTGTGATGAACTTCTGAGTCTACGAAACTTGGGGACATAATGGATAAGGATGGTAAGGGGTCAGCCCATAGCACTGCTGGCCTACAGGTACATGTTTTGTAGGGACATCAGAGTCAAATGGAAGTATTTTTGTAAGGGCTAAAAAACAGGCAGCCCAAAGTGCATTGTTCTGTTGTCAGCAGATGTTGAATGAAAAGCTGGAATTGCAACAAGGCAGCAGGGCAGGTCTTGCAGAAGGGCTTAGGATGCCTAAGATGGACTGATACAATGACTGGAGGCCTATCTAGAAACCTTTGAAAGACTGGCCATGACTGCCAGCTGGACTCCTGAGCACTGAGCATATCAATTGGGACCTTTGTTAATGGGTAGAGCCCAGGCCACTTATAGGGCTATGCCTCACAAGGAAGCTATACTATATTGAATGTAGGTAGGTATCAACTGGGAATTATCATGTACAATTTTGTGCGAGAAAGAGTCGAGAAGAAAAGTGGCCCCAGGTTCTGCTACAGTGTTGGAGAGACTTAGCCCAACAATGGCTTAAGCCTGAGATTACAACTCTGGCCAAAGTAGTAGATACTACTGTATTAGAACAATTTACTGGGCACCTAGATGAAGGGACCCAAAAATGGGTGTGAAGACACAAATCCCAAAACTCAGAGGCGGCACTAAACTTGGCTGACACTTTTTCAGAAGCCAAAAAAATTGACTCTCAGGGAGAGATTCAAGACAGCCTCACCCATTGGATAGGGAGTACAAAGAATGATCCAGGGAGGATGTGGCCCTCTCCCAGAGGGTTTGCAAAAAGATAAGATGCTATTTCTGTGGAGAACTGGGACACAGAGCTGGGATGTGTCCAAAGTTTAAAGATGGATGGGGGTCACCATGGGGCAAACTGCACCCCTCTGGGGAAGGATCAGGTGATGTAGAGAAGCCAGGACCTATTGATTGTAGCTTTGTAGCCAACACCAGTACGCTACTGCCACAGGCTACAGTGATGGTAATGTTAGAAGATAAAGACTTACCTAGCTATGATTGACATGGAATGTGTACAGACCTTGATTAAGGCATTGCTTGTTCCCCAGAAGCAAGGGAACCTGTAGGCCCAAAGAAGTTGGTCTGCGTGCATGGGGAATGTCAGGTATATCCCTGTAGGAAATTAAAGAGGACTGTATTGGGAAAAACAAGAGCGATACAAGTGGACTGGGTGGACCAGTTACTGTGCCCCATGATCCAGGGACATGACTGGCCAGAATTGCAAATGGTCTTCCAACACACCTCAGAGACACCGAAAACCCCATGTTGTTGGAAGGAAGAAAAAGGAAAGGCCAAGGCAATGATCATGATAGTGAAGAGAGGGGAAAAGTCAAAGAAATAGATTTGGAACATCCGTCAGAGTGATGGCAGTTCTGAGCAGATCAAGTAAGAGAAAAGTTATTGCCATGCTTATGAGGAAAGCATGGTCTGGTGGAACGACAAAGTTAGAAAACCGGAGATGGTAATGAAATACCCAAGTTTTGAGGTAAGGGGAGATCTGAGCCAAATAATAAAAGGGGTAGGGGAAGGGGAAGAAGTCACACAATTAGTAGTCCCCAGAGGGATTTACTCCAGATAGCCCATTCCCTACCTATGGGTGGGCACTTGGGCTGGGACAAATCAAGGCTCAACTTTTTAAAAGGTTCTGGCCAGGTACATTAAAAGAGGTAGAAAGATTTTGTAATGCATGCCCAACACGTCTGAAGACTTCTCAGGTGCCCCAAAAAGGGCCCCTCTATGCCAATAATTGAAAAGCCATTCAATAGAATTGTGATGGGTCTTTCCCAAAGAGTAGCTCAGGGTATCAGTATATTTTGGTCATTATGGACTATATGACCAGGTTCCCAGAAGCAATTCCCCTGCCATTGATAATGGTGCCTAAGGTTGCCACCAAGTTAATAAAATGGGTGTCCAGAGTTGGAATACTGAAAGAAATAGTGACCAAGGAAGGGACAAATTTTATGTTGGGTGTCCTGCAAGGCTTTTGTGGGCTGGATCTGGCCCACCGGGCTCCATATTGGACACCTACAAACCATGGCTTACCATCTGCAAACTGTGCAGCAGATAGCCAGCAAAAACCTGTGGGAAGCAAAGACCAGACAGAAAGGAAATATGATAAGACAGCAAAGCCCCAAGAATTTGTGGTAGGAGACTAGGTGGTGTTGTTATTACCAGACCAAAATAGCAATTTGTTGGCCTGATGGCAAGGCCTGTATCAGGTTACAGAGAAAGTAATGGACTACCAAATTCTTCAATCAGGGCACCATTGGGAGAAACAAATATTTCATGTAAATTTGCTGAAGGAATGGAAGGGGCAGGAAAGGTATTTACTAGATTCAGGACCCAACTCCCTGGAACTAGGCCTCCTCATTATGGAGTGCCCCAGAGAGCAGAAGAGTAGAGTACCGTTGTTGTGGGGGACATTTGACCCAAAAGCGAACTCAATTTTGGGACCTCTTTCAGGAGGAATCGGGGCTGGGGCTGGCGGTGGTCCACCCTATACACATGCCACCAGGAATGGTGATCCAAGACCATTCAAGATGCCTTCCCAGGGGCTCCAAGAGTCTGTCTTGGAATTATGCACAATAGTTAGAGGCATCCTTAAGGAATTTTGGAGCCAGTGGCAGAGTCTGCTAGTAATAGTTCATAAGCTGGATGGGATGCTGAGACTCTGCATGGACTTTAGGAAAGTTAATGAAGTGGCTACATTTGATACACTCCCAGTGCCCCACATCAAGGAGATGGTAGGAAAGATTAGATGAGCATGATATAGCACGATGTTGGATATGACAAAAGGCTACTGGCAGATCCCAATAGTCCCAGAGGATCAAGAGAAGACAGTGTTTAGAACACCTTGAGGCCTGTTTAAGTTTCATGGAGCTGCATGGAGCAGCAGCACCTTTCCAATGCCTAATGGACCAGATATTGAGCCTGTACCAAAACTGTTTAGCTGCATATATTAGTGATGTCATATTTTCTTATCTACATGGAAACAACACTTGGTGGACCTGAAGGCAGTGCTAGGAGTCTTGCAAAAAAAGGGGCTAACCACAAATCCACAGAAATGCCACCTAGGCCAGTGAGTAACCAAATACTTGGGATTTGTGGCAGGCCAAGGATGAGTGAGACCCATGATGGACAAGGTTGAAGCACTACAAATGTACATTAAGCCCAAAACTAAAAAGCAAATAAGGTCATTTCTGGGCTTAGCCAACTATTATAGAAAGTTCATTCCCCATTTCTCGGAGATGGTGGTACCCCTCCTACACCTAACCAAGGGCACCCGACATGTAGAGATCTCATTGACTGAGGAGGCACAGAGAGCTTTTGAGACTGTTTAGAATTTCCTGTGTGGGGAGCTTGTCCTGTTCATGTCAGATTTTAATAAGTCTTTTTTTCTAGAACCGGATGCTCCAGGAGTGGCCCTCAGGGTGTCTTAACTCAAAAAGTGGATGGAGACAGCAGGACCATAGCCTATACTAGTTGCAGACTCTTGAAGCATGAGGTCCGTTACTCCATAGTGTAGCGTGAGTACTTAGTGAGCAAGAGGGGAATAGAGCTTTTCAAGTACTACTTTGATGGGCCATAAATTTATGCTCATCATGGATCATGTCCCCCTTAGACAGCTACAAACTAGTAAGATGGATAATGCTAGGATTATGAGATGGACATTGGACCCTCCAACTGTATAGCTTCAAGATTGAGTATAAATTATGAAGAAAAAATAAAGTTGTGGATTTTCCCCTCCCAACAGCATGAGCTGGAGAGCAGTTCAACAAAAGTGGATCCATAGGCATCATAACAATTCCCCCCAAGGGGGCATCTCAGGATAAGCAATGTGGGCAAGGGTATTCAGGACTTAAGGGCAGAGATATGTGGAAGAGCAGCTGAGGGGAAGGGAAGGAAACCCTCTTGTGCCCTCTCCCTTACCTGAAGTGTGCCTGAAATCTGTCTGGACTGTGGTTCCCACCTGGAGCTGAGCAAGCTGGACAGGGGCCATTCTCCACTACTGGCTGCACTGGAGGGGCTAGTCAGGCCAGGTGTCAGTGGCAGGGATGATCATTGGTACAGTCAGGTTCCCTGTTTGGGGGTGGGGCCAGAAAGCTGCACCAGTCCTAATGCTGAAGAGCTACTCCAGGCCCAGTTATTGCCTCAGCAGGGATGGTGAGCCCCAGCTGTGTAGCAGAGGCAGACCCCAATTGAGAAAGAGAATCAGCTGGAACCCTTAAGAAGCCCTTGGAGCCAAGGCATGGCAGGGAGCAGAAGGCAGAGAGCGTGGAGCCTCGAATGGGTGAGTAGCAGCTGTGCTGCTCACCTTTGGTTGCACTCATTCAAAATAAACCTGCTAGAGAGATCCCTGGGGAAAAGCCTGGCACCTTCAGCTATGAGACAGGGCATGAATAAGACATTAGATTGACATTAAATAACTGCAGATCCCTTCTGAGGCTCTTAGATTATAAAGAGTATATACAAACAGAAGTTTGAGGAGGGAGTGTAGGGACTGGAGGCAGTAGCCCCAAGTTTGGTGCCTGGGACAAAGCCCACAGCGGTAGCCTACCCTCACCCTGTGCACAGATCCAGGGAGCAAATGCTCCCCTTATGCTTACCTGGAAGTGCATGCAGCAGTGGGAGCCATCCCTTCCCCTTTCCCTGCTTTCCCCCCTACCCCAAATGAGCTGCTCACAGCTCCATCCCATGCCCCTCCCCAACTGGGCAGTGCCTGTTGGCACCCCTTTGCTTTGACACCTGAGGCAGTTACCCTGCTCATCCACCCTCCTTCCTTTTCTACAGCACTGGCTGGAAGAACTCCCATTCAGGCTTCTAAGGCCCCATAGCTTATCCAGAAAGTTTCAGCTGTATAAGGGATTGGTGGCATCAGTTGCTTTTTCCCCTCAATGATCGAGAATGTTCCTAGACTCAACTTCACCTTCTGAAGTTTTCCATCAAAGTCATGGCAGGTGAGGCTGAGTGAGGACCAGAGCACCGTAACCTTGAGAAGGGAATATACTGAGGCTTCCCTATTAAGGAAACGGCTATCCCAGGCCACCAAGACACCCTTAGCTACACTGAAAAGACAGCTATGGCTCGGTGACACTAATCTTTGCCACCTGAAGTCCTTCTTTTTGCCCTGGAAATACTCCTGGAGGGGAGGAGGGGGAGAGTTGACATCTTGAAACTGGGAAAAAACAAATTATATACTCAAAAAACTCAAACGTTTACTCTGGTTGGGGGTGGGAGTGCATGTGGGGCTTATGGGAGGGTGTGGGTGTGTATGTTGAGAACATAGTGAGAGGTGGGGAGCCAGACCCACCCATCCTGTCCTGGCTGCAGTGCACAGTTCCCAGCTGCAAAGCCAGGACACAATGTGGTGCAGCGTGGGGCCATCCTGGCACAAGATAGTCCTGGCTACAAGGCTGGGATCTACACAATGCAGCATGGAGCCAGCCCGGCCTGGCCTGTTCCCTCCATGCCACTTCACTTGAGTCCTGGCCATGCAGTGGGGAATCATGTGCAACTGGGAGGGGATAGGCCAGTCTAGCTCCATGCTATGCCATGAGGGTCCCAGACTTGTAGCCAGGAACCATGTGCTGCCAAGAGGGGCAAGGCCAGGCCAGGCCAGGACTTACATGGCACGGCGCAGAGCCAGCTTGTCCCAGCAGCACACCTTTCCCCACTGCAGGGCCAGGACTCAAGCATCACAGAGCCGGTGCAGCCCTGCCCATCCCTTCCCAGCAAAATGCAGTTCCTGACTGCAAGGCCGAGACCTGCATGGCATGACATGGAGCCAACCGAGTCCAGCCCAGCAGCACGCTAGAATACCAGAACGTCTGGAAGTCCCACCCATCAGGCTGGGCCAGTTCCATGCCTACATATGGTGCTCCTGGCACCCTAGCTGGCAGTGGCACATGGAGGCACAGAGCCAGAGTCCCACAAGCCCCATGAAGTGGGATGATTACTGGCAGTCCCCCCCCCCCTCTCCCTTCCCCCCCCCATTCTTACCTGAATTTCAACTCTTGGACAAGGAAGGGCTGGGGAAAAGCCACAGGGGCATCGGGGCAGAAGCCTCTGCTAGATGGAAGCTTCTGGTCTCCATAAGCTTCTAGGGACGAGGGTGTAGCAAAGTGGAGCAGGGCAGGGCCAGGCTGGGCAGGGCAGGGCAGGGCAGGGCAGGGTTGGGTTACACCATGTTGGCTTTTAGACAGGCAGCCACCAGCAGGTAATAATTATCTAAATTTTAGAGGGGCTCTGTGGACTGAATAGAATAGCCCGGTGGGCCAGATCCAGCTCACAAGCTGTATTTTGCCCACTCCTGTTCTAGAAGCTGAAGTGCCACCTGACCAGCCTCAAGATATAGCAGTGGAAAGAGAAAGTAAAGTCACCCTTGTCTATTTCTTCTCCCATGTTTCCAGCTGTAAATAATACAGTTTTGGCTGCAACTAAAACCTGAGCTCCATGTGTCATCAGCTAATACCCATAAGCGCTCAGATGCTAGGGTGGTGGACATAAATAGAGCAGTTTGTCCTGTGTCCAGATAAATATATATGTTCATACAATTGCTACACTGCATAAAGGATTAAATCAGCATTAATGTTACTGTAGTTCCTATAGATGTGGCTTTCATTTATCTCACCTTATCACCTTTGATTGATGGACCTGGTGGTCCGTTTGCACCTTCTGAGCCTTTAAAGCCTTTTTCACCCTGGAAATTTTTCATATGATATATTAACTTAATGTAAGTTTTTATACATAAAATCTAAAGCAAATGGTTTCTGTGCACACAGGATACACATTTTCAAAGAAAGTTTGCGTCAATGAAACATAGCTTAAAACATATCATGTCCAAATTTATCCTCCTCTTTTAACTGTTGTAGCTTGAAATAACCTTTTAAAAGGCCTCACAGAGGAAGAAGGGGAAAAATGAAATTGCCATAGGCAGAAATCTTGGGAGTTTCCAAGAAGACTTGGAACACTTCGGGAGTTTCATCAGGTGAGTATTGCAAAAGGCGCTTGAGGCTAAAGGAAAAGGTTACACATAAAGTAGTTTAAGCAATCTGAAACTGGTTTAAACCTGTATGCAGAACAGAAGTTCAGTGCACATAAACCGCTTTTTATGTGGGGGCAGAGCTGAGACTAATCAGAGCCCTGCTAGCCAGGCTGCAGGGGAGTGAAATTCCTCTGGTGGCGGCTTTTCCTGGGCCAGGCTGACCACAGGTGGGTGGCCAGGACCAATTGGTACATTCTCTCTCTCCACCCTCCATTCAGGAGTGGAGGCTGGGGAGAGATTTTCTACCCACTCTCCCCTGTCTGTGGGTGACTGCAGAGGTGGGGCGGCATGTGTCCAGCTGCCAATCAGGCCTAAGATGCCACTGAGCTGGGCTTAGCAGCCTTAAGCAGCTGGCCACAAGGGGTAGGACACATGAGCAGCCCCAGGCTCCTGGCTTTGGCCAGGGCAGGCTTCTGCCTGTCTTAGCCATTCAACCACTGAACATCAGTTCAGTTTGTTATCGGTTCAAGCTGTGCAGTTTAGAAAAATCTGCAAAGATTGAGTCAATTCCACCTTTTTTAATCCCTGTACTTAGCCTGATAGAGCAGTTTGGAGTGTATTGTTGTAAATCTGTCTGACAGCTTTTTCTTTAAG
This sequence comes from Caiman crocodilus, assembly GCA_030014935.1. NCBI lineage: Eukaryota > Metazoa > Chordata > Crocodylia > Alligatoridae > Caiman > Caiman crocodilus. The sequence continues at coordinate 217,837,917 of JAGPOW010000261.1, read as the reverse complement.
AAAAATTCTCTTTCTTCAGTAATTCAAGGACTCCAGGGAACTGTTGAACCATTAAAATATCTCAGTTAGGATGACATGTTTGTGCTCATTTTAGGACTGATTAAAAGAAACAGGATGAGTTTGAGACTGGAGTACAAGTCTCCAGGTCGAGTTCCACTACTGATCTTTCCTGAACATATATGTATGTGTATATGTGAAATTAAAATATTTATCATGTTTCTATATCTTAAGAAGTTAAGGCCCATCATAGACACTCATATAATTCGTATTTGAACTTTCTGCATTCTGAATGTTTCCCTCCTGTACTGAGCAGCTATTCTGGTTGCATCAATAGTTTCTGAAAAATGTTCTTTTTTATCTACTTAAGGCTGGTGAGACAGCCTTAGTTCTACAGAATGTATTTAATGAGAGGTATGTAGAAAGATCTGATTTTTAACTACTTTAAAAGGGGTGGAAGAGCTGTGGCGTGGAAGCCAGGTTACATCTGCATGCTCCTATAATGATACAAGTGAGTTAAATTATAGTAACTATAATACTGAATGAAACATAATTAAAGTTACCAGCTTCATTATACTTGCCTACTCCTACAGTGATACAGACATCAGTTATACTGTAACAGGCTATACCACTACTATCTATGTGTAGTGGTTATCTATTCTGTTTTATAAATTATTTCTCTTATTCCGGAGATCAGATCATTACAGTCTACAAGAGAAGAAAGTAGATGGAAAGGATTGAAAGCTTTTGAAGTTGGAACAGGCAATGATGCATAAACCATAAAGTGAAGATGATGGTGATTATGACAAAAGGTTATTAAAAAAAAAATACTCAAAAGCACCTAAGTTGGTTAGGAGATGAAGGGACCGGACACATTTACACTGGTATAATTTATACTGATTTTGCAAACCACTGATGTCAATTACACTAGGATCTTGAGTGGGCAGACACCATCAATCCCAGTTAGCAACAGGCAGAAGGAGCTATACTTCACCTCAGTCTAGGTGGTAGGGGGGAAGATACCTTGAGCAAACAATTACCCCAAAATAAGCTGCAAACATACATTTACACTGAGGTAGGCTTGTCCTTGATTTTCTTCAAGATAATCATACACTGAATCTGAACGAGTAACACTGGTGGGGCTGTACATTACATGCCCACTTCTCTTTTTTAATACTGGTAGAAAGTATAATTATACAAGTATAAATGCATTATAAAACAAAGTTCCAAGTCCCACCAATTTAATTTTCAATGCCAGAAAAATGGTACTGGTGCTCCTAAATTGCTTACATGCTTTTTGAAATCTTACTATAATAATTATACTGGAATTTTTTTTCTTACCTTCTGACCTGGAATACCTAGTCCTGGTGGCCCTCTCTCCCCTTGTACACCTTCAAGACCCCGTGCCCCCTAGCAAACAGAAAGAAAGAACAGCTTCAAGCTGTGTATGCAATAAAGTTTTCGTGCTGACACTATTTCAGACACACTGTACTACTATCCTGTCCAATCCATCATGAAGTGGAAAACTGCAAAGGATAAAAAAAGAGCTGTGCTTCGGCAAAATCTTGCTAAGAACAGGCAATTAAAGCACAGTGGAACAGCCATGCTTTATAGATTTAAATAACAATCCAATGCTGAAGTGAATTGTATGACATGGTACTATACACTCTTTTTCCTGTTTGTAAAGAAGAAAGACAGCAGTGAAATTGCATCATTTGTTTAGATGCATCTTTAGCCATCAGTATAGTTTACCACCTACCAGTATATAATGCCATAGTTTAGGGCTGACCAACTGGCAGCCTGTGAGCCACATGCAGTCCCCAGGGAGTTAGCCTGCAGGCCCCATGCTTATGATCTGGGTGCTTCTCCCCTGCCCAAATTCATTGCTCCCCTGATGCTGTTGCCAGAGTCTTTAAGCTTGCCCTCCCTTCCCAGCTTTTTGTTCCTGTCCCTGAGGGCAGAGCAATGGGACCCATGGCATTGACAGAGACTACATGCGGAAGACTCTGGTGACCCAGGGAACTCAGTGTGGCTCAACATGGGGATCCACTTGGTGCCATATGGGGGCATCAGCGTGGTACAGTGGTGGCCACCAGAGTCCTCCAGATGTTGTCTCCTTCAATGCCATGGGTCCCATTGCTTTGTCCTTAGGAACAGGAACCAAAAGCTGGGAAGGAAGGAAGAGCCTAAAGACTACCATATCTAAGGTGGAAGCAAATTTCAGTTAGCTCAAGTTGAGATGGTATTAGTATTACAATACTACAAGTGTTTGCATAATGCTCCAGTCATTCAAATGTAGCTTGCATAATACCTACACTTGAATATTGCCTCAAAAATGTGAAAAATAAATTATCTGTGTAATGACAGCTAAATTTCTAGAGAGAGAGAGAGAGATTTAAAAGACATGATTTGTTGAAGCCTGGACAGTGTTCACGCAGGAAATCAACACCCCATTGTACATTAGCTTTGTTTTTCATTACATCTTATATGTAAGATTATGCAAGTTGTGGAAGTATAGATGGATATTTGAACACAAAATCATAACTTTTGCTTTGTGCTGATATCTCCTCTGTCTTACTGTGTGGTATGCATTGTGGCTGTATCCTAACCTGCGGTTGCAAAATTTTGGAAAAAAAGTGCAGCTAATATGCAAGTCTGATACAGTACTGAGACAGTTAGAACACCATTAGTCAAATGATGGTCTAGCATCAGATTTGAAATAATCACATAAATTCTCATTTTGTTATAAAGCAGAGAGGTCATTTATAAAGTTAACATATCCCAATAGCTATCACAGTGTGGTCCCTGAGAAAACAGAAATCTTCTGTTCTTAAAATACGGAATAACTCTTTCCAGTACCACTATGTACATTGACTAGTAACACTGATTAGCTCAAAATGCCAGACTGCATTCCCCTTTGTTTTGGATTTATTAGATTTCCATGAACTGGCTAGCTTAATGCCTGGCACCAACGATAATTGAACTGTGTCCTCTACATGGTGGAGTTGGATGGGTACGCTGGTGTACCTACATTGTTGCTAGAGGTCTAGAAATGCAGCAAGATGCGAGTTTTTCATTCTGCTATGTCAATTCATCCTGTCCATAAGGCTCATCAGCAAAATGTGATAGTGTGAACATTTAAGTATTGTTGTTATTGTAAGGTAAACATAATGCTTGTATGGGTAAAAAGTTGGAACTGTACATATCAGTTCATCTTCAACATACAAAGAAGAAATAACTCATGACTAACAATTTGAATGGAGATAGGCAAATATTGTATATAATAGTTGGGATGTTACATATGAAATCTAGTAGAAATAGTGGAGTAATTAAAAAAACAAGTGTTGAAGTATAGAAAAGCAGAGATTAGGCTTTAAAATGTTGCCAGTATTTTCTGTTCTTTCAGTAATTCATTCTTTTGTTATATAAGCCCATTGGTGAGTTTTGGGGGATGTTCAAAAGTGAAAAGGTCATGTCTTTTTTTTTTTTTAAGAGGAGAAATATTGTAATTGCTCCAATTACAAGTTGACTGTGTAAAAATGCAAACATTAAAATGAAATCCTAATTCCCTGAGCGTAGCAGCACCAGACCACATTTGTGACTGTAAAATGAACAATTTGTCTTTGTTGTTTGTATTGTTTTGTGTTTTGTTTTTAATGAAGGAAAAATGCCTTTTTAGATAATATTTTTTTAATTGTTTGATGGGTAAGAAAGGAAAAACAATTAAAATAATATATTGATAGAAACTTGTCAACACTCCTGCAAATTAAAGGCAAGGATTTCAGGAGGTTTATCAGAAAGAAGGAAGAACAACTGCTTACCACATGCTTTGTTTGCAAAGACTTTACAAACCTATTAAAAGGGCTGTAGAGAACCTAGAAGACTGACTGTAGTTCAGTAGAGATTCTAGGAAATTATTTAGTAAGTAAACCTATTAATTTTTTCTTGCATTTTTGTAAATAAGAAATACGAATATCATGTGAAAGCTAGGATTTAAGGACATGAATCTGACAGTGCCACAAATGCAGGGGAAAACACATAGCCTTTAAGAAGCATTTTCACATCAGATGTCAATCTTTGTTTTTAATTAAAGGTACATATGGGCATCAAGGAATGGCACAAAGTTCTTTTTTGTATTTATTTTGTAATGGGTGTTGTGCTGTTTAACTTTTTTTTTAATTTGACAAGCCTAAAAGTGTTGTGCTTTCTGTAATTCCTATCAAGTAGGAATTATAGATAAAAATGTACCTGTATACAGAAAGCCTTACAGAAAACAGTTCTGCAATCCTGCTTAAATGGAAAAAACGCTTGATTACCTGATCCTATTTCAATTGGTTTTGAAAATTGTACTAGCTTCTGTTTTCTTTATGCTATGTGCAATTGTTAATGCAGTAGTTATTGACACATATGTAGTCACTGCCATTATTTCAGCATGAGATACAGGGTGGGGTGTGAGTGGGGTGTATGCATATGGTAGAGGAAGGATAGTGAGGGGGTGTGGCAGTGTGGGGGGACAAGAGGTGGTGCAATAGTCAATATAACTATTCAATATGACTATTATCCATCAAGCAAGTTCACCTCCATTTCTTAGGTTGCTCTTATTTTTAGCATATTGTATGGAACTTTACTGCCAACTTACAGTTAATCCTGGCTCACCAATTCCAATAGGTCCTGGAGGCCCAATTCTTCCTTCCTGGCCTCTTTCACCCTTGTGAAAAGGAATATTGAAAGTTTAGCTTTTATTCTGAACAAACCATCTCCTTAGGGTAGCAAATCAGACTCATTTGCATATATAGTTTTCAGAAGCATCTAAGTGACTAATAAGAGATTTTTAAAAATGAGAGTTGGACATTCTGTAGTCCACACAATCCCTCCTATGATGCACAGTCCCCACCAGTGGTAGTAGCAGCAGGCAGGGGTGCTTGGGGTGCTCATGCCCAGCACAGGCGTTGCTGTTGCTGGTGCACGGCTCCAGCTAGCACTGCACATGAGAGGGAGAAATGCAATCAGGCAGGCCCACTTCTATTTCATGAGGCTCTATATGCAGCTCCCACACCCATGTGCCTCAGGAAGAAGCCCCTCACCATGAAACCAGCTGCCTTCACCCCTCCATGCTGTGCAGGTCTCAGGACTCCATGTAGAAGCAGGAGCCAGGGCTCCCCTCTGCTTCCAGCAGAGTCCCAGCACCTGCGTGGCAGGGCGCAGTGAAGTCAGCCAGCTTCATCACACAGGGCTTCCCCCAGTGATACATGAGTGTGGGAGCTGCACATGCACTGTGGGAAGCCCTGCATGATGGAAGCAGGCTGGCCAGGCTGCACTCCTCAACCCCATGTGCAGCACTGGCCAGAGATGAGCACCGCCAGGAGCAGTGTGCGCTGGGCACAAGAACTCCGAGTACCCCCACCTGTTACTGCTGCTGCTACCGGTAGAGGCTACACCATGGGGAGAAGTGTGCAGGGAGTCCCCACACCCCTTCACCTTTCCACACACCCCACACACCCATGCCAACCCCCACAACCTCCAACATACACACCCCCAACATACCCTATTGCCCCCACACACCTGGCAACAACCCCCACAATCCTCCCCACACAGCCCACACCCCGCCATATTGGTGGCTAGGGAAAACCCGGACTTGATTGGGCTCACGGAAACCTGGTGGGACCCGACCCATGACTGGGCCGTAGGCCTCAATGACTATGCCCTTTTCAGGAAAGATAGGGTGGGGAAGAGAGGCGGTGGGGTTGCGCTCTATGTCAAAGAGCGCTTCTCTGCAGTGAGCATTAACTTGG